>OY812999.1:96214847-96925447 GCA_963681545.1 Germaria angustata | reverse complement strand
AAATTAAATTAACAAATTTGGAATAAAATTTAAAGTGAAACACTAAAATTGCACATTTATTAATGGCGAAACAAACAAAAAAAAAATAAAATTAATGTTAAATTTTCCTTTCTGGTTTTATGATTTAAGTATCCTAATAATCTCTAATATTTCTAACAAGTAGCTTCTCTCATAATTAACTTCTGCATGTACCCCATATTTCATAACGAGCTTTGGGTTAAAAAAAATTATTTTATTCAATTACCCAAGCCACTTTGGTCGTTTTTTTTTTTCAAGAAATTTCTTTTATATATTCTCACATATACTGCAAAAGACGCCCAGAGAAGCGCAAAATATAGAATAAAATAAATCTGTTTGTTGGTTATAGACAAGCCCAGAGCTAGTTATTAAATAAGATACATAGATAGAAAAAAATAATATTAATTAATAATTAGGTTAGGTTAGGTTGATTGGAGGGGTGTGATAGCCCATGTCATACGACATACAATTAAGCCAGTGAAGGCTTGTTGTGCGCTCCCTTTAATTATCAAACACAAACTGCCAGAGTTCTGCGGCAGGATTCGAACCCGCGACCTTTGCACTACGAGTCTAGTACACTACCTACTAGTCTACGAAGGCCAGTCTTAATTAATTATTTACAGCATTTAAAATTTTGTATTTTGCAAAGTTTAGAATATAAAGCAATTCTTCATAGTGTGATATTTATGTCGTCTCTTGTGAAGAGATGTGTCTATATCCTAGTCTGGACTGTGACAAACTATCCTTGCTTTCAGTTAATTTTTTGTTGTATCTATTAATAGTTCATTGCATTTATAAACAGTATTAGATTATTTTTGCTGTTGTATATTATCCTTCGTTTCAGTGTTGTATGAATTGTGTGCCTTTTATAGTTTCTAGTATCAAAAGTAATATAAAATTTCTAATCGTTTAGATATCATGGGAATATAAATTATTGATTAAAAGATCTTGGTTTCTCTTGATGTATTTTTAATAAATTGGAGGTTTTGAAAACTATTTAATTATTCTCCGAAAGTTGTCGGAATTTTTATTTGTGTATGTTCAGAAAATAAAAATATTTTCAGGGTTTTTGGCATAAAAAATAGCAATTCGGAATTTTATTTTTATTTGGGAAGAAGTTTAGTAAATAAAGGATCAGTTTAGTGTATAAGAATGCTTCTTAAACCCTTGAAAGAGAAATTTTTCAAGCACAACTGATATTTTGCACTTTAACTCATTATGTTATAGAATAATGTTTCATTCTTAAACTTTAATAAAGCTAAAAAAATAATAAAATAATTATTAAAATTGATATTTGACTTATATTTTAGTTTTTTGGATTTATATTGTAGTTTGCCGCATTCCAAAAAAAAGGCGTTGTTACTCTCTTTTGTCCATCATCTGATGTCCATGTATAACAAATGTGTTGTTTTTATTTTTCTTCCTTTTAACTGATTACCATTTGTTTCTTATACATCTTGTAGGTGTATTTTCAAACGGCATACGAAGTTTTGTTGATTCTGCACATACAACCGCTTCACACTGTTGTTCTACGAAGGCCATAAGTTTAAATAAAAATATTCGTTTTTATTTTGTTTTTATTTTTTATTTTTATTTTTGTCTCAAGAAAAGTTTTGTTACTTTTTCCCCCTTTAAAAGTTGTATTTATTGTGATGTGATGGAGAGCAATGGATTGTATCATAAGAGGAAATTTGTTAAGTAGGAAATGTGTTTAAGTTTTTACGGAAGACAAAGTTTTGTTCAGTTCGTACTTTGTTTGTTTATCTAAATTTTTGCATTTCTTTATACATTTAATATAATTTTTATTTCGTTGAATAGTTGATGTTATGAAATAAAAAAAAAATAAAATATCTTATCAAATTCGGCCAAAGTATGCCTTAGCAAATAAACCAAATGATAAGCCATAAAATTCATCACTAAAGGCAGTTTATTTGAGCATATTTAAATCAGTTTCCTGTTTGCATTAATTGTATATACTTTTGAAAGAGGATTTTTAATAGATGTATTAACTTTGTTTTGTAATACTATTTCAGTTGTGCTAACATATGGCAGATTTTAAAATTTTGATTTTGTCTAATCATTACTATATTCTATTATAAATGTAAAATGCATACGTTTAGATGTTTGTATAATTAAGTTATCGTCAAATATCACACTAAATGAATTGAAATGAAATCCAGCAAACAGAAAAATTTTTAGTGCATGTAATATTTTCTAACTTCATTTAGAACATGATTTGGGATAACAAGATCTGATAAGATGTTTACAACTTCTTCTTAAGGATACATACTTGAGATGGCAATCAGAAGAGGTATAATTTTGATGACCTTACTGCTTAATTAATACAAATTGGTGGAAAATTGTACCACTGGGTTACGCCTCTAGATAAGATGAATGCAAGTCCGAAAACACTGTTATAAAATGTAGCAAGACTTGACCTTGACGTACAACATGCGTGTTTAGCTTTTCAATATTATTGGCGCAACAGTTCCTCTTATTCAAAGAGGGCTTACTGAATATATATATATATATATATATATATATATATATATATATATATATATATATATATATATATATATATATATATATATATACATACATATATATATATATATATATATATATATATATATACATATATATATATATATATATATATATATATATACATATATATATATATATATATATATATATATATATATATATATATATATATACATATATATATATATATATATATATATATATATATATATATATATATATATATATATATATATATATATATATATATATATAAATGGTAAAATTTAATTTAACAATGTTTCCTTTTTTGCCAAGTTGGAAAGAAGAATAAGGTTATTTTGTATATTTTTTGAACTTACAAAACAGTATTAGAAAGACAACATTAACAAAATAATATTAAGGACAAGAATTTAATTGACTATGAACGGTAAACACAAATGATCTTTTCCATAGAATTTTTAAATACCTAAGAAGTATAAAGAGATTCAGCCAAGGTTTTATGGCCCAGTTCTATTTAGACGCAATTTCGTAGTGCAATCATGCGAGCATACATATGTAAGAAATAGCTGGGATGAAAATCATACAGGTCACTATACTTGTATCAATGGGAAGTGGGATATTTGTCTTGTTCTCTTGAATCCAAAAACCATTTAAAATGTTGGCCTTTCAACTTCACATGACTAGCTCTACATCACTTGCACAAGCGCGCATTAAGCGCTACGTATTTGACAAATACAACAAAATATTTAATAGGAATAAAGAGTGATGAAGATGCTGAGGAGAAAAAGAGAGATAGATACAGCTAGGAGGAGAGACACAAGGACAACTACAAAAGTAAGACACGAAGTTGATCGGGAGATATACAGAGACACACGAACGGATACATAAGGTGGCATATAACCGAAACCGATCAGAGTATCAACGAAATTTGACATGGGATGACGGAAAACCATTCAGAATTCTAACGGAAGAAAAGCACATTTCTTTCCCGGATGTTATCCAATTACCTTAAAAAGCATAACAAAAAATCTTACTGTCTGACAGACTGCCTTTGTATTGATGGCAATTCTTATAAGTTTTGAGTTTGCCACAAGAATGCAAATAATTTTATTTTCAAAATAAATGTTGGTTATTGCAAATAAATATTTGTAATATCAGTATTTGAACACTTTTTACACTCTATGTATTTTTTTTAGCGAATAGTAATCCGAACGTCAGGAAATAGGGCACCTTCTGAAATCTCAATCACTGAATAATATGGAATGTTAATAAAAGAGGATACTTATGAAGACAATTTATAACAAAAAACTATTACCGAATTTAAATATCCTGCTTACCTTCTGGTGGATATTTTTTCAGCTACACCGTGCATTAGTGGGTAACCTTATTTCATATAGGACTAATATGTAGCTTTCATGGACTACATTGCAACTCTTACTGAAATTGGCACATGCAACAAGTTAACGCATTATTGATCGCATGCCCATGGGTGTCATGGCCATGACAGTTAGACAATCCCTCATTGAAACAAAAAATTTCTTTTTCAGAATAAGAAATAGATTAAAATGGTCTAAGATGCCATTAATTCTCTTCAGGAAACGACGAGACCATGTAACATATATTCTGTAAACATCTGATGATAAATATAATAAGTCTCTTGTGATTGCTCAGCTCTTATACAAAAATCAATTGCATGACTGCGAGAGAAGTATATAACTTCTGACCATGCAGATCCATTAGTCTGATACATCGTATTGAGTCACAAGGTCACAGGTTGTGGTAGATATATAAAATAGTGCCTAAAGAAATGCTTTCAAATAAAATATCTTCAAAAGAAGTAGAACCTAGGAAAATGAAACAAGACCCTATCAAATTAAGAAAATAAAACGACCAGAAAGACAATTAATCCCAAACCTCTATATGAAACAAAATTTTAATCTTTTGACTTTGTTCGTAGCTTCTTTACTTTAAACATATGAAGCAAGTAAACACAATATGTAAAAATGGTTTAGATAGCAACATTTGACATTCGACATGCTCTAGAGGAATGAATGGGTAGACTCTTATCGAAGGCGTGTAGTGCACGCCAGTTATTGACAGAGAGGAGTTCTTACGTCCAATTGATGAAGGCCGGAAAAGCAGAAATATTTTAGAAAATAAAGCCAGGATTATATATACCATAAAGAATGGAAATAAATAAGTCCTAAGCTTTTATTAAAGGAAAAATACCAAAGGCAATTTCGAAAAATTTAGAACTATTTTATATATGAAATAAGTTTTACATGAAAATTCTTGGAAATTATTTTATTTATATTTATTATTTTACGCAGTTCTCGTGGTGTATGAAGGCAAGCGTTTCTTTAAAATAACAACAACATCAAAAACTTATATTGAAGAAATGACTCGAAATAATATTGCATGTCGAACCGTATCTTATATATCATTTCGTGGCATAGAGCACAGTTTATGAAAAATTTTGTGTTCTTTTTAATAGACAGTTTTTGTGTTCTTGAGATAATACTTATATATAATTAGGTGATATACATATATACATACATGCAATAAGAAGAAAAAAAGATTTTAAAAATCCTAAGTTTTACAAGGGAGTAGATACGATGGCTAAAAAACATCATTAAGAACGTATTTGAGATTAAAGAAATACTAAGATTCGCTTAAACGTTTCGAATCTGTTTAATTATGATTGCTATCATTATGATGCTTAAAGCTTAGTTAATTATGATTACGTTTACGACAAACTTTTAAATATATCTATTTTTGTAATCTGATAAAATACTTAAAAGCTTTCTGTTATTAAATTTTACCACAGTCTTTTCAATATGTGCTTAATGAGATCGCCGATAAGCAACAAAGAAATGGGAGTGAAAAGCACAACTAATTTTCCATTAAATTAACCTCATTTAATCATACAAAAAGACTTAAAGACTCATACACACTCATACTCACACAGATGCATACACAAATGAAAAACCCAAGAATAATTTTGAACGTTTAAAAAGTCACGCACTTTGGGGTTTCATTTTGTGCTTTTTGTGGGCTTGACAATTGTCAGTTGCACTTTTTTCAGTAAATGCTATTATTGTTGTTGTTAAACAAATATAATAATTGTTTTTGTACTTGTACTAGAATTTTTTTCTTTATCAGAAATTTTCATTGTTGTTGTGAATGAAGGAAAAACATTTACTAAAAAAACTTCCCTTGATGTAAATTGTGTGCTGTAGACATAATTTGTACGCACATTGTCCACTGTAATTCATGTGTAATGACTGAGTGAATGACTAAGGATCTTCGTTGTAAGAATATGTACGCTTGTGTAGGTATGATGTTGTGTGAATAAAAGTGCTTTTCATTTTCTACAAATACAAAGAAAATGCTAATTTATTTTCTCCAAACAAATATACAAAAAATAAAAATATCTTGACTTTGGTAGTCCAGTCAACAAAGAAAAAAGGTTTTTTTTTATTGGTCTTGCATTATATTCGTTATATGTGTGTAGACACTATTGGAAAAAAAAACATTTATTTAAAAAAGTCTCTATTGTTCCTGACAAATACCAACAAGAGCTAAAACTAAATTTGTATAGTGAATGGCACTTGAGTGTGGAAAATTCCTATAAGTTGGGGACTTGGAAAAAATTGATGTGTAAATGTGCGTTAATAACTTGACAAAGATTTTTCATGTCACTGATGTTTAGTTCACTTTGTTTTTCGTTTCGCATTTCTTTCTTATTTTTCCTAAACGCTAACATCTGGCTTTTCACTAGACTAATTTTTGACGTGTGTCATAAAAACCAACATGCAAAAAAAAGAAAACATTAAAATCTTTAACAGAGTTCACGTGGCCATAATTAGTTTGATTTTATCATTAAAAGAAATTCCATAAAAAACTTTTTTGACAACAGGGAACTAGAGCAAATAATAAGCATGCCATTAAACATAAGAAATATTTTTCTTGAACGACTTCGTGTCAGGTTATGAAAGCCTATGAGGAAGCGAAATAGTAAAGGGACCTGTTGTGATTGATCAAACCTTAAAACTAGCAAAACATGCAATTTATATTTGGAGAACAAGCCCTTGCTATCAAAACAAGTATAGATATTATGGCCTGAATCACCACAAAGATGTTACGGTTGGTGATTATATTGCAATGTTCTGAGTTAAGTGCCGTTCTGTATTACAATTTGCAATTTTCTCTTCTTGTTTCTTCCGTCAGCTGTCTATCTGCCAATTTAAATTTTTAACATCTATTCTCATAACATAGTTAAATTTATTATACTTTAATATGCTTTCCAAGTGAAGTGAAATTTTCATGAATTAATCTGGGTGTAGTCCAGAAGAAGGAGAACTTACCGTTGCAGTGTTATTTCAGGGATAGCCTAGCTATACATAGGCTTTAGAGTTATCAGCATAAGATCAAGGGCCCCAGATCTAAGCATCCACGACCCAGGAGAAGTTGCGCTATGCGTGCCTTTTCGCCACCCAACAGTAACTCGCAGCTATTGCTTTATGTTTCTAGAGCAGCCAGAAGCATTATTTGATGGCTTCATTGGACCGTATTTTTTCAAAGACGAGGAATGGCTAGCGCTACTATCCAATGATTCCAACTATTGGTTTTTGCCCAAAATAGAAGAGGTAGACTTGGTTAGTATGTGGTTTTAACAAGACGTTGCTACATGCCACAGCACGTTCAATAGTGGCTCAATTGGGAGGCAAGTCCGGTGAACAGTTTATTTCACGTTTGGAACGCTTTTACACTCTTTTGTGTGGGGTTATATAAAAGATTATATAAATATGTACAAGCCCGCCACGGTTGAAACACTGAAATACAATATTGAAGAACTTACTCATGAGATACCGGCCGATAAGTTGAAGAGAGTATGCCAAAATTGGACCCAGCGTATGAAACGCTTAAAGTGTAGCCGCGGTCACCATTTACATGAAATCACCTTTAAATATTGAATTATATAGATCGTTCTGTCGACTCTAATAAATATCTCATACATTCCTTTAAATTGTATGTGTATTTCTCATCAAAGCCGAGGGCTCTTAAAAAATCACCCTTTATATAGAGGTTATTTAAAAATTAATTTGTATATCATTTCAAATTTGTTATTGCAGAGAATGTACTGCATTTAAAATGAAAAAATAGCGCAATATTGCTTTTAAGGAATGAAAATTATGCCTTTATTGAGTTGAAAAAATAAAAAAAGTCTCTCCAATATATTTATTAAAAAAGTTAAGCTGTTTTTAATCAAAACTGCTTATATTATTTATTAAAAAAATTATTAAATACCACTTCATCTAACGTTCTGCCCCAATTTTTTTGTATAAAAAAATATATTCGTTTGAAAATTCATTCCCCAGTAACCCCATTTGTTATTTTTATTACAAAACAATATAGAAAGAATTCATTATTAAATGTTTCAAAAACATTAAAACATTCTTCTCGACTGTATGAGTGTATGTATTTGTGTGTGTACAAGTATGTGCATGTGACGGAGGAAAATAAAACATTAAACAAAATACAAATGTGATTTCGACTGTGTACGTGTATGATATTTTTTATGATTTATATAAACAATTTAACCTGCACAGTAGCAAAAATAAATTATAATATTTTGAATATGAGTACATAGCGTAGCAGGAAACGTACACCACAAGGATATTAATGTGTATACAAATACATATAGAAGTACACTGTAAAAAAATCGCGAAATTTCATAGATTTCATAATTAAAAAAAGTTCTTGAAATAATTGAGAAAAACTTTTTAAGAGTATTGAAATTTAAAGTTTTTTTTTTTTTGCTGCAAGAATAGAGTGAAGTAAAAACGCTAATGGCTGGATTTCTGTTAGTGCACAGAAAAAGTTCATTGAAATGTTGCATTCCATGTTTATTAGAGTAGTAAATAGCAAAATGTTACAAACACAAATAAACTTAAAATGTAAACACTCTCTGAAAAATTCGTTTTTTTAGGTCAAACAAACTTCCTAGTTGAACAAATCATTTACGCTCACACACAAATGTGATGAAATTCTGAATATCATTTACATTAATAAAGTTCTCAGTATCAGATATTGAAAAGTTTTATTCTAGAAAAATCTTTTCATAGGAGCTTTGGTTCCTATTCTCTCGTGCTTTACTAATTTCTATACCTGTATTAAAAAATAAACAATACATTGATAAATGTTGTATTAAAGAATATGATCAAACAACATATTGAAGATATAAATCAAATTTTTTCTAGATGTACTACAAACTGCTTTTGTTTAAATTATAACTTTATTTTTTCTTTTTTGTTTGTTTTTTATTTCAATTTAATTTGTACAAGCACTGCCACTAGTGCTTGCATTAAACTAATAATGGGGGCTTAAACAATTGTACTACTGCTTTTCTAAATTTCAATATACTTAATTTTTTATTCATATATATAAGGGATTTTTATAAAACACCATTTGATAATAGTGAATTATTAACCAACTAAATAGTTTCCTAGTATCTTGCAGGTAGCTTTTGTCTTAGTCTACTGACTAGCCTTAATATGTTGACTATAATTTATGAAAATCATGGAATACGCCAATAAAAATAATAGAGTAACATATTTTTATCTACTCAGCTTATTTGCTGGTGCAGTATTTTCTTAAACCAAATTTAAGATCCTCAGAACCTTTAATCCTACCTAGCGAGGTACTTAGCTTTCTTGTAAGTAGTTTTGCAAATTGTTTCGACATATTAGACTTAAATAAGTATGCACTAGCTTTCATGCATGAATACATGTAAAAATTCTAGGATAGTTTTTACTATAGTTCTCTGAATAAAAAAGCATTCAACGGCAGCTTCGTAAACTTACGTCTTTCTGGATTATGCTATGGAGTTTAACCATTTAGCTTCTTCAAGGCTGTTGCATACAAAATACTATTGCCAGGAAAAAGAAATTTATATTTTTTTATTAAAAGTGATATATATATATATATATATATATATATATATATATATATATATATATATATATATATATATTTATATATATATATATGTATGTATAAGAATTTTTTGTCATGTCCTTATACGTTATATATAAAAGTGCAGAATACAGTGTAACGTATACGCTCGAGAAGCATGAAGTTCTATGATCCATTTAAGTAGATTGGGTACATTTAAAAGTCTTTTCACTTTGATTTGCATCTGCAACAATAGACGCTTTGAATACCTACACAGCAAGAAAAAATTTATATAAAATTTAGCAAAAGCTTTTGCTGGAGCATAAGGGATTTTGGGGCCAATTTATGACTTTGTGCTTAAATTTCAGATGTCTTCAAGTTGTATTATATATCAAATTTAGTTCTTCAGTACAAGCTTTGAGAAGACTAGAACAAAATTCAAATACTGGCCATATGATTTCGATGACTTGGAGACGTTTGTCAAACAAAAACAAACAAAGAAATGCGGCCATTAAAATTTTTTTTAAAATTTCCAATAAATAATCTCAAATAAGAGACAATTATTATTATATAAATATTTTTTTAAGCTTTATGAGCTCTAAAATCATTATTTTACAATTATAATTTTTCCATATATGAAAAATTGTCTTTTGAGATAATTTTTATATTTATATACATATAATAATTGTTTTTGGAAAACTGTGAAAGTTTTGTAATGTTACCACATTATTATAAAAGTGAAATAAGAACTTTAATTTATAACTGGCAGATTGAACCTTATTTAAATGCAACTTACATTTTAATTACAACATTCAAAATAAAATATGAAACCATAAGCTGGCCGTAAATAAAATAAATTGTTTAACTAAATTTATTTCAGTATAGGAAAAAGATTAGCCCGCCTGCTGCCTGAAAATCAACAGCTTTTTCTGCCTTAAAGTAATATTATCAAACTCAATTAATTTTTTCTCCTTAAAATTAAGCTCAAATCATTTTCCAAGTCAAGCGTTTTGTGTTTTATTAAAAAATATAAATACATGCCGTTCTTTTGACACAAATTTGGAACAACCTTATTTGTTTTTTGAGTCTAAGAAAGTGTCCTATTTTATAGATTTAAGTAATACCCTCATGTTTTAAAAATTCATTTCAAGACTTTGATGAGTTCAAATTCGACATTTATTACTTCTTTGTTCTGGCCATAACTTCTTTGCAATTTGATCAACACACTATTTCTGTACTCCTTTAGCTTTGGAGATACCCGTGATAAGCCAAAATTTTCAAATCTAAAAACATTCCACAGAGCTCATCCATTCTAAGGATCTACTCCTTAAGACTAAAAGCTTAAGATCTTAATAGCCTTAATTTTGGACTACTAATGCATCTGATAAGGATCACTCACTGAAACCGCCAACTTGTGTTTCTGGATAAAAACATATATTTGTTATAGTTATATTGCTACGACCATCAATGAAAATTTGCATGGATCTCCTTTAAAAACTTATTCATATAAAATATTAAATTGTTTATGTGATCGCTAAGTTCATGTGAGTCCTTATATACATTGCCCTTTCCTCTTTCTATTTGTGCAATTATATTAGCAAAATCCAAAAAAAAAACTCTTTGATATCATATTTTTATATCGTTTCTTTTTCTGAAATTCTATTTCTAATAATGCAAATTTAACAATTAGAGCTTAAGGTAGAACTTGTATTCCACGCACACATACTACATATAAAAATTAGAGACTTTGGCGTCACTGCTCTAAGCATCTGATATATATTCGTACGTGTGTGTGGACGAATAAGTAGATGCAGCAGAAATATGGAAGTGTAAAAAGCACTATGAGTTGTGCGGAAATACTTTTTTAATAAACTTAGAATTAGCACGAAAAAGTTTATTTTCATTTGCATTTTAAGTTTAAAGCATGTTGAATATTATTATTAGTGGCAAAGATTAAAATAAGTTTGAGATAATAGAGCAACTATAAAATTAGAGTTGTAATAAGAGAAAGGAATAATTAAATAACCTGCATTAAATTAAAGGCGACCAGAAGCAGCAGCTATAAGAAGTGGCTTGGGTGAGCTTTACATTTATAACTTTGAAAAATATATAAAAACTTTAGAAAATTGCAGGCAGAAATTTAAGTAAAGATATTTTCTTGTTAAATGCATTAAAAATAATTTTAGTAGGAAAAATGGAGGTTTTAGTTTTGCATTACTTTTAGCTTCCTACTATAAAGCATAAAATCCAGACGATTTGTGGTACTAAGAAACTATTCCGACTATTCTTGCGATGATGTTCATTTATATACGATAATACGTACTGGAAAAGACTGACCAAAATTTTGCATTAACATAAGATGTGTGGTAAATTTTGAGTTAAGAATAAAAGGTAATAAGGATATTATATATTCATAAATAAAAAAATAAGGTAAATGTACACTAAGTAGTATAGAGTCTATATTATAAATACAATGAGGGGGCCCTGGCACAAAGTAAAGAAGACAAACTTTCCAGGGTCGCAGCCCAATTGAGTGATGGGAATACATCCAGGGAAGTCACCTGACAGAGCTCGCGATTGATTTAGCTCCTGATATTATTCCAGAAGATCTGAAGTCCTAGAGGAGTTTTCTTCGGCCCGATTACACACAAATGCTGCAATTGTGGCTGCGCATTGCTGCACAAAGGTCTTCCTTACAACGACTTCTGTAGAAGCTGTGAAAACGGGGATGAGGAGAATAGCGTTGAATACCTGCTAAGTTATTGCCCTTTACTCTCTATAGCGAATAACCACTTACATGAGCAGAACATCTCTTTGAAATCTGGCATAAATATCGGCCTCCGGTATAAGGGGAAAAAACTTTTTTATCCGCGTAGCACTTTTGCTTAATACCAAATCTATTGAGAGTACATAGGCTAAGAGTATGCATTTTATTGGCCATATCCTCTGCCCGATCAAAACAAAGGAATTTATAAGGAACCAAGCTGGCCAGGTATGCCTTATAAAGAAGGGCGGCCTGTAAAATCTAACCTTAAAATACATATAATATAAAAAATGTATTGCAGTTGCATTGTTAAACGGCAACTTATTGTAATATTGCCCTAAACAAAAATGCTTAAAAAGTTAAAATCAATTTGTTCCCAAAGATTTTCATATATAAAAAATATCGCCCAGTCAAGGTGAATTTTCTTAATAAATGGCAGCTATTCTACAAAAAAATATGCAAGTACAACATGGCAAAAACAACAAGCTTCTTTATTATTGTTTCGCGCGTCGAATTTTCAAGCCATTATTGGGTTGTTCATAAAGTATTTTCTTTGAACCAATTGAAAGTAGTTTTTCTTTATTTTTGTTTCTTTGTGGTTTTTTGAAATCGGACTTTAAAACTGCCCTTAATAGTGCAGATTTTATTCCAGTCTTTTAATTGTTTCTAAGAATATTTTTTGTTTTGCTGTGGCAATATCTCTCTCATGAATGGAGAGAATCCAGGATGACATTATGGATCAAAAAAAAATTTTAGTTGATAAATTGCTAGTGTTCTTCGCATATTTAGGATTCTTAAATTAGTTCATTGAATAGTTATTTAAAATGTACATTTCTTTATGTCAACCAATACTTATCCCAAATAAATGACCACTTTTTCTTATTTTTTATGAAAAACAAATCTAAAAATTTTTTGTTAAATATTTAAATGCAAAAAATGCTAAAATTAACGTTTAACCTCGTAAACGCATCATAATGAATTTTATTCATGACCGCATTTGCATTCGAGTTTTAAGCATCAACTTTTTCGCAGATTTTGTTTTTCGTTTATTAAAACGCTCTAAAGTTCATTCAACGGTGAATATTTTTTCTATAAAAAAAATGCAGTTTAAGAGGAAAACACACACACACACACATAAACAATGAAGCGCGTTAGTAAAAGAAGAGCAGCAAATAAATGGCTAAAATGTATATTTGTAGTAAAAAATTTATGTAACGTTGAAATGTTTTTGAAGCAGCAAATAATACACCAAATCTTTTCATAAATAAACAGAAAGAAGGAAAACTATTGGATTTAGAGCAACTGTAAAGTCCTTCATTAGGAAGAGTTATGCCCGGTTATATTTTCCTTTGTGCAAAGCATTGTTACACCATAAATAGTTTTCGGAATTTAGCTTCTTATATGCAATAGATAAAAGTAAAAATAGGTAGAAGGCTGGTAGTTGTAGCCACCATTTGCAATTGACCATATCAGACTTTTTAACTTCTGCTGCTGCACGAATTATTTTGTAAATTATTATTTAGTAGATGATGCCACTGCCTACCACTGTGTGATCTCAAATAAAAAGGCATTATGAAAAAATCAATTGGGGAAATATATATATGTATGGTGAAGAGATCTTTTCTTGCTGGAGAAAGTTTCTAATGAGATTACTAAAGTTGGTCAAGTCTTAGCCTTATAAATTAATCTTTATATAAATAAAAAATTGTCTTCAACCAAAATGCCAGCTGTAGCGTACGCAAGTATATTTAAAATTTAAATACATAAATAAATACAATTATAATTTTTTTTTTTGATTTTTTCCCAAATGTAGAAAAATACGAAAGATTATTTAAGTAAATATTTTTCATCAAAAAGGGAACAAAGTCAAAATATTTGTAGAGTAGATAGACATTTCTTGCTATAAAGTCCTTTAGAAATATATAAATTTTTTTATTTCATACTTTCTTCATAAAAAATCACAAACTCAATGACGAGGAACAAATTTATTACGAAAGCTTTTTTTATTTCCTCAACAACGGTAGCGAAAAACCACGAAATTTGTGAAAGTTTATGCTCTTCTTTTTCTTTTTCTATTTTTTTTTTGCTTTTTTATTTTTGCTCAATAGTACGTAGAATTCACTTCTTTCGAGTGGAGATTTTATGACTTTTAAATTGCTGAAAATAGAAAATGTTTGGAAAATATATAATAAAAATATGCAAGTACAATTCAATGTTTATTCATGTTTAAATGGAAACGAGATAAATTTTTGTTATAATTGTGTTCTGCATGAGAGATTTAGTGATACAAATTAATACTGGGAATAAAATAATTATACATTTTGTAACCAAAAGTTTTAGCCGTTTTAGCAAATGATTTAAATAAGTCGAGGAAAGAAGTAAAAAAAAAATTCAAAAGTCTCAGTGGACTATTAAGTCAATATTCGAGAATTACTATTATAATGTGTTTTGGAATTAAGTGGTCATTTATCGGAATTGAAAAAAATTCTAAATTAAATTACTGGTCTATCTCTGTATGTGCGCTACATTTTGCGTTAAAGAACAAAATTGTTAATTCTTGGGAAGCAGGCATGTCCTTGCAAAAAAGTTCTTAATAAGTATGATGGTCTACTAAGCAAAATATTGGTTAAAGAAAGAGTTACGCTTCATCAACAAAATAATCAGTACCACCTGTGGCTTTATAAAATTTTGGACACTTTCAGGCAACTTTGCAACTAAAAATATTGATATGGAAAATCACCTGGACACGACCGTGCTAATGATAAGAGACTAACTTATCTCCAATAACATAAGTAGTTATAATGTTCATATTGAATGTTGTGCTACGAATTTCTCTCTTTCCTTTCCTTCTTCTGGAACCATATTATTATTAATAGATCTTTTCCACGAATGTGATAAATTATGGTACCATGGGTTACTTACTAAGATTTCCTGACTGCATCCTAGAAATAATCACAAGCTTCTTAAATATTATATGACAAAGCGCAAATTTAAAGTAGAATCTTAAGATCATGAAGGACGGGTTAAAAAGAGTAGGATATAAGTGATTGCATCGATTATAATAACTAGTATCACTATTCCAGTGGTAACGACACTTGAAAATGAATATGGTCCCGCCATATTGTAGCAAAACTAACAATTGGTATTGGAATATAAAGTTCTTCTGTGCGAACAATTTATAAAACCCTAAAGGGCAGATATTATAAAAGTATGGGTACTTGTGCATCACACATAAAAAAATTACAAAGGCAGTCCAAACTACTACAAACGGTGGAAATTAATGGCCTGATCCTGAAAAGGAGGCTTTCATTATGATTCTGAAATTAGTGCATCAAGATTTGAATAACTTACTTAGTTAAAACATTAGTAGTAAATAATAAATAAATACAATTATAATTACGTTTAATATATTATTGTTTTCGTAAGTTCTGTTACGAAGAACACAATTCAAAAATATGTATGTGGTTTATGCTAAATGCAATAATAGACTTGTACTGCAGGAGTACATCAACTAATTAGCCTATGAAAGCATCAACATCTGACTTAAAAAGTTACTACAAAAGCTATTAAGGTATATGTAGGGAAAAGAGTTATCAAGCTTTGCGTTCTGTTTTTTTTTTTTTTTTTTTTTTTTTTGTAGAGCCAATGTTTTTTAGTATTAGATATACATATAGAACTGGGCATGTCCTTTAAAATAATAAAACGTTGAGTAATTTCAGGGCAATCCTGAAATTAGCACAAAAATTATCAACTAAAAAACGAATAAAGTTACAATTTTTAAAGTTTGGATAAAATGTGCTTAATGACACAACTCATCCTGTAGCTTAAACCTGCCAGGATTACTTCAGCTTCATTAGCAATGTATAGCACCTGAAGATTTCGCTCATTATATAATGATTTATTCTGAAATGAAGGACTACTTTTTTAAATCATGGCGTATTAGTGCCTCCGCTTAATTTTACAATTACTGGCTGTGGACGGTTTTTTTTTATCGACAGGAGCTAAAATATTTTTTTTAAAGCTTGTCTTTTAAAATCGTTTAATATTATGATTTGAAAAAAAATTTTTTTTTTTCAATTTTGGTAGGATAAAATTTGAATTTTTAAACTAGACGCACATGTTATCTCTTGACATTTAACATTACAAACGAAACAAAAGATTAAAATTGAACAAACAACATTCCATCTGCCAAAGAGATCCCTACTAATACTGACAAATTAATGTCAGAGCAAAAAAAAAAAAGACTTTGTTTCAATTTTAAAAGTGGAGTAGAAGATATTTAAATATAATAAAGATAAATGAAAACAGCATAATAGGGGGAAGGTAAAAGAAGTCAAGTATATTTAAAAGAAGACACAAAACCTGTAATGGCAGGTAAATTTACTGCCAGGCAAGACAGTTTGCTAATGACACAACCAACATGACAAGCCTTACGATTACTGATAGAGGCAGAATTGTATAAAGCCATTCAAATTGGGTGACGCTATACATTTAATTTAGGGAGGAGGGTTAGATATTATATAAGACCGTCATTAAAAAAAAACTCACACAAACACTTAATGGAAAAAATTTAATTACTTAAATAACTTTGATTCATTAAAATAATAAGATAAAAAGTTCTTGAAGATAAAAAATATGGTACAACATTAATAACGAAAAATACAGAGACACAAGACTAAAATTATTAATGTTAATATAGAGTAAAAGCTTTTATAGCAACACAATTCAAAATTTCTCCATGTCAATTTTCTAATTACACTAAAATAATTTCAAAATGTTTGTATGTAAGTATGTATGTGAATTGATGTTAAATAATTTCCAACCAAGTTCGTTTTATCATACACTGCAAATAATTATGAAAGTAATGTTCATACCTGGATAAAAAGGCTGGTAGTAACATAAACTTCTTCGTAGGTGAACATATTTGTCTTTAATATTAAGACATGGAAGCATCGTATCATATTCGAGAACATTCAACTCTCTTGCTTAGTAGAAGGGCTAAAGTTAGTGCCAAGTTAATAAGTTGGCCAGAAAAGAAAAGGCATGAAATGGTTATGAAATCTAGAATATAGGTTGTGTTGTTGATTCTTAATATCTCCTTGTCAATATCGAATCAAAGCTTTCCTAATAATTGTAGGTGGGAAACAAGTGTCTTGCCTTTGTAAAGACAAATGCTATTATATTTACGAAAGGAATATACATCATATATTTACAGGGAACTATGTGCATAAGTATCTTAAGAATCGAGAACTTGGTACGGTAGGATTTCAGGATACGAGTTGGAAATATTTTTCAATTTACAATTTTCTAAAATATTGCTTTAGTGATCTTGAGAAATATGTTTAAATCATTTATTATTTATAACCAATCAAGGCTTATTTATTTATAATTTAATTGGCAGGTATTTCAATATACTTCCAATCTTAAAGAATTCTTAGTCTTTAAAACGAAACCGAAATATTGAATAATGAAATATTGGGTAATTAAATTATAAATAAAAAAGCTTTAATTAAATATTTAAATTTTGTTTTCTCCATGGAAAAAACACAAAAATAATCTAAATAAGTGACAATTAAAAAAGCCATAAATCTTTTATAAATAAATGGAACTAAAGCTTGATTAAATTCAAATAATAATTAAAATAAAAAGATCGAATAATTTATTATATTAAGAATGTTACAAGAATTTCCTTTTTTAATATTATTTTCTTTTCAATACTCAACGGCAGCAACATAACTTTTTAACATGCCTAGAATGAAATCATTAAATGTATTTATTGAGGTAAAAACAGAAATAATTTTTTCTACCCTATACCTGTCAAGGACAGATTATAATCTATTAATATTATGTTACACTTAGAAATATTGCACAAAATTTAGTTTCTTACAGTTGCGGAGGTGACAAGCATTTGGACGCTTATTGTTTGTAGTTTCACTAAAGGACCGGTAGTTTTGGAATTACAACTTCAATTTCTGCCAAAACCTCTGTGGAAACGGAAATAAATTTATTGGCTCCATTAAACAACGTCAAAAAAATTAAAATTAAATGACTTCCAAAAACTTTTTATCATTTCCAGAATTATTTAATTATGAAATAGTCCCAAATTTTTGGAACTTTTTCATACATTTGAGAATAACTTCATTTTGTTTTTGTAACTATACGCTTTTTAATTTACTGAAATACTTAAATTGCTATAAAGACAAAAAAAATTGGTTTATTTTTCATCGCAAAATTATTTGGACACTTTTTAGATTTTTGAAACTTCTAATAAAGAAAAATGTATGCCCGAATACGGATTCACTTTCTAAAATATTTTTTATTCACGCCTTTTAGAAACAAGACTTTCCACTTTGTTGGATGTCGAAGATGAGTTTTTGTATTGCTTTATAAAGTAAAGCAGGTTTGGAAAGATCCCCGTGCCCAGCGAAAGATCTGGCTCTATGAAGGGCTAATTCGTAGAGCTAAGCCGATTCCGGGCATACCATAAAGGAAAAAATCCTTCAGTCTGTCTACTATATAAAGCAAAGCTGTTTTGGCATCTTAGAGAGAAGGAATTTCTTGTGTTAATTTAAATCAGAAATGCCACCTACCACAAATAAAAGTTGCTTGTAATTGACCAAGGCCGCCAATGGAAAAGTACCTCAGAAAACGCAGCCATAATAGAAACTCTTGCACTCGGATAAGAATTTCTGATTTGTAAGAGTATTTTGGTTATAAATACTGGCTATTGAGGAGGTTGGCTAGATACAAATTCTAGAGGGAAATCGGTATTTTTGTCAATTGCCAATCCTTGTGGATAAGTTTAAGAATGTGTTCTTCAGATTAGGATTCACTACTTGCATGATGTAACACTACGTGTATGATGTAACACTAGAGTAAATTTTTTATTGAGTGAAACTGGTTAAGGGTAGCGTTCCCTCAATTCGCTGAGACCAAAAGTGTCTTCCTACTTGTTTAACATAAAAAAATACTTGTATTAAAATTTACAAAAAATAATGAAATTATATTACACTGCATCGCTTGATTTGTGAGTATATTTTTATAAAGAAGAAATTTGTTTTTTTCTTTATTTCAATTCCAACTGACGACTATTTCTGTTATTGATTGATAATGACAGAGTATATTGACATAATGATAGTCTTCTGTTTCTGATACTATTTTAATGACAAACTTTAATATCAACAGTTTTTATGAAAAACAAGAACCAAAAAAACAATATTTTTTATTCAATGATGTTTGAAGTTTCATTGACGAAGATAAAAAGAATATAAAGAAATGTTGATGATTGTAACAAATGCTCGTTGGAAGATCAAAGTAAAATATAAAATATATATTTTTTGTATTATATACATATATTTTAATATTGTTCTTTAAAGAAAAGTTTATTCACCTTTTGTTTTAAGAAAAAAAGAAACAAATGAAAATAGTAGAATATAGTATTTGAAATACTAGCCTTGTCTTATACGTGATAGAAAAAGAAAAGTTACAATTATCAGAATTTTGATTTTAATTTCTTGCCTTTCCTTCAAATTTAAATATTTGAAATTAGACTTCCTTCAATAAAGTATTAAATCAATATTATTTTGTCAAATCAAAAGTACTAGTACGAAAAAAATAAACTAAAAAAATTTTCCTCACAAAAGTGGGAAGTGTCTGTCATCTTACCGTCTTAATCTAAATTTGATTAGACAAATATTTCGTTTTTGAAATCTAGGAATACATTTCATTACTAATAATTTATCTCAGAGTTGTGGACTTTTATTTAACAAAAACTGGACATCAAACTAAAAAATTTTTAGTTTTTGCATGTAGAAAGAAAATGTTGTTACATTTTTACTACGAGTGCTTATGTTTAAAGTTAACGAGGGTTAAAAAACAGAAAAACTTTAAACTTTTTAAGTGTTATTAATTATTATACATTATTAATATAATTACAACTTTTGTGGAAAAAATCATTTAAGAGCGACACTTTTTATATTTTTTGAAAATACGTTTCTTAAAAAAACTTATTGAACGCAGTCCCATTTTTTTTATAATATTGCTTTTCAACATTTTACAATTGTTTTTTTTTTTTTTTCAAAAAAAGATTATTTGTTTTCAATCGTATATAATCAATCACTTGTCTTATTATAAATATGGTCATCCTCAAATCATGTCAGCAGTAACAAAAGGACAATTCCGTTCTCTTTAAAGATAATAATCGAGTATTGACTTACCACTTACCATTTTATACCTTTTATTAATAATATATTAATAATTTTAAATTGTTATGTGCAGTGATACTACAATTACCAGTTATTTGATACCGACTTGGTGTGAAATCGATGTTGCCAGCGACAGCTAGAATAAGCAGGATATATTATATATGTTGTTACTAGTGTTATTCATATGCACTAAATACTGATCTTATAAGCTCGTGGGTACTTTAAAACTTAAAAAGACAAAATGGACAAAGCTCCTATATATTTTTGTAGTTAAAAATAAGAAATTTAAATATTGTTTTATATCATATAAAAAGAGTCCACAGAACAGAACCAGTTGCTTTATTGAGAAAATTACTAAATAATCGAACAACAAATTTTTTTCGAGAAATTGGTTGCAATGCCTACAAACAAAATTGTTGTATTTATTTGTAAGATAACCAGAATATCATTTGCAACAAGCCTAGATGATGCGTACTTACGGATAATGGTATGATTAGCCATTTTTTTCGGATATTATAAAATCACCACTTCAGTCAACGGCGAGCTCTACAGAGTCGCGATTTCGAGCTTTTTTGATTTTAAATAAAGCATATGAACTTGGATATTATCAACTTATCATCATTTCACCACTATCCCCTCACTTTGCACTATTCGTATGAAATGATATACTCCAGTTATAAAACATAAAGTTTTCATAACATTTAAAAATTATTTAAAGGAATATTTATCAAAGGATAGTAATTATAACTAAAATGTTTAAAAGTTGACATCAATAATAATAATTATGCATAAAGAAATAAAATTAAAAATATTAAAGCCCAATATTTCAACGAATAAGCGTCATAAAGACTAAATACTTAAAATATAATTTAAGTCACATGAACAGCAGGAAAAATGTGGACTTGTTGCCGCTTAAAATAAATGACAACGTTACTCGTGGTACCATGGGATTGTATTTTGATACAGCAGAAGAGATGGCGAAATGGCAGCAATTAACTCGGTTATATCATGAGTACGTCAAAATATTGCGTTTCCTTCAAAAAGGTTAACAGTTCAATTAGATCTATTATGTATTACAAGACTGGCAATTTAAAACATTTTTCTGATACATAAATACCACAGAGCATCAAGTCAAATATAATTTTTTTTAATTTCCGTCTTCCTTCATTATTATAACTTCGCAGTAGTTCCTGCTGTTACTTCCGTAGTTGCTGCTGTTACTTCCATTAATTCTCAGAGTATGAGTTATTTTATTTCACGGCGGTTAGTTTAACACTAGATAAAATTAATCTCTAGGCAAAATTTAATTAATTTTTTATTTCACACACTCACGTACTTCTTAATAATTAAATTTATTATAAGATTTTTAATTTCGTATCAAGTAATTTCCCCTTATGACCTCATTTTATGAAATTTAGGAGGTTAAGTGAGTGGTACTAAGCCTGTAACAAGGAGCAGTCATAGAAGGACTGTAGTTCATTACTTACTCTAAAAACAATTATAACTTTCGGCAACGGTTCTTGCAACATTATGATACTAAGTAAGGATAGAATAATTGAATTTACAAAAAAAATCCCTTATTGCAAGTTACCCCCTGCTTTTACCTTTATTAAATAATTTTTGCAAATTGCACAATTTGTATATAAAATATTCTTTTATTATTACTTTATTAAAGACTTTGGAATTAATTTTATGCCTCTTTGCATTTAATAATAATTTATTATAAACACATTCGTATAAGAGTACACAAATGGCTTTATGTAATTGAATTTAATTGAATTCCTGGAAAGTAAAATAAGATTTATTTTGTATAGTTTAATAATAATAATAATAATAATAATGAGCGGTTCATTCAAAGAAAAAACACAGTCTTTACAAAAGAGCAATAAATTTCAATTATTTACTTTAAAAGACATTTATTCACATAAAAGCGCATGTACGTCACGCACCGAGTGACGATGTTGCAAATACACAAGTTTTTTTATAGAATATTCAAAGAATGAAGCAATTAAAGGTTTTGGAAATTTATTATTGTGGTTTCAATAGTGTAGCAGGTTTGAGTGAATATTTCTTTTTAAAAACAGAGAATAAAGAAGTATAAGAGAATTTTTTTTAAGTTTTTAAAGGGTTTTCTGAGATATTTTAATTATGCCTTAAACTTATTTGCCATCACAGATCAATATAAATCCATTTAACTTGTTTAATTACAATTATACTAATGCCCTGAAAAGTAATGAAAAATTAATTTTTCCTACTTAATATTAAAATTTGTTGTGATATTTTCTTCAACTTATCGTTTAAAGCAGTTAGAGTTACAAAAAATTTTATTGGTTTTTAACTTTAGCTGTTCATATTACAACATTTAATTAGTCATTGTAATGTAATGTAATGGGGGTTTGGCCCAGGATGGCCCTTTGCACTGCGACCATTGTTCATCTATTGTGCTTCCCCTGTCCCTAGCAGTCCAATACGTTCGCAAATAGGATCAGCTCCTTCAATGGGAGCATTAGCAGATCCTCTTCACTCAGCGTATATGCATGTAGAGTCCTGTGTGTTCTGTGGCACAATGCCTCACGATTTGCTATCAGGTATTCAATCGACTCTCCTCTTCACTGCAAAATCTGCAGATGTCCGTGTCAGATAAGCCCATTCTGTATAGATAGTCTTAGCAGGTGTAATGGCCTGTGAGCGCCCCTACCAACGTCCGTAGGCTTTTTCTGTCCAGTCTTAGAGCCAGATTCGCCCTCCCAGCATCAAAGCGTAGGAATTTCTTGGAGTGACATAATCCATTGATGTCATTCCAATGTTGTGCAATCCTGGACGATGTCCATTTCGAAATCTCCCCCTTAAGGAGACTTTTGTTGAACCCAAAAAAGGGGATGGGTCTAATGAAGTTCCCTTCAGCCTCTCTTCTCGCACAGATGTCCGCCATCTCATGCCCGGCATGCGCCTGATGCCCTGGTACCCTTATCAGAGTAATCTGATTATGAGTCGCCAGGTCATTGAGCCTGTTGTGATATTCCAGTAATAATCTGGGCATGTACGTACAGCCTCTCAGGTCCTTAAGAACCGATTGGCTGTCCTAGAATATATTAACCCGTATTCCCCTGTGTCCTCTCTCGGATAGGATCTCAACAGTTTCCAGTATCGCGTAAAGTTCCGCCTGGAAAATTGTCGTATACCTGCTCAATGTTATAGACCTGTGTACTCTAGGCCCCACTATTCCCGCCCCAACTCTTTGAGCGTTTTCGAGCCGTCCGTGTACCACATTTGCGATCCATCTCTTAGCCATTCTGGGTTTGCGCACCATTCTTGCCTTGAAGGGAAGAGGACCCTGTATTTCCTGTCGAAACAGTATACCGGGTCCATATGGTCGCCCGCCTGAGATATATCAATTATATCCCAGATTCCCCTGAGGACAGAGTTGCAAAAGATTCACGTCAGTACCCGCCCGAAGGCCCAACCTGACGGTGCACTATTGCACAAGGGTGAATAAAGCACGTTCACCACCGCCCCAGTAGCCCCCGCCAAGGGCACATGACTGGAGCGCCAACTAACATGTGCCCCTGACAGGGACAACATGGTAGCAAGTTCCGTACAGGCTGCTGGACCATGTACAGACACCTTGCTAAGATGCTTGGAGCTATCTAACCTCCTACTACCAAAATGGCACAGCAGTAGAACTTTTACCCCCATCTGACCTGAGGCTTCACCTACTGTAACCATTAGAGCAGCTCTGTCGAATAGCAACAGCACCTAGAGATATATGGCCTGAAGAGAACATCCACATCATGCCACTAGCCCATGATTGAAGACACACTCATCCACCCCATACCTCTCCCCGCGTATCTTTGGGTTTTAACCACAGCCACCACGTGATCCCCGAAGGGGCCTCACCAATAACCAGTCTAGGACACGTCCTAGGGGCTACTGGTTCCCGTGGCACCAGATAGGACTCTGGTCAGCCGCGTGTTAAAGCACCTCCGATTTTAGGTTCCTTGCACACCTGAGGCATCGGTAACACCTCTACCCAGACTAGCGTAGCAAGCTACTTCCTTAATTACTTATATGCACGCCCGTTACCCTGGTATTCAGGGATTGGGTAGTAACATATTAAGTTTTAGGGCAATTGACTAAAGGTCAAGGTCTGGAAAGACCAACTACCCCTCCGGACGAGCGAGCGAACCCGCTTTTACCTTTAGTTTACTTGCATGCGCGCCCGTTGCCCTGTTGTTTTAGGGATTGGGTAGCAACATACAAGTTTTTAGGGGTTATCAGCAAAAAGGCCTAGGTCCGGAAACCTGATAACCCTATACCCCAGGAAGTTCAACATCAAGCCACCAAGACAAGATGCATTGACCGCGCCCCCTGGGGGAAATTCCCCTGAGGACAGCCAGATGATCAGTAAAGTTGCTCGCCCTAAGATTCTCTTTCGCGTAGATAGAGATTGCCCTTATAGCTGCCTCCTCTTGTACAGCCAAATTGAACGGTGCAAGGTTCAGAAGAGCTTCCATACCCAACGTTGGGGTTGATTTCATGGCCCCTGTGTTTTTAACCTGCACATTCTCGATATAGTTGTCCGTTGCACAGTCTTCCTCCACCATACCAGAGCCCCGTACAGTATGGTTGGTCTCCAATCTGGAAGGTAATTTTGGGGCTCAGACCCCAGGATCTACCAAGTAGTTGCCTCGCTGTCCAAGGGCTCCTCGTGGCCTTTCCCAGTACTGACTCGAGGTGCGGTTCCCAGGTGAGTTTCATATCCAAGACGAGACCCTGATATTTCGCCCTCTCCCTGGTTGTCGCTAAATAAAATCGCTAGTGAAAAATTAAATTGACCCAACTTTGTGGTACTGTTTGTACAAAAATATTCTTAATCATTTGTGATTATGTATTTTTTTAATTATCATATACGATAGAACCTTTTTTAGTTCAATGTACAATAAAATTTATAATATTCGTTTTAGTAACAGCCCCAGCGCCTTAGAGGCATTATAAGGGGAAAGTTTTATTGTATTGGCAGATTGAGTGACTTCAAACTGATTAAAGCTTAATAACGATTTTATTTAGCTTCCAAAAAAAATTTAGGCATAGGAACAGCTAAAGCCACAATAAAAAATAACAGTTAATTTTTTTGCTTGTATTTTCCAATTAAAAAAGGAACTTTCCGACACGTCCACCAAATAAAATGATTATGACTTAAAAATTTTGCAAAGTTGACACAGATATTGCTGTTTTCCTAAAACTCGACTGCAATATTTACAACATATTATAGACAGCAAGTTGTAGAAGGTACAATTAAGGAGGTTATGAACACTCGATGGCAAGTTTTTTGTGTTGAAATTCAAAACGATAGATTTTTGTGAAGAAGATAAGTCAATGTTATAATCATTATAAATATTTTAAATTTGCACTTGTCTTGATTCGAAATTTCCGGATCTTATTAACTTCTATGAAAGAGCGCTTTGTGATATCCTTATGGTTACTGGCCCTATTAATTATTTATAACATTTTATGATTGCGGTAGTATTGGCATTAAAGCAAAGCAATTTACCATCATTTTCAAATTTAAAGAGTAAAGATATAGATCAAAACATACTTCTGTCAAAATACTAATTTCATTTTCATTAAAAATGTATGTATGTATATGTTTATAAAAAAAATAATAGCCACAAAAATATACATTAACACGTAATGGAATGCTCTACATAGTTAATACGTTATATTACAGTATTATAAAAAGCTTGGTGGTTGAAACCTCAAAAACTTTCACATAATTATCTTTTCCTTCATTAAAAGCAATAGTAAGGATCCCAGTAATGAAGCCGACAACAAGGACTTAAGGAAAAAATAAAAACAACAGAACATTAAAGAACATTTTTAATGAGACAGTGTATGTGTGTGCATTTGGTTCTTTCAGTTTGTGTTTTAATGGCTTTAAAAAAAAGTAAAGCTACTTTACACACATATAATTCTTACCTGCAAACACATACGTCAAAGAACATTAAACTAAATCCTTACCACAATTAAAAATTTTACAATTAAATATGTCTGTCAATGATTAAAATAACCACGCAATTTTATTAAATCTACTATTTTCTACATTGGCATAGATAAGCCTTTTACATCTTTTTTTTGGGCGGCAAGACATTTTCGTTTTTCTTTTCGTTGAAGGCTTTAGGAACCAAGAAAAAAATACTAAAAAAAAAATAAAAAATACAAGAAAAAAATACTAAATTTCTCACTCTGCTCTTAAATTATCAAGTCAGGATAGTAAAGGTTACAGGGCACGAAGGCATTCTGAGCAAAAAAAAAATGGCTAAGAGTTGTGCTTTAATGATTTAATGAATATTTAAAGCTTTTTGGTCGTCACTAAAAAGCAACAAGATATAACAGCTCATTATCCTTGGCAGCATATATGGTGGGCATTATTACAAGAATTTATACGATTAGTGGTAAGTCACCATTCTATGCTGGCCAGTTCTCGTATTGCTTCAACGAAGAGTAGAGGGAGTTAGATCATCAATTCCTATGCAACTCACCGGATCTGCACTAATGTAAGCATATATATCAAGGACATCCTTTTTCAAGAAATAGACTATAAAATGTTGTGGTTGATACTTATAAGCACGACTTAAAGATTTTTGATGCAATTTTTATTGTATAGTCTGTGATATATTTTCATGTTAATATACAGAAATTGTATTTTGATTTGTATAGAATTGTGACCGATTAAATCATCCTAGAAATAAGTAAACTCTACGTTTGGAAGAAGTAGTTTGTTAGTCCATCTTCGCAATTTTATTTTTTTGCCATGAGTGTCAATCACAGGCAGCTAAAAATTTCAAAAGTTTATGAATATCTAAAAATACTACCATCCTTTTTCAACAAGGATTTCGCTTCAAATTGTTCTATAAATCTCAAGACTTTTAATAAGTTCTTGTCAAATAAATTGCCTCAAGCTGCATTTGTGTATGAATAATCGATACAAGTAAAAGTAAAATAAGTACGTTTTAATAGAATAGTTTTTATTGTCATTTAAATAATTCATAACGCAATAAGAAAGAAACATAACGCTTTCAAAAAAGCACCCTAAACCACATAAAAGTTAGCAAAGTTTATATCTAAAGAAAATAAAATTTTAGATATAAAATAAAGGTAATTTGAAGAATGTTTACATGTTTGTTGAAATATATATAGTATATATATTTTTTTTATGTAAAAAAAGGGGTAGGTGTTCCCTCCTCGAATTAAAATCTTAAGAAGGAAAAATATCTTAGCGACATTTTCTCGAAATCATACTTTGGTAAACTTTAGAGATGCATCGCATAAATAAATAAACAAAACCTTGATTTGTCTATCAAAGATCTTGTTTCTCCATGTATGAGAAAATATATTTTGTCTGTGGTAGATGTCAGTTTTAAGCAACAATTTTATAGCTTATATCCTACATATTCTCTCAAGAGTGTTTTTTTCTTAATATAATGCAAAGCTTTATAGAAAATGATAAACTTTCAGAAAATCAAATTCTTGCAAACCTGTTTGAAAGTTGTAGATATCCAGGATTATTATAGTATTTTCAAAACTATGGAACAATTAAATAGGACCCTTTTTAAAGGGTGCATGTATACAAAATTATACCATTCGATTATCTAAAAATTAAACAACTCAATCGTATACATGCAAAACCAATCAAAATCCTTGCTTAGTAAAAGTCCGCTGACCTTCGTAGACTTGTATGTAGTGTACTAGACTCGTAGTGCGAAGGTCACAGGTTCGAATCCTGCCGCACAACTCTGGCAGTTTGTGTTTGATAATTAAAGGGAGCACACAAAAATCCTTCACTGGCTTAAGTGTATGTCGTATGACATGGGCTTATCACACCCCTCCAATCAACCTAACCTAACCTAACCTAAAAGTCCGCTCAGTTTATGAACTTTTTTCTAGATTTGTATCGCCTAGGAAGCTCTAAGTTTTGTATTTTATGAATTTTTAAATATATTATAATTTTTATGCATTAAATAAGGGAAGAAAATTAATTTTCTTGACAAGTGCAAATAGAATAAAACAATATTAATATTATCAATGTCCATATTTTCTTTATATATTATCTGAAAAATATCTTTATGGAAAAATCAGTATAATAAAGTACAAACGTCCTAATCAAAGGAACATGCTTGTCTTTGTGGGCTCGAATGCGAATAGCGTGAGTTTCCATTAGCGAAGGTTCCTTAGTTTATTTTAAAATTTTTCATAATTATAAATTATAGAAAAAATATAAATTTAAATACCAATTTGGAAACAGGCGATTGTTCATGGTGTTGAAATGCACCTTATCAACACTCGAGGCTACTTCTTAATCAACAATAACTAAATTTAATATGTTCTCTTGGAACTACCAGTATAGCTAAACTGGATACAAAATTAATGGTTTTAATGCGATATCTGCGAACTTTGTTGTCATCTAATTTTTCTGTTTTGTCATCACAATGGTTGTAACTGTTTGATTTGGATTTTGGGCTGGTCCATATTTGTTTGAGAATGACGTTAGCAAGGCAATCACCCTTAATGGCGAGCGCTAATACCAATATCTTTTTGTTCTGATTTGGATTATATGGACACCAATGATATGTGGCTACAACAGAAGGGCATTACATTCCAAAAAGTTCAAGCCACACTGTATATTATATGCAGCGCGGTTATCTCAAGCGGGGGTGATGTGAATTGATAACTGGAATCTTACAATCTGATACCGTTGGACACTTCCTTGTGGGGTTTTTCAATTTGCAAGACCATGACAGGATGTTATAATATCAAATGAAACTGACTGCATTACATTTCATTATTGTATTTTTTTGACGAGGTTCCTTTGAATTCGGAATGATTTTCCCCATCACTCGTAAAATTTGTTTCATAAACAAATTTGTATCATCTTTTGTTCGTTTTTATTTACACTGAGATGAGAGGAAGCTGTAACTGGTCTGTTTATATAAAACATTTTTTATAGAATGACGAAAGATCGTTCCAAATACATCTTATAATTTGATATCTCTTTCGATGCTGGACTCAGTCCTCCTCTGAGATTTTTCTATTATTACATTGAAATAAGAAACTATCAATTAATTTTGTTTTTGTTTTGAGAATTTCCAATATAATCGCATTGTTTAAAGTTTTACAATTGGAAAATTTTCCAATTTGTTGTCTACAACTCTACGTCATCCTTTACTTCTTAGAAATGATCCTGTGAAGTTGTTTATTTTCCTGCATTATTAAATCCTCAGAATTCTAAGAATTATACAATTTTAACAAAACTTCTATTGCATTAGTTTTATATTTACGTTTATATAATTTGTTTTATATTTTTTGAAAAATTGCCAAAATCTAAAAACTTATATACTGGTAAACATACATCTATATACATATGTATATGTGAAATAAAAAATTAAATAAAACTTGTTTACCAACAAAATTTTATAAACTCATCTCATCATCTTTTCACAAGCTGGTTTAAGGGAAGCCGCAAAATTTCTTTCCTTAGTTTTCTAAGAAAAAACTTACTTCGGTTTTGTTTTAGTTAAATTTAACTCGCTTACACAATGTGAAAAGTGTTAAGAAGAATTTATAGTTTTTACTTTTCTTTTTTTTCCAAATAAAATATATAGTAAAACAATAAACTTAAATGAAATATGAATATGTTCTTTGACACGTATAAGGGCTCAACTTTATCTTTCCAACAAATATCTCTTATATCCTGCTTTTTGTCTTCTTAGGAAGAACAGCAGGCTACAATGTTCCTACACATTCCTATTATTTTGAGTTAAAGGACAAACAAGATAAAAACAGCAACAGGACTTAAATAAGACTTTGTGGATATTGTATCATAGAAGCAATACACTGACAAAAATTTTTTGTAAATTATGAGAAATAATAGAAAATAATGATGCAATAATCTAGAGAAAAGATTGCACTGAATTGATTTTTGTTCCATGTTCTTAAAGTAAGGAAAGAAATTATTAGCTTATTTCAATGAAATATTGGAGTTATTTCTTCAGCTAATTTTTATATCCAAATATTTTGTTAGTATCATTTTAAACTATTTAGTTGGAATATAAACAATAATTTATTAGTCTTCAAGTTTGTTATTTACGACTGTTTGATAGAGTTTCTCTTTTGTAGTTGAGTGATATAATTGTAAAAAGAAATTAAATGCTATAAAATGGGCCAATGCGTGATTTTTTCTTTAACTTTCGCTGTAGAAAACTTTGTCTGTAACAATTTTTCCCGATTCAATGCTTTTACGATGACATCGGAGCAATATATTAAACATTCTAAAAATTTTCACCTCAGTTAGATGTTGTGCCAACATGGATCGATTTTGGAGTTAAATTGGAGATTAAATTTTCAGTTACATCCTTTAGCCTACAGTGAACAAACAATTTATTTACTTTTTCTAACATATCGTTGTTCAAAACTTAAAAAAAGATTTCCAAAACTTAAAATAATCTTATCAAATCTCTGCGCTCAGAACTTTAATTTCAAATAAAATTAATTTTTGTCAAAGCCGTGTGAATTATTCAAGAAATTGTGTTCGGAAAACAGTGTTTCTTTTTAAGCAACTTAGAAAATATTTGTTTAGTCGGCTCTTAAATTCAGTATCTCTTTTTGCTTGAAAAAAAGTATCAAATGCTAAATTTTATAGAAAAATTAAAGGTCTACTGAAATAAGGCTTGTTATGAGCAGAAAGTTCCAAAGTTGGATAGAAGGGCCACGGTTTGCGTGTTATTTTTTATTTTTTTTTCTGAGTTCAATAATTTTTTTAACCAATTTATTAAAATTTTAATTTCTTTTGGCAGTGTTTCTTAATTTTATTACGTTAAAAATTATATTTAGTATTGAGTCTTTCAAATCTAGTTCTTGATGTAAATGCTTTTGTTCTCGACAGTGCAGGAGTATGTAAAGAATTCTTTTAAATACTGTTGAAAAAGTCAAAACAAATATTTCTTCATAAAATCTTGTAGTTTTTTCATATACAGTTGCAGGGAATTTATAAAAATTTTTTTTTCGAAATACTTCACATGAAATAAAAACAAAATCATAAAATTTCATTGCATTCAGTTCTCTCCGTGTAACCACAAGAATGTTATTTTTCATTTTATCATTTTGATACACAAAACTGGCATTTTCTTTTATGTGTGAGTATGTATATGTGCTTATGTATATGTATGCCTTCACATCTACATATAGATATATATGTATATGCTCAAATATGATTTGTTATTGTTGCCGGTGGTATATCTGGTATTTTTCATGTGTGCAAATTCAATAAATATATTTTTCCATTTTTCAATTTAATTTTTTTTTTAAGTTTTTCTCATTCATATTTTATGTGTATTTGTCTAAACATACAGATAAATTTGTCATTTCTATATTGTCTTAAGGTTTTTGTGTACTTTGCATCTTTGTATCATATAAATTTTAAATTGTTGTTTATCAAAGGTTTTAAAGTTTATGAACTTAATAAATAAATAAAAATTATTTATATTTTAAGTAAACAGGAATATGTACATATAAGAATTAAATTTTTATTTAATATTAATTTAAATATTGACAAAATAATTTTTTGAAATAGAGTTCTACGAATATGCTAAAACGAAGAGATAGAAATAAAATTTATCATATAAAATTGTTTCAGTTATTTAATAGTACTTGAGGACAGTTCCTAAGATGATAAGAAATTATTTAAAAAGATTTTGTATCAATTTAATCAATAATGTTGGAAAAATTAGGATTTTTCTTATAAATGAAGTCAAAGCGGTATAATAAGTACGTTGAGTACAAATTTTTCTTAAATCAAGTGCAGGACGTTTGACTGAAAAAAGATTTCAGAATTGATTTTATGCAAAAATAAAAAGCGCTTGATTTAAGCCAGAAACGGCTTGACACTAGCTAATTTTGCTAATAATCCAAATGATTTCAATCCTAAAATAGAACGGTTTTATCCAATTTTTATATATAAATTTGTATGTCCTTTATTTTGTTTGTTTACAATTTAACTTAATTCTATTATGTTTGAATTCATTTTTGAACCCAAGTCTCCTTTGATACAATCTCTTATTCAGGAACGAAAGTAAACTATAACAACATTTGGAATATTGGCAGGACAAAGTTAATATGAACATGAAAAACCTGAGACTTTTTGTACTTTTTTAAGAATTTCAGGATAGATTGTAAGTTATCCGTAATTCGATTCTTAAGAGAAATTTTTAATAAAAACAAGAAAAATATATAAATTCCGAGGTTAGATTTTTAAGAAATGTTTTCAATAAGAGTAAGAAGAAAAAAACTTAAATTTGGAATGAGTTTTTCTCTCTGTGTAAGAATCAATATTATAAATTTTGTTGTTTTTGTATGCCTGTTCTAAAAGTTTTTTTAACTAAATATTTTAACTATATAATAAAGTATGTAATACCTTAAGTTTATTATCAATATTGTTAAAATTTTAATTTAAAGATTGTAATATTTATAATACATATAGATTTAAATTATTTAATTTCATTTGTATAGAAGTACTCAATAACTCTGGCACAAAATTACGGGTGTAAGATGTAATATCATGCACCCCTCCTCCTCAAGCGGATAAGCTGAAGATATAATTCATAAAAATAAAAAAAAATTAACGAGAGTTATGAGCTCCGAGAAAGATTCAATCATCTTAGAAAGTAGCATAGAGCCATAAAATTTTAAAATGAATTGTTGTTAATCCAGCATTTCATTTTTTTTTTTTCAAAAAAGAAAATTTTATTAAAATTTATAGTTTTTATTATGGAATAAGTAATCGAAGTAAACATGTTTTAATTGTGAAGAGTAACACAAGCAGAGCGAAGTCCTTAGACCACCATTATCAGCATTCACTTAGTTTTTATTCCAATATTTCAATACGTTTTTAAATAAATCGTACGTCTATTGTAATAACCTTCAGTAAAACTTGGATATGCTGAATTTGTTGCACGTCATTTTAAATTTCAATAAGTAATAACTACGGTATCGAAAATCTTCTTCAAATCGTTATTAAACGAAAAGGTCTCATTAGTAAAAAAAAAATAGTTTTTTAAATTCCAAGCTTAAACATTTTTATTTAAGGTAATATTTTTGACTATATTGGCTAAATTTAAATTTTTTGTGAGCTCAGATTCAATTGCAAAACTTGTCAAATCGTCAGGAAAATATTTTGTAAATTGTTTTCATTGAGAAAGGAAATAGTTAAAAGAAACCAAATATAACTTTAGCGGAAGGAAGAAGTATTGTTTGCACTGGTCGTCCAAAGAGGCGTTGAAATATTGAAACAAAATAAATTTAAAAGATAAAAAGCTTCATATTAAATTTTTTTTTTAAATTTGACAAAGATCCTTTAAAAAACTTCATGTTAATTTTTTTAGTTATTTAACAAAAATCCTTTAGAATCTTCATTAAAGCTAACATAAACTTTAATTCCAATAAATTTTTAATGTTAATTTCTTATTTAAATAACCCATATACATAAACATTCTATTTAGCAATTAAAGAACCTTGTAAACTAAAAAAAGGAAAAACTTTTCATTTTCACTAAAACAAATACTCGCAAGAGCAATATACTAAAAGTGGCAAAATAAGTTGTTTCTAAGAAGAACAAAAAAAAAACAAAACTAAATAAATAAAATGCATGCCATATTAATGTGCTGCTGAATGCAAGTGCTAAAATTTATTTTAAATGAGTTACAACCAAACACACACTCACGGAAACTTATTTCACAGGCAGCAAAAAGGAAGCAGCCAAACAGAGCCATGAAATGCAGCTGATATCTGAAAAATATTAGCACACTTAGTTTTAAGTATAAAAATACTCGTGTGTGTGTGTGGGCTTTTTATATTTATATTAACTTGTTTTTTCTTGTTTTATTTTAATTTTTTTTGCTAAGAAAACTCTTTCATTTTTTTAAATTTTCATCTTTTATCAAAGAGCATGATATATTTGGTAACAAAACAAATAAATGCTAATGTTAAGAAAATATTCTTACGTATTTGTATTTATATGATTTTTTTTTTAATTTCTCTTTCTTATTTTAATTTATATAGAATTTTTTTTTTTAATGAAGGAAATCAGCATGAATATTATTGCACTTGTGCCATGATTCATGAGCGAACTGGTGTAGTGAACAAACGAGTTTTACTGAAACAAGTGTATTGGTATATCCCCCATATGTGCGAGTGTGTGTGTGTATGTGTGTCTTAAGAAGTGTACGTTTTCTGTTGAAAACATTTTTAAGACCTTGATAACTACACCGTAAACTTTTTTAAGGGTGATCTATATTATACAAAAAAAGTCAAATATGTATTCAATTCACCCTCTTATATTATATATCGTAGTGTAAATAGTAGCTTTCTTTTGCAAATTAAGTTATATATGATATGAATGAAATCACAATCTCAAGACAATTTAGATTAAAGCTCAATCTTTTGTTAATTAACAAAAATTGGAACATTGAAGGGAAAATTTTCTACTTTAAATAGTGGAATCATATAAGAAAATGTTTTAGAAGCTGAAAAGTTTAAACAAAAATAATAATACTAATAAACACATATTGTTTTACTTAAAAATCGCCAAAAAAAAATAGCTGAAGCTTTTTTAACCTCCAATATAACTTTACTCACTGCCCCTCAACAGACAACTAAGCAGACAACACCATTACCTAAACAATTTTGCATATTTTAAAAAAATATAATTATAGTACCAATGAATCACAAGGGGAAACCGTGAACGGCTAAAAAATAGTCCACCACTTAATTTGTGTAAATATTTTAAGAATGACTTAAAAAATAAATTAAAATTTTGGTTTTATATAACTTTTGCCCAATTCAGAATCCACATTTTAATCGTATATACTTTACAAATATACAACTTTGTAAACATGTATGGAACCTCTTAATTAAAAACAAATACCTTTAAAATTTACACATAAAATAGTTTTATGGTAAACTTAGTGAACTTTGTAGTCTACATGTAGCATGACAGTGATGAACACATTTAATTGAATTTACACATATAAAAACTTTAAAATATATCTAAGTATGGCCTCGTATGAACATAATAATTTTTATAACAATTCCATACAAATTATCCTACACATGTACATGATACGTGTTTGGTTTATTAGTGGGTGTATTGTTTTTCAATTTACGTTTTTCTTCCTAAAGTATGCGCAATACAATTTGCTGCAATTATATATGGTGTGAAATTTATAATTTTATTGCAAAAACAAATATCTGCACGTACTTTCTTTTAAAACAATATGGCTTATTTTTATTACAACATATTTTAGTTAAATAACTCAAATTACTTTCGTTTACATTTCAATTGGAATGAGTAGAAAATTTTAAATAGAATTTCACAAGTAAATAAACTGGAGAAAACTTTTTCTGACAAACAAAGCGCGCTGGTATTAATATGTCTTAAAAAAAGTGACAAAAAGTTATAAGCTTTGACCTTTTTTTTTAAATTGGTGATGTGGTAAGTGTTTATGACCAACTGAAAGCTATTTTACCATTTCAGACACAAATAACAAACAGCAGTAAAAGATTATATATCGCTCGATTGGTGAAGGCTTATTACCAAATTATTCCTTTATGTTAACGCTGGCTGCTATTTTTGTTTTACGTTAGGCTGTGATTATTCATAGACTGATACAATATTTATAGTTTTTTCGATATCAGAACAATAAAAGCCCATTTTAATGTGATTAATATGCAGTTTACAACATGATATTATTTGTATAAGTATATGTTCAATATAAAATTACAGTTTTAAGATGTAAGGAAAATAGGTATTTTATCGTTTAAATTTCTGCTATTTTTATACTACTTTATTTCTTTTTTTAGTGAAACTTCCTACATAGAGATCTAATCATATTTGATAACTAAAATATCACCGAATTCAAGTATATTTTTTATATAAATTTTCACACTCAGTGGTTAAAATTTAAATACCATACAACCCTGCATACACTCAAAAATTATTCTTAGCGTATGGAAATTTATACTATGATCGCTTTTTACAATTATACAATATCGTTTACTTAAAATTTCAACATCTCCAAAGGATAAATAAATTGTAATATATATTCAACTTGTGTGGGAAATACGACTGCCTGTTATTTAAATCAGTACAGTTTCCTGTAGGCATTTGATAATATTATTGATCATCAAATATTAAAAAATTATTTTAGCAAAGTTCAGTTTTCCAAGTTTTCAGCAATAGAATCAGTTGCATAAAATTTCAAGGTTTTCTGTGTAATAGCTGTGCGTATTAGTTAACAACTTTTTATTCTTCGCCTTACCGGAAGTATATTAAGTGGATAAAAACTCCTACATGCTTCATACAGATATTAATGCACTGTAGAGATTCCAGCAGGTGCGGTTCACTTGTTTTATTGAAACTGAAAATTAAACAATTACAGTAGAGGCTCGAAAAAGTTAAGTAGTTTGTTATAGGGGTGCTTAACTTTTCCGAATTCTTAACTTTTCCGTGATATGAAAAATGCATGTGTTTATACGTGTATTTATACATTGTATATATTATTAATGTGTATTTAATACACATGTATATATGTATGTATGCAAATGTATTAATTTTTAGCTTTTAAAATAGGATCACTTAGTGGAGAGTTTCTTTCACGTTGATATATGTAAGAACCATTTGTACAGCTGCTTCTCCAAATTCACGAATTCTGCCTTATGTAAAGTCTTTCTCTTAATTTCGTCACATGTACCTGACACTGCAGCATAAATGTTTGCTTTATTTCTTTTAATTTTATAAATTGAAGTTTCAGAATTATGAAAATCCATGGCCAATCGATTATCCAAAAACGCCTTCATCTAATTTTTTTAAAATCTTGCATTTTTCGGCAACTGATAACCTTTTTTGTTTACGTACTGCTGACATTGTAACGATCAAAATAAAACTAATAACTGATGCAAAAAAGTATGAAACATTACGTACGAATGTAAAGAATTTTATAACGGGAAATGACGAATGTGTTGAATCTTTTTATGCTACCCATGTACTTATATAGTACTACATACATTAATGCGAAAATCGACATACATACATATGTATAAGAATTCAAAATGATGTTAAAAATAGAAAAATTAAATAAAAACAAAAATTACTCAAAAAAGTTAAGAAGCACTTAACTTTTTAGAGTTCCGTATGTTGACAAAAAGTTGCTTAACTTTTCCGTATTCTTAACTTTTGCGCGTCTTAACTTTTATGAGCCTCCACTGTATATAATATTTTACAAAAGGCAACAATTGAATAATGTAACTACACAACGTAATCTATTTTTTCCAATTATCTACGGTGTTAGTAATATATTAAAAAACAGCTCCACTCATCGCAACTTTTTTCCAATATTTCCTCATATGTTTCCTTTTTAGTCCAGATTTTTATCCACAATTCAGTATCAGACTATTACTAACACCTAAAATTGACCATAACGGAAAGAAAAGTACAAAATTATCTTAAGTGTACTAATAATTGTGAAATATCTTTTTAAAATTTTTTATAAATTTATAGCATAGAAATATAGTTCATCGGAAATTTCTGATTTTTTAATGTCTTTTGTATAAAAATTTTAATTAATTTGGAATTATTCCTTGAAAGGGAGTTACACAAACCAATAGGAAGGAATTATTATTGGTAGAGGGAGAATATAATATTCCATATTCATTCATTTGACCCCAAAAAATTTGTTGATCGTTTTGGGCATCAAACTTGATCATCTCGACAAACCAGGCATTCATTAGTTGGGGTAAGTGAGTTGCAATGTATTTTTTATACATTTCCGAAACACACACACTCACTAACTTTCCAACCTACATCATATGGGTGACACCGTTTACAATATGATTATATCACTCATACGCAAGAATTACTAACACAAATATTGCATACTTTCTTGGATTTTAATGGCGGAACCGTTGTTGGATGCGAATGAGTAATATAAATGTGTGCAAATGAAGTGTGTAAAGTATACGAAAAATGTAGCATACGTTTTTGGTTTTTTTGCTTGGTGTGGGACTTGACTAATACTCTGTTGAAAATACAAGTACATATTTAATTTTAAACATTAAGAAGAATTATAAAAATAAATCTTTATCAATTTTACAAAAATAAATATTCGGAATATATTAAAGTTTTAATTTGCAACCAAGTTAAACTTATATAATATAGAAACTTATTGCGAAAAGAACTTACATAAAAAATAATATTAACAAATAATTTCTATCGCGAATTGTTTTTTTTAAGAAGAGAGAAATAATTTGTTTATTGGTTTAGTTAGCAATTTAACTTTTTTTCAATAATAATTTTTTAATGTTATCAAAGATTTAAACTCTTTTTTGCAAAAGGCGAATTTTAATTAGAGGCATTATTTTCACTTGCTGCAAGTTCTATAGAAAAGCTATAACAAATTGAGCTTTGTTAATATGCTATGCTATTTAATCTTACGTTTTAAGTGAACACTAAAAATTACACTTTCTGAATTCTTCGAGAACTCCATTTTTATTGTCAATTCAAGTAACAAGAAAACAATTCTCACCTTCAACATGGTAAATAGCCTGATATTCTCCCTAGATACAAAATACAACTTACAAAGAGAATTAAAAAAGAAAAATTTCTGATGAAAATTCAGTTAAAGTAGCAGCATTTGAAGCAAAATATATAAGGAAATATCTCGAGGCTTCTAGTTGAGGCAGTTTACCTTCAAGCTAAGGCTCGTATTACTGTTGCATTCTTGAAAATGAATTTTAACGTCATTTTTCTTAAATTTTTTTGTACCATTGTTATGTTTTTTCCCACAGCAGTAGTGTTACAAAGACTGTTTTTAGCCTTAACAAGAAAGAAACAATTTTATTAGTACACAGAAAAAATTATATCCTCTGGAAGTAAATGAGTGAATGTGAAATATTTTTCAATGCCTAAAAATTGTTTCACTTTATTTTTCTATACTTATAAAGCTTCGCAAATGAATATATGTGTTTGTGTAAATATCACTGTTTTATTCTTCAAAGTTCATTACTAAACTTGCCGAATAAAAATCGTCCTTTAGGTGAAATTTATAGCTTATATATAGGAGTATTCCAATATGTAATTCTCCATCTTCATTTACAAGTATTGGCAAAGTTACTAATGGAATAATATCAAAATATTCAAAAATTATGCTAAAGTCTTACCTCCCTCTTCGATTCGGTTTCAATTCTCGGAAATTAAATGGTGAGCTTTTATCATACTTACACGATTTGAGGTTCAAACAATTTCGTCAAAATGAACATTTTTTGTATACCTATATTTAAGAATATGTTTATAAGACTTTGACGTCTAAAATGAAATCATGGTGTGATATATACGATGCATTTAAAAGCAGCAAATAATAAACTCTTTGATATAAGAAACTCAATAACTATTTAACTTGTCTTAACCCATAAAAACTACTACAATCAACTGTTTAGATATCAACTGATGTTGTTGAAAATTTTCGAAAAAAATTTTTTTTAATAGGTCCGAAAATTCTTGTCAAACCAGTCCTATATTCGCAGAAAGTAATAGCAGGAACCAATTTTAAAACATCAAGTAGGAAGATTGGAAGAAAGAAATAATAAAAAATGGATAGGAAAGCGTTACAAGTATAGTGCACAGCTAGTGGATATATGTATATGTCAAAAATTTACGTCAGTACCTATTATTAAACTCAACCTGACGGTGCTCTTTGCACTGGGTGAATAAAGCCGTTCACCACCGACCCCATCGTCCCTTCCAGAGGCACATACAGGGTGCGGTTCTACATGTGCTCCTAATAGGGACGACATGGTAGCAAACTCTGTACAGGCTGCAGAACCATGTACGGACACCTTGCTAGAGTGCTGGAGCTATCTAACCTCCTACCACCCCAATGGCCCAGCAGTAAGATACCCCTATCTTAATGGGCACTCACCAATCGCAACCACCAGGGCAGCTCTGTCGAATAGCAACAGCTTATAGAGATATGGCCTGAAGAGGGCATCTACAATCGGTTACTAGCACCGTACTGCATACACACTCATCCAACCCATAACTCTTCCCGTGTATCTTTGGGTTTTAACCACAGCCACCACGTGATCCCCGAAAGGGCTTCATCAATAACTAGTCTAGGATAAGTCTTAGGGGCTACTAGTTCTCGTGGTACCAGATAGAATCTCTGGTCGGCCTTGTTTTGAAAACCCCTCCGATTTTAGGTCCCGTGCAAACCTGAGGTATCGATAGCACCTCTACCCAGACAAGCATGGGAAAAGCTACTTCCTTAATTACTTATATGCATGTCCGTTATCGTGTTATTTCAGGGATTGAGTAGTAACATATTAAGGGTAACTGGGTAGAGGTAACCCTATACCCCAGGAAGCACAACAGCAAGCCACCAAGACAAGATGTATAATCCGTGCCCCCCCGGGGGCTAGTGGATGTAAGACCCACTTCTTAAAAAGTATTTAATAAATAAAATTTTATCTTATCTTTTATAATATTTTATATCACATAAGTTTGTACCGCTGCTGTATAACAATACAAGACGATCGTATTTTTTTTTTTTTTTTTTTTTTTTTTCAAAATGAGGAACATTGAATCTTACGTCTTTTGTGTTTTCCTATTTTAATCTCTCCGGTTTCGCTGCGTTTCATTATTTCCTATAAATTATTAATACCGACTCTTAAAAGTAAATGACGAATTCTTAAATACAATTAGAATTCGGGAGATTAAAATGCTTATTATCTATCGCTAATGGGTGACAAAAGTCATTGATTAAATTTTGCATTTATGTTTATTTCTGGTGAACCCTTTCCAATTTGAAGAAAAGTGGAAATGTAAGCAAATTGTTGAATAGGTGAATATGAACTTCGCACGTGAAGTGAAATTTTCTACCTTAAGAGAAGCATTTATCTCACAGTTCTGTCTACCATAGTGGACGATATTTCTGCCAGCTTATACAAATGGGTTCTGAAAACTATAGGCTTAATAAGATGTTACAATTTTGTAAAATTATGATATTGTTCCAAGAGAGATTAAATTATCACTTTTATTGAATTTAATTTAATTCAACAATTCAGCCATTTTCACGCTGACAATAATAGTGGAATTCATGCAATTTAATTTATTTATCCAATTTTTCTCTTGCAATGTTGAATATTTTTCAAACAAATTTTATTGTCGTAGTGCTATTGCCAGACTATGAGTATTTTCGCTAATGAAAAAATTCGTTCTATGCACTTTATATACTACAGTTCTTTGACTAATTCTTAGGGCTTTCCTACTTTTATGTCTGCCATCTGAATAATACTAATGTTGTTTTTAATTTTGTTTTATCCCTGTTTATTTCTTAAAGTGTACATTTTACGAACTCTGTTACACCTGAAAGGCTTTGACTTGCAATTTTTATTGTTGCATATGCGTGCACGTGTGTGAGGAAGTCTCAGCAAAAGTACGTGTTAAGACACGTACACCGTTGAAAGTGATAGAGTAAGTAAAGTGAGCAAGATATACTAAAAGAGGACGAAAAGTGTAAACCTATTTTACATATGCTTGACTTTTGATCCCAACAGAAAATTAGCGCAAAATATATATGACTCAAAATGTAGGAAAATGAAAGTCTTTTTTTAATATTGCCTGTTCTCTTTTCTTTTCCAAAATGCTGTAATGTTTTCCAGGCGTTTGTATGCTTATAGTTGTGCTAAAGCCTTGAATACGTGGTTGTTTGGTTGGTTGAATGTCAAGTATGAGTTGTGGGGAGTGGTTGAGTTGGTTTGGTTGCTTTTCTTTATATGATTTTATTTTTCTTCTTATACTTGGCGTATGCTATTGTCGTCGTCCTTGCTGGTTGTGTTGTTTGGTAAAACATTTAGTGTCATGCTGTGTCACGCTATTTATTTTATTATTTAAACATGCTATTGCCTCTATTTGCATTTTTTTTTACTTTATTTAATATTTATTTATTTTATTTTACACATTGTTTTCAATATTTTTATACACGCAAAGAAAATAGCTTTATAAAATGTCCATGAACTTAAAGCAATATATATAAGTGAAATGTGGTTGTTAGATTATATAAGTGTTTCAGTTAAGTCGAGTTTAAAGCAATTTAATAGCGTAATTAAAATTTGCTATTTCAAAAACATCTTCTAACAAAATTTCAATCATTTTTCAAGAAATTACAGTGTAATGAATTTCTGTTTATCTTTTTATGATGTACAATTTTTTAATAACATTAACTCATAAAATTGTTTGTAAAATATATAACAATTGTTCCCTTAAATAAGAGGCAACAGAACGAATGTAATAGTTTGCCCTGATTTTGAGGAATAAATTAAAAAGTTAAAGACTGCTCTTCTGTAAACCTGCAAAATTAGATTTAAGCACATTTTCCTTTTTGATACATATATATCTGTCAAAATAAAATATTTCCAAGAAATATTCTGGTGGTTTGTATAATATTTTAAAATACATACTTTTTATACACGTATCGTGGCTTAGTAATAATAATAAAAAAATAATAATAATAATAATCATAATGATAATAGTAATAAATGAGAAATAAAATATTCCCTTTTCGATTTATTGTTTGCAGTGAACATAGATTAGTTACCGCAACAATACAGCGGCTATATGACTCTTCTATTTATTAAATTTTACTGCTCAAATTGTGCGAAGGAATAATTCTTACATACGAGTATTTTAAAAAATATGTTTATCCTTTATTTATATATTTTTCTATACAAAGCGTATGAGTAATATTTACTGCAATAAAAGTCTAAAATCTTCCATTTGGTAATTTTTCGAATTATTGATAAATCTACGTGCATAATGTATGCCAGCGCTTTATGCGCAGGCATGAGACGAGTATAAATTTGTTTGGAAAATACGTAAAAAAACAAGATGCACCTTCCTGATAATGTCCTACATATGAGCTTCTGAAAGGTTAAATAAAAGACTTCTTCTCTAAAAGTCATGTATTTGTATCATGTTTAAGCAATACAAAAATTAACACATTAGTACAGTGAACACTTTAAAAAACATGTAGAGCATTACTTATTTTAAATATTAATCATACGCACACATCCCCAATAATTCCTGATAAATACCCAGTGAGCAAAAGTTAATGGTATTCTAAATAAACCAGATTCTCATTGCTTGCAACCAATCTGTTATTGTTATTATTTTAGAGTTAGCTGGAAGTTGAATAGACAACATCTTTATTTCAAATATAAATCATTTTAATAAATTTGAGGAACTCCCTTCTACGTTGTTGAAATATTTTTTTATAAAAAAATACATTTCAAAATTTGTTGTCGCTTCTGCAACAGTTCATTTAGCGACATTTCATTGGTCGCTATACCAAATCGTAAGTGAATTCTAAGCAGTTTTAAAGTATGCAAAATAATCAAATACAATATGAGAGTTGCTAACCATATACATATGATTATTATAAGAAACATAATCATAGTAGAATTAGAATGCTTTTAATAGAATCAGCACAAGAAACAGTCATACACAACATGAGTCTATTGATTTTTTATTGCATGTATAAAAAAAACAAATCAAATCTTTATATTGAAAATTATTATTTCGGAATATCTTCCCCAGCAAATTGTTAAAACAATTAGAGTTTTTGTAAGATGTTTTGTTTATTGTGGCTTTAGTTGTTCATATGCTGAGATTTCATTGGTTACTAAGCAAAATCATCGGTGAACTTTAGACAGTTTAAAAACATTCAACCTCGAATGTTAATGCCAAAACAAACACAATATAAGAAATCCTTACTGGATATGATTACTACAAAAATATAAAGACCATCTACACTTATCATGATATATAAAATATTTCATTGTACATAATAAACAAAAAACGAAATTGCCTTTTTGGTAAAGCTTTTAGACCACAAACTGATACTGATTAAAATAAGCAATTAAAATATATTTATTAGCTATTGCTGGCTTGTCTTGAATAATTTTTAGGAAGGATATATTTATTAACTTCATCGACCTTAAAGTATGTAATTTTTTATTTTTATTAAGCTCTAGATCTTAGATTAATTTGAGTAAAAATTCCTCTTATTAATTTTTTCTGCAATTTTTATGCAGTATTTCGATCGCCATCTTTTTATTTTAAAATTTTAAAAATCTCAAAGCGTACTCTAAACTTTGTGACGGATCTACTCAAATGCCTGACGAAGAAAACCGATGGTGATTAATATATTGAATAAGAAAATGAAAAATAAAAATGAAAATGAAAAATAGATAAAAAAAGTTTTTTTTTAATAAATGTATGACCTAGAATTTTTAATAAGTATAACAATTATATATATATATATATATATATATATATATATATATATATATATATATATATATATATATATATATATATGTATATATATATATATATATATATATATATATATATATATATACATATATATTTAAAGCTAATCTCTCTCAAATATAATAGAGATATAGGTTTGGTAGACGTTGATATCATTCAGAGTTAAAAAAAAAAAAAAAATATATATATATATATATATATATATATATATATATATATATATATATATATATATATATATATATAAGCTAAACTTTAAAGAACTTGTCTATTTGTTGTTAGAAATTATAATCATACACTACTTTCAGCTTTTTTACAAGAATTAATTATTGCTAGTTTTTATCAATTTTTTTATATTTACTTATATTTAAATTTTATTTTATAATTTTGTAAAGAATTCTGTCAACTCAACAAACATTATATGAATATAAAAAATTAAATTATTATACAATTGAACTTTTCTACCAGGAATAAAAAACTCTTGGAAGTTGTAGTTCAATATTTATTTAAATTTATTAGAATTTGCCAGAATATTTTATACAAGAGAGATTAAAAAATATTATCAAGAACAGAAAAGATAATTGCAAAAAATTTTAATTGGAATTTTTATTGTATTAAAAATAGCAAATGGAGATAAATATTTATTTTTAATAATTTCAGTTCCGAATTGAAAGAAGATGTGGCAATGCCAAATATTTTTAAAGCAAATTATTCAATTTAAAAATGAAATGATTGAAAGTGAATTACATGTGATTCAACAATTCCTTTTTATTTGTTTAATATGCTTTTATTAAATTTTACTAATTCCATAAGACCAAGGCATTGCATAAACTACAAAAGTTTAACTAGAGTTTGTGGCAATTAAGATCCTATACTCGTACCTAGTAAGTGCTACGCTGCAATGGTCTTTAAATGCATAGTCTACTGCACCACTAAAGTTATTTTCAAGGACTAGTTTTTCATTGAAAATGAGTATTTGCATAAAAACAAGGAACCGTTTCCAATTAACCTTATTGTAATCTACAGTGAAACGTATATAAGGCATTCCAAAGTTTAACTCTAAGTTAATTTAAAACTTTGAAATAATTACAGACCTTCTGGTCCTTCACTGTATATACACCATCTGCTTTGTGTTTCAAATAACTTTAAGTTGTATATAAAAAATAGTCCACACACTTTGAATGAAAATTTTAATCAAAATGTTACTAAATGTAAACAATTTTACGTAACCAAAAAAAATATGTACAGCCATAGAAGAAGACAGACCAAGCCATAATAAATACTTAAGCCTTATTAAGTTAATGGCATTAAATAAATTCGAGAGACCACTATAATAAACCAACATATTGATAATGTTAAATTCTGCAGAAATAAGACGCCCACAATGAAAAAGGTCCTTGTAAAGTAAAAAAAATATATAGTATAATTATAGTTAGCAGGACTAAATGTGAGAGAGTGTGTAACAGTACCCTTTGGAAATTGCGTGCGAGTTGTTTTACAGAACTTTAATAAGCCACACTTGAGTGATTGTCAAAATTTATATATATTAAAAACTGTGTGTAAATGTATGTGTTTGTTGCAGCATGCGTTGAACAAGGACTCCCTTTTGACAAGAAAACAAAAGTTATTGTTGTACAAAAGAAATAAAAAACATATTATTCGTAGTTTCTATTATGGAGGGGTTCCAGTCATTTTTACCATTTGAAAAAATAAAAACGTTGATTATTAACAGCGTTTTCTTAAGAAAATCATTTTGAGAAAAATTTAAATACCTGGAAAAAAGTTTTTTAATAGTATTTTTCATGTAAGAAGAGTAATCGAAGATACTTTCAAATTTAAGAAGACTAAACATTTTTACAAATTATCTATTACACTCGAAAAATTTGAATGTAATTCAGATATTTTAATACTGCACTCTTTATCCAGCAGAATACTTAAAAATACTCTCTCGTCCCTGCCGGTCTGGTCACATTTTTTGCTATATATTTGTAGCTGATTAAATCCTTGTTCCTCTGGTATTCCTTTTGTCTCTGAACTTGTTTCTGCAGATATTGCCAGAAAAGCTTGCGTACCACGATATGAAGGCTTCCAAGGACAGTTTTGGTTGGCTTGGCATGACACTAAACATTGTGGATTCATATAAAAAAATTTATTTTCGGATGGCTCACAAAATTCACTAGACTTAGGCAGCATCTATATTGCCTTTTTTTGATATCTATAAGGAATTGCTCCTTGCAAAGGGAAACAATAAGTAAGCAACTCCAGATCCCAGAAATCTAACATTTATGATAAAGATCAATACTGGATCAAACACAATTAAAAGGAATAATTAAGAATTCTGCTCATTTTATACCGGACAGTGAACGACCGGAAAAAAGTAAAGTGGCGATACAAAACCTTCGCTGTGGCATCGAACCGCAGGTTTATGCACTCAGCCTTCAATGCTGATCATCATTAGGTTACGGACCGCATAAGATATATACAAATTATATTCCTGGAGTGCTTTATATAAAGTTGTTGGTCGCCTTTAAGACAAATTATTTTCAACGATTAAAAGTAATATTATGTTAGATGTATATAATACTTTTTAAATTACAATGGTAATAATAGTCCATTCACGATAATTTATTTCTTACATGATATTTGTAAATTTATATTCAATAAATTGAAATGTACAGAAATAAATCTATACAAAATAATGCAGAAAGAAAGTATCGGCTAAGGCAAATAACTTATTAAAAATATTATGACATTTTTTTTATTTTTGTAAGAATAACCGTGAAAATTTAAACATAAACTTCCTCCCATTAGAAAATGCATAGAGCAAATAAAAAACTCTTAATGAATTTCACAGATTTTCAGAAATACTTAAATCTTTTGTGCCACATTATTTATAAGTCGCAAAGATGCACTAATTGAAAACCTTAAAATATAGAAAATTTTATTGTTCAGAAGTGACCCCCACCTTATTCACTGGAAACTCTATTAATAAATTCATGTAAAGACTTAAATAAAAAATATTAAATATTCTTAATTTTTCACATGCCTTTTATTTAACTCATATAATTTTCTTAAGCCTTTGAAACAAATATTGTGATGATTTTTCATTAATAATATATATTTATATATATATATATATATATATATATATATATATATATATATATATATATATATATATATATATATATATATATAACAATACAGCTGCACTGTTTCCCACCACCCCCAACATCAAGTTACCAACACCCCCACAATACGGTGGGAGGCAAGAAAATAATGGAATAATTTAACCGAAGAACGAAGAGGAAGTATTTTGAGAGAAAAAACTTAATAAATTGAATTTAAGAAAGAAATCAAACTAACAAAGCAACGGGTGTGAAATAAAATTTAAGAAAATAAAATTATGAACAAATGCCACATGGATAATGTTGTCGTTTAGAGTCCCACTATGACAGTGGGATAAATAAAATAATTTTAGAGGATAAAGATTTTATTTATGGTACTTGCATAGTCTTTAATGATATCATATAATATTTCTGGATGATATTAAAGTTACATCTACAAATGTCACATGTTTTTAATTTATAATTATATCCGCTGCAACTTTTTGGAAATTTTACTGGAAATTGCGAAAATATATTAAAATCACAAACGCTTTTATCTCTGTATTACTAGGACTCGTATTCTGTTCCCCAAATATTTTATACAACTCGGGTAATTTTTTGTGGCCATGTAAGTCTAATTAAATTACATCACATAATGTTACGGTTAAATATTAAAAAGGACTTGGTAACGGAGGGCACGCCGAAGAACATCAATATGAAATTAATAAAATATACATACTTATAGTAACAAACCAAACAAGTTTGTCATAAGTAAAAAATAAAATAAGCAAATTAAAAAATAAGCATGTGTATGGTTGGTAAAGAATAAATAACAATGGTAAGACTGTTGTAAGTTAGTGAGGTGTAATTTGAGCTCTTCATTACAAAAAAAAAGTTTTCACGAATTGTGATACGATGAATCAAAAACAATTCTCGTATTACAATTACAGTGAAGGTTTGTATGAATAGCTGAAATATACATCAACTGACACCACAGAAGTGGACCAAACACAAGAACGCTGATGATGAAAGTGTAGCGGCTTTCGAAAACAGCATGTTGTTCCGTTCTGCTAGTGTTTGTCAGAATGATTTACACATTTGTCTTTGTTGTAATTTGTTCTTTGATAACTATCACATGTAATTTGCCTAATAAAATACGATAAAGTTTGCTTTACTTAAATTCCTGAAGAAGAGAACCGATGGTGATCGAAATATGGAATAAAAAATAAAATTTAAATAAAACAAAAAAAGAAGTTTTATTTAATATATGACCTAGAGCCGGAATAAAAATAAAAACAAAAATTACATATCATAAGGTCGGAGAAATTAACAAAATATAGACTTGGTAGTCCTTACCTTCCGCAATACAGCTCAATATCCTTTGTGAGCCACAAAAAAGTAAGATAATCAACTAAATTATAGAGGCAGTGGAACAAACAATAGCTCCGAGTTAGACAAAAACAAGAGCAAAATCTACAACTGCGATAAAGTTTGTCATTTATAAAGTGAAAGCAAGGCGCCATAAAAACAACTAAGATCGGTTTCAGCATAAAAAAGAGTGGACCTTCCATTGAGTATGTCAAGTATATCTTCGTCATGAGGTTCACAAACAATAGCAGATAGTATCACGTGGGATGGAAGAAACTTTAGAAGCAAGTAATAAACAGGTGATACCTGAACATAAGAAAGTAACAAAGCCTGGAGATCTTACAGCTAGCTAGCTGAGAGTCGTGGAATGTTTGCTTCTTATGCCTATAAGAGTTTGCATTTAAATAAAAATTATTTGATTGTTCTCCGAACAGAAAAAAAAGAATTTGATGGTTGCATATCGAAAATAAAATATGCAAATGCTGAGTTTGAACTAGGATTTACTTGATAAACTATGTCCTGGTACTGCAAACTGTTTCATAGATGGACTGGGAATAATTTTTTTTCTTAAGAACATTATAATTATTATAAATAATTGCTTACACAGTTTTTTTATTAGTATTAAACATAAAACAATCACCGATGCTACAATTATACAATTGTACCTCTCCACTTTCAAAGGTATCCCACTGTCTAGATTTATTCACACGAAAATCTTAATTTTAACACCTACAGTTAAGTTTATAAGAAAATAACAACCCTCTACTGCATCTAAAGCTAAAGGACATATAGGATAACCCCCTTATTAACAGTGTAACCACTAATTTATCCCTTGACAATTTGATCACAAGAAGTCAAATAGAAGAAAATACGGTCTGGCTGTTAAGCAAATTTCGTTGTTTCTTAAAGGGCAAATAATTGAAATCAACACAAGATGTCACTCATATTACGACATAATAATATAAAATTAAAGAAAAGTAAAATTAAAACTTTTGTAACTTTTATGGCAGCCATAAGGAATTGAAAGAAATGAGAAAATATGGTATTAGTTACTTTGTTGCCTGGCGTTTGCATGAATTTCAAACACGTTCATTATTGCTAGATATTTGTATATGGAATGAGTGGAAAATTTGATTAATTTTAATGTAGAGTATGGTGATTCTTTGTATTTTTAGATAAAAACATTATACTGATATTCCTATGCAGCCTGTTGTATGATTTAATAGCCTTTGAGATTTTAATGATTTAAAAAAATTATATTTGATATCTGTTTATAAAGTGTTTCTAATATTGAAAATCTATGAAAGTGTTCCTGTTATGCTGGTGCATTAAATCAATTGATTAATATATAATATATAAACCTGGTAATTTTTTAGAATTTAGGCGACTTAAAATTTTAAAACCAGTGGAAATCGGCAAAAGATATCTAGGCTTAGAGATAATCTTGAGAAATTGGATTAGTCATTTAAATAAAATATATTTTCGGGTAATACAAGGTCGTCCAAACCTTGGTGGAACATAAATAAAAATTATGCAGTACATGTATCGTGTTATTCGTTTTGATAAAGTTGCGAGCAATTGGCAGATATTAGTTGAAGTCCCTAGCATTCAAAAAGTTTTCTACGCCATTTGGTTATTACTTATGCCTATTTAGATGTGTTAATTTGGACAAGCAATTATTTAGTATTCGTTGAAAATGCAAGTTCCGATATTACGATGATACTACGGATCCTGAGCGATGTAGAATTCGATGCATTCTCTCAAATTTATTCCCCTTTAAACATTCAGTTATATCCATTTAAGTGATCTTGGGTAAGATATACTACTAACGCTAACGTGACTTTGTAATACTAAGGCTAACAGACTTTGTTTAGGGATGAAAGACTCGTTATATAATTATAGAAAAACTTTTCTCATAAACGATCTTGGTTAAAATTTGTAATGGTCACCACAGTGATTAAAATAAATAGAAACTTCCTACTTAAACTCTTGAAATACAAAAAAGTTCCATTATACTAACAAATAATTGCATTCAAAGGGAGCACAACATCTGTATCGTACTAAAGCAAAAAAGAGAATTGCATTATCCTGCAAGGCACAATACATATTGTGAATGGAGTGAATTCTGCTTGAAACAATGTGATAATAATTAATCAATATTAAAATCTAAAAAATAAAAATTGTTCCAATGTTTTTGTTTGCATTTCACTCCATTTATGAATGTTTTATCATATATCTCGCTTAGAAACAGTTGACAAAATGTTTATTTCTCAGAGTTTTCATACATAGATCATTTAGAAATTTGTGCAATATCTCAGCTCTAGTTGCGTTGATTACATTTAAAGACTCTAAACCAAATTGTAAAGTCAATAGGCCTACAGTTTGACAAATTTTCTTATATGAAATTTAAAAATTTCTTCTTAAATCAAAGCTGACATTTAACCCAATCAGAGGCATCATAGCTTTCTGTCATTTTCACATATTCATTTAATGAATCGGAAGGGAAGCAAAGTATTCCACATTTTTATTATCTTATGAAGTTTTAAATATCAATATGGTAATTAAAGATCTTTTCTTTTCTCCGAGAAGATTAGGGATTAGATTTTTTTATGTTGAGAATTAAAAATTAGAAAAAAACTTTGTCAAAGAGTGAAATAATTCTGTCTATAAGATGGACTTGTGTCATCGCGTTTAATTGTGAAATATTTTTTTTTTTTTGATTAAATGTACTGATATCAAATCAAATCTATATATATAAAATTAAGTCCGTATATGTACGTCGCCGAACTAATCATAAACGCGTCGAGCGATTTCAACCAAACTTATACACTACGTAGGCAGTGGCCCATATATGGTTTATATGAAGTTTGGTTAATATCCGATAACGCATGCGTGTGCGGTGCGTATGTGAAGTGAGTGTATTTTTGCCGCAGGCATTTTTTGTACCGCATACAGCATTCATTAGTATTGAGTACATTTTGGTCGTTTGTGTATTGGAGAGCATTGCACGGAGTGATGCAAATAGCAATTTGTTATCATTTCTCTTTTCTCTTTGGACGTCATTGGTGATTGATCTTATCATAATCGATTTTTGAAAATATTAATTTCTTCACATTTTTTGATGAGTAAACCAACTTTATTAAAAACAAGTGTGTTTGTTTTCTTATTTTGTTTTGCCGTGCGAAGCAGGCAACGGGCCCGCTAGTATTATTTAAAAAGTCCCATTTATTATATTTTTCGTTAACACCATCACATGAAGTCGACATGTTGGATCGTTGTAATATCACCAAGGCTTATACCATAGTAAGTGGTCCTCGATAATGCTCAATTGCTGTCTAAAACGACTACAAAACTGCAGTTTTCTTAATGTTTTCTTTAAATGATATCAACAACAATTAAAAGATGCTATTGATGGTAAATTATAAATTTGTATAAAAAAAACTATGTTTCTAATGTCAAATATGTAGACGTATGTGTTAAAGACCACACATGAGGGCATAAGAATGGGTTAAAGAACTTTAGCCATCAAAAGATGAAAATAGTTCATCATATTTTGTATAATAAATCTAAATGCTGATGATATTTACTGCATAGAATTTCCTACCAAAATTTTAATATTCTTTAAAAAAAAATAATTTAATTTTCATGTTGCATGCAGCCAAGGCCTTTAAATTTTTAAATTGTTTTACTTTTTAGAAAATTTACATCAACCGCAACCAAAAGCAAGAAATTGTTTAATCTATTAAAAAAAGAACATCTTAGAAAAATTAAAAAAGTACGTTTCTCTTAAAACTATTTAAAACTAAACTATGAACGCACCTTTAATTTTAAAGGGTCGTGCTGATCTTTAAGAATTTAAAATATTTAAGTTTTGCAGTTAATTAACTTTATTTTATGAACTTTTTTACTTTAAACATTTTTTAATGTCTTCATCTTGTTACCAAATCGTTAAAGAAATTCTTAAAAGAGTCATTTTTGTGTTACTAATCTTATTTTTCTAGTCGCTCAAGAATACATTCGGTATTTTCAGGTAGATCACATGTACCTTTTTGGGGATTAAAATATTTATCCCCGCAACTTAAATGCATTGGCACACCTTTGTTGCAAACATAATAGTCATTGCATTTGTGCAGTGAAAGCAACTTGAAACCATCGGGCATATTTTGACAGACGTAGCGCGGATATAAATTGTAACTGAAAGATTTTTCTGATGGTTCGATTTCGTTTATGTTAGAAGTGGCTGCATTGGACGCAGAGCAGGTCGCTTTCGTTGTTGTTTTGGTTATGCAGGGAGTGGTTGTAGGTGTTCTTGTGATTTCAGTTGTTGTAGCAGTGCAGATGGTAGTTGTTGTTGTGCAACAAGTGGTAGTAGGTGTAGTTGTTGTGCTTGTTGTAGTTCCTGTAGATGTTGTTGAGGTAGTAAAAGTAGTCGTTGTCGTCTTGTTCGTTGTTGTAGTACTGCCAGCAGTACTACAAGTGGTTGTAGTTTTTGTGGTGGCTTTTGGAGGTGCAGTTTTTGTGGTAGTAGATATTGTAGTTGTTGTGGGTGAAGTTGTTGTGGTAGTAGCAGATCTAGTTGTAGAAGTTGTTTTCGTTGTTGTGGGCTTTGTTTTTGTTGTAATAGGAATAGTTGTTTTAGAAATAGTTGTTGTTGGCGAAATTGTTTTAGTGGTAGTAGTAGCACAAGTTGTTGTCGTTGTGGTCAATGGTGTAGTATTAGTAGTTGCTGTTGTTTTAGTCACCCCTGCTGTTTTAGTTTTACAGCTGGTAGTTTTTGTGGTATTTGCTGTAGTGCAAGTAGTAGTAGTTTTAGTTGCTGCAATTGTGGTTGTTGTATTTGGATGAGCGATAGTGGATGTTGGGGGGTTTGTAGTAGTTTTTTTTGTGGGCGATATTGTAGAGTAAGCAGTAGTGTTTGTAGTTGTAGTTATTTTCATTGTTGTTGTCGTTTTAGTAGTTGTTTTTGTTGGTGTTGTCTGTGTGCGTGTGGCACAAGTTTTCGTAGAAGTTGTTGCAGTTGCTTTGGCTGTTGATGATGCTGTGGTAGTTGCAGTCGTCGTTTTGATTTTTGTAGTAGATGCTACTTGAGTAGTCTTTATTGTGGTAATGCAGTTTGTAGTTGTAGTTGTTTCTGTTGTAGTGCATGGCTTTGTAGTTATTTTTGCTGTCGTTTCTGTACTTGGCGCTTTTGTCGTAGTAGTGAAAGTTGTTATTGGTGTGGTGTTCTCTTCACAGATTTCTGCAGTGCAACATTCTAGTGTTTCCAAATTAAACACTAAATTTCCTTCACACGTTTTATTTGAGACAACACAATTGTCTTTGCATTCATAATACACTTGAGCATTAATAGGATCCAATGCAAAACCATTTTGAGCTCCGCAACAAGGACCATTACACCCATTCAGAGCATTCATCTCATTGGCGAGGGATTGCAAGCAGCCAGTGTCCTTGATAACACACTTCTGGTTTAAGGCATCGAAATAGCGAGGACATGTTTGTGATACAGATAATCCATTCTGGCACTCATAATACAGGTAACAGCTTCCAGGCACTAAAGCCCGGAACCCATTTTCCTTACTGCGGCACAAGTATTTGGCATACAAACTGCTATCCAACTTGTCTGCTTGGCTAAGAACAACGCTTAAGACCAAAATGAGATAAGAGAGTGCTAAAAACACAAACATATTTTTATATATTCAGTTAATTATTTAAGGACCTACTTGCAAATGACTTCATAATTGGGGTGCTAGTTTTTCTATTGTTAAAAAATATTTTGCCACACTGTTGAGATTTCAAAGTGTCTTGCACATTTATATACAATTTCGCAAATATTTTTGGTGCATATTTATATATATTTTTTTATATTTAATATATGTATATATATATATATATATATATATATATATATATATACTTTTATATATATATCTTTAATGCATTTAGTTTGTTTAATTGAGACGCAAAAGGGCTTTTGTTTTATTATTTTTAAATTTCGGCTAAAAAAACATTTCTTTTATCAGTTTTTTGCAAAAATTGGCAAGTATTTAATTAATTGTGATAACGAAAAAATGTTTATCTTCTTATAGAATATAACATTTTTTATACATATTATTGTTATACAATGTACTTTTTAGAGACTGTTATCGAACAAAAATACTTGCAAAAATATGAAAATGTTTCAAGTAGAAGAAACTAAAAAATTATATTAAAATTACAAAATATTATTTTTGAGCTTCACTTAGACGAAAACATTTTAAAGTGTGTATTTTGTATTTAAAAGTTGAAATAGACTGATAACAGCTTTTTTCTATAACATATTTTTCATTTGCAGCGACATTCTTATTGAGACTTTTACATATTTGATAAGCAAAATATAAAATTAATAAAAGGCTTCAGTACAGGTTTAATTTTCCTTATAATTTTTTTTTTAAATTAAGTTCTTTATTAAGAAAATTACAAGTTTTGATACCAATTACTGATTTTCGCAAATTCGCCAGACTTACAAGTATAAATACACTTTTCTAGCCAATTCAACTATGTGTGAAAAAATCCTTTTTATGCCCATGCAATCTAGTGGTCAGTGTCATATATTCTCCATTCTATTGAAGTCCATGAAATACTGTGTATTAAATTCTTAACTAGAACTATCCAAAATATATTTTAAAAAATTGTAGATATCACCTGGCGTAGATGATGACTCCTATTATTCTCTTTAATATGTTTCTGGATACTTAGTAAGTCTATGTAAAAAGATATTATTTTAAAAAGTTTTCGTTCTTCGATTTAAAATAATACTATAAAAAAGTGCTCCGAAAGTATCCGCAAATTATTGTGGTGTATATCTGATTGACTCGATCTCTAATATTTTTAGCACCATAATATTAACTCAGGATAATATAATGGATATATATATAAAAAATTAGAATAGCCTAGTTTTTGTGGTGAATGTATGTCCCAGAGTAAACATTATCACTTTTAAATAATAAAAAGAATATTGAGAAAAACACATACGCTTTCTCGACGTTTTATTTGCATTCAACTTTTTGAACTATTTGATGTAGAATAACCATTCATATTAATAAGAAGTATAAGGAACGATACACCCTTTTTGATTGTGCAACGAACTGAATAATTCTATGGTCTACATTATCCTGGTTACATGTTAACGCCTTTACAGATAAACTTCCATGCGCTATTGATTCGTCGTATATGACTCATATGGCTGTACAATTGTGCAGAAATTGCAAATGATAAAAAGGGGTTGTCAAAAAAATTATAATAACAAATAAAAACGTTTGTCATACCACAATAATTTTAGTAGAAAAATAATTTTTTTGTGAATTGCCAAGGCACATAAAATTCAAAAGGTGGTAAGGTATTCACAGAAAGTTACTGACATAAACTTGCAGCTGTCGACGATATTGGTCTGTACTTTTCTGAAATCTATATTGGTGGAACCATAAGTGGCAAAATCAAATGCAATATGTAACCGATAACCAAATATAAGACTGTGCACATTAACATTATATGTTTCCAGCAATATGATGCTGCATGCAGCATAGAAGATAATGCGAAGCACATTCTATATAAACGACCTGAATTTATAGTCACCTCTTTCAAAGATGTTGTGAGTTGTGCATGCAGTCTATGAAATTTAGACTCGAAAAGCTATTGTAAATGAAATCATCTTATGCATGGTCAGGGGATCGTAAAAAATATTTTAGCAGTAGCAACCATACAATGCTTCTAAATCATGACTTAAAAAACCCTTAGTATAAATATATTTTCAGATTCTCATTTAACAGAACGTATAAGTAAATAGAAATTATACATAATAATAACTTGTTAATCATGTTGTTCTCTACGTGTTTCTAGCGATAGAACGGTGGCATAACGACTGATATTCACGGCAATCTTTATGAGAATGACTACATATCCCGGTTACTGATATTTTACTTCATGTATTTTTGTATTTTTCACGTCAAATAAAACCGAAACTGTTTCGCCACTAAAATTTTTAGTCAATTAAAATAAACTGAAAAACTATTACCGCTCACAGCACACATTTCTTTACTTGTATTAAACACTGCATCAGTTATAGTTCAAACAATTTTATTTTGCTAAAACTATTCAATTCATCTTCGAAAGTGAAAAGAATTTTGCAAACTAGAAAAATATTTTCGTGCACAAAATAAAAAGATATGAAGAGAACAACGAGACAAAAAACTATGCTTTTTCATATATAGTTTTTTTTAACTTATTAACAAATATTCATATCAAGAAATCGATAAAACTCAAACATTGAAATAATCAAGAAGATTGTTTATCTCCTGGGGGATCTACTACACAAGAGCATTTGATAAATTAAAGATAATGAATTGCAGGACTATATAAGTCAACGATTTCTCAACATATTAAACATTAATGCTCAAACACTGTGTTAGTGAAGTTTCTGGAATACTATGAATAAGAAACAAGGTTTGAAGTACTTTAAAAAGGGATATTAAAGGATATTAGAAAGTTAAAAATTTATTTTCAGTTTTGTTCTATTGGCTAGTGGCTATTACCATATCGGCATGTCAGGCGGCTGCTCTGGAGGCGTCTTTACTTGCACGCTATATATGTCGTTCTAGGGTTGATGGCTACCAGGCCATTGTTCCTGGCAGCTGTTCACAATACTATCAATGTCTAGGTGAAAGAGCTGAAATAATTACCTGTCCTCGTTTCTATAATGCCCTTAAACGGCAGTGTGTCAACAAAAATCCTGGCTGCGTGAAGACTAACGGAAATAATTTGGACTGTAGTGGACCTTGTTGCGGCATTTCTGACGGCCATTATACCGTAAATGATGAAAATCCTGCCATATATTATTTATGCAAAAATAACGCCGTCGCCGTAGAGAAAGTTTGTAAAAATGGTCAAATGTTTGATTTAGTAAAATTGGAATGTAGCTCACCATCTACCTGTACGGGTGGCTGCACTACAACGAGACCGCCATGTGAGTCTACGACGACAGCTTGTAAGCCAACAACTACTCCATGTACAACAGTAAGCGGGAAGCCAAGTACAACCACGACGACAACATGTGCACCAATAATAACACCTTCCTCTACAACAACATGTACACCTTCCTCTACAACAGCAACTAGTCCTACGCCTTCAACAACTTGTACCACAACTACATGTAGCACAATAACAACCACTTGCACTACGATCACTGTTGGCACAACAACTTCTACTTCAACGACTACAAGTAGCACAACAACATCTACTACTAATCCTACAACGACTACAACTACTTCAACTACAACGACTGCAACTACTTCTAATACAACGACCACAACTCTCTCTAGCACAACAACTACAACTACTTCTACTACAAAACCTACAACTACATCTACTACAACGACCCCAGCTACTTCTACCACAACTGCTACAACAACTACAACTGCTCCTACGACAACAACTACAACTATTTGTAGTACAACAACTACAACTACTTCTACTACAACAACTACACCTACTACTACAACAGCAAGTAGTACGACAACAGATAATACCACAACAACAACTAATATTCATCCCTCAACGACTACAACTACTTCCAGTCCTTCAACAACTAGTAGTACCACTACCATTGTTGGCACAATAACAACTACAACTGATAGCCCTGTAACCACTCAGTGCACTAATACAACAACTTCCGGCTCAGAATCAACAACATGCTCTACTACAACTATTAAACATCCGTGCAGTCAACCAACAAGAACAACTACAACAACATGTTCTACTACAACAACTAAAGCCCCCTGTAATCAACCAACAACAACTACCACTTGCACGACAACCAAGAGTCCCTGTACTACAACAAAAGCGCCATGCACAGAATCCTCTGACAACTCACAGACGAACAACCGACTACCGGATGCCATTCATTACATTTTACCCTCAAAAATGTCTTATGAAGAAATCAAGGCCTATACGAACCAGGGCTGCATAAATAAGCCCGAAGGATTCTTATTACCGTCCCTGATGAAATGTAATGAATATTTTATTTGTCGTAACAATATTGCATTGCCTGTCACTTGTGGCAAGAAATATTTCAATATTCGCACTAGTTCTTGTGATCTGCCCATTAACACTGGATGCATTCAAGCTGACTAAATTAAAAATTTACTAAAAATTTTAATTGTAGTCGAAAGTGAATAAATGATTTCCTTTAAAAACAATAAAGCTTATGGCATCATTTTGTTAAGCAACACCTTTCGCAATGCTTTTAATTTATGTGGAAATATACCAGGAATTTGTTAAATCAGAATTCGAACATGAAAATTTCAGAAATAAAGAAACGGTTCTCTTCACAACGAGATCCTCATTGTATTTTAGTAGCCCGGTAAAGAAATTTAAAAATCCTCAAGTGGAGGTTACTAGCACTACTTGACAGTTATAAGGACTCGGCTCCTGTAATGTATTCAAAGTTTTACATTTTTGGGGTAACATGTCCATTCTGCAAAGTTTTTATTTCATAATAATAATATCGCGGTATCTTTTCTCATGTCTAGATGGTATTACAGCGATAATTAATGTGTCCTTTTGCTATTTTTGTCTATTCATGACTATCTTTTGAAGAGTTTTTTTTATTAAATTAAGAAATTAAATTAAAAAATAGTAATAATTTTAGTCTTATGGAATTCACCATAGTCCTGGTGCTTAGAATTTATCGAAGCGGAAGACACTATATAAGTGCTGGTAATATGTTTTATTTCACAGGACTGATGGTTTGCTTTGCACGTGTTAATTATAGTCCACAAATTCCGCTTTGTTATCTACAAATAAGGACCATTTCCAACTATGACCTGTTTGAAAATATAAAAGTAATTTGGTAACAGTTCTGTCTTATATTAAATAGGCTTATAGCATCGTTATAGTCCACTCGATGCACTTGCGATGGCTCCGCACAAGAACTATTTTACGGGAAAGTTTTAAATGTACAAACATAATAATGAAGGTCTTACGCTAAGAAATTACTTATATTAAATGACTATACTTTTTGGGATATATTCAGAGATTATCTTCATGATATCAATATATTTGTAATTGATGCTATTATTTGCTCATAATCCAAAAAAAAAATCTCACTATTGGCTGGTTTGTAGCCTTTCTAAGCCCTACCTTTATTATTTGATTTATACGAACTTTTTTAATGCAAAAAATACATAATTAACTATTTTCATTGAAAGAAAGTTCCACTTCAATAGGCAGGCATCAAAAAAACTTGACTTCATGTACTCAGAAGCGCATATTGAAATCATTAGAAATATACACTTTCATGATATTCTTCCACTCAAATTTGGCTTCTGCTCTTAACGCGGTTTACTGCTTCTATTTATTTCCAATTTTCAATTTCATTACCCTTAACAAAATTTTTATTGACATCAGCCCATTATAGGCTCACAGCCTTTCATTTACGTCACAACCTGCTAGAATATTCTAAGAATGTATTGGAGGCATTGGCTTATGAAGATCTGTTACGAGCTTATATCATACCATTCTTCATTCCAGAATTCAGTGCCATAGAAAAGTGTTGATTTTACGCACATATAGGAATCACCAAATGAGTACTTCGCAGCTTTTGTTCTATTTGGAACATTCTTAGAAGATCCGCGTGTTGTAGGAGATTGGCTGACAATATCACAGAACATTGAGTCATTGCCAAGATTTCGCTGATTCCTCGTGAAAGCATTGTGTTTTGAAGCGTATATCCTTATTGCTTTAGTTTTGCAATATTCATTTTCATGCAATTTTTTTGCTTCAAACTGCCCACATATCAGCGAAGTTGCGCTATAATTATGGTCATTAAGCATTGTGTGCTTTCCAGAAGGGTATTAAAAAATAGGGCCTACAGCACAAAACCTTGGCCTTCTATTATTCTAATGACAAGTAGGTCGCTAACGCAGAGACAAATGTCTACATTGTGGTATATATATTTAACAATATCAATAATTTTTGAAGAAACACCCTTGTATGCATGTGCTTCTAAAATATAGCCAAATATAATAAGTTTTCAAATTATTTTCCAAGATTCATGAAGACCAAATAATGCGGTGATATACGCACAATAGATGGTTCCATCATTTTGAGCAGACTGTTCACATGGTCTATATATGGTTTAGAGGGATAGAAGCCAGCCCGCTTATTGCTGGTTATAATAGTCACAATCAGCACATTTAGCAACTATCCTCCCAATTTTTGATTAATGGCAATTTGAACCGTATGATTCTTGGTTAGATTATCTAGAGAGATTCAGATCACTTATTGCACTTCTTGTGCAAGAGTAATGTTTCACTAATAACCATGTTGTTTGTAAAGACAAGTTTCTATGAAGAGTTTGCCATTTTCTTTTGAGAAAAATGATTCCATGCCCTAATTGGGCATCTTAGGTTCTCACGGTTCCCTTTCCCTTATGGTACTTTTAAATTTTTTTGGCTTTTAATTGAATAAAATAAATTGATATAAAAAAATTAAAAAGGTGAAAACTTTTAAGAATTTATTTTTTGTTATTATTGCTTGTGTTTCATACGACACATTGACTTAATGAAATATCTAGACCATATAGAACTGAGATGGAATGCATTTCGTATTTTCAGGTAAGTCACAAATACCTAAGAAAGCATTAAAATAGTTTGTGCCACAACTTACACGTAAGGCTTCACCGTTGCTACAAATATAGTATTCGTTGCAGCTTCTTAAGGAAGCCAATAAGTAACCATTTGGCTTGTCGGTGCAGGCAATTCGCATATAATTGTCGATGTTTTGTTGTAATTTATCACGATCAGTGGAATCGAGTGGCTTAGCTGTATTAGATGAACATGGTGTTGTTGTATCAGCAGTGGCACTGCAAGTTGTAGTTGTTGTAAGCTCTGGAGTTTTAGTACAAGCAGAGGTTGGCTTCTGGGTGCTGGTGCATGTAGTAGTAGTAGTAGTAATAGGTTCGGAGATAGAAACGCATTTAGTTGTTGTAGTTACGGGAGATGTGGTAAAAGCAATTGTAGTTTGAGTGGTGCTAGTACAAGTTGTTGTTGTGGTTGTGCACGTTGTCGTACTTGTGGTTGTGGTTTCTGTAGAAGGTGTAGTTGTACAAGTTGTTGTTGTTGGTTTAGTAGCCAAAGTTGGAGGTTTTGTTTTTGTAGTAGTTGTTTTCCTTGTTGTGGTTGTAGAAAAGGTAGTTGTTGAAGTTATTGGGGTAGTTGTTGATGAAGCAGTTATTGTTGGCGTAGTTTTTGTAGTAGTTACTTCAGGAGTTGTAGTTGTGGTTCTAGTTGTAGTTGGCGTAGAAGTTATTATAGAACAAGTTGTAGTAGTTATTGTTGTCGTAGAACTTGTCGTTGGGGTACAAGTTGTAGTTGTCGTTGTTTCAGTAGTTGTTTTAATAGTCGTAGTTGTGGTTGTAGCCGCAGGTATGGTTTTGGAAGTAGTTTCTTGAGTAGAAGTTGTTTTAGAAAAGGTGGTAGTAGTAGTAGTAGTAGTTGTTGTTGTAGTAGTTGTCGTTGTACAAGTTGTAGTTGTGGTCTTAGTGGTGCTTGTAGTAGTCGTGACTATCGTAGTTGTGGTTGTAGAACAAGTCGTAGTGGTACTTGCAGCAACTGGGGTAGATGTCGTTGTTGAAGAACATGCTGATGTAGTTGTGGTCTTAGTTGTTCTATTGGTGGTCTTTGTGGTTGCAGAAGAGGCTACAGTTGTTGTTGGTAAGGTTGTAGTGGTAGCGGGTGCTGAAGTTTTGGTTTTTGTAGTTCTAGTAGTCGTTGCTGTTTTAGTTGTACTTATTTTACAAGCAGTAGTTGTTGCATCAATTGATGTTGTTTTAGTGAAAGAAGCTGTGGTAGTTGCAATATTTGTTATAGTTGTAGTAGATGGAATTGTAGTCGTTGTTGTTGCAGAAGGAGGAGTGACTGTTTTTGTACAAGGTGGTCTTACGGTGGAGCATCCAGTGCAAACTATTGGCGACCCACACTCTAATTTCACCAAATCAAACATTTGCCCATTTTCGCAACTCCTTTTTTCATCCACACAATTGTTTTTGCATAAATAGTAAATAGATGGATTTGTGGCATCTAAAGAGTAACTGCCATCAGTCACACCACAACAGGGCCCTTGACAGTTTGGTACTGTCTTTATTGATTCTATACAGCCAGGGTTATTAGGAACGCATTTTTTATTGACAGAGTCATAATACTGGGGGCAGGTATTTAATAGAGTTTTTCCACCCTGACATTCATAATATTGGGAGCAACTGCCGGGTAAAAGCATTTTAAAGCCATCTGCTCGGGAGCGGCATAAGTACTTGACCAGTATGTCATTATTAAGAGATGCGGCATGGCTTGTTAAAATGGATAGAGTTGATAATAATGCACAAGAAACTATAAATAGGTTATACGGACTTGTTTTAGAATTATTGTACTAAAAATAGCTTCTTCTCTACTCACCTAAAATTGTTTTCATATTCTTTAGTTTATAAGTGCACCAGTTCGTAGAAGTTACTATTGAAATGTATGGAAACTGCCATAATTTATATACAAAAACCTTGCCATTAGCAATTAATTTAATGGTTGATCAGTTTTATTGATAATGTTCTATATTTTTGCAGTTCCATTTATCTTGTTAATTAAATAATTTAACATTTCGCTAACAAATATTTGATGCAAAAAAAATGATTTTATCTGTGAAACTGTCAAAGTCTGAAATGATCTCACATAAATTTAATTAAAGAGCATAGTTTGATATGCATTCTGATGGAAACAAAATAATAATTACTTAAATATTTAAGAGAATTGTAAGATTAAAAAAAATCATTGCTGCATCAAATAACTGTTGAGAGAGATCAGAGTTTCTATATTTAAATTTTTGATGCTTATAAAGAATAATTGGTATATTTGTAATAAAATCAAAATATAGTTTTATAGTTTTTTATTTGCAATATGTTGTAGGTTGTAAGTCAAAAAAATACAGCAACGACAGCTGGAAACACTCTGTTTTAATAAATTTCTATAAACTTCTAATCATCAATCCTTAAAAAAATCCAATTAAGTAAAATTAAACATGGATTGATATTATTACTGCAGTTTTCTGTACTCAGGATTCTGTTAAATATTATAAAAGTATATGGATTAATATAAATAGTAATCGTGGCAAAAAATATCGATTTCAATGCCAGGAGCAATTAAGCAAATTACAAAACCAAAAATCGATATATAAATGGCAGTCTTGCTTAATGGTTTATTATTTAAACGCCCACTTTACCTACTCAATTTCCATTTAAAGTATTAAGCTACAAACAAGAAAATTATTTCCAAAATCGGTCAATAAAATGATAAGTTATGCGAATGGCAAATTTTCGGCCTGATTTTGGAAAACATAATGTTTATGAGACCAATTGTCCCTTGAAGCAAAGAGAGACTTTTTTGAGAGTCGGTTTGTTTCTACGGCAATTTACGCTACATCATTTGGCAACACTACTTACGAATTTTCATATGACTGTCGGTTGCAATTGCAGCCATTTTGAATTGAAATTTGAATGGTCACAAAGTGTCACCACATGATGTTGTTAATTTATCAAAGGAATTTTGTGAATGTTTAATTAATTAGATATTCCCCACAAATGCATTTGTAGACACGTGCAACGTAAGAACATATGTATATATATGTAATTAAGAGTAAGAGCTATAATTTGTGTTGCATGATACTTAGAAGCTAAAAATTATGGCGTTGCATTAGTAATAGTGTTCAGTCTCTGGTTAGAAACAACATGTTCTTATAGCTAAAAGAAAAAGCGTGTCATTTTATTTATTATTAAAGGTAATTTATTAAAAGTATAATGGATCTTACGAAACAATGTGGGAAATTTATTGATCAAGTTACCATAGGATCTGACTAGGAATAATATAATAAATCGTTTTCAGGTATTTGTCGATGTGAATAATACTAGGAAACAAAAACAAATTATGAAAATTTTTTTAAAGATAATAGAATTTCTTGATGACGTTCATAAAAAATTCAAGAGCTAATAAAAAAAAAACAAAGTAAAATAAGTCCCTGGGCATTTTTACAATTTGACATTTAATTTTACGCCTTATGTGCAAGTGTGACAGATCTATGTTTATAATATTGAGCCTGTATGTATATGTAGTGATTTCAAATAGAAATTCTCCTCTAATTGTTAAAATTATTAGTTATATGTAGATATAAACTTGTTATATTCACAATTATGAAATATTCTTTAGGAACAGACAAGACAACTTTTAGTTGCCTCTTTTAGACAAGAAAGGAATTGAAATTTCTTTTAAACAAAAAGAATAAGAATATTGAAAATTTTTTCAATATTGCCAAACTAGTGCAATATGTTTAATATATTTCAAGTCAATTACAAGGACGTTAGACAGTATAAAGCTTTTCATGTATTACAAAAAAAGATTTATCAAACTGAACACCAGAATTCTCGATTTCTTTACCCAAAATTTCCTAGATATACAAATGATATATTATAAATGGATATGGATACATGAAGGATAAATAAGATCAACGATTAGGGGTAAAATTTAATTTTTGAAAATAAGACTTAGGCTGCTGTTCTCCATTTAATGAAAATATAGATTTTCTAAACGATGTTTCTCTGGCTTATACTGAATTTTGTCAGGTCAACAGTTCTTTTTAAACATATGAGATTTTCATCCTTGGGAATTCTACGTTGGGGATGGATGTATGAATAAATTTTAGCCAACGAAAATATTCTGCTTAACTTGTATTTAAAAATACAAACTACACAAGAATATATATCGTGCTGAACTACGCTACCGATATTTAAACATGTTTTGTTGTTGGAAAACTTTTTCAAGTTTTGTAAAGGCAACACTATTAAATTAAAATAAATATTACTTAACTTTATTAATAAAACAAAAACGTTAAAGACCCTTTTGCTACGTGCCATTCAGTCTTTAGTCAATGAGCTTTTATAAAACCGTATGTTGGTACGGCATTCAAAAGTCTATCAAATATTTTTCTGTAATTGAATTTTGCATTTTTAACAAGCGAACACAAGCACGGATAGACGCACACAATCATGTAGACCATTAAACGCTCATAAATATGCAACAGGAAGCAAAACAATATTCCTTAAAATATCAGCATAAGGAAATAAGATCTCAAACGAAAAGACACACCAAAAGAAACAAAAGAAAATATTTCTTAGTAAAGGAAAAAGTATAGATTGTTAGAAGAAAACAAAAGAACCACTACGACCAGTGTCTTTTTGCCAAATGGTACTGAATGATTTAAGAAACTGAAAGTGTGCTTGCGTTTTTTAAATGAAATAAATAAAAAGAAATTTAAAATTTTTAATATATTTACATATTAAAATAAATCAGTTATTTATGAGCTATAACCCTCATAAAATAATGATTTTATATTATACAATTAAATGAAATCATCTTTATTATTTCTATAAAATTAAACAGCATACTGGCTCGAAGAACAAATGTTAAGGGTTATTCAAATTTATTTTAATATTTTGATCTTTTTGTTGATCTTAAGTTCAGACACGTTTTGCATACCTGTTGCATTCGGATCGCTTATTATTAGAATTCAAGCTCAAAGGTAATAAAAATAACTTTTAAAAAAATTCGCAAAAGAAATGAGAGAGATTTAATTAGTTTTTTATATATCTGTGCCAACAAGGATTTTTGCAATTTTTTAAGCTGATTTTTTTAAATGAATTCGCTTCGAAAAGCAGGACCATACGTACATTCTGTAGATCCTTGTAGTAGAAATAAACTATTATATATTTCACAAAAAGTCTCCAATAAGAATTTTTGTTAGTGATCATAGTCCAGCACATTGCAATAGTTGAAAATAAACACGCAAACAAGTACTAAAAGCTTTTCTTCATCACCGATGTCTCGGTAGAAACAATTGACTTCAGGAGTCCAGTTGGGCGACAGTAAACTAAAACATATTCTTACAGAATTTCAACCCACTGACATGTGAATAACAGAGGATATTGCATTAATAATTATATTCAATTATATTTATGACTTCAGCGGTTGCTAATTATTGTTCACACAGAGCACTATAGCCATCTCTATTGTAAACTATTTATTCTTTTAAAATAATTATAAAAAAACATTGGAAAAAACATTATTGAATGACAATTAGTCAAAGCGAATACATTCCAGGTGAGTTCACCAGCACAACAAATACAACTCTTTCAATGCAGAATGTCAATGTCAGCAGAACAGGAACGTAAAGCTGAGAAACATATTCAAAAGTTATGAAAATATACATATAATCGAATATCTGAAACAAATAAAAAAAATTTTAAATTGTTCAACATAAAAAATAATATTTTTTTTGTAAATGTTATCAGCAGCACCGTCAGTTCTACCGGACATGAATTCACTTTGGTTTTCGTGTTAATTTTCTTATTGAAAAATTATATAAATTCCTTTTTCATAAAACATATATTGCCAAAGACTGTAGTAAAATTTCAAAACGATCGGCCTTGTTGTTTGCCTTCTTAAAGGAGGTTCTGATGGCTGAAGTAACTGGTACTTTCACTACAAATGAAATTATGACTAAGAATGTGTATTCGATCCCTGTTCAGGTCAGGTCATCAATATAATTAATTTTCTGATGTAAATTAGTGTAACATTGTGTAAATTGTTGTTGAACTGTTAAAGTGACGAAGGCATGGCACTGTCCATTGAACAGCACCGGCAGCGATTGATACTCCTCCATGTTAATGTACATAAAGGTCTGTTCCTTTGTCGGTAATATTTATAGAATCGGCGGGAAAGTAAAAATTTAAAAAAAATCTTTAAAAAAGTTAATACGTCTACTCGACATCAGATGCGATGCAACATTGTTATAAAATAATTATCAAAAAATGCGCAATAGCAAAATTGCTTAAGAATGTTAGCTGTAGGTTTCTCTCTTTCATATTTGCCACCTGTCCTCTCTCTGCCACTATCTCTTTCACAAAGGCAACAATTTAGTAATAGGCGTCAATTGTCTGTTTTAAAAGCAAACAAATAAATAAAAAACTTACAAACACAAACTCAGTTTTATACATACTCAGTTTTATACATACATATGTTATTATTATTATTATCAAAGAAATACATTTATAAGAAAATGTAAAAAAAAACTCCATATACAACCAAAATACAAAATTTTATCTACGCTTAGTACAATTGTACCTAAATAATTAATATCGATGCAGACTTTTTATTTCTTAGTATAGTTTCGTTTAAAATATATTTGTATTGCAAATTTTGGTGGCGTTGATAACAGACAAAAACATGTAAACATTATTTATATTAAAAAAAAAATGTTTACATGTCAAATACGTTTATCTTAAAGAAATATTTATCTGTTTCTAACATGTATACTCGTACATTATAAGTTAGACAAACATTTTTATAAATTAAAGTATATGGGGCGTTCAGTGTCGATCAAATCGGATAGTGGAGAAAACTTAAGCTTTTTTATTTTATCTGTTTTTTGTACCAATATATATATTTTTTTAATTTAATTGGGAAATTTTATTAGAAAAAATTTTGCTCTTTGTAATCTAAGCAAATAAATAAATATATTAATTTTTTGTAAACAACTAGGGCTTTTGCAAAATGCATACAAAAAATCAAAAGTTTGTTGTGGCTTTAGCTCTTCATATGCCGACATTTCATTGGTTGCTAAAACCAAATCGTCAGTGAAGTTTAAGCAATTTGAAAACATTCAACCTCGGATGTTTATGTCACATAAATCAAATACAATATGAGAATTTCAATATTGCATATGAATTACAATAAATACATAATCATAGTAGGTTTAGAATGTTTCTATACAAACCAACACAACAAACAATTTACTCAACGTGAGTCTATTTTATTTTTCTCCCAACACCCATACAATTAAACGCCCGTTGGTAGTTAATGATTGTATTCAGTTGGGAAAAAAAATGAAAAATAAAATCTTTATTTTAAATCCTTAATATTGAAAATTCATTATTTGGGATATTCTCCCCAACTAATCGTTAGAAACAATTAGAGCTTTTGCAAAATGCATACAAAAAATCAAAAGTTTGAATGTTTTCAAACTGCTTAAACTTCACTGACGATTTGGTTTTAACAACCAATGAAATGTCGACATATGAAGAGCTAAAGCCACAACAAACTTTCGATTTTTTGTATGCATTTTGCAAAAGCTCTAATTGTTTCTAACGATTAGTTGGAGAGAATATCCCAAATAATTAATTTTCAATATTAAGTATTAATTTTTTGGAGTAAAATACTCGTAACGTTTTGGTTAATACAAATATCGAACGTTTTTGGTATGAAAATTTTCAAAAGTGTCGCAATAAGAATGCAATATTTCAATTACAATTAATAAAAAAAATATAAGCCAAATGATATACATTTTTCTACAATGTATATTTATTTTTATTGATTATATATTTAACACCGGATAAAGGTCTCTGCAGCTCTGATGGCAGGACGTTGTTTTTTTCACTAGATTTTTGATGACTGTTTGACAAATATGCAACTATACTCGTCTTGATCTCAGGAAAAAGTTCTAGTTTGTTTGCATGCAAAAAAAAAGTTGAAAATATAATTGCATGGACTTAAACAGCATGAAGTCAGAATTTTTAGAGACAAATTGGTCAAAAAATCGTTGCTACAATAAGTCGATTGTAGGTCCTTCTTCCTGCAAAAATTACAAATCATTCAGATCTATAACGTATAGTTGAGGGTAATAGACCTGACCATCATATTCCTTTAAAGGATTTTGATCACAGTTTTTGCACTCTCGGCTTAAATTTTTACAATATTTAGAGGTTTCTGTGGCATTCTCAAAGCAATCAAATTCTTTTTGTAAAATGCAATTTTACAATTTTTAAAATGATTCTTTTAACGAATTTTATTTCCTTCACTTGTTATATACTAAATGTTCATCTAGACAAGGATTAGTTCCTCTGCCTATTATATATATTGTAAAAAATAGTTATGGACATGTGCTTTACGTCGTGGTCAAAGCTTCGTGTTCTTATCGTTTATTCAATCATAACTTCATTTTTAACTCTTAACTTCCCGCATGGGAAAAAAGTACTTTGTTGTAAAAAAAGTACTTGCTATCGTTTAGACTTACCTGCGCCAGTGATACTTTCCTAGATCATGGCAAAGCTTATAAATTGTTAAATTAAAGAATAATATGGCATCGTTCTGTTGTGTAAAGAGCCCATATAAGAGCAATTAAGTATATGCCAATATTGCACGAACTTTATCTGCAGTAATTATTTTAGAATATATTGTCAACAGTGCAAGTGACACTAAGTATCGTTTGAACAATAAAATCTTAACTTCTGAAGTAATTTGTATGTGCATGATTTTAATCTATTTTATTTCCTAAACCAAAATACTGTAATGATAAAAAAAAAGTCATTATTTGGAGCTATGGTATTAAAAAATTATAAAGGATAGCATGAGATCCCTTATAAAGAGTGGTCCAACCAAAATGCACGATGTTAATTGTATATGATACAAAATGTTTTCAAAGAGTTATCTTGATATTTTTTGTTATGTTATATTAGTCTATGACAATATATCGGCGGTATGCTAGTCACGACTTTGGTGGCATACTTCCATCCCATTGTGAATATTTTCAACGACATAATTGATGTTCAATGTCGTTAATGTGCCAAACTAGCTCATGTTTTCGACTTGCTGACGTACACTTTTTTTAAATATCTCCCAGGAAAGAAGTCCAACAGTGTCATATCAGTATGATCGGTGCGGCCAATTAACATCACCACAACGCGTCGTGAGATACCACGGATTTTCTCGCACAAAAGAGCCACTGTTTCATTGACTGTATGGCCACTGGCACCAACTCGTTGGAACCACATATAGTCTAGGCCTATATCCCCAATTTTTGGCTACAAGAAATCCGTAATCGTCTCGCTGTAGCGAGCACAATTCACGGAAACTGCTTGGACGACCTTGGTTTTGAAGAAGTACGGTCTCTGACTCCACCATCCCGTAAACCACTCCAAACAATCACTCGTGAACTCTCATTTCCCCAAATCTGGCAATTTTGCACACAATTCTCCCGATTGTGGACATATTTGATCGATTGTGCTGACCAAAAAAAAAAAAAAAACACAACGTACACGAAAAGCATTTTGATTTGAACGCCCGTTTTCGTAAAAGACTTCAAAAATTCTTACGTGCTGCTCTATTGTGTATCTGTCTACGGATGAATTTGTCAAACACTGAAATAAAGACATATTAAATTAAGTTGGGCGAAAAACTAACCGTTAAGGTGTGACTCACAGGCAACTTAAGTTTAAAATGCTTGACATACTTAAAAAATCAATAGCGATCGACTCTGCATAATTCATGATTTATAATAATAAAAAACTTTATAATAACAGGAGAATTTTTACATAAGTTTACGAAGTTGAGTGGCATCCAAATATAATGGTCGAAATCTACTGACCCACAACAAACAAGGTTTTTTCCAAACCAAAAAAATAACAGTATTCGTATATTTTGAATTTTAAAAAAACTTTTTATAAGCATTAAATATTAAACAAAAACTTCTTCTAAAATACTTAGCTTTTTATAAAACACTTCACCACTTAATGACCCTCTTTACACATGAAAACCTGTTCATTTTTGAATTCACAAAAATTATAATTAAAAGTTAGAGTTACCTCCGTTCCAACAGCATTAAATATTCTACTTATAAATAACTTATAAGTCTCCATTGACGACGGTGTTGACACACTTTCCATATTACCCTCATACTGGCAAACTTTATTTTCTTTTTTTCATTTGGTCGAGAAATAAATAATTAATAACGCCTTTATTGAGTGAGAACATAGTTCTAGCTCTAGATTTCAATAAAACACTAATAGAGAAACTTAAAGCCCTTTTTGAATGTGTTTCATAAAATATTTTCCTGTATTGAGGCCAACAGCTGAATGGGGTCTCTTTAAACAATCGATTAATTAAACATTTGTCGCATCGGCATTAATTTCTCTTTTGGTAAATATTGAGGCATTTTTTCTGTAATTACTAAACTATAAAAATGATACTAAATGTACATAAATACACCGAAGCCGCAAGTCTACTTGGTATCTTTAATGTGGTAACAAATTAAATAAAATCCTTTACATTAACCTGTTTCAATACCAAGACAGTGGAAGGGAGTTGTAGAGGCAGCAAAGGTAAGAGAACAAATAAATTGATATAAATACTTAATGAGCAATTCAAAGAAACCATATTTGAGGCAAAAAGTGCATAGAGCAACTCTCACAAACATTGTTAATAAATTTACTGTACCACCACATTTAGCCACACGAGTTTAATTTGTGTCAAAATTGACTTACACCTTGCAGCATATACATTATTTTCAACACTGTGCAACATTAATTTAAAAGCACTTATCTATATATTTTAGTTATATAAATATGTACCTATGTATATAGGCAATGTGCTTAAGTCTGTTTCTGTAGCTTTTTAGGAGATTTTTTTTTTATTTTGAAATTGTTTTTTTCAAGCGTTCACTTTTAATAAAAAATACATTTTTCTAAATTTAACAAACTATCTTGAGTTATTAATTCAAATGAAATTGTACATGAAAAGAGACAAGCATATACTCATTATACTGTAATTTCCTGAGAAATTGGGTAAATTTACTGAAATTTTGCTTAGGGATAAATAGCAAATTGCAATGGAACTCAAATCAACTTGAGCATTTACACTTGTTATTTTTGGTTATAAAAATATTATTCAATCCACGAAAAATGTTGAAAATATTTTTCTTTGTACTCATCAAGAGCAAAGTCTTCTTTGCTTTTAATTTCTTTATTTTTATAAGAATCACACCTACAAATTACATTAAAAATTTTATTGTGCAGCCAATATTTTCTTGCAATTTATTGTGGTATATTCCCAGCTTTATACAAAACAAATTGAAGTCTTGTTGAAAATTACAAATTCAAGATGCCGCTAAAATTACAATGCGTACTGTATACGAAAATATCATAAATGCCCAAATTTGGTTTCTATGTAACAGAAATTAAAACACAAAAATTTAACCCTCGTTACCATTAGACATTATTAGAAAAGTTGAACTGTGGAAGAAAATTTGACATCTATTGTATGTGTGGTACACATAAGTGTGTAATTTTTTTTTCTTCCTTAACAATGAAAGACTATTTCTTTAATTTCCCCACGGAAACGGGTATGACGCTTGAACACACACAGACATATATCGTAAGACTTCTTTACATATCCTTATATAACTGCACAAATTTAGGTTTCTTTTACTATTTATTAACCCTTTGACGACCAAACATTTTTGGCTGAAGCGATTTACTTTTTTGTTATATTTTCGCGATCTATGGTCTAATAGTAGTTATGAAAGAAAAAATTGCCCTCTTGGGAACCCTCTAAGTCCCCCATTTTGCTTGGCAAATATAGTTGCCTATGGGTTGAAACGAAATTTTTCATCCCAAATTATTTAATTGCAAACACAATTAAAAAATCAGTTTTTATTTAAAACGTAAAGAAAAATGCAAGAGATCACAAAATTTTATTACAATTAGTGTTGTTCGTGATTAATTCCAAAGCAATCAGGGCACGTAGTGAAGCAAAGGAAAACATTACATTGAACGCAAAAAAACATTTGTGCGACTATACTTATTATTGGAAGTACAATGAGAACACCGTTTCCAACCTTCACGTTTTTCCATTTTATGGAAAGATTTGGGTTTTCTTATATAATGGGTTCCACATTTGGTTGCTGCTGAAAAGGCACGCTTCCTTGAATTGAAGCTACTTTTCAACTCTTTGGCTAAAGCTGCCCGAAATTCAATGGAGGTCAAATTGATTGAGGAACTGTTGGCCAATATGAGTTTTTTATATATTATATTGCTATTGTGAACACATAACTCGAAAAGTCGAAGAACAAACGTAAATAAATACGCCATTTACTTCTACGATCGTACTCATAATATACTTTTTTTTATCCATTAGATCAACACCTCCCATTCCTTTGTTATAGTGCTGTATAATCAGGGGGCAATCAATATCTAGTTTACCAGCTTGTCCAGCTACAAGTCGCTTGACCTTGAATACCGCTGTTGGGTCAATAAAATTTGAGGCGAGGTAGACACCACGATTATCCATCCATTTGACTACGGAAATGCTATCCGACATGAAGTAACTTATGTCCCCTCTTTCCATATATTTATCCGCCGGAAAATTCTTCGGTATGTGCTTTCTATTACATCGGATGGTTCCGCACGCCATTATATCATTTTGCTGGAGAATGTGCATTAAGTTCAGGCTTGTAAAAAAATTGTCGAAGTAAACTTCAACCCCTTTTTTGCCAGTGGCTCGCATAACTGCAAAACAACAGCCTCGCCAAGACCGTGCTCAACAAATGGTTTTTTCCGGTATAAATGTCAATATTATATAAGTACCCGGTTTCTGCCTCACATAAACACCAAAGTTTGAATACCACGAAATAGGTTTGTCCTTCATGTACTGTTTTATAACATTATGTCCTTAAACTTTACCATATGTTCATCGATTGACAGCTTTTTTGAATAAGTATACGCAACCGGCATAGCCTTGTTAATATGATATAAAATTGGCCGAATTTTATACCCACGGTCACTAACATCAGCTTTATTGTTGTCGCAAAAGTGAAAATTATCTGTGATTTCCTCAAATCGGACCCGTGAAATGACACCCGCGATCTGAGCTTGGTGAAACTTTGGATCAGTAAACAAGTACAGGCGTATTGAAGGGAGTTTCACTAAGCTCATATGTATGATAATACCCATATAAGCCTTAAATTCAGCCACAGTCAAAGTAGACATACGCTCTCTTGGCAAAGCATATAGGTTGGACTGCTCCACTATCATTAAGCACAGCTCTAAGATATATGTATGTATAATAACAGCAAGTCAATATTGTCTCAAAATAGAAGAAAATTTACGATTGATAAAAACTTACCTTCAGAATTACAAACGCTGTTGAACACACCGTACACTGAAGGGATTTCTTCATGCGTATGCACAACGGGCTTTAAAATTTGGGTATGTTTGTATGCGCAATTCTCTTTAAATTCGGTAAAAACGGGATTCTTATAAGCAAGAGTCTGTCTAAAGCGGAGGATCTTTTCGGGTGGTATGAATAACGTTGGTATTATTGGCTCTTGTACAACATTTAAATTCGATGTAATTAGCTCATCTACTGATTCCCCTTTTTCGTTTCAATATATGAATGCAAAATACTAAACACAGGCATGCTGTTTCAGTTTAGCTAAGAAAAGGGCTCAAAAGTTCAAATTTTAATTTTAATTTAAAGGTTATAATTGTAAAGTTTTTTAGAAACGTTTATTTTCGTTTCAACCTATAGGCAAACATAATTGCCAAACATAATTTGATTAGTTGTAGACAGCTTGGAGTTTACCCAAACTTATCCATTATATTTTTTGATAGAATAAGGTTGAATCCAAAACATAATTGACTCTTATCCCCTTGCGCCCTATTTTCACCCCTTGGCAGCCCTCGTCATAAATACTTTTTTTGCCAAATTTGGAGCCTCGTAGGGAACAAGTGGGGCCCGATGGGGACTCGTACTCAACCACATTCTTGTTGCCCCAATCCTCTTCTATAAAACAGTCTTTGACAAATTTGCTGTATCTGTTACCTGGACAAATATATAATCTAAGGAACCCCGGGCAAGCATATTTGCCTATGGTCGTCAAAGGGTTAAAGCAACTGTCTGTGTCTTTTTGTTTTAGCCTATGCCTATCGTATATAGAAACTCCTCTGGTGGCAACAACTTTTTTATGGCTTAAGTAGAAATTAATGTAAAAAGAAAGATATGTATATATATATATATATATATATATATATATATATATATATATATATATATATATATATATATATATATATATATATTGTGTAGGTTGTTGGGTTACATTAAAATATGACAGCACAAAGTAGGAGATAATCTAGTCTTACAAAACCCATTTTGAGCAATTAGTGTCTACTCATTTACACATAGACAAGCATTTTAATGTTATTCTTAAGCGTGTTAGTATGTTGCTAGGTAGTAACTATGTCGATTTGATTCATATTGCCTTACCTTACCCGCTAATTACTTAATTTTCATAGATATTTTTGTATACTACGTCTTGCTTAAATGAGTTTTCTATGAAAGTATTATGATTGTTATAATTATATTATTATAAATCGATAAATTTTCAGTATCTTAACTATTAAGTCTTATGAGTTTTTGTATTGTAAAGCATATATACCAATATTTCCCTAAAAAAATATTTTATGTGTTATTTCAATCTTATTATAATTTGAATAAAATTGTAAAAAGAAATTTGTTGTTTTTTACGCCAGAGAATTTTCTTCTTTCAAGTCAGTACTCTAGGGGGATATGGACAGTCTAAGCTTCGATACAGGAATCCTTAGCTTTCTTAGAATTGTTAAGCTTATTTGAAGAACACTTATTAATAAAATTTACGCTAAATAATGTTGTTGTTTTTTTAAATAGTTGATAATTAATTAATACTGGGAATTAGTTATTTAGCTCGCTAATGCCATTTAAAAGTCATTTTATGCAACTTCTTATTTCTTTGTTTAATTTTTGTATATATATGTAATTAGTTTTTATTTGTTATATTACTTTTGTGATAGTGATATACGAAGAGCGCTCAAATAAGAAAACATAAACATATTTTTTATTATGTCTTAAAAAATTTTAAATTTGTACAATTCACAACTTGTATATTAACTAAGGGAAGAAAAAAAAACTATAACAAATAATAAAGGAATAATAAAAATTTAATAACATATAATCTTCACAAATTGAATTAGTCAAATTGTCTGGAGGAACTATAAAAGATTGAATTTTGCTCTCAGTTAGAGGAACACACAGTTTATTTCATATCATAGATATTTTTTTTTTGCAATCGAGTCTGATTTAACTGCTTATAAAAACACAATAATTCTCATTTAGTTTATTGAAAATATTATATAAGCGTTCAACTCTTGCAAGCAGTGGGTGAGTATATCGCGATACCGTACGAGCCGCAGTTAAAAGCTGGTCAGTTAAGCTTTCATTTGAAGGCCTTGCTGATGATTGCTAAATATACATAATTGTTCAGGTCTCTAAAATACAAAAAGTCATTGGAATATACAAACACCCGAATTCTTTGTGTATTTATTAATTCTATAAAGTAAAGTATACGAATTTCGAAACTCCTCATGCAGTTGCCTGCCCATAAATCGTAACTAAACATATACACAAGCTTCAAAGTTACCTTTATTTCAGTTGCCTGTACCCAGTTAAACCAATTGTCAGCTTAACTCCTGAATAGACTAGGATGTAATTTACATGACTAAAGCAAAAACAATAGACATCGATGTGGGATATATTCAGTGCGATAGTGAGCGATTCAAAATAAATATATAATAAGTATAAAGAAAGCATAAAATAGTCATTGAAAACAGTACGTCCTTTTGAAAAAAGCTTTTTCAAAAGTTTGTGTATTAAATGCTTGAAAAATAAATTTATTAACTAATATTGAAATTCACTATTTGGGATTTTCTCCCCAACTAATCTTTAAAAACTTTTGACTTTTTTCTATGCATTAATTTATTAATGTAATATAATAATCTTGAATTACGAGTCTCCGGATAAAGTGAACAAAAACTCACGAAACGTCGGGAAAGTATGAAATAAAAAACTTTGAATTTTATTGTTATAAAAACATATTAGGCCTGATTAGCTAAACAAAATAAGAAACTGACATAAGCATAAGTTTCATATATAAAATATAGCGTTCATTACATTCTTAAAAATAAGAATGGTTTCGTGTTTCATTTATAAAGAAAGTTGTTCTTTATGACGACGACTTCAGCTGCAAAAGAAAACAGAAATCATACATAAAATTATAAAAATATAATAATCCAACTGTATATAGAGTCAGAATCATTTCATTGGCACAACTAGAGAAAAAGTTTTGTTTGATCATTATATCTCATTCATTTTCAGTAAGAACTACTTTTCTTATTAGAACCTAAAGAAACTAAACCTGTGTTAATTCAATTTATTAAATTTATTTCAGAGTCACTGTTAAATTATAAACTGCTTAAAATTTGAAAGAAACTCTTCCTGGCATGTAACCAAAGCGTCAATTAATTTCAGCAACCATCATCCCGTAATTTGAAAAATATGTCTCCTTTCCCTCACTAACATGTCCAGTGGAATAAAAGCTTCTTGAACTTTTCTATGTATATTTAATAATATACATTTGCAAAAAGCATATAAACATAAATTAAGCATATAAGTAAGTAATTTATTTTGTATGTCTCCTTAGAGACATTATCAATTATTTAACATTGTTGCAAATAATGTTTTGTGAAAATAACATAATACATCTTCTTAAGTTCATAATACTTACATCCTCCTACGTTCTGTGTGTTGCTTTCTTATTTTCTTTGTAATTTACTTTTGTTCGGTAATTTAAACTAACAATATATAAAAGTATATTAGCTGCTTAAGACATCTACATACTTATTTACTTGCTTCTTAATGGACATAATACACCATGATCAGACACATGCTTAAAATTTTTCGTACCTGAGCATGTAGTCTTAAATGATGTTTTTGTAGCAGACATTTTGGGCTCTTAAATTGTTAAGGTTTCTTTAAGTTTCTTGTCGTTTTTTAATTCTTGGGAAAACAAGACATGCGACAAAAAGCGTAGTAATATTTTAAGACTTTTAAGGGGTTTCGTGACACAAACACTACGTATGTATAGTTGCTTAGTTACACATTTCCAAAAAGAAATGGAGAACATTTTTTTTTCAGATTGGGGATGGAGCCAAGCCAGTTCAAGTGCTTTAGATAAATATTGAAAAGATTAAACACAGGCACAATATGAGGAAATATACTTGATGAGATCAACTTTAAGTAAAAAAAGATTTTTTTTCATGTCAAGCCTTAAGGTTAAAGAATTAAGAGAAGTACTTTAAAAAGTTTTAAGTAGAAAAATAATAGACTTCATTGTAAATAATACAAGTAACTAAAATAGAATTAAATGACTAGATCTATATCTAAAAATAGAAAAAAAACTTGAGTACAGCATGAAAAACCATGATAAGAAAGCAAAAAACAGCCAACAGAAGGGATTCTTAATAATAATCGATCATGAAAGTTTCCAAAAAGACTATACATCTCCTATTAATTACTAAACAGTACTGCCTATAATTTGAACAAAGGCTCATATTCTACTGAATAAAAGTGTGGAAGAAGAATTTACACCATTTTGAGAATTCAATCCAGAATTTTGTTCTGAAAATGTTGTTAAATAAGTAATTTTTTTCTACATTATAAGAAATTTATAAAAACTTTAGAAAGTTTTCCTAAGCTATTAATATTATAAAAGAAAAATGGACTTTATTAGAAAAATATACTAGAATAGATAAAGAATTATTTTTACGTATTTTAAAATTTTGCATAGAGGATAATAGATATTTTCAAACAGATGGAAGAATTTATATACAACGAGTAGGTTTACCAATGGGATCACCAGCATCTCCAGTAATAGCAGATATAGTTATGGAAGAATTACTTGATAGATGCATTGAGAAGATGGATATTAAACCAAAAATCATGATTAAATATGTTGATGATTTGTTTTGTATAATTTCAGAGAGTGAAGTAGATAGAATTTTAGAAACGTTAAATGGATTTAATCAATCTATTAAATTTACGGTTGAGAAAGAATGCAATTCAAGATTATCATATTTAGATACTTTAGTGATAAGAAATAATGGAAGATTAGTATGTGATTGGTATCAAAAACCGACAGCATCAGGAAGAATTATTAATTATTTTTCTAAACATAGCAAGAGAATCATTATTACTACAGCAAAAAATTTGATTGAAAAGGTATTCTCGATAAGTGACATACAATTTCATAAAAATAATAAAGAAAAGATTAAAAATATTCTCATTGATAATGATATTCCATTGCATTTAATATATAAACTAATTAATCAGTATAAATATAGGAGAGAAAGATTAACAAATAGAATTGCACAAAAAACTTATAAAGGAATGATCTATATACCAGGTATATCAGAACGTCTAAAGAGATCAGGAATATATGATAAAGAAAAATATAGTATGGCTTATAAAACGGTTAACACATTAAACAAATTATTTAGTAGAACAAAAGATAGAATACATAAGTTAGATAGGTCTAATGTTATATACAAAATACCATGCGATGGAAATAGTAGTAATAATTGCGATAAGGTATATGTAGGTACAACAAAGAATAAGTTAAAAGTTAGAATTGCAGGACATAAGTCTGATCAGAAAAATAGACAAACAGTTCACAAAGAACGGCATTGTGTTTACATTGTCATCAATGTAATCATTATCCGAACTTTGAAAATGTTTCAATATTAAACACTGAAACAAATTATAAGAGAATATACTTGTTAGAAATGCTTCACATCATTAATATTAATAATACAAAAAGAATTAATTTTAAGGCAGACACTGAAAATGTAGCGCACAGTTATAGGCACTTGTTACACAAGAAGTAACACCTCATATTATCATTTTATAGTTGTAAATATGTATGCATGTATGTTGGAGAACATTTATATAAAGTATATGTCTACTCCTACATACATGTTTATATATAAGTACATACATGTTATTAAATAATTACTTTTTATTATTTATATGTATATGTATAAGTTTTTTCAAAAAAAAACTATTTATTGTTGTATACATGTGTGTATATATTTTTTCATATATGACAAAACAATTTTCTCTTTCTTTCATTTTTTGAAATTTTAATTTTTTAATTTTATTATTTATAAAGAGAATTGTCCTGAAGATGATACTCAATGAGTATCGAAATATTGACTGTTATTTTTAATTAAATTTTTTAAAAATAAAAGACCTTAAGCTTAAAAATTAAAAAAAGGATTATTATAAAAGAGGTCAAAAAATATAGATACATTATTAAAAATTAACGAGGTAAAGCATGATATAATATATTTTATTTTCGATACAATAGTGCGGTCTTAAATTTAAGTCAATTATTCAAAGTTTTTTTAATATAATTATAACTACAACGCCAATAAACTGATATCTTAAGCTTCGACATTACCTGATAATTCGTATAAATAACACTATTTAAAGCATTAACAAAATTAAGTAGTTTTAAATTTTCTAAGTTAAAACATTTAACACTAACATTTGCTCTAAAATTATTTATTTTAAGTAGCATTTATACATATGATTGAAATTTCACATTATTAGTTTTTGTATAAACATAAACAAAATGTTTTAATGATAAAGATTTGATTTGCACAAAAAAAAATATCGACAACAAACAAAATCTGATTATTAATTTTTAGTAAAATTTATATATCTTTAAAATTATTTCGTAAAGAATTTTTTCCTTTTAACTTTGTTTATTCATATAAATTAATATGCATGCAAAATTTATTATTATTGCAATTAAGTATGCACATTCTCATTAAAACCTTGTGCCATTAATAAGTGCCATCAGGGATGCAGCATAACACGTTCATTTACACTCATCCTCACATACATTGAATATAAATACTTTCTATTTTTTTCTATTTTTTACTTGTTGACTGAATTAATTCACTTTACACAATTACATATATTTACTTCGGCTTGTGTAGCTTTTAAATAATATATTTTATACCACATGCATTGAGAAAGATTTCTGCATATAAAACATGTGTGTCTGCGTGTGTGAGTGTAAATACTGCACACATTGAAACATTTCTTTGATACCTCTACATTTAAGAAACGCAAGAAACGCAATTTAACCACTCATACGTTTGCTTCAAGAAGTTTTAATTCTTACGAAGCATTAAAGACTTGTTTGCTTACTTCCATACCCATTGAAAATGCACACACATTCACACAGAAAAATTATATTGCCGAAACTCATACATAGATTTTGGGAAATACTTGTTAGTCTTATTACACCCTATAATACGCATGGCAACTAAATAAGGGATAGATTTAAGCAGGCATACATATATATGGGGTGTGAAAAATTTATTAAAAAAAATTTAAATTAGCAGACATGAATTAAATATTTATTTGGGACATTAAATAAATGCTTCCCATTTATTTCTTAAAGATTATTGCATGTAAATGTTACCCATGGCTACGCCGTAAGTGGTCCATTCGTGTGATTTAATTTGGCATAATTTTTCCACAATTTTGGCCAGTTTATTATTCAGAAAACAGTAATATGGAAAATTATATAAAAAGGCAGACCTCAGAAGAATGTTTTTTTCAAAACTATTAAAGTGAAAGTATACAAAGTAAAAGTCTTCATTTAAGTTCTGATTTCAAGTCGTAACTTACTAAAAATAGACCCAAAAGTGTCATGAATATTACTTAAGTGATCTTAACTCAAAAAAAAAATGAGAGCACTGTTTCCTTCCATCGGAATGTGGGCCAATATTTTGCATTTTTAATAACCTGTACTCACGTGATCTAAAGTGTTTACTTGTACTTTGTACCAATAAATGTCTGTTCTTATTTAATTTTATAAACTCATGTAGGAACTGTGAAATTACAAAAAACGAAAAAAAAACAAAACAAAACAAAACAAAAAAAAAATTTAGCAAAACTAAATTAACAAAAAAAAAATATATATATATATATTTGCTAAATGAAGCATCTAAAATATTGTTATATAATACGAATAAATTCAAAGAAATTCATTAAATTCTGATATTTAAATATACTATTATTAATTAATTAGAAAATTTGTCGGACTTGTAGCCAATAAAATATAAGAAGATAATAGGTATACATTGTTTTTCAGTAACAAAAAATTTTTGTATCGTTTAAGACATGTAAATTTTTTTTAAATTAGACAATTCTTTTTTTAATAACTTGTTTAACAGATGATACGCTTTTTTAGAAAATAAAATGCCTCACAGTTCAACTATGAGTATGAGTAAGTTCAGTATGAGTAATATCCGGTCTTTAGCTTAAGGTATTCATATAATAAGTATACGTCACATTAATTCACAATAGTTAAATTAATTCATAGAGCATACTTTTTGGCGCAAAGAAATATGCAGTTTGTGTACGAATGCATCTATGTATATATTTATATTTTTCCTTTGAAATATTTAACAACTTAATAATAGTTATCAGTTTCCATAGAATTTGTAACGAAATATTAAATTAAATATAAATACAAAAAAATATTCAAACTTTTCAAATTCGTTTGCTGTGGCCGACATTTCATTGTTCACTAAACAAAGTTGTCAGTGAACTTTAAGTAGTTTTATAACATTCACACTAATATATTTTTCATACAACATTCAAATACAAATTCAGAGCAAAATATTATATATAAATATTACAAAATACATAACCATAGCAGCATTAGAATGCTTTTATACGAGAAACACAAAAAAAAACAATTTTTAGTCGATATGAATGTATTTTTCTCGCAAACTATAAGCTATTGGATGCTTTTTGGTTACCCATGATTTCATTGAAAAACTAAATCTGCAGTTTAAATATTTAATATTGAAAGTTTTCGGGATTGTACCAAAAAATTAATTGAACACATACTTTTTTAATTTATGTGCTGCTTTAGTTGTTCATAAGTCAATGAAATTTTGCTTGAGGAATATATCATGTAGAGTTAGTAACTACATTTTTCTGAACCCAAGTATCAGATTGCAGTTGCAATATATTGAAACATTTTAAAGACAGACTCATCATTGAAGGACTTACCATTTTCAACCAACAATATGTATTAATAAGATTTTTATTATTACTATACAATGAGAATGGGATTTTCTAAAATGTGAAATCTTCTGAAAACAGTTGTTGATATGCAAAACATTCTTTATATACTTCTAAATCAGCAATAATTTGAACGAGTCAGGAATAACTATAAAAATACATATTCTTGCAAATTATATAAACTTTTTGCACTTTTCACCAAACTAATGCTCAGTTGTTTTTCTACTCAAGTCACTTGCTGCTCGAGGCTCCACTTCTTCCTATCATAGAGACAGTTATTCATCATAAGCTTCATTTTCGTTTTCCCTTGTGATGACACTCTCCACTATTATAAAAAAATTCTCTATACAAAAAAGCTACATCTCACAATCTAGCGCACAGTAATAAATATGACATCCAACAACAAAAAAATAATTTTGAATCAAATATTTTCTAACTGACAGTGGCGAAAAAAGCAATATCTGCTCATATAACAGAGCGACATTAATACAAAACCACAAAAAAAATTTCAGAGAAATAAAGAATAAATCAAAAACGCAACATTTATTTTAACTCTACTGCCGCTAACTCGATAAAAAACGGAAATGTGACTATAAAAGCGGATATGGACATACAAACATACATGCAGTAAGTTGTTTACAGGGGTGGTTAGTGTGACCAGGAGTTGGTTTTTAGTATTTTGTTTCTTTTTAATGGATTTGATATAAAATCTAAAAGAGACTTAATTTTCAACCCACAGTTTTTTTTTTATTTTATTTTAGTCTTAACTCATTTATTATATATATACCTATTTTTTTGTAAAAGTTATCTGGTCTGTTTATTTTATCTACTAAAAACCATAAAAATTTTGTCATTTTACTACAAAAATGCGACAATTTAAACTTCTTACTTTAACTCGTAGAGCAAAATAAAAGGCATAGAATATTTGTTTTTTTCGCGTGCCACAAATCCATACAATATTGCATACATATACAAATTGTTCATGCTGAAACGGAAGTAATGTTTCAGATTTAGTGGTGCTTAAACATGAATGTCCATATACGACATGTGCACTTTTTATTAAATAAACACACGAGTATGTTTGGGTTAACGCGCTTTTTTAAGGTTTGCTTAACAAATATCAAACGTCATCATCACTGCTATTATTTAAAGTTTTAATATATTTATTTTTATAATGCTGTCAAAAGTATATGAGTATGTCTATCTATATGTCGGGTCATTTTGCTGAACAGACAGACCGGAAGTAAAATGGTATTATTTATATATATTTATACATATTTTTTGTAGAGTTTTGCTCAAAATTTGACAAGAGGAAAAAGTTTTAAACATTAATATTATAAAAGGAAAAATAACAATGGACAGCCACTCATTTATGTGAAGCTCTTCAAAACTCTTTACAACCGACATTTGAAAAATGCCAATCATTTCTTATGTGAAAATACAAAAACTGTTAAAAATGTCCATCATTTGAATTTGTGATAAAATACAAAAAGAGATAAAAATAAATTTACAATTAAGATTACAAATAGATATTAGAATGTTTTCAAGTAACGCTTATAAATAATTTCAATTTGCAAAAATTTAATACACATCTGAGTCATTAGAAAGGTGCCCAATGATCACAAAGTCTATATTGGATCCAACTACCTAAAGAGTATAATGTTAACGGAAATGGCTAAAGTAAAAATTCAAACATTTTATATAATAATGCTGAATCGTCTTAAAAAATGTACCCTCACATTCTATATATAATATAAAAAGAAAGAGCAAATTGGAATAAAAAATTATATATCATCGAATCAGCAAAATATATGAAGAAATCAAATAGAAACTATAAGTTTATACAAATAGTCACATAATGAAAAATTTCACTAATTGACATATAAGGTGTAAGTAGAACATTAAAAAAAACTGGCTAATTCCTTTTAATAAAACTTTGCCAACCATGTATAAGTCCTAGATCTACCAATAGAAACTTAAAGCAAGTTGTCGTTCGTCATGCGCAACATACGTAGATGGCAAAAATATTTTTTACCATTAAATATAGTTGGTATCTAATGGATTTTTACACAAGGTTTATATAGTATCAGGTTCTTCTGAATAAAGTCGGGTTTCACCTCAACTTACACTGTAGTTTGTCGTCGAATAAAATCGTCTATAAATTAGATTATAGCTAAAAATACTTTGTAAAATATTTTGTTTCAGTAAACACTAAAAATTACTTGAATTTTGTAATAAACCCACTCCAGGATGCGATTACTTCCCATATATCATTTAAGAAGTAAACTGATTTAATCTAAGCTAATCTACCAAGAATAACAAACGGTCACCAAAATCATAAAATCAGATCATAGTACTTCTACAATTTGCATTTTTAAAACGCAGACAATGACTATTTAAAATTTTTAATCAAAACTATGGCATGATGATACAAAGAAAAACATCATAATTCGTACAATGTTTCACTAGTAGGCACTTAATTTAGAACATAATATAAAAATAGCAGAGTAACTCAGTACATTTAATTTTATTCAGTTCTTTACATTAATGACATCTCAAACATATTTTTTTCAATCCCATTCAATAGTTTAAAATGGTTAGTTCTCAACAAAGGAACCTTATACCTTTCTAAAGCAAAGCCTTATAATATAAGCATTTGAAATAATTTGAAGCTAATATAAATTTGACTAGTAGGTAGTGTACTACACTCGTAGTGCGAAGGTCCCAGGTTCGAATCCTGCCGCAGAACTCTGGCAGTTTGTGTCTGATAATTAAAGGGAGCGCACAACAAGCCCTCACTGGCTTAAGTGTATGTCGTATGACATGGGCTATCACACTCCTCCAATCAACCTAACCTAACCTAATATAAATTTGAAAATTTTCTTTTGCAATTTCTATATCCACTACGTGTAATTAATATTGATATAAATCCTTCTTTATCAATATCACTCATACGCCCACTCGCTTTTTGCATAAGGAAAATTTAATTGAAACATCAAATATAAAATTCAATTAACGAAGTGTTTTTAAATAAAAATTAAAACTAGAAATGCTACAAAATATTATATTAATCTTTACATATAAGTATTATATTCAAACATTTTATATAATAATGCTGAATCGTCTTAAAAAATGTACCCTCACATTCTATATATAATATAAAAAGAAAGAGCAAATTGGAATAAAAAATTATATATCATCGAATCAGCAAAGTATATGAAGAAATCAAATAGAAACTATAAGTTTATACAAATAGTCACATAATGAAAAATTTCACTAATTGACATATAAGGTGTAAGTAGAACATTAAAAAAAACTGGCTAATTCCTTTTAATAAAACTTTGCCAACCATGTATAAGTCCTAGATCTACCAATAGAAACTTAAAGCAAGTTGTCGTTCGTCATGCGCAACATACGTAGATGGCAAAAATATTTTTTACCATTAAATATAGTTGGTATCTAATGGATTTTTACACAAGGTTTATATAGTATCAGGTTCTTCTGAATAAAGTCGGGTTTCACCTCAACTTACACTGTAGTTTGTCGTCGAATAAAATCGTCTATAAATTAGATTATAGCTAAAAATACTTTGTAAAATATTTTGTTTCAGTAAACACTAAAAATTACTTGAATTTTGTAATAAACCCACGCCAGGATGCGATTACTTCCCATATATCAAATAAGAAGTAAACTGATTTAATCTAAGCTAATCTACCAAGAATAACAAACGGTCACCAAAATCATAAAATCAGATCATAGTACTTCTACAATTTGCATTTTTAAAACGCAGACAATGACTATTTAAAATTTTTAATCAAAACTATGGCATGATGATACAAAGAAAAACATCATAATTCGTGCAATGTTTCACCAGTAGGCACTTAATTTAGAACATAATATAAAAATAGCAGAGTAACTCAGTACATTTAATTTTATTCAGTTCTTTACATTAATGACATCTCAAACATATTTTTTTCAATCCCATTCAATAGTTTAAAATGGTTAGTTCTCAACAAAGGAACCTTATACCTTTCTAAAGCAAAGCCTTATAATATAAGCATTTGAAATAATTTGAAGCTAATATAAATTTGACTAGTAGGTAGTGTACTACACTCGTAGTGCGAAGGTCCCAGGTTCGAATCCTGCCGCAGAACTCTGGCAGTTTGTGTCTGATAATTAAAGGGAGCGCACAACAAGCCCTCACTGGCTTAAGTGTATGTCGTATGACATGGGCTATCACACTCCTCCAATCAACCTAACCTAACCTAATATAAATTTGAAAATTTTCTTTTGCAATTTCTATATCCACTACGTGTAATTAATATTGATATAAATCCTTCTTTATCAATATCACTCATACGCCCACTCGCTTTTTGCATAAGGAAAATTTAATTGAAACATCAAATATAAAATTCAATTAACGAAGTGTTTTTAAATAAAAATTAAAACTAGAAATGCTACAAAATATTATATTAATCTTTACATATAAGTATTATATTCTGCTCTCTTCATTTCACATTTTGTCAAAGACATCTCTCTGCAGTATTTGCAATAGAAAACCAATAGAGCACTAGAACAAGTTTGAATTGTTCTAAGCTTCCTCCTACGTATATCAAGATATAAGTATTATTAATTTACAAATGCGATCCCAGTTATTTCCCTCTTTACTTAAGAAAAGACTGCAACTTCTGATATAAAAAGATTGACAAAAGTTTACATTGAAATGAAAAAGAAATTAAAAGCTTTTTTTGCAACTAATCACAACAATACAATCAAAGCAAAGATATATTTAGCTTTTAAGATAGTCGTATTATATCAATAGCTTCAAGTTAAAAAACAGTCGAAATAAAAAACGATACTCTTTGGACACCCGAGTGCTTACATTTGTTTAAGAAAAGTAAACACTATGGCAATTAATGCCAACCATTTAAGGTGTTACTTCTTAATGAAAGGACTAGTGTAGACAAGACAGTGATGGAATGGGAAGAGACAGAGGGGGAGAGAGAGAGATTTAAACTCTTTTTTCAACTCTGGAAATCTGCGTTTTATTATTTTGTATATAGCAAAGTTCCAGCTTTTAACTTTCTTAAGCTTTATGTGCATGTGCACCCATTTAATTAATTGTTTTACTTTGCGGTTGATTCTGCCAATATTACCCACGAATGACAACGCAGTCGTGTAGTGCTCATTAGTATAGAAAAACATCATCTGCTGCCGATACTATACAGTGATCAGTGATATTCCTTCATCACTTAAACAAACCATGAACAACTAACACAATGCCACACTAACGTAAATCAGAAAAATTCATGATGTTGATATGACTTGTCCTGAACAGGGATCAAGCTTAGGCTCTCAGTCATAAATTGCTTTGCAGTCAATGCAGTAATAACTTCATCCAAGAAGTTTTTATATGCTTTTCAGTATTCTAATATTATCTGTTATCTCAATAAAGACAACTTGTTAACTCCCTACAGGTTAAAAATAATAAATACAGTTTCTGAAGAAAGAAACTGTACGTGAGTTTTAATAAAATCAAAACCTTACAACCATCAAAAGAGACTGAAAACCATCTGTTTTAGCATTTTACCAGTTTATGAATAATTTTAATATTGAATATTCACGTTACAACAACAATATTATTTATTTGCCATTTTGCCAGACATTGTAAAATGGCTTCATTCAATGTTATTGTTTCATTAATTGCCTTTTAAATGGCATTTAATTAAAAACTTATTTCACTACACATAAATAAATAAACAAACTCATTGAAAAGGAAGATGTAAATGCTGGAAAGTTAACCTTTTGCTAGGATACAATAAAAGTGTAGATACTCGTATAATTAAGGCAATTAATGCAGACAAAACTGCTAAGCCAATGTGGGATATCAAATAGTACACTAAAAAAAATCAAATCATTGCTATCATCTCTGGGGCTTATATTTATGCCAGCGATATAATAATATCACAAAACTTCTGATTAGTTCTACTTGGTGAATGCAGAGTGATCTTTTTCCTAGTGATCTGTTTTCCTAGTTAGGGCGACTGCAAGCAGACATCTGTTCTTGTACTAAGCGCTTTGCTATATAACATGTGTTTTACACTCCGTCAGTCTGTTGTCTTAGATGGTAGCCCTATAATCAGACTAGGAAGCAGTTGATTTATCAGTTGCTCATCCGAGATAGAAGGAAACCTCAAATCAAGAGGCCCTATGCTCCTTATAGGATCGATGGGAATATATATATATATATATATATATATATATATATATATATATATATATATATATATATATATATATATATTAACTTCAAAAACTTAAAGATTGAAATGAAAAAAAGGTGAAAATTACTTCTAACAGATCAGGCTTTAGCTCCTGGACAAAAATATATATATATATATATCTAACGGGTGAATACTTAAAAAAAATTAATAGCAAATGAAACTCGTAGCATTAGATATAAAAGACTTGCAACTGTTTTATTGTGAAACATTATTACAGGATATACGAGGATAGCAAAGCTACCATTGACTTTACTGACAATGATTCCTGTGGTCTGAAATAATAATTGATACACATGTCATTTTCTGGTATATTAATTTGATTAGTAAAAAAATAAAATTTTCGCTTATAAGGTATGTAATAAAGATTACATCAAGAAAAATTGCTTATTTGGTGCGGAGTACATACTCCATAACTATTCGATGATCGAGAGAAAATTATAGTCAATAATAAACGGGTTGCAGTCACGCTGCTAATTTTTTCTTAATTCAATTGGATAACATTAATCTTGATGATAAGATGTACATTGCTTTGCAGCGCAACATTTATTTTTGCAATATTACTTGTCATTGGTAATATCTTAAGTTATTCATCTGCTGTGAAAAACTGCAGGCAATTAAACAATCAAATTATAATTTTTGGAATAAGGTATAAAAATTGCGAAAAAAGTATAAGAAATGAACTGCCTGCTGCGTTAGTAGCAAAGATGCGACTAATAAAATTTTAAGTGAATTCATCTATTTTTATTTATTTATTTTTTTTTTTTTTTTTTTTTTTTTTTGTAAAACCTTAGTTTCATAATAGTTTCATAATAATAGTTTCAAAATAATAACCTTAATTTCATAATAATAATAAGCTTGAGTCATTTATTTCAATGTTATTATTAAAACAAAACTAAAAACCAGGAAATTTCTCCATCATTTTTGTAAAATATCAATAAAATATTTACATGTGAAGTGCTAAATTTTTAACAAACAAGACAAGCTTTAGTTCAAGACTTCTCTTTGATCATGCATATGATTTTGCATCCTTCAATTCAAGTGTTTTTTGCGCATTAGTTCTGAAGAAAATTATTTGAAATCTCGTACTGCTTAAGATTAACTAACTTTCAACAAATAAGATAACGAAATTGTCACAACAAATCTAAAGGTAACACACATATCGCCGAAATATATGAAATAGTAAAGTTTGCCAAATGTCTCCTATTATAAATATGCCTTCGTTATATTTGTAAACAATCAAACTGATTATTTATTCATTATGTTAAAAAAGTCACTTAACAGGTTACACTTTACAAACGACCCCAACATTGTAGCAAAACAAACAGCAAAAGGAATAAATAATTAACGTTTAAATATTGTTGTTTTGCTCTTATTGTATTTCTTATAGGGGTTGATGCGAGATATAATGCGCAAAACTAATGTGTTATTGACAGCCGTTTCCTTAAATGTAATCAAAAATTTATTCTAATCTTATTTTCGTTCGAAATCATTAACACTAAGTGACGCAAATAATATCATTACCGCTAACTGATACAAATAAAATATTTATTTCATTGACGAAAAGTTTATAGTATTTTTTCTATTGGACGGACATATTGCGTATGAGTGATATTGACAAAAAATATTGCTTATACGCTTCATTATATTGAGTTTGTTAAAATATTTTTTGTATTGTCGGTTAACAATTCATTAAAGCTACGTATTATATGAGCCGACTCAAAGCTTTAATTTAAGATTATGTACAGTGGGAAGAAAAATGAAAACAACATAAATAAGTAAACCATTTATTTCATCCTTAACTGTGGACAAAGATTCTGACAGATTATCTCGTTTTTCGAGGTTTACAATACGCATTTCCTCTGCTTATTGGATAATCTCTGAAGCCTTGAGTTATTTAAAAACAATCAGCATAGAATCGATTGACATCTTATTGTGTTATCTAGCTATTTAAAGACCTAGCGGAGAGCTCATGTCTACATTTTTCGTAGCAGGAATATCTACACAAAAGTTTAATAATTTTTTTTAATAATTGTTTTAATTACCTGATAAACTTCTTAAATTGGTAAACAAAATTCAAGAGAAAGGGTGTTACTCTAGCTCACGGTAGGTTACAATATGAATTTTTTAAATAAATAATAAGCTTTTTATAAATAAATCACCCATTTGGAGATACTTATAACATCTCATTTATATATTAGGCATTTATTAACATATAATACATCTGAATGCATTATTTCCAGTCAATATTGTTAGCGGTCGTACATTTTTTGTTGTTATTCCAGTAGGGCGAAAAAATTAAGTATTATTCTATCGTTTTTTATAGATTTTCTTCAACACAACTCTAACCTTAACACATGAACTTGATACTGAAAAGTCATATATTATTTTAGTTTTCCCAAAATCATTATGGTAATTTTTTATTGTTTTTTTTTTGCAATCTTTTATTTTGTTCTGATAGTGTAAAACTGAAATTGCAGAATGTTTAAGATTTTAATTTTATAGCTAATCTCTTTTCACTTTTATACAAACTTTGTTTGTTTGTCAATGAAGACATGTCCTGTTTCAAAACTAAATTTTCATATGAATCCTTTTGGATAAAAATATCTGCAGTGCCTAATAAAAATCAAGCATAAAAATATATTTTTCATTAAAATGTATGCCCAATAAAATAAAAAAATTAAAATATTAACATCTGTTGCAAAAACATTTTTGAAATCGGTTAAATTTTTGATGAAGCAGCACTTTAAAGTAAATTACACACACAAAAATGTAAGTAGGTGCACACATGCTGAAGAGCTTTCCTTTTCATTTGTTCTTATTACACCTTGACTTAATAAATTTTCTACAACGTTGCAGGATTCGTAAACCAAGGCAAAATAAGATGCTTTTATTACTTCAATTTCATAACGAATATATTGGTTTTATGATCACTTATAAAAAAAGGTTCGCAATTGTTATTATTATTTTGAACTAAATAAATGATTCGTGTACGTAAACAGTTTTATTTTACTATTACATTTAATACTGCAGCATTATTCCAATAATTTTAAATATTTATATGCAAATTTTTGAAAGGCCAACTTAGTCACAAGAGACGGAGAATAAATATTTGCATGACATTTAAGACCTTTTTATTTTATCTTTTTTATATTAAATAATAAGATATATTTGCTACAATGTTCTTTTTATTTATTTTGTTGAGTAACATACAAAAACATTTTATTTGTTTTATACTATGTTCAGACATGCATCTTAATTAAGACAATTAAATTTTTAATTTATTTATCGACTTTGGTGATCACATACTCGGGTATTTTATTAAGTTCCCTCAATTAAAACTAACACCTTTTTCACTAAAAAGCTTTGTATTAAAATTTTTAGCCACAAATAGAAAAAATATTTTGGCAATTTTTCATACAAAATACGTTTAAAAGGAATCCATTTCTAAAATTTTTTGCAAATATATTTTTTATGACAATTTAGTTTGTTATTTTGTAGAATTTTAGATATTCATAGAACTGACTTTGCAACAGTTGCAGTACTCGAATTGTGGCTCAACTAATCATTAATTTCATAATTTATTGAGTTTTTGCTTTCAGCAAGATCTCTAATGCACAAATTCCCTATTTTCTCAATCAATGTGTGTCTGAAAAAGTAAGAATTACAAATTTTTTTATATCAAGGGTAGAGAAATTTATCAATACATGCTTTACTTAATAGATGTTCACTAAACTGTATTATTCTGCATACAAGAATGTTAATTAAAAAATAATTCGTAATATATAAAAATTATACTCATTCAAAATTTTATTATTACTATTTTTATTTAATAAATATTACATTTCAACAGTTCTGTTTTCACTTATATACTAATCAATTTATCGAGCTGATGGAAATTTTTTATAAAACAAACAAATTTTTTTATTATTCTATGCTTCCTTGGGCACCTTTTTCCGAAAAAAATATCGAACCTTGGCTCAATAATTTATTCAACATATTAATTTTTTAATAAAAATTGCATATATTTTAAAAATCAAATTGTGTTCCAAGAAGCATATTTGAGGCCCACAAGACTGAGAAAAATTAAATTAACAGACAAAAGTAGTTTTATAATGGAGCAAAATATTGTAAGCGAAATGGTTTTTAATTTTATACAGTTCTTTTAAATTTTTTGCCATAATTTTCTATGATTAATACAAATTTTTCCTGATGATGCCAAAATATTGGAAAGAATCAAATAAAAATAAATAATTTTTTAAGCTAAATACAGATTTGGTGCCATAATAAACACTTATTTCCTTGGATGAATAAAATATACCAACAATTGAAAGAATAATAAAAAAATAACGAAAATTAAAAAAAAATCATTAATTAGACATGATCTTTATAACCAATCAGACAACTCTGTCAGGCGAGAACTTCAAAAAAGTTGTCTTGACATTGATAAAAGTCCTTTTTAAGGAAAATTTAGCCGCATTACCAAATTCGCTGTAATTCCGTATTCTCCGTTTCAGTAAATCCCATGTTACCTCAATGGAATTTAAGGATTTCTAAGCTCCATTGTTTTTTCAATGCTTCATTTTTTTTTCGTATTGGCAGATTATAGAATGTCTCAGAAGACACGGTGATGTTTTGTATATGAAATACATCTTTAATTATTCACACGCCACTTTTACCGTACTTAACTCTTGGTATTTAATATTCAGCGCGTTTTTCAATATTTCAAGCTTTTTTGGAATTCGAAAATTGTGTGTTTGTGTGTGTGTGTTTATAATCTCTACATTTTTGCCAGTATATTGTTTTAAACAAATTAATAATACATTTACTATTCTATGAAAAAAATGTTTTTCAACATTTTGTTATTCTCTATTGTATTTTTTCTTCGTACACAAAAAACAGCAAAGAGTCGTATACAATTGTCAATTATAGAAAATTTAGTATATGGTAGGATTATATAAAAAGCAAGTGTATATTAAAAAAAACTTGAGCATAAAAATGTATACATGCCATAACAATACATTACAATTACAATATAAGAAAACTTAAGAGGTAGCTGCATTTTTTTTAAAAATGAAGTTTTACAGATTCTATATATTGGAATAAAGAACTAGCTTAATGAAGTCAATAAAGTCACAAAAATAATGATAATACAATAATAATATAATAATAATAATAATAATAATAATAATAATGAAAATAATAAAAAATATTGTGGTGACTGTACTTTTAGAATATTCTACAACTTTTTATAACAAATACGGTTGGTCTTGCAGACTTTTTCGTAACTTCCATGTGATATCAAATTTAATGTGAAATGATTTTTTATATAATTTTAAGAAACTATATATTCTTAATTTTATAATAGAAACTTCTTTCAAATCAACTAAGTGAGCAAAATGAAATCAATACTATGCAATTAAGATAAAAAAAATTTGAAAAAATTATAAAGTCTAGACAAATCATATGAGAATATTTGGGGTTATTTAGAAAAATAAAATATTGTTGTCCCGAAATTTGTACAATATTATCTCTACAAAGCAAAACCCGCTCCGTAAAAATTTACAGCATTCAAAGAAATTTTCCTGGCTGTAAAAATCATTGATGGATACTATGAGTTGTTTTGAGAATCACAGCGTTTCCAACTATTTCCTATTGGCAGTTGAATCATTCATACAAGTTTAGAAAAGCTACAAATTTCGATTTTATTCAAAACATTTTCTTTTCGAAAACTTTCAGCAACATAACTTTCGAACGGACCAATCCATTTTAATAAAGTGTGTGAAAACTTCAGTTGTTTTTTGCTGTTTACATGTGATAAAGATTCGGTTAAAATAAAAATTTAATATTTTTTAAATATATCTTTCGAAAAATCTTAAAATTTAATACATAAAATTGGTCCATATTAAAAATAATCTAATTTAGCCTATGATCTTGAAAACAGCTAAATCGATAAGACATGTACGGATATCTATATAAACATCATCAGAATATTACCACTCTAGTTTCTCAAAATGCTCATATGTGAGGACATCTTCTTATCAAAATATCGGGATGATATGAACAACTACCCATGTTTTAATACAAGAAATTAGAAAGCATAATTGTAATTCAAATGGCAACCACACAACGAGTGCACATATGGCTCTTGTCAAGGAATCAACATTTTTGCCAACAATATTTCACTTGTCACTTTATCTTCCATTATTTTTCCAACAACATGATTCCCCAAATTCTATGTTCAATTAAAACAAGAAATATATATAAACAAAAATCTGTCTTCATCACATTTAATAATATTTCTTTCATATAATATTTCACTTTATCAATGAATAAATTGAACAAAAAACCTGCTCACATCATATTGTAATAGGTACCTAAGTGGATACGTTAATAAAATTACATTTAGCATTTCAAAAACATCGGGACCATCTATGGTAAAGTATGATTGATATAATTCATCAATTCAATATCGCTCATACGTCAAGAGATATTAAAATGGAATTTTTGCAAGTAACCTGTGCTTTTTCTTATTTATATAACATATTGTAATATAAATATATTAACATTATTTTATTATTCTTGTATATATAAATGTATTAAATATAATTTGTTATAAAAGTTTTACACACCAATTTGCTCACCTCCCTGCCTCTGCCCATCACTATACTAAATTTACTCTTCATGTTCGTTGCTTTCCGCCTGCCTGATATGCCATTAGCGTTAAATTTATTTTAGTTGTGTGAGTTAACGCGTGTAGGCATATGTTTATGTATGTGTGTTCATGTGTGTCTCGATTTGGATACATGTGTGTGTGTGCAATTGTATCGTTATTTATATGGAACTGATTGTTTTAATACAGTTGGCTTTTGTTTTCAATTAAATTTCCATATAATTTTCATGACATGATAAACTACCTACACAACTCATGCATCATCCATTCAAAAGCGTTCACAGCACACAAACATATGTGCTATACAGCTAAATATATTCATACACACGTCTCTTTGTTAGTATATAATTCAAGAGGACAAGAGTAAAAACTTCCGTCAAAAACAATATACAAAGTTTTTATTCCATATCTTTTTTCGAAAAATGTTTCTCTTTCAGAGTGTATTTGGCAGCCAATTTATTACATAACGCAAGCAGATGAAAATCTCAGTGGATGTTATACATTTATAGGAAATAAATTAATTTAAAAAAAAATTATGTTATAGAACTGTAGATTTCAAGAGAAAAATTTCATATATATTCAATTAGAATGTATATAATACAAAGGACTAAAAAATATTATTAACTTTAGTCGCATTACAAGACTACTAAGTAGACTGTAGTTAACGATTATATATAATAAACTAGATCAAAAAAATTTAAGTAATTACCTTTCTTTTAGGTAAAACTATACTAGAAAATTATTAGTTGTAAATCTTTTAGTAGAAAAGTAGCCAAAGGTAAGAAACCGTTTTGGTAGCTGGTAATGTATATTTAATACTTAATTGTATATTTTTTGAGCAGGTGCAAAATTGTTTCTCATTAATGCTAAAGGATTCTTAGCTGCTGTTTCCTCTAATAAAAACATTTTTGGTAACAGGTTAGAGGGTTCATATATTCAAATTATTTTGAAATTATTTTATATAATTCAATATTCAACATGTATTTTCGTATACACACCTTTTTATTGCATTACGTTTCCCCTTAAAAAAACGAGGTTGCACTATATATCTCACTATTAAAATAAAAGCTATATCAACTATTTATACAGTTTTAGATTTTAAAGAATCATCTTATAGCATGTGCTTCCAGCTGTAAGTGCAAGGAAATATTTAAGAGCAGGAGAAAAGCTTAAGAGTATATATTTAAGGTAAGATAACCAAACGTTATTGTATGCCGCACTTTCGTATGAGTTTATATCAGATGTTGTTGTGGACTGCGAATCATCTTATATCGATTTTGGCTTATGCAGCATGCTAACGCTGTAAGAAATTATATTGGTGGCTGTTTTGTCAAAGAGGATGGCAAGCGATCTTTCATTGGATAAAAGACCTTCTTTGGTATATCAAGTATCCAACTTAGGAATATTAACGAATTTTTTAACTTACATGCCACTCGCCTCAGGCAGGCAAAGTAATATATAAAGCTTTCTCCTTGCCGATCCCAAAAGCTACTTTCTCACAAATATAGTAAATTAAGAACGAAAGCATTGATTTCAGGTCAAACATTTCTTGAAAAGAAGAAATATCTATTGTATCAAAACTTTTCCCAAAAATCAATTAGAATTTTTTTTTGTTGGAAAATTGTTGTTTAATTCTTGGAAAATGTTTACTAATTTAGAGGAAAGTATAAACTTAAGCAAGAAAGAATCAATTGCAAATCTTGAATGTGTAAAATTTCAAATTTTTAGGTAAATCATTTTCCAAGCTCAAATTTTTTAACCTAACAAAATTAAGAACATTGCCACAGTTATCTGACAATTAAATTACGAATTAAATAAAATTTATATCTGGCTAATGCATATGGTTTCTATTTGAACCCTAACAATTTAAACGTATTGTAATTTGCAACAAAAAATATAAAGTTCCTTTTATTTCTGGGGGAATTTGAATCGTTAATATAGCGAAAAACCAAGATATATTTTTTAATAAACACTCCACTTGGACAGATCATGTAAATTCACTGGTTGGTCATCAGTCGTATTTTAAAATACCAGCGCTCTGGTCTACACGGTATTTTACACCCATCAGAATCTTTCTTGTTCCTTCATTATTGTATGGGGGTGAATTACTTGCCAACAGTAGCTCTGTTATTCGAAGAAAGTTAAATGTGTTATTTAAAAATATTACATGGTATGTGTATGAATTGCGAAGATCTTATCATATTTCCCCTGTTTCTGGAAAATTTTATGGAGTCAGTCTCGGGAACTTATTAAAAGTCTGCGCTCTGGTTTTTTGCTTAGTATAATTCATACTTAAACGCCCAAATACATATTTGTAAATATAATTTTTTTTTTCAATCACCACGAAACCGAAACATTACAATACCTTGACATCAATACCTGCAATTCAAATGGAAATTTTATATACATGCGGCCAGACTTTGGGGTAATCTTCCACTATGTCGATAATTAAATAGCCACGCTTATGGATTCCAAAAATTTGTAGTTAGTTATTTTAAATAAGAAATTGTAGCTAATTTTGTTAAATAAGAATGTGTATATAATTCTTTTAAATTTCTAATACAAACATTTTTTGTTATTTTTAATTTTTTTATTTATTTTTTAATTACATATTTTTTTATTCAATTTTAATTCGAATTTAGATAATTCCAAATTATTTTGATGTTTAATGCATTCCGTTTCTGTTTTACAATTATAATATAAAATCTTCTTGTACAGGAAATAAACCAATAAATAAATAAGTTTAAAAAAATGCAACATATTATTCCTAGTCGAAGGGAAATTTTATTTAAATTTAAGAAATTTTTGTGCAAATTTTTATTTATATGTATTTACATGTTTTTTATTTACGTATACAATAATGATTTTACAACTGCAGATTATGTAAAGTCAAGTAGAAATTTATATTTAAATTAACACTTTGTAATACATTTTCTAGTCGATATCCTTGTTGTACTATAATAAGCAAAACTCTGTGTTTCCAAATTTAGATCAAAACAAGGCTTGCCAAATTTCACTTGTAGTTCTTTATATATTGTTTTACGTAATAATTATTAACAAACTTTTATTTATAGTTCATATTATATAGAGATTCTGAGGAAACAAGAAAAACAGATATTTTCCAAAACCGCAAAATGTACTAAAATTGCAGAGAAATTTATTTTTTATGATCAAAGAAATCATACAAGTTGAATAACTGGCAGCATATAAATTCTATAGATGTCTTTTACTGATTTCACATCATTCATTTGATTATTTTTTCTCTTTTTATACTTTTCAGCTTCTGTTTTTTACATCACATTTCCTAATCATGTCAATATTTCAGTTCGAAATTGTTATATAAAATTGTGTATTAAACTACTAACTTCATATGTACATAAATGTTTTTGAACTTATTAGTGTAACGGAAATAGTTTTGAAATTAATGCAAAAGCTCTATCTAGCACCGTATTCATAAGCGTGCTTGTAATTTTAAGAGTCCTTCAGAGACTAGAAGGAAATTTAACCTAAATAATATTTTGCTAGGCTCCATCAACGATGGCTTGTTAGTTGCTTATTTATATATTTGCTAGAGCCTATTTCCTTAACATTGTTTTTTCTTTATCTTCCAGCGGATATGAGAAACTAATGAAGTTTTTTTTTTTTGCACACATATGAAGTGATTTTGTGGGGAAATAGTTTTCTGGTTTTTTTTCTCCAGGTAATTCCTTAATAATTCATTTGCGATTGCTATATAAAATATTTTATAAACTTAGTTGGAATACTAAACGTACTTTAATAAGTGATGCTTTTTTAATGCTAAGATAACTTTTATTGACAAGACTGCTATCTCTCCAAGTGCAGATTGAATGCATTCATTAAAACTAAATGCCATATTTATGGATTTTATATGTTTTTTAAGTTTATAATATCCGTCGCTTTAAACAGGCCAAAATCGACTTAATACACCAGTAAGTTTTTAGATTATTCTTTTAGGAAATTTTATTTTCTTTAGGAAGTTTTTTTCAGTTTTGTCAAATCTATTGTTTTTTTTTAGGGGCCACAGTGTTCAAATTTTCTAAATAAGCAAATTAATCAACAAAAATGCTACAAAAAAGACTTTTCTTTTTATCAAGCAAAGTCCATGCTAAAAATAGTTTCGACGTTTTTGAAAATCATCTAAATTTTGCTACATTTTTTTACTGGAATGGTGTATGATGAGATTTAAAATCACTACCACCAAAATTATGTTTATATTGTTACCATTTAGTTAAAACAAAATAAATTCTACTACTAAACTTAATTTTTTTACGATTTTAAGGTTTTTTTTTAAACACAAATTATTCAAGTAAAGACTTTGACTGCTGATCATCTCTTAGAGAGATGAGAAGACAGGACTGATAAATTTGTCAAAGATTTTACGTCAGTACCTGTCATAAACTTAACCTGACGGTTCACATCGCACTGGGTGAATAAAGCCGTTCACCACCGTCCCCGTCGTCCCTTCCAGAGGCACATACATGGTGTGGTACTGCATGTGCCCCTAATAGTGACGACATGGTAGCAAATTCTGTACAGGCTGCAGAACCATTTACAGGCACCTTGCTAAGTGCTGGAGCTATCTAACCTTTTAGCACCCCAATGGCCCAGCAGTAAGATGCCCCCTATCTTAATAGGCACTCACCATCCGCAACCACCAGGGCAGCTCTGACGACTAGCAATAGCACATAGAGATATATGGCATGAAGAGAGCATCTACAACTGGTCACTAGCACCGTATTGCAGACACACTCATCCGACCCATAACTCTTCCCGTGTATCTTTGGGTTTTAACCACAGCTGTCACGTGATCCCCGAAAGGGCCTCACCTATAACCAGTCTAGGACAAATCCTAGGGGCTACTGGTTCCCGTGGTACCACATAGGATCTCTGGTCGGTCTTGTGTTAAAAAAACACCTCCGATTTTACGTCCCGTGCAAACCTGAGGTACCGGTAGCACCTCTACCCAGACAAGCATAGGCAAAGTTACTTCCTTAATTACTTTTATGCATGCCCGTTGTCCTGCTTTTACGGATTGGGTAGTAACATATTAAACAAAGGTCAAGGTCTGAAAAAACCATGTTACAGAACTGATAAATTAGCTGCATAGAAAAAAAATACTTGTTTAAGAAAAATTTAAGTACAAATTCGTTGGCCCTATCCAAACTATCAGTTCTTTTCAGCCAATGAGAAGAAGGCAAATGCTCAGCAAAGCAAACGACAGACAATAAATTGTTAGTTATTTTTAATGAGTTTAATATATTTATATATCAATAACTCTTAATCGATCCCGAAAAATTCTTAAATTATGAAAGACGCTTATTTATTTCATGTAATATTAAGCTACTGCTATTACTTTTTAAAAGTTTTAATGTGCCTGAGGTAGAAAGGGAGTTCGCTTACAAACATGTTGCAACTTACAAGAGAAGCCTGTGACCAAGACGAATATCAACAAAAAAGTTGAATAAAAAATATGCAAAGTTAAATAATGAGCAAATAAAAGTGCGAATATAAAAATATATGTATTATGTAATCTGTTTTACCATTAAAATAAAAAAAATCATGGCATAAGCATCGCTTGGATTATAATATATAAAAATCCAGTCCAAGCTTATTTTGCTTAAAATCTACCCTACCTTTCTTAAATTTTAACTAGGTTTTTTTTGCTTAAGATAAATTACAAATCTATTTTTGAATCTAGGAATTTATACTTGTCTTAAGAATATTATACTTGCCGAAGTTATGACACCGCTTTGGCTTGATTCAAACACAGATGACTTGATTTTTTTGCGTAGTTTCCGTTGTTCCTTTCAGGAGCATAGGGTCTTATGATTCAGATAAGCAGCTGTTTAGCCTCCTGTATCCTATTCTGATGGCGGGGCTGCCATCTAAGCCAATAGATTGGCTGAGTGTAAACACAATTATATAGCGAAGCGCTTACAGCCGCCCCAACTAGGAAAACAGACGCTGCAGACGCCTCTCACAAACCGCTAACGTTTGACGGGCGTGAAGAATATCTTCCAGGAACTAACAAGTGGAGGCTTGTGAGTCGATTTGAAGTGTAATTGAGAGCATCACTTAAATGTGGAGGATCAAACCTCTCTTGTCTCTACAGTTCGGAGGCAAATATCAATGAAGGTGTCTGCGATAATCGCCAATGTTTGACGGGCGTCAAGGAGAGAATATAGAACTTCTCCCAAATCATTGTGTTGCAAGGATACTAATAGTCACCATGAGTTCTCTTGAATTTGGATACACTTCCAAAGAGTAGGTGCAATTAATAGTGGGTTTTTAACAAATCTTACTAGTTCGACAAAGACATACGGCGGAAGCTAAATTGCTATGGTACCTTAGTAAACCAATTGGTCTTAGTAAGCCTGGTCGCATATTTATGGATATCTTTATTTAATTTAAACTAAATTTAAAATTAATTATTTACCAATTCAAAAAACACTTATCGTTTAAAAGGGGTCAAGTTGGTGTCATTGTTTACGTTTTTAGTGATCAGCTAAGACCATGAGAATATATTTACTTGAATTTTTGGCCCAGTCGAAAAATATTTATATGTTACACACTAATGTTTATTATAACTAATTATCCTGAATTATTTAAATGTAACATACACAAAAACTAATACCTAACGAACTAATACTTCAGTTGCTTATATTAAAATTTCCCTGGTGAGCTTTTTATTATATCATATTATTATACATTTCCGTCAAATCAAATCAAAATGACGACTGTAAATTATATCCTACCATTTTTTTTAATATTAAATTTCTATAATAAGATGATGTGTCCGAGCTTATTTAAATGCAAAAATATAAAATATTTTCCTTGATATTTAATGTTTTATTATTAAGTTTTTTAATGGAAAAGACATCTGTTGCGGACATTTGCTGTTTTATTTATTTTTTTTTCTCTTGGGTTTGTGTAATTTAATTACATGAATTTTCTTTTAAGTTGTTTGCTTCTTCTGTGGATTTTAGCATGAAATATAAATGAATTGTAATGGCAAAGGCTAATTGAAGTCACAAGATATAAAATATAAATAAGGCATAATTGACAAGGAAAAAAGTTACAAGGAAAAATATAATTTCCGTTCCTAACGAATTTTGTAAGACAGTAAATTCGTTCTGTTGTACTAAGGAAGTTTTGGGGAAAAGGTAAATATCTTCGACTAAATTTTTTTTTTCTCTAAGCTGAAGTTATGTTCAATAAACCCACATAAATCACGTACATATTTATTTTCAAAACAAAATTTGAAATGTATTTTTCTACAATTTCTACTGGAACTAATGTTTAAAAACAATTCAACAGAAGTGCAAGAAATAAATAAAATGAGGAATTATAAATTTTTATCTGTAATTAAGGAAGATCACATGTGGAGTTTGTCATGGGAAAAATTACAGAATATATCTGTTTATTTAAAAGGGGTTAATGAAATTCCTCTAGAAAACAAAACATAACCCAGGACTTTCCTAAAACCTGCGCAATTTCTTGTAAAAATTTAAAAAAAGTTTGCGAGAAACATCTTTTCTCACAACACAAAGTAATGCTACATTGTAAACCTAACAGTAATATAATCAAGGGCGTTTTTATATATTTCGACTTTAATTCAACTGCATTAATTTGTATGTTGTAATGGCCAAATTCTACTAACGTCTATGAAGGATTTTGCAGCCGAAATATCATGTTATAATGCAATTACTCTCTGAATCAGATGTAATATATTTGTACGTTTTTTATTCGCCTTGCTAGAAAAATAATATTTATTCATTAAATTCTAGTATTAGCAATCTAGAGACTTAAATTCGGTTGACCAATTACAGTGATAATTTCCCTAGTGAAAGAAACCACAGTCCTTCGCATAAAATGATTTGATGAAATAGAATAGTACAAGTATAATGAAGAGCAAAAAAAAAACTTGCAGTTTATATTACTTCAGCATATATTAAAGACTAATGATACCGAATATGTATCTTCAAGGCCATAAGTCTAATTGTTATATGAAGTAAAGTATCATATCAAATTGTCATTATGTGGTATGATTTAAGATCCCATTTGATAACAGTTATGAACTCGTAGTGAAAATTGTGCCATTGAAAAATTATAAAAAGATGTAAATGAAATTAACTAAAATTGTCCAACCGTAACAACAGGGTTAAATGGTTAAAAAGGATAAAAACTATATTGTAAGCAACGTAATAAAATATCTGAATTTATTCGTTTATTAACCATTTTGTTAAGAACGTCAAAATACTCTTCCACTGCTCTTGATATTTGCCACATCTACCACAAGCTAAACCCAAATAAAAACTAACTGTGTATATGCTTGTAGCCTTTCAAGAGCTTCAACATGAAATGCCACAAATCCACATACATGACTGCACTCGGTTAAAAAGTGTCAATCAAAAGTTTATCAAAAACAATACAGAAAAAAACTGAATCAGAAGCTGCAATAGATAATAACAGCAATTGTTAATGGTTTTTTTGCTACATTTTACCTTCTAGGAAGAAGATTGTTTTGTTAAGGATATACAAGCTCTATGCAACTAATGTGCTTTTGCTAATTGTGATGTAGAAGTTAAATTGAAATTTTTTGTTTTGTTGCTGGTAATTTTTTTAAGATTTTTATAACAGGGAATGAAGTCTATGCAAGAATATATAAAATATTCACGATTTTCTAAAATAAACCACTATGAGATTTAAAGTTGGCATAATATTTAAATTTAAATAATATGAATAAAATATCTACAATTGCTGCAAGACTATGCTCGAAATAACAAACACTCAAATATATTTATTTCTTACACAAACTTTTAAAAATTTTATAGTACAATGCATTTCTAAAAGGGTAAATTACATTTTCTTAATTCTCTTAAAAAAATTGTAAATTTCAAAACCAGAGAATACTTCCCCCAAATTCTACAAACTTACTTTAGAACAATAAAATATTTAATCGATCTTTTCACTCTTGTGGAATTCAGTGTTGAAAATTATTGTCTATTAGAAATTGTTTCTATTTCTGTTGCTTATTTTCAACTTAAAAAAGTTCTTGTGTGCTTCCTAAGACAAATTAATATTTAATACATTAAAAGCTTTTTATTGGATTATAATGTCTTCCCTAAATAAGATTTCCCAAGAAACTGGAAGAGCAACCATCACTTCGATGCTGTCTATTAGACAAACGAGTATCTGTCAATTAAAATAAAAGTAAGTTGAGTTTAGAAAGCAAAATTATTTTTAATAGATTTCTTATACGACTTTAAGTTTTTTTCTGTAAATTTTCTGTTGACTAATTTAAAGAACAGATACGCTGATGATGATAGTGTAGTGGCTACTGAAAAGAGTACTAGTTTCGTTATGCTAGTGCAATTGACTTATCTTTGCTACCAATTTAATAAAAGTTATTTTAAAAAATTACTAATATAAATTGACAACTCAAGGCTTAAGTTTAAATGTCAATTTAACTAAATATTAAGCAAAATATTTAAACTAAAAAGGATATACAAACAAAAAAAATAAATCTCTTTTGAAAACAAAAAATGCCATCAAACAATTTAAAGAAACCTAATTGTTAAATTCAAGGAAATGTAATAAATTTATTTAAAAGCCAACCTAACACATGACATTAAGACACATATTTTGTCCTATTTTCTTACCATTAAATGATTTGAAACTCAATTTTATTCATAATAAATAACATTCTATTTAAGCCCACTCCAAAGCTAATAGGCAGTTTGCTTTTTTCTTATTTTTCTGAACTAACTTTACTTTATTAAAAGTATTATTACAACCATCATTTTCATCCCCGTTTCTGTGTTTTTTCATAATATTTCAAACAATTATTGCAATTAAACTTTTTTACTAACTTTGCCTCTATTGGGTTATGATAAGTCATTGTTGTTCATGGTTCACCTCTGTTCAGTAAAAATAATTCCTTTATTTAATTTTGTTAAATAGTTGGAAATATTTTTGTTATGGTTTATATTTAATTAATTACTTTAAAAATTAAGCAACTACTGCAGCATTATTTTTAAAATAAAAATTGTTACAAAAAAATTCCAGTGTTAATGAATAGGAACTATTTAGTAAAATAGTAAATGGTAAAGAAGAACCTACGATGAAAAAACCTACTGTACTAATATAAAATAAAACTAATATAAATAAAACTTTTTGCTTGCAAAAAAAATTGAAAACAATCTTTATAACAAATTTATATGCATTTTCATGATAAATGTTATATGAAGCATTAAAGTCTTCTATATTTAGTTCTGTAGGATATTTGATTCAACAGCTAAATTTTGAGGATTCGAAAACTAAAAGGTTAGTATTTTTTTATAAATTTTAAATAAATGCCATGTCACGTTGCTACAGTTTGAGCCGTGGCTACCAACTGCAAAAGAACGCTGCGAATCAAATCCTTATAGCAATATATGCTCTGCCTTTGAATGAATTTTCTTAGCAGCTTTTTTCTTATATTGGAGTTTTTCTATAGACTTATATATTTAATGTTTTAAATATACATATATTTATATGAGTTTTTTTATATTCAGCTTAATATTTTTAGTGATACGCGGTAAATTCAATTGTATTGATTACAGGGATAAAATACGATACTTCTTATTTATCAAACGACTTCTGTATAGTAAACACAAAAACAATAAATATAGGAAGCGGGGATATTTATTCAAAACTTTCTAGATCAACAAATTTATTTCACATAAAAATGTAATATTGTTTGTATGTTTCATTCACTTTGTTTATTGTTGAGAACATGTGACGTATGCGTGATATTGTTAGATGAATATAATATTAATCATACGCAATAAATAGTCTTAGTAGAAACAGGAACTGAACTTTAGAAGAAAATTATTGGAAAAATCGCCAAAGCGCAATTACCTTCTTCAGTCATATACTGATTTGAAATAGTAATAAATTTCTTAAAATTTCAATTGAACCTATAGCTAAATGGAGAAAGAAATTGAAGCCTTTATATAATTTAGTAGAACAGATCATAGTTTTTTCATCTTAAACTGCTTCTCGCTGGACTTCGGATGTTTATTCCTATATTATATCACATTTTCCTTCACAGAAATTTTTAATATATTTATATTTTTCATATAAATTCAAATTAAATATTTTCAAAAATTTTGATTGAAGGTGTCTAATCAATATAAAGCACATAAATTAAAATATATGCAATAAAACTATATAGTTCTATGGATATAAACCCAAAAGTTTAGTGATTTCAGCCCCAAAATATTTTGTAATCACTCATGCATATTTGAAAATTTCATTTGCGGTTTGTGAGTTTTCAAAACATTTCAAATTTTATAAAGGGTATTTATTTAAAAAACTTGGTAGATAATATTAAATGTTGCACAAAAATAGGAGTAAATTTAGTTAAGTTCAAAAAAAATTAAGGAACAGTTTGAACTAGATTTTCATTTATTTATCTATCCTTCCATCTCTCTATTTAATGAAGAGTATGAAGTTTTCAATACTGCATATCAAATAGGAATATTTTATGTGAGTCTCCAACATTATAATATTGTATCTAAAATTTTTTTTAGGTTTAATTGCCATGGGCAAGGAGGTTCAATTAAAATGGTTGATTTCCTTATGGTTGCTTCTTACAAATATTTTATTATCCCTAACGTCCTTGATATAAGACAATAATAAAACTCTGGTTATGATATATATATATATATATATATATATATATATATATATATATATATATATAAATTGAATACTTTGAAACTTAAATTGATATAATTTTTTCTATAAATACGAATTTTATTAATATTTACTTAAAACGCTCTATGTATCACTTCTTTTTTAAATTTAAGCATTTTATTTTATAACACACTTCTGCTGTAAAATTACTACCAAAGAGGTAAGCGTTCGTTCTGAATTTATAAACTTTAGTAGAAAAAAATCAGAATCTGAAATACATTCATAATATTGCACAAGGCGGCAGGTATATCAAAAATTATTGTCTGTAGTACATAGCACCTTTATGGGACTAGTAGATATATTTTTACTTTTACATTTAAAAAACTTAGCTGCGTTGTTATAAAACAAAAATTTTTTGAAATTTTTTAAAATTGCTATGAGAATATATTGGAACAATTTAAAAATAACATAATCATGACTTGAAAGTGATTTGACGTTAAAAATAAGGTTTTTTTGTGTAAAAGTTTGTAAAAAATTTGCTTTAACACAGTGCTAGACTTAAAAAATATATTTGGGGATGTATTGTTTATTAGTCCATATAGATAATATAGAACTAATGGAAGATATCTAAGAGTATATTTTAAATTTAAAGGTTTATCACAAAGAAACATTAATTATAATTATCAAACAAAGGTTTCAAAAATCCGCATTAACTTCTTAATTCAGCGCTCGATTAAATTTTTCCTTGTTTATCAGTTAAATATTCTATTTTTCAAAAATAGACCAAAATAAAAATTTCATTCTTTTGAGTTTTAAGTACAACTCTCAACTGGCAAAAACCCTTGGCCATATAATTTATGTTTTAAGGGGCACAAATAGATAACAACTTTACAATCATAAAAAATTATTACAATTTAGGTAAATCACTAACATTAAAATACATTGGATTGTATGATTTAAAAATTATTTTGTGCTTTATTAACTCACAATCTAAAATAGACGTCCTTTGGAGAAAAAAAAACTATTGTCTACACAAAAATTAATTAATTTAATATTTATATTATCAGTTCTTAGAGGCTTTACACATTTTTTTTATAATAAACATCTTTTTAATAAATATAATTTTATATTAAATTAAATAAGTTTTTAAGTTCGATATGCTGAATACAACAATAAACAGAAAGACGTATGAGTGATATTTTTATTAGATGAAAGCAAAATATTAATCATACGCAGGGACTGTGCACGTTGTGAGTTATTGGGAGTTTTCCATAATTATTTTTACACAAGTATTTAAGTATTACGTATACGGGAAATTATACGTAATGTATATAATGGACTATAGTTAAACTTGCTAAACAGACTATTATAAAAAATTAATGTTATTCGGACCAAAATTTGCTATTGACATTTACGATATTTTGATGTTTTGTCGAATGATCACCAGTTTAGATTCACTCAACGCTTTTAACACAGAACAAATTATTAGTCTCATTTAGCACATTTTTATTCTTTGATTAGGCTGACGGAATATTATTTATCATTCTGTCCCATTGTGCATTGATGTTCGAATACAAGTTTTTTGTGAATGTATTCCACTTCTGTAGCAATATGTATTTTGATAAAATTTTTGCATATTGTATTTTTGTCACATATGCTGGAAAATTTTATTTTTTATTCTTTGAACCAAAAAAAGGAATAAAACGAAATAAATGAAATAAAATGAACTTAAACGTAAATGTGTATATTTATGTACCGTATAAGCATTCGTTTGCTTGATAAAAGTATGAGTGAGTGTATTTCTATTGGTTGATATCTATACGAGTGGTTATGTGAATATGCCCAAAAGTTGTGTTGTTCTCTATATGAAATAAGTATATTTTGACAGTAATGGACTTTTAATGTTTATATTTTGCTATGATTTGAATAATAAAATAAAAATTATTTTGTTGTTTGAAATAGAAAAAAGCTTAAATGAACACAAATAAGTTAATGGAATTTGGTTTCCAACATTAAATTTTTAACGTCAAAACTTTCAACATACACTAGTCTTGCTTTAGACATGCATCAAAAAATATTTATTAAATAAGTAAATTACTTAAAAAAAACGAAATATAAGGGTTTTCAGAAAACAAAAAAAATATTACTATTCAGCAAAAGAAAAAACATGGAAAACATTTTATTTGATTGGACATTAGAAGAGCTAAAATTTTTTTACACGAATTGGCTTCTAATACTATTAATGATTGGTTCCAGCTCCTATAGTAGAGTTTCTAGTTTAAAATTATACAAATGTAAATAATTTTTGTTGTAAAAAAATTATCAGAAGCAAATTTTCTTGCAGAAAAAAATAAAATTAAAATTTTTAACAATCCAAATGTTTTTTTTATAAGAATATACATATTCAAAACTACTTCTGCAGAAAATTTATTATAATCAAATATTTTCTATAAACAATTCTTCGAGAGTTTTGGACGAGAAATTCTGAAGAATAATAATTTTCCATAGAAAATTTATTACGTGCGAAAATTTCATTCGCAAAACTTTTCAGGAATAAAAATTATTTGATTTGCTATGAACAAAAATTTCTATAAAAGAGTATCGTTTTATTTAATTTTTTTATTAAGATTATCTCGTGGATTATTATTTTTATAGTGACTTCCAGTTTCACTTTTTTATACTGTACCAGACTTTTAGTCTGTAGGTGGCAGGCTCAAGTGCTACGGTAATTTTTGCGTATTTTTGCTTCGCATTTTGAGCTTATTTTGCATTTTGATTTATATTTAGGCTTGCATTTTTTAATTTGAATTTCTGAAAAAAATATTTTTAAAATAAATAAAATCTAGTCCCGTTGCAATAATTTTTAATTTAGTTCGCTCTGTGTTTCAAAATTTTTGGGGGATAGTTTAGTTTATAAATGGTTTACTTTATTTCACTTACTAATAAATTATATGCCCAAACGAATGAAAATTAAGAGGGAGAAAATGTTCGTGAATAAAAATACTTCAACTAAGATTTTATATGTATAAAATAAAAAAATAGAAATAGAAATTAAATCTTTACCACAAACATTTACATGCACTTGGACATGAAGTGTTGTACTTAAAAAGTTATCAGCACGTTATAAGTGTTCTTCAAAACAGAAAATTAATAATTTAAATTGAAGCAGCATCAACTGCTAAGATGCAAAACATTAAAATATTTAATCAGATTTTAGCAAAAGGTTTTTAGTTACCAGCACAACTTTTGCTGTTTGGTAAAAACGGGAAGTTGTTATTAACTAAGAAAGCCAAAATTAATTTAAAAAATTTAAGGTGTATGTAGAAACATAATTTTGAGACTAGTACAAATCTGCTTGTCGTTTAGTTCATTTTTATAATATACCAATAACACATACAACATTAATCGTAAATAAAATTAAATGAAAAATGCGAATAAAAATAAACATTTGCCTCCAGTCATTATACCGAAAACAATATTGATACTACAGTCTCCCGCCATTGAAGAATTTTTCATGATTTCCTAATTCCGAATAAATAAAATTTTATTATGTTCAGAATCAACAAGCAAACAAACAAGCAAATGTTATTAAGAACAAAAATTTTAGTTTTATTTTTTTAGACACTAAAAAAAACTTTGTTGTCCTCTGTTGCGCACATTTGAACTGAAGTGAAATTTGCCTTTTTCGCTTTGCAACTGTATCAAATTTTCCATTAATTGTTAACTAAAACCTGACAAATGATAGTTCATTGATCTGGGCTGAGCAATAAAGTATGTTTGAAATAAATCAATTCAGCACAAAAAGCGTCTCTTGCGATTGTCATTAATATCAAAAATGTTCGCATATTTTCAGCTAAAATTTTTTGATGGCCAAGTAAATAAGCAAGTAAATGATTTTTTAACTGGAAATATGCAAAAATTTGTAATATTAAGTGTTATGGAATTATATGGAATTAACTAACATTTTAGTTTTTCAAATATTAAAAATTTCATCTCTTTTTATATTTAAAAATTTGGATATTTAAAAATTCTTTTTTTATGAGAAATCGTTAATCAAAATATACTAAGTCTACTTGAATAAAAATGTTAACGAAATTGAAAACTAGAGAAAACACATTAATTTACAAGTAATATTTATTTGTGTTCTTAACCATTATATGTGGCAGATCATACCAGCCATTATTTGTGGTATCATTTTTAATTTACCTGAATGTAAGAACAATAAATGCGATTGATATTGATTGATTCAAAATGTATGTATACATATTTATTGCCATCAAGCAAACCACGCTTCACACAGAGGGTTAAAGTAATTTACGCAAATTTTTCATTGAATCTGTTTTCCAAACACGTCTTCTGTTGCTGATCGGCTGAATAATTTTTCAATAACCATTGGATTTTTGAAGGGCAGTTTTACTTAAGCCAAGCACAGCTTCAAGTTTAAAAATTTCTTAAATCTTTTGCATTGATTATTCAAGATTTCATGTAACTTGCAGCCCGCCAAAAATTTTACATTAAAAAAATAATGCCAAAAGCTCCTTTACATATCTTTGTATATTGTTAAATTAGTAGCTTATCCATATTTTCAACACCGCTTTTGGTAACATTTTAAAGGATACAATTTGATAGCAGCATAACAATATATTATGGAAAATATGCTTAAAATCTTAAGGCAATTGCATAACCTTTTACCCGTACAGAAAGAGATGAAGAGTTTGGAAAATTAATGAAAGTGGCATGAAGTAACTTATTTCTCCAATGCAACAAAGAGGTGGCGTGTTTTTTGGAAAACAAATGTTAGCAAACTTTAATTTAAAGTCAAAAAATTTCAAATTACATTAAGAAATTCATAAAATGATTCCCAAATACTCCTCTACCCCGTCAAGGATATATACATGTGTACATATTTTTGAATTATTTTATAATAATATAAAAGGCTTAAATAATAAGTGCGTTTTTTTAGTAGTTTTCAGTCGAAAAATCTACAACAACTGACAAAAATTAGCCGGCGTTAAAATTCACAAAGTAAGCAAATATATTCAAATATCATTTCACAACACATGCTACGTTCAGGCCATATGTATGTATTTAAAAAAATAACAAAATATTATTTTATTTCACCCAAACAACAATATCAAACACAACTACATGTTTTTATTACATATATTTGGTAGCTTAACAAATAAATACAAGCTGATGTCAGTGAATTTATTTGTACTCGCAAAATTTCATTTGTAGGATATCAGATGGTTACAGGCTGGCAGGCCAATCAATTAATTTTAACGATTTTATTGGATACGTTACGTGGTGAAAATTATTGTTCGAGATTCTATTCCCCCTACAATCATTTAACGAAATATTATTCATGTTTGTATTTATTTGCATTTTACATTGCTGAAGAGTAGCAAGTATTAATTAAATAAAATTGTTTTTACAACATTTCTGCGTATATTAATTGTGCTTACTTCTGTTAGTTATTGTAATATTTTTTATAAAAGAAAAACATAACAATGATGAGGAGAGATGCAACAAACATAAGCAGAATTATGTTAAAATTTTTGGAAAAAATTGATATAAAGGAATTTTCTGAAGCAGAAAAATCAATCTGTAATATTATCAGCAGCGTTCAAAACACATTGGTGCTGATAAAAAATGTTATGTTGGAAAACATGTATGTAACTGGCCTTCAGCTTTCAGAGAAGGCAATGAGAATCAAGATATATATAATTTTGGTTCTTACAAATATCTTCCATAAGAACTTTTACCAGGTATTTTATGGTCTAGATCACCACATACTTATGCCTAACATTGTCAACTCGATCATGCGATTAAATTTTGGCATCCATGTAGTTTTTAAAAGCATCAGAGCTTTTAAATTTTCATAGAAGACATTTTTTAGGCTGTTTGGGGGCAATATCAAATTTGTAAAGATTTTCCATTAAGTGGGTATTTTTTTGGACCTCAATAAGGAAGACTTTTGAGAAAAAAGCTGTTCTGATTTAATTTAATGAAATGATGGAAAATTTTCTAAGATGGATGGCGGTTGGAGGCATCACCTTTGTTACCACAGCCAGCAAAGCTTCAGCTAACGTGCAACACGCGTGTTTAGGTTTTTAATTATTTGATTTTAAGTGTTTACCAAAGCTACTGTGAGTCAGAAAAGGTTACTTAAAATAGACATAAATCATAACATGGATCTGGGTAATGATAATTATTGCACAGAGGCAACAGAAAACTATAATATTTCACAAGAGGTTGTAGTCAAAAGCAATAAGTCTGTAGATAAAATTAAAAAGCACTAATATTGGACACATCGTTGACACAGAGGAATATAAAATATAATATCAGGTGATGAGCAGAATACTTACAGAGCAGAATACAGCAGAATTTTTAAACACACTAAAAATGATAAAAATTTCATTCCCATTCCATAAATTTTATCTACTAGTACCGTTGCTGCATTATCTCGATGTATTAAGATAATGAAATGATACAAAATTAGGTATCAAAGAGGCAGGGAAGAACATCATAGAGACTACCTGATTTTGCAACACAGCTAAGGGAGACAGGGTCTTTATCCCTTAAGTCAAAATTTGTCTAAGCAATGGTCTTCATTTCTCCTAAACTTCGTACTTGCCATGACCGTTAGTAGAATCCGCTGAAAGAAGCATGAGTTTATTTGAGAACTAATTGGATCAAACACGATCAGATTTATGCTACAGTATCCATCTCCAGAAATGTACAAGCAATTATCAAGCGTTAAAATTCGGACATACATGTGCCTAAACATTTTTTACCCTATAATTATTTGAATTGGTCACTATTTTATCACTAGCTGGGAGAACATACGCAAGTTTTCGATGCTGCCACATCCTTAGCACTTAGCACTTATGTCTACCACTTGTTGTTGTTTAAACATCATTGCTACTTATACTAAACAAAATCATTTGTTTCTTATCACAAATTATAAATAAAATTTGCATACTTTTACTCGCCTTATACTTCCTAATCGTGAAACATACTGGAAAAAATAACATTATTCTCCAATGGAATCTGATGAGATTTGAACTAGTGCCCATTAAAAAATTATGTTCATTTATTTAACAATACATACAGTTCAATTGAAATGCAATTAATACTTTGAAGTGAATAGTTGTAAAGTCCTTTTAAAAATGTTTTAATAACTCAAGTTAGTCGCATCGGACTGATGTTCCCCTGTGGACTATTTCTTTACTTCCATAATATTTTAGTTCGGCTATTAAAACAAGCAGAACATAAAAGTCACTGTTTTGATAATATCTAGCGATTTTTGCCCTATTAAATAGGTACTTTCATAGAAAATATCATGCCTATTTGCTGTAGGAACAAATGCTGTCTATGACAGTGCTACATCCAAAAAGCATGGAACCCAAAGTTCTAAATTCTTGCTTCTTTCTTACAAAATAACACGTACATATGCACAGATATGAAATAGTACCTTTATATTTATATATTTATTAAAGATTCATATTTTATTTCCCTTTTAGCATTTTGCAAGATGTCCACAGTTTTTAGGATCCATTTGATAAGAATGAGCAGCAACAATTCACCCTTATAAATATTTTCTCATATTTTTTGCCTCAAGTTTTTTTTTTAATTTCTTCGACATTGTTGTAAAAATGTCATTTTTAATTAAATTTCCATGGCATCCATGTCCTCAGTTGCGGAAATGTTGAAATATTCATTGATGTATTTTAACATCGTTGTGTTAATGTAAGAATTTTTGTGTAAAATTCAACATGTGTACATAGTTTTGTATGAGTGTGTGTATAAAAATTTTTTTCAAATATTAAAATATGCTGGGAATTTATGTATGTGTGTTTCTACTTTTTTCACATTTGCTTTTAGTTAGTTTGAATTCGAACGAATATACATATATTTTTTAATGTTTTTTTTTTTAATTTGATATTTTTTATTATTCAAACATCATGTTTGAATGTCTGTCATACAGTTGCTCTGCCAGGTAGCTTCAGTTGAATGACGATGGTCACTTTATTAAAATACTGCAAAAAGGAAAAAAGTGAAATTAAATACATTTTGAAGCATTTATTAATTAATTAAACAATAATCTGACATAAAAAAAGTTCATTGCAATATTTTTATAGACACTTCATTTAATGGGAAATTTAATTTTGTTGAAGTAGTTTCATTAGTACTTCCTTTGAAATTAAATGTATACTGAAGTGCACTAATTAAATAGATGGTAGTCATGTGATAATAATAATAATAAATATTTTTGTTATTATTATTATTATTATTATTATTATTATTATTATTATTATTATTATTATTATTATTATTATTATTATTATTATTATTATTATTATAATTTTTTTGTTGCTAGAAGCTTTATAACATTGATGAATTAATATATGATACATTTTAGCTTCTGCGCTTTTTTGAATTGGTCTATTTTTGTTTTAATCATTGATATCTATTGTTATAAATTTTAATAAAATTACAACTTAGTGGTTGATATAACAAGATACTTGTTCTCCAATTACTTTTTTATTTTTCGCCAAGTTAAAAAAGGAAGAATTTGCAAACTTGTCTGTTTTCATTTTTAATTTATGAACACGCTTGAGTTGTAAAGAGATTTTTAGACTAATATTTATTAAAGAAAATTTAAGTGGAGACTGGATGTCCGAAATATTTGTTATCGATTTTCATAATAGCGTCCGTTTTGTAATGTATTTGATTTGCCTTTTGCGTTATGCTGTTGGGATCCTTATTCCTTTAGCTGTCGTTGTTCGACCTTCATGCTACAGATGGACATTTGACTTAGAACAGGAAAGACTAGATAGCATTTTTTAATCCCTGGACCTAATTTTTTTAATTTTTTGTACTAGACTATTAGTCTAGTACTTAGTGAAATAAGTACCCTATTATTTTACTAAGTTGGTAGCTAGTGTACTAGACTATTAGTTGGGGGCTGCAGGTCCAACTCCTGCCCAAGAGTTTTTTTAGTCAAGCCTAAAAGCCTTACAGCTTGATTGTTTTTAAGAACAAATTTTGTATTAAAATAAGAAGTTTTTCCCAAAAACATGAGTTTTGCTGCCCAATTGACTTCAAAGAGATGTGCCTTGAGAAAAGAACGTATCATACGCAGATCTCAAAAACATGTTTTTCAATTTTTTTTTTTTTTTTTCAATATATTCCAACTTAGTGTGATATTCCAGAGAGTCTATAGATTTGATTGTTACAGATGAACGTCTGCATGAAGTTCAAGCCGTTACGAAAGTTTTTTGAAAATTATTAATTTTAAATTTAAGTAAAAAAAACATAAATAGAAAATGCGTGGTTTTAGGTAAAGTATAAAAACCAAAGTACTGAAAAGCTCTTTTCAATACTTAATAGTAATAAACTTTACTACAAGCTTTTTTAACTATAACAACAGATGAAATAATATTAGTTTCTTCATTTGGTAAAAGTGTAAGTAACACCTTTAGCATATTATTATATAGTTTATCTTCTGTTTTCGTGGAAATTAGAAACTTTAGGCTGATCCCTTTTTCCTGCTCAAATGCAAAGGCCCAGAGGTGCTTTAGCTGAATTAATGTTATAAAATTTAAAAAATCTAATTTCATTTACTTAATTTTATCAGTGATATAAGAGCTGCTTAGAAATAAATATATTCATATTATTCTTAAAAATTTTAATTGGAAATATCTGATAATTGTTGTTTCGACTACAAAACTCCTCTTAAACATAAAGATACAAAATTACTTTTTAATAAAAAAAAATCTGCTGTTTTAATTAAAAAATACATACACATTTACACATTTTTATTTAGGCTTAATTTTATTTTATTTTAATGGAGCAAAAAATATCCACTTTTTAGTTTCTTTAAAAAAACTTGCCGATTTTTTGTAGAAATTATGGACAATGTACTTTCTTATTTTCGTCTATTACTCAAACATAATTTTTGCTTTTGATGTCATTTCGTTATTTTTAATCTTGTTTTTAGCCATTGTTGGTGGCAGAGTTCTGGCCACACTGTCCATTACTAATGAAAAATTCAGAATATTCTACCTAACGCCGTAGAAATATCTAGTTTCATTGCAATTATTTCATCTCAAAAACCTTAAAAAAATTCCGTATTTTTAAATGAAATTGTCAAATTGTTTTTTTGTCTACAGACTATAAATAATAATTTAAATTTAATTGAATAGTTTTTGTTAAAGTCCTTGCAAACTTTTTACACTTACATACATGCGTCATTTGATACCTTTTATTTTTTTAATAATGCATTTATAAATTATTCTAATTACAAAATACTTTTTGATTTATTTAGTGTTCATTTGCGCTTTTCAAAATTTTTTCCATATCCTTTTCATTTGCAATATTTTCTAAATTAATTAAACATCACTCATACGCCATCTGTTTTTTTTTTTTGCTTTATTACTTTTATATCCACTGAATAAGAAACACGGGCCGTACATTCGTTTTGTGGTAGTATTTGTAACATGTGGAGGTTCATAAGGTCTTAAATCTATAACTGTACCTAAGCCAATGAAAAATATAATCTTAGACAAAATTCCTTCGGGCACATGTTCTTAGTTCATGGACTTATAGACATTTTTTTTCCGTACTTATATACATATATATTAGTTCTATTTATCTGTATTTAAATATCTATTAGTCCCCTCTTACACACATCAGGTTTTCTTGATCAAGTTTTTATTCAGCTGTGAGAATGATAGAGAACGTATGTACTACCTTCTCTATCTTTCTCACAGCTGAATTGAAACTTGATCAAGAAAACCTGATGTGCGTGAATTGAACTTTTCAATTTTGTTTCATGTGGTGTTGCCTGTTTATATTTTTTTTTTTTTTTTTGTTCATAAACATAGATTTTTTTCAAATAATAATATAAAAATTACAAAATTTGTCCTTTTTTATATAATATCATTGTAATGGAAAAAGCGACATAGTTTGAGCCAAGTTTACAAAATATAGTTGTGGGCATCAGAATAACTTCTTCAAACATGATTGCACTAATAATGTTATTTTTTTTATACGTAAAGACTGGATATTTATGGCCTATATGGCATAGTAGGACCAAAACAAGTGGCCGACTTGGGATTTTAGAAGTGTATTTATTTTATTATAAATGGACTAATAATTGCATACAGCAATATAATTATAGCAATATAATTATATATAAATATAATTTGAAATCTTCTGACACCGAGGAGGCTAGTGCTTGTATGAAAATTTATAGATGTCTAGCTTTCTATTTATTTTCGCAGCAAGTTCATATACATTTTGAAAAAAATTTTTGTTGAATATTCTATTACAATTATTCAATATCTTTCGATTTATTGGAATAGCAAGTAACTTGAATTGCGCATAAAAAAAATTAAATAAAATGAAATCTACTTGGACAAGGACATATAGTTTTGGTGATCAAAACGTTATTTATTTTTTAGATTGGAACCAATCGATTAGTAATATTTAACTAAATTCAAACTATTTGCGGCGAGTGCTTATTAAATATAAAATATGAACTAATCAACAAAAAAAAAAACTTTTGGTTATCAGATCAATTGTCATATTTAAGAATGTGAACGTCTAAGAAGTAGCCTAAAAATACTTACACTGACATACCCAAATTTGTTTTAATTTTTAATATAAATTTTCCCAAAAAAAAGTAAATATATGAAAAAAGACAGTTAAAGGATAACTAATTTTTCACCAACAATAAAATAAATATTTTAAATTTATATTAAGAGTATCCATAAAGATCGCCCTTGCCGATTAAAATATTTCAATGTATTCAAATATGCAATTATTCTTCAAATACATTTAGTTGTTATTGCTGAGTTTATTGTTTTGTACATCTTCTATAACAAGTTAATAAATTTTATATATTTATTTATTATTTTTATGATGGATATTTAGGCTCTTTATAATAATAAATGATGAGTGTCATTTTTAATACATATAAAAATAATAATAAATGATAACAACATATGGCTACAAATAATAAAAGGGAATGCACACGCTTACATTTATAACAATATTGGATGTGTGAAAGAGCTTCTTATAGATTATAAATTTCTTTTTTATTAATAATAAGGAAAAAAGGGCTTCTGTATGTTATTGGAGTTTAACAGAAATAAGTTTTTAAGTTTTGAATTTAATTTGGCAGGGTATTATATACGTTCGGTGCTCTGTTATAATAGGAATAAATTATTTTATTAAAAATTTGAAAGGCAGTTTATTAATTCAAATAAAATTATAAAACAAAAAATGGAAGTATAAATTTTTTACACTGTAACAAAATGGTGCTTCAACTAATTTTGAGCTTAAGTCAACTTATGCGGGTTGCTTCTAATTACCACAAATTTTGAGTGATGAAATTTTTTCATTTCAAGTTTTAATAAAGATAATTTGTTATATTAATGTACTAATTGGCTAATGTTCATAGTATTTTTCAAATAGGAGATATTTAAACTTGTTGAATATATCAAACTAAGCAAGGAAACATAATTTTAATTAATAATTATAGAGCAAAACACACCAACGCTGTTTTCAGAAGCAGCTATGCCCCTCATTAATGTCTATGTACATTTTATACTTAATGTCTATTTACATTTTATACTATGCTCCTTATAGGAGCACAGGACTCCTCTCTCTCCTGTACAATTTGTAAAATTGTATTGTAACTTCTTTTGCAACTAAAGGTAACGAAACCATATCTATAATACATTTCTTAATATAAGTTTCATCATATTGTTTTTTTCTTGATTTTGTCACTTTAAAAAACTGTAACTTTGTCGATCGATATAAGCAGGGTTAAGTTGTTCATTCCACGGCGCTATGATTTCTAACTATTCAAAATTTATATAATTTTCCTGACGGTTTTCACGGCTAAGAAGTTTTTAATTTTACCAATTTCTCACAAAAATTTCGGGGGTCTATTACTTAATAGTATGTAATATTGGACCAACTTATAACTCTATTAAATTTTGAAAAAATCTAAATTTTCAATTTGTAATATTGGGTTGGAAAATTTTTGAATTAGTTTTTTTATGAAATTTTAAAAGGAGAAATAATTTCGTATTTAATTCCAAAGCGCAACTTCTTCCCTCCTCTAATTATTTTGAAGTAGAAAAAAAGAAAAAAAACAAAGTTGTAAATATTTTATGTTCGAAATAGACAATATGGCGTTTTAGTACTTACATTCGTATTTCAATTACACACATAAACACCAACGCATATAAATAATGTAACACTAATACCTACTCACTCTTCTCCATGTATTCATATACACCCACATAAGCTCACATAAACATCAATCAATAAATTCTAAAATGATGATTGTGCTGTTGCTGTTTTACAACTTGACCAACAATTGCTGACCGTAGCTCTGTATTACAAATATGAAGACCAACCAGCAACAGCATGAGTCATAAATTATCACCAGAAAATAGGGGTTAGAAATTAAATATTCCATGGAGTAATAAATAGCCAGTTGGCATAGAACGTATGATGTTGTCTTATGTAAATACCAATGAAGAAAAAAACAATTCAATTAATTTTCAATCATAAAATATTTAAATCCTTTATTTATACACAAATAAATAAATTATTTTTTTGCATATACTTATAGCAGACAAAAATATTTATTTTTTTAACTTGACAATAACATAGAACATTAGAAGCATTTTATGAAAAATAAATTATTTATAAATTTATAATTTAATTGATTTACAGTGCAAACACTTTTATGAATATTTACCATAAATATTTTGAACAGTAGATAATAAAACCGTAAGAATTATTTGTAATATCTCAGTTTCATGATCTTTCAAAAGAAATTAAAATTAATAAAGAGTGCAACTATAGAATAGATCAATTAATATGCATTAAATCCTGTTAAATATTTAGCAAATATTTAATGTGATTAACAAAATGTGTATTTTATGGACAAGCATTAAAGTTAAGCAGCCGATTTGGAAACAAATGATTAGTAACTAATATGCTGTCAGTTGTTTATCTTTAAAGGGTCATATCGTTCGATAATATGGGTTTCATCTAAGTTAGTATTCAAAAAAATTAAAAAAGTATATTTTTATAAGAGTACAGGAAAATTAACATTTGTGCTGTTAAGACTGAAAGTGACTGTAGCGACATGTTGTACAAGGTTATTTTCAACAAGAAAATTTTTTTAGAAAGAGCCCATAGAATTTTATTTACTACTTTTATTAAACACTTTGTTTTATAAACATTTGTATATTTAAATAACAAATATAAATAATTGATATCTGTGAAATAGTTAATTTTTTTAGATCACAAAATAAAGCTAAAGATTTCACTTTATAACATTGTGAATATGTTCACTTGAAATTATTGCGTCCGGGAACGCCTACATTTTGCACAGAGTACCAAATAGTTATTCTTTAAATATTAAATAATTTGAAATAATTAATTGATTCTGTGATCACATCAACCGGCTTAAAGAAATCAATAGACAGTGTGATATTCCATACTACCCCCCTCGCTACCTGCATTAGCATCAACTAAAAACAAAATAAACATTCATTACTAAGAGATAATAAAAACATATATAAAAATATATTATTTAAAGTTTTCTACTACGTAGTTTTTTTTTCAGAGAAACCAACATGATAATTTCTGCTGATAAAATAAAATAAATAATGTTCTTCGAAGAAGTTAAACTTCTTCCAACTCACGCAAGGTTTCTGTTTTCTGTGAACTTTACCTTCAAGGAACCCTCGCACAATTTGAAAACTAAGTTTCGTGGATCCTTATATATACCATAACTAGGAACTACTCCTTATGAAGGGACCCGCCTCCCTTTTGTACATGACTCGGCTTTCACTATACAATCCTATTGCCGGCGTAATCTACACTAAATTACAAGAATCTTATGTTTGTAGTTCTCCATATGTAGAGTAATTATTGATTTTATTTACATTCCATTTTACCGTAAATGAGGTCTCAAAATATTTTTTACACTATTAATCTTACAAATAAATAACTATGTGGCCCATTCATGACAAAGTTGTTCTCCTCTGACCTAATTCGTATAAATGTTTATGTTTGTGGCCGAGAGATTAATATAAAATATGCATTTATACATACATCATGGTTTATTTTTTGTTATTACTGTCCAATATAATTACAATATCATTATAATTATTATTATTATTGTGGTCATTATTTTCAACTTTTTAGAAATTTAGTATGGGGATAATAATATATGTACGACTAAAATAATAAAAATTATTTTAAGTCGAATTCAAAACATCCTTCGAATGCGGTAGTGGAATAAACAAAATAAGTATTTAGTTTTACTTACATCGGATCTACATAAGGCCAGTTGCTAATGAAGCGAACTCGACATTTTTTTGTCAATCTCCAAAGAATACATTTAAATTGGTGCTCCACTTTAAAATTTCTATATAGACTCAAAGAAAACATTTCGAAATACATCATATCATACGTTATTCTGCTATGGCTCTGATTTCAATAATTACCAATATTGCAAATACTCAAAGTAATGAGCTGCTCATCGCTTTACATGTTTTTTTGATATGCAAAGAGTACTGGATATATCACTAGCCGATATTTTAGAATACTGGAAAGCTTTACTGGATCTGTTTCTACGCGTTTGCTGGCAACTTAACCAAAATGATATGGTCATCATTTAAAACTTACTTTATTTTATATCACCCTTCTTCTTAAGGCAATTTAGAAATTATGGCGTTATTGTCATTAAAACAAAGACTTTGATTTTTGCCAAAATATTTACATGCATGATGAGCCAAATTTTCCTTTTTATGAAAATGAATGAAAATTTTCCAGTCCTTTTTTTGCATCAATTTTAAAATTCCTCAAGAAGGTTTAGGCTGCAATATGGAATGAACTCGGTCTGCTCATAGCCTGATGGCAACTACCACTTGTGCCCAAATTATTAACGTTAAACTTCAACGAATAACAATTTATACAGATAACATTTAAAAATAATTTTAAAAATTTTCTCAGTATTAAGTGTTACTTGCCAAATGTTTGAATAGAAATTACTTTTTCTGTAGGATTTATATTTTAATAATTAAACAACATATTTTGAATGAAATTGAAACTCCTATTATCTGATATTTCATTATATATTTTCGCTTTTTAAGCACGTGAAGCTTAAAAAATTGTTAACTTATTACGTACAAACTATAACCATTTTTTTAATGCACATTTCAATTAATTAATTTACTTTCGTATTGTAACACGTATTGCTAATTAATTTTTGAGGTTTTGTTTGTTTTAATATTCACAAAATAACTGCCATAAAACGTTTTAAATTTTTTTTACATCTGTATTTTTTCTATTGTGGTCATCGGATCCCCATTGTGTATAATGGTTTATTTTTATTGATAAAAATAAATTATGAACAAGTTGTTAAACTTGCCTGCTCAGTTTGGTTAAATTTTAATTTTATAAAGTTTGTTATTTAAATTAATATTTTGCAAACAAGAGTTTATATGTTATTATCTGGTAAAAACGGTGAGTGAGGCATGATTATAGAATTCTTTTCAGCCAAAATATTACGACTTCTCGCAAGCGGCGCACAATTTTTAGATAACACTCCTTATTAACCATACTACTGTTAAGCAAGAACTCATGATGCTTTACACCGCGATTATCGAAAAAAAACAGTGAGCAAATCCTTGACATTTGATCGAACTCGGCGTGTTATTTTGGTCTTGGCTCACATTTGTTCTTCCATTGGGACAATTGGACTTTGGTTTCTATGTCATAACCATAGACTTATACCAATGATTCGTCACCAGTTATGGTCTTTTTAAGCAAGCACACGCTTCATGCCCAAAATATTGTGCCGATATCCTCTGCAACGTCATTAATAGCGATTCGATGATTTTTCATAACAATTTTACTCACTTTCTCAACATTTTCATCGGTTCATACATTCGTATCTGTAAAAACTACGGGAATTTCGTGAAACAATATTGTCTCTGGTTGTCCCCTGTAGGTGAATTAGTCATATTGTAAGTATTTGAAATTTCAGTGTGTGGACACATAATAAAAGAAGGACCCTTAAAGTATGCTGTGGATTTTTTATATTTGTACCATCATTGAACGTATACATAAGTATGAGTAACGAATAATAACCAATATTAATCATACGCACAAATATAATAACATTTGTATGTAGCATTAATATGTATTCTTTTGTCATTATTAATATTTCTATTATATTTTGCTCTCCAAAAGTAAATAACAAAGAGTTTTTGCTTTTTTTTTTTTGAAATACTTTTAAGAAACAATTTCATTTACACTCGTGGTAGCCTTTATTGTATTAAATATTTTCTCATTTATACTTTTTTCGTCTTTGCAAATACATTTCTTCAGAAAAACAATGGTTATTCTTAAGTATTTCTTTTTCAACTTACTGCTCTTGATACCTCAAGTTTCGTTAAAGTTCTTATAGTCTTTGTTGTTACTGATTTAACAATAATCCTTGTTTGCAACTGATAGTTAACGAAAATCGTATTTCAGTATTAAGAAAAGAGGAAATAGTAGGCTAGTTGAGGAGATTACAACGAACTCAAAATACACTTTTGCCTAAGGAGTTTATTTGCTGAACATTGCGTGTTGTTTTGAACTGATTACTGAAACCTTAAATTATTTGGTGGAGGCTTTTGCTTAAGCACTAAATTACATTAGACTTTTCATAAAAATTTTATAAAATAATGTGCATTTTGCAAAAGCTCTAATTGTTTCTAACGATTAGTTGGGGAGAATATCCCAAATAATGAATTTTCAATATTAAATATTTAAAATTAATATTTTTGACGAGAAAAAACTCATTGCATATTGTTTACACAAATTTAAAGTTCCTTAAATCTAAAATCTAGCAGTGTAAAGAAAAAAATAAAATGATTCTAAATAACAATATAATTTTTTATGCAATTCTTATACATTTCCCAAAATACAAGTTTAACTGAACTCTTATTTAAGAGTTCGTTGCAAAATGCTATTTAATTGTAGTTCTAAGCCAGTTTCTTCATTCGTTTCATTATATTTTTCTACGCCAAAGCTATTGTTTCAAAGTACTATTCTGTAGTTGATTATTGGTAAGAGTTTCATGTCAACATTATTGCGATTGCTTGTAATGTTTTCTATTTATTTGTAATGATAGAAGTTTTTTTTGTACTGTATTGTTTAATGGTTGAACTTTTACTTTATTTTCTAGTTTGTTAAGAAATCTCAAAAATACAATCATTCTTTGTTTATAAAGGAATACAATACAATTTTATGTACAGTATGTTAAAATTTAATTTCGAATTTACAGCAAAATTTTAATGCCTAATAACACAGGAATACTATATGTTATAAGTTTTATAAAAAACATGGTTATTTTTTTAAGCTTTGAGGATATGCAAATTTTTTTTAATGTTGACCTTTGAGACAACCGATATAATTTCATTTTGTTTCTTTGCAAGAGTAAAAGATGAATTTCTCATAATAAATATTAGATCATAGAATTCAATAAGTTTACTATCTAAGAAAGTTAATAGCTGATCTGCTTATATTATTAATACCTTTTTATATTCACTACGTTTAGCAAACATTTCAGATTATTCAATGTGTCAATATATTTGTTCTTCATACATTTATCACATAAGTTTTTCTTGAATAAATAGTATTAATACATGTTTAATAATTATTTATTAACGGCTTGGCTTATATATATATATATATATATATATATATATATATATATATATATATATATATATATATATATATATATATATATATATATGTGTGTGTGTGTGTGTGTGTGTGTGTGTGTGTGTGTGTGTGTGTGTGTGTGTGTGTCGTTTTATCATAACATCTTAAGTCTAATATATTAAGATAGGACTTAAGATGTTATGATAAAACGACACAGATATATATATATATATATATATATATATATATATATATATATATATATATATATATATATATATATATATATATATATATATATATATATATAATATTTCACCGGTGTTAATTAAATAATCAGTGAACTTCATCTTTGTGTAAGTACTTATACCCGCTAATTATACACAAGCTCTCAAATGAAATATAAGTGTTTGCATTGGGGCATAGGCCATGCGGCCTATGGATTTGTTGGTTGGCATCAATTACTCACCACGACGCAAGAAGGATTACAGGCAAACTTGGCATTTAGTGGGAACTCGAAAGACTATTCCAGACTCTACAATTGCAACCGCTGACTCTCCTCGATTACCATAGGCAACTACTTTACATATCTACGAAACACACCACTATCCGAACCTATGACGCATCTGGTAGCACTCAGCTCTATTTCCTGTAAACAGATAATACATCATACATCGTCAAAAATGGCAACGTATAATATATCACCCGCAAATTTAAGAAATTTATGAGTTAAGAAATATATTTTTTGTATGGGTTGAAATTGGTTAACAGCAACAAAATGTCAACATACGAGTAACTAAACCCACAAAAATAATACATTTTTGAGACAACTGTGGTAAAGGCTAATTATATTAATATGATCTAATAATATTATGTAATTTAAAATTGCTATCGAAGACCATAGAAGCTAGTACTTTAGATTTGGAAAATTAATAACAATAATTTTATTATTTATTTAAACGATCTATTAGGTAATACTCTGTCTTCAAATCATACTTGTTTTGGAGTTAATATTTCAATATTTTATGTTAGTTCAATCCCTTTTGAAGATTGAATAAGTAATAATATTTGTGAGAAAAAATTTACTAACAACAAATAAATAAATAATAGTACTATTTTGTGCGGGATTGGATTCATCAGTGTTGATGTAAATCATTTCTGTTAACATGATATTTTTCTCCCGTATTATCGTTAGGCACACACAATTCAGCCAATTTGATACAAAATCATTAAGATAATAGAGGACGTCATACAATTTTACCAGAACAGTTATATTTGGAACACGCTAAGGACTAAAAATGTACATGATTTGAAGGTACAATTATATGTCCTGGAAGCTGTATGTGACTTCGTTCTTCTAGGATGGAATTACTAAAATCTGAGTCAAATTTAGAATGGATATTTAGACAGATATATTCCAATGTTTCATATAGCATTTTTCCTTCGGTACACGCAAACATGGCACCCAAAGTAGTTATAGTAGATGAAGCAACCACATGCTATTACTGACTTTATGGTTGGTTGTATTATTTAATATAACTTGCCTATTGCTGAAGAAAAATTTTCTAATACCAATATACTCTTTGCCATAAAGTTTTAATTTTTTTTAAGTTAAAATGCCTCCTGTTTAATGCCAACTACCTAAAACTTGTCTTATATATTATAAGGCGCAGAAACATTCCTTCACATATCAACATATTAGTCATGGTCCATAATATAAAAAGACTTTTATCTGTTGTTATATGTTTTTTAAAAATTTCGTAGAAAAATGCAAATATCACCAATTTTTATTAAACTTTTTTATGTTTTTTAACTTCAACCCCTTTTTATGTGTGACTAAATTGATGCTTTTATTTGTATATATATGCGTGCTGAGTGTGCTTTTTTCCATAAAACAATTTCACTTAAAAGTTGTAAATATAATAAATGACACACATTTGTATAAACTTTTTGCTGGCAAACACCTGTTTCACTTGCAAAATTGCCACAAACCAACTTAAAAAAGCAAAAACAACAGCTAAACAAAGGAAAACATCCATATAAAATGAAAATATAAAATTTGTGTTGACCATTTTGTATCGTAGTTTAATTTTTTTGTATCCTTTAGTAAACAAACAAATTTAATTCATTACATTTTATGTTTACATTTTATGCAACATTTATCAGACCAAAGAGAATTCATGGTTGTGAATAAGGAAAATGTTTCTGTAATAGTAAGATATAAGATGAAATTGCAATTGAGTTAAATAAAGGCAGCTAGACAAGAAACTGGATATGAAAATATTTAACAACTGTTTATGTGGCTTTAAGGATTAAAAAGTAAGAAACCTTTTCTTTTCCTGAAATTTTTTACTTTCGTAGTTTGCAAAAAAAAAAATTGGAACAACTTTCATATTTTGAATAGGAAGACTTTACATGCAACATTTAATATATTTTCAAGAATTTCGCAAGACCAGTTGACAACAAGGCATAGAGAAAATAAAAATCACAGGCATATTATTTTTGGGAAAACGAAATTGTTTTGCAAAAAGAGAAAAGTGTATATGAATAAAATAAAGAAAAATTCATTTGAATTTATTTTTATAGAGTAGATCTGTTCAAAGTTCTCATAAAAAATTTCATATAGAAAGGCAATTATATATATTTTTGTAAATTATTTGGAAATAAAAAAACCTTTGAACTTATCAAAAAAGAATATGTTAAAAAAGTTAAAGGATAAACATATAACGAGTAAGTGAGATCATCTGGGCTCTGAGCTATTAGTCTTAAATTTATAGTTTTTCTGGTTTTTGTGCTGCGCCTTTGAGTAGGCGACATTTATTATATAATTTTTTTAATGTTATTTACTAGCCTTATTTTTGGTAAGATTCTATGAGACATATACTACGTTTATACGCACGTCTTATTTGCAAATAAAAAAGAAGAATGTTGCCGTATAACTTTTTTATTGTAACTTATTAACTCACTTAAACAAGTCGTGAATAACGACACTATTTGCAAATAAAAAGAAAGACGTTGCCACTTCATGAACGTTTTTTGTGTTTTACTTACCAAACAATCATATTTTCGTCACATGGCATCACTAATAATAACACAAGTTCTGTATGCAATGTCCCGTATAAACAGTGAATTTGTTATTTGCAAATAGTTCTATTTGCAAATAAGACGTGCGTATAAACGTAGTAATAAGTTTAGACCATGACGAACTACCTGTTTCCTTTTGTGTTGCTTGCTATAATCGCGGACTTATTAAAGGGTCCTAGCTATAGCGTATATCCTTATGCACATCAGTGTCGAATCGACATAATTTTCGGACGAATGACTTTACTGCACATTGCAAGCCAAAAAGTCTACAAGATCGACAAATTAAAAAATATATGCGAGCTTCTATGTCTTGACGTAGAACATAGTAGGAGAGAAACAAAACTAATAAAAACGTAAGGATATAGCAGTTTTTGTGTTGGTAAGGTACATACGCGCAAAAATCTTGTACCCAAAATGTGTCTAGTCTCTTTTTTGCAATTTTTAAACAAGTACTTAAAACAGTTGCAAATAGGCTTTTGTTTACTTATACACTTTACATTGGAGTGGTTTTCATAGTGTTTTTATGATAGTTAAAGAGTTTAGGCAAAAATTTAACTTATTTTTCCTGAAAGCGAAAATATTAGCAATATATTAAATTTTTTTGGCTAATCATAGAGAATCTACCCAACCATTGTATTACCAACAACCTTTAGAATCATAAATAACAAATTTGAAAAGAAATTTATTTAAATATTAATGTGATATTAATAAGAATAATTATAATAATATCACAATTTCGACAAAAAAAATTAAACAAACTCAGGCCTGTTTACAAACCAAATTTGATGTGAAATGACGAAAAGTCATTCCAAATCTAAGCAAACCCAGTAGGGAGAAAAATACCACTGCCGCTAAATCATACGTTTACTAATAAAAAATATATATTTGTAAGAATTACAACTATTATAAAAATGTATTGAGTTCTTCCTTTGATTCTTAAAAGTTTCGAAATGAACTATTTACAAAATTATAAAGTAAATTTTTTTTCCTATTATTGTAGATTATGTAGTTGGCGGTTGTTGCTTCTAGTAATAAATTTCAAATAAAAGTCGATCAGGCCAAATAATGTTAACGTTTTCTCAAATTTACCCTATTAATTAAAAATATAAACCAGTTAACATATTCAAAACGAGTTCAATTTAGAACAGCTTTTAATCTACTTTAAATAAACTTGCCTTGGATAGCTCAACAGTAATATTTCGCTCACTCACAAGTTTATTAAAGATTTTGTTCAGTATTTGTTATTAATTATTGACAAGTTATTGTACTCGTACACATATTTTCCACTTTACTTCACAGACAATTTATTAAAATTATTTCAGCATTTAATAACTTCTTCTTTTTTGGTCTAGTATTAAATCTGCACTTGAAGTTCATCCCACTTAGTTGTAGTTGCTCTTAATATAACTGGACTTGTGATTATGACAGTAACCTGTCGTTGTTTAAAATGTTTTTTTTTTTTTTGCTTTTGCTTTTATTGGTAGAAATTTAATTCTTATTAATAATAAAAATGTCACTGTACAACCCCGTAGTTTCAACAACAATGAGTTTAATACCAGCAAACATTTTGTGTTGTGCATGTCCTTGAAAATTTACTATAGATGAGGAAAATGAAAGTAAACTTTCAACAGAAAGAACTGTTTCTTCAAAAAATCATGTTCAGTGCTCTCATTCAGTGGTAAAAAAATTTACTAATTATGAGGTATGATCGAATACGATCACTCACATCCACAGTATGAACATCTATAGGAACTGATTAAACCATATTTATTTCATTTACAGGAAAATGTTTACCGGGCAACTGTTAGTCCCTACATTGACTGTAGATGTTGTATAGGGTACATGGTGTGGTAGGTATTAATTTCTATGTGTTTGTGTATTCCATTTGACAGTGCTCGCTTGTAAAAAGTTTATTATAATTTCAGAGCAATTAATTAACGTGTTGGCATGTTTAATATTGTTTGAGTGAATGATTTTGTTGGCTGATATCATGCAGCTAGTGAAACATTGAATTTCATATTTTTCGTTATATGTGTATATGTTGTTGCTCTACCTCCCCAAACAGTAGTTGTTGTATTTATTGTATTATATTTTTGTAATAATGGAAATTACCACTTTGCATAAAAGTTGGCAGGTTGATATTAAAAATACATTAAGGGTTTTTTGTCATAATTGTTGATAAAATGTTTAAAAGTGAGTAAATTAAGTATCAAAAAATTTTTTCTTTTGTGTTTAATGGAAAAAAAAATGTTTCTCTTTTTTTGTGAATAAAACATAATCAAATAGGATGAAAGGTTTTAATAAATTAAAAATATTACTACGAAATTAATGACATGAAGTAGTAGAAAAGCTAAGGATATCAAAAAATTATAATATTTAGTGTTGAGCTTTAATCAGGACGTTACAGTCGGTCCTATGATTTCCATGAGTTCTCCTTATAAACGCGAGATACTCAAAGAAATTTGAAAATTATACTATAAGTTTAATGTGATACTTGTCGGCAGTTTCCCATAATTCTAGACCACTTGGCTTTACCAATCCATAACTTGCTTTATATTATTTACAAATACGCTTTTAGGTCCTTTATTTTGTAAGGAATTTATTTAATATAAAATTCGATATTTCTCCGTAAAAATGTACTTTAAAAATTATCCTTAGCAAAAAACAATGCCATTTACCACAAGATTTTCCCCTACAATTTTTAAGAACTTTTGTACAATAGCATGCAATTGTCTCACTTAAAAATAGAAACATATTTCTGTGCCAGTTTTTCACTATTTATATATTTTCTTTTCTTGATAATTTATGTTGTTCTGTTGATTATTTTTTTCTTCTTTTAACCTGTTTCGATACCATGTTTTGTTTCTTAAACCATGTTCTTAAACACTTTTGCTATTTTAAGGAGATTTTTTGTTTTGTTATCCTCTTCCCTTACCCTTACGTGCTGGAGACTTCTTCCATTTGACTGTGCGCATTTAATGGTTTTTTGGTAGAAATTTTTAAAATTGTTTATTTCACTTCAGTCGTGCTTTTTTTTAATATTATTTTTGGTGTTTACTATACTTTCATATTTTTTTTTTTTGGTATTATCGTGCACTTTTTAAGACTTTTTTTAGTAAAAGAAAGTGGTTTTCTTCATGAGTTATTAGCTTCTAGTCTTTGTAGGGCACTAATGCTTTTTCAGGTAGAAAATTGAAGAAAATTACTTTTATTAGAGATATTGTTGTTTTGCTTTATGTTGCTGGTAAAAGAAACAAATTTTTGAGAAAATTTAATTGAAGCAAACTTTTGAAAAAAAATATTTCTATACAGAAATATAAAAAATAAAAGGTTATTAATATAATTTTTATATAAAATTACTTTTCAAATAAATTTTAAATTAGTCTAGCTCACCATCGAGTCCTAATTTTGTCAATTGAGGTTAATGTTTCTTTTTATTGCTTTTAATAAAAATTAGTATAGGGAAGCAATTTACACTAGCATCATTGAAGAGTACTCTTTGCCATGTTGTCTATATCATTATCATGAACATATTAAATAAAATTTCTATATAACCAGGATAGTGCGAAAAATTTAAATTAAACTTAAATTTGATTAATGACAGAAACAATAATTAATTTGGTAAACTACAGCACATAATTTTACAAGGTTTCCATTTGGGAGTCGGCTAGATGAAAAAATAAGTATAACCACGCTTTTAAGTTTAACTACAACTTTTATTGTAAGTTCTATTAAAGTTTCGTTTATAGTTTTAGAGCGAATTAACCCAGACAAAATTTTTTTTTTTGGGTTTTATATAATTATGTAATTAAATAGCGACTTATTGCGTTTCTTAATTTAATTAATTCTTCTAGAGAAAAGGTATATCCAAATACGACTCAGCTTTTTAGGCCGGTTCTCAGACCCGCACAAAGAGGTTTCGTCTATGGTTTGACCAAATTTGGTTCTACCTTCCAAAATATTTCTGCACTACCAACCTTCCTCTCGGAGCAAGATATTTTTCCTATAGTAGTTCCAGTATTCAGGTTCTTAACCGTCTCTACACTTAAAAAAATTATATTTTATTTCTCTGACATAAGAATTACTTTATAATGAAGAAAGTAAAAAAAATGCGTTATAAGTTCATTTCAGACTTGAAAATAATTTCCTGTTTCTTAGAACTTATTTCATTTGATTTAATGAAGATATATTTTATTTTTTAAGATGTTATTGTTGCTTGATACGCTAGAGTATACATTTGCGAGAAAGAAAAATTGTATAATAACCACAAACTTGTATTATTTCCTAAAACTTAAGCAGTTTCATTTTAAAGAAAGCGTTGAAGGATTCATCAAGAGCTGCGACTCTGAATTACAAGAAAATAATAATTTTGTGATAATCAACAGATCGATAGATGATTGAAAACTACTGCTATAGGAAAAAATATCAGACCAAATTTAAGCCAACAGAGTACAGTGAGAGAGTCTTGTCCTTAAGGAATCTTTGAAGTTTTACTTTCACATATTTTACTTACTTTTCATATATTTTTATAAACATGGTTTATATTTTTTTCGTTATCTTCTTTTATTACTTTTAATAAGAAAAAACATTATAAAGTAGCTGAATCTACATTTTAGTTGCAATTAAATTCATAAATGCAACCTTATCCAAATTTAAAAAATTCTGTATAACTTTATCAAAAAATTAAAATATGTGGTAATAAAATTATGTTGTTGTCTAGCATTGGTTGAACTTAAATAGCAAAAATTTGGAAAAAAAAACTTATTTATTCAAAACCAAAGGACAAAAAACAATAACAATAATAACAATAATTAAAATAAAGTAATTTAAAAAAAATGACATTCAACATTTAACTTGAAATAATTGCAAGTACCTGGTTGTCTTGGTATGTATTGGCAGAAGCGATTTTAAATGCTTATAACGTATAAAGTACCATACCAATTTTAATAAAACGTATAGAGTGTACCTCTACACGGAAATTAATTTCAAGCCATATATTTGTGCTAAATATCAAAATACAATAGTCTAAGCGTAAAGGGGAGCCAAAATTTTCCTTAATGTTTTAACACATAGATTAAGCTTAAAGCAATCTTTTTCCTTATTTGGTATTTTAAAACATGATATATAATAAAACTAATATTTTAACATCTTTGTTGGCAGCGTGTTTTGGAAAGATTAATTTTTAATCAATTTATATAAAAGTGCAACTCGTTTTTTTTTTTTTTTTTGAGAGCATAAAAAATTTACAACCACAGCAGCAAGCTGAAAGAAAACATACAATTCAAAAAGAACAAAAACATAACCCTTAAGCAATATGGCATAACTGTTACTAGTGCAAGGACCTCAACAATGCGCGCACCACCATTAAAGAAACCAACTCAGAAAACAAAAAACAAAAACTTGAATGTGAGTAAAAAGGTACATTTAATAAAATAAAAAAATGGCAAAAAATCTAAAGTGAGAAAAAAATGAAATTGATTTGAAGTGATCGAACAAAATATTAATGTACTTGCACTGCCATTACTGTTACAAAGAATATAAGAAAACTGTCACCACTTTATTAACAAAATAAAGTCATGCACACATACATTAAGAAATGTACATGTATGCATGTATATGTATGGCTGTTGCTTGAAGGAATGTTTGCGAATGGGTAATATTTCTATCAATATAAAAAGAGACTTTTTATTATGGATGAAAAGACGACACTATTTTAAAAAGTCTATAAAGGCAATAATGCATAAAAAATGTGGTTAAACAGTGGATATAAAAACAATAAAGAGAATTGAAAAAGGCATATACAAATATAATGCATCAAAGGTTGTGAAGACTAATTTCTAAGATATATAAACAGTAGCGTTGAACTATGAAAAATGAACATAAACGTGGATTTGGAGGAGTTGCGAGTTAGAAGCTATGTTCTTTCTAATCCGCAAGTATCATTTAGTTTTTTATTTATATCATCAGCTAACGACTTAATATCTTCTTCATGCATATCATCGGGAGCAATATAGAGCCCCTTTAAACATTTAAATTTTGAAGATCTTTGAGTATTGAACTCGACATAGGACCCTATGTACTTAAGAAAGGAAGGGACTAAGGAGCACGACGAATAATTAAAATTAAATTCACTACTAGATTAATGTGCAATACCTCATAAACAAGGAAGTCAAAAGCCTTACTAGGATCCGATGTTACAAGCATAGAATTATGCAAGTTATCCATGTTATCCAAGTTAGTTGTGTTATAACCTCTTCTACAACTGGCAAGAGCTTGTAAACTTTTCAAGTAAGGGTGATTCAGTACTTGATTTTTTTTTAAATAGATCAAGAACTTTCGAGCTAGAACTCCCTATACTTATAAGGCAAAAATCAGAATGAAAACTAAGTATTTTAAATTTTGGGAACTGTCATGGACATGGGAACTGTCCTTTCCAGAGTTAAATAAAGTAAGTAAAATGTTTCGATATAAAGAAATTTTAATGATGTGCCATTAGGAGCAGTTGTTTTAAACCTAATGCTGTTTAAGACTTTGGGGTCCTCTAATTTTCTAAAATCAGTTTTGTTTTCACCATCATAAGTGCGAGTACAGTTCAGAGAAAAATTGTTAGACCAAAAAAACAGTTGCACTATCATTTCCAAAAAGTTATTCAGATATTAAATTTCCACAATATTATTCTTTAAGCTATTAAATATCTTGTACCTTAAATAGAATATTCTGTTAACAAAATACGAAAAAATTAGATCAACTTTGCAATTAAAATCAAATTTTAAAAACGTTCAAAAATCACATCTGAAGTCTTAAGTATGTGTAAAATAGCGAAATAATTTCCTTTGCTCCCTATTCCTATTCTTTTTTTCTAATTCTCTCTCCTGTCCTTTACTGTTTTTATTTTACTTACAATTTCTTTAATCACATCGCCCCACTGTATTGTTTGAACCTTTCATTGATCATTCGCTAATATAGTCGAATTTGGTCATCATGCGAACTTTTATAGTCGAACTTCCAAAATTTTAAAAATATAAAGGATATAAAGTTTGTATAGTTAATTAAATCCCTCTCATTACTTTTAACGTTTTCCTTTCGCATCAGAGTTGTCTGCTTTAAATTAAAACAATAATTGTTTATAATAATACTGAACAACATAAACTTCATTGCAGAACTTGTGAACAGTTTTGTTACCGACTGTTTCTACGTGTATATTGCACATAAATAAACAACCATAATATACAATGATGTTGCTGATGAAGTTGATGAAAAGTATTTTACTCCTCATATCTTTATTTTTCTACATATTGTTAAACATTTTAAGTTGAATTATTGAAAGTCTGTTAAGGAAACTTTTTATCATAACAATGGCATGTCATAAAAGATGGAATTTCAAGTATATTAGACATGTCATTGTGTAAAGTAAAGAAAATTACCATGAAAAAATGTCTGAATTGTTAAAATTTCCCTATTGTACTGAGGCAGAGCACCCTAAATGTTATAAAAGTTTTAATGGTCATAAAACATTTAAAAAAAAACAACAAAAAATTTTGTGTGTATTGAAAAGTTTTTTGGAAACTCAAGTTATTGAATATGTGATGAATTATACCAAATTTTTGAAGCCATGAGTCTTTTAAATGCAATATGCAGAGCAAACCAACACTATATTAATAATAATGGCTTTACTTTTTTTTAATTTTTCCCATTTTTACACAGGATCTTTATTTTGGTAATTTAAGACTTGTAGGAAATTCCTTTATCTTAAATCCAAAGCTGTCAAAGCTGTTAAACTTATCTCTACAACATCATTTCTCAATAGAAATGACTATGACTAAACAAAAACTGTATTGTATTTTTAATTATTCTGAAGTTGTATTTTACAAACAAAATGATTAAAGATAAATTTTCTTATGAGCCTTTTGATTAAAAAAAATTTTCTATAACATGTTTCCACACGTTTAAAAAAAAAAAAACTTTGCGTACTACTAAGAAGACAAAATGCTAACCCGAGCTTTACAATTATATTGCAGAACTGACAACATAACCAAAAATATATGATTTAAACAGAGAAAAAATGGTTTAGCATGGAAGGACATAATAATGAACTGCTCTGTGATGTGGGAAACTTAAGTAGTTTAAATAGTTTAAAATTATGGGGTAAAAAATGTAGTAAATGTCTAGTTTTTTTCTGTTTATTATATATTATTTTCTTCTCATGTTCTATCTTCTTTTCTTTAATTTTCTCCATTCTTTTTTATTTTTTTTCCTTTTTTCCTTTTTCCTTTTTTATAACTTTTTTCATTATTGGTTATGGGTTTCATTCCCTATTCTCATACAAGCCCACCAACGTTGTTTTTATTTCTTAGTCATCTTGCCTTTTTGTTTCCCCTTATGTCCTTATATTCGTGCCTGTCTCTTCGTTCATTCCTTTACATTTTATGAATTACCTGTTTCTATTCAAATTCAATTTGTTTCAATTCTCTTATATCGAACGTTTTCTTCTTGATTGTTTTCTTCCAAATATTTTGTTTCTATATATATATATATATATATATATATATATATATATATATATATATATATATATATATATATATATATATATATATATATATATATACATATATATATATATATATATATATATATATATATATATATATATATATATACATATATATATATATATATATATATATATATATATATATATATATATATATATATATATATATATATATATATATATATATATATTTCCTTTAATTATTATTATTATTTCTTTTTATTTTTTAGCCCTTAAATTAATTTGTTTTCTTTTCTTTTATTTATTTCCAATATACAGGCGAATTAGTATAAAATATAATAAAAAGTAGCAGTTGTTGTCTTTCGTTTAAAAAAGATTTTCATTAAAACGGACTTCGGAGGGCAAATTACGGCATCGACACTTAAAATAAAATAAAAAATATATCTTAAAAAATATTAAAATTTCTATAGATGTGGAATGTCGTAATTTTTCTTCGGATGAGAAAAAAAATTTTCATTTAATCCAACTTAACACTTTCTTTTTTACGGGAAAAATTTTGGTAAATTCTAACTATAAAACAGATGCATTCCAAATTTGAATTTAAATTCATTTTATAAGACTCGAATTCATCAGTTGCATATAACTGAAATAACTAGAGCTAACACTGCAATTTTCGTCAGTGTCAAATTATTAAATCTTTTGTGTTTAATATGACATTTGTTTCAATGCTATTCGCTTAAACTGCTTTTATTTTGAGCGAAGTAAATAACCTTGAAATTTGTCAAAAACAGTAAATGACTCTTTAAATTAAGAATCATCACCTTATCAGAGTTTGACTGTAGATATTCTTGAATATTAATTTTTATTTTACCCTTTATTATTTTTTTACGTTGCATCACAAATATTTTACTCATTGTGTCGTTTTAGTATTACATGGACATCTCTATTTATATAAAAGAAATAAATTTTTCTGTGTTGAGTAACAATTCAAGAAGTAACTGGAGGGGAATTTTCGAAATTTTCGATTATATTTTTAATATATATAATTTTTATAATCAAGCGTTAGGTCATTTTTTAAAAAATAATAATTTTATTCAATAAAAAAAATTTCCTGAAGAAGACGCCCAAAGAGGCGTCAAAATATTGAATAAAATTATTATTTTTTAAAAAAAGACCTAACGCTTGATTATAAAAATTATATATATTAAAACAAAAAAGGTCGAAAAGATAGTGTTAATTAATTGATTATATTTTTATTTATTATTTTTTTTTTCTTAGAATTCAGGGGATTAATTAAAATCAGTTCCATTTCCCCCTTACCTATTTTTTGACCTAAAAAGCTTCTTTAATTTTTTTACATTGGGAAATGAATACGTTAGTTTGCATATTTAAAAAAAGGTAATATATAAAAAATTAAAAAAAGACATTAACTTTTACGTTCTAAACACTTTTACATGTTGATGTATAACATGACACAATCAATGTTAATGATGATGAAGTTGACATTTTATGCAAAACCTGCAGCAATAACTACTTATTAAGAAGGCTACACGCGAAGTCAATTAAAAATTTGAAGTCCTTTATTTCTAAAAAAAAACGTTACGCTGGGAAGCTTAATTTGGTTTCAAGAATCAAATTTATGATTTATTTAACGGCTTCCATATGAGAAGAAGGCTTTACATTTTTACCATAATATTCTCTTAATAAAGATTTATTCCAACTTTAAAGAAGAGACAATGTGTTTTTTGTTGCAATATTTAATCAATCGAAACAAACCTAAACCCGGTTGATCTCAGCGTCCAAATATAAGGCACAGCTTTTAATCGCATGCCAAAATAAAATTTCCTTATATATCACACTTTTTTAAAGAACTTTCACTACTTACCTCTTAGCAACAGCTCCATTTGCATTAAATTTTGCAAAACACTAAGGCACCAACAAGCGTATGCGGTGAAAAAAATAAGAGTAAAATACACTTGCAACAAGAAATAAACGACGACAGCAGAAACAACATTGGATGACATGAAGTATGGCAACAATTTCCGCAGCCACTTAAAATGCACTTAAGTTTTTGAACTGTTTCTTTACTACTTTTACCAGCACTCACCGACATCGTGCCCACCAACATCACCAGCAACACCATTTCAATTTTTACATTTAAATTTAACATAAATAGCAAACACAACATCTTACTGGCACGCACACACACTGTACTTTTCGTCATCACACCATTAAGAGCAATAACAACTACAACAGCATTTATTTTAAGTTGTTGCTTTGCTTTTGCACCTCTTGGGGAGTTTTATTATATTTACCACCAGTTATGTTGGTTTTAACACACTCTACTCTTTTCATTTTTCTCGTGGTGTTTGTATTAAGTGTTGCAGCAACAAGAAGAAAATGAAAGCAACTACAATAAACAAATACCAACATGCTGACTTTGGCTTTAGTGAGTATGTGTTTCTGTATGTTAAAAGATATTTTTTTCTTTTCCACTGCATTTCACATCAATTCCTCTTTATGTTTAGTTTTTACTTTATGGTCTTTAAACGTGTAAAATAGTTCTCATTAAGAGTTTCATTCCTTTTTACAAGGCAGTGAAAATTTGAGAGAGGCTTGCAAGCCAAAATGTGGAAAAACGAATTTATTTCTCTAAAGAGTTTTTCGATAAAAGTATGTCAATATTCCAATAGAATGAAAACAACTGTAGGTTAAGCACACAGTGTGAAAAATAAGTACACCCTAATAAAAAATCTTTATCTTTAGGCATTTGCTTAGCTGATCTTAATGTAGAACACAAAACAAATACATAAAAAGTGCTGCATTTCCTACTGCACTGTATCGTAACAGCTGTTGCACATTGTCATTATCGAGCACAAACCAGAGATCTAACTTAAATTTCGTTCTTCTCATGCCAAGCTCTAAGGCAAAAGTCTTTATTTTCTGAAGACAAATGTATATTTTTTTAATACTTAGACGCCATTTTTTCTTCACAATTTAATGCAAAGGACACCAATATAAATTCATGAAGTAAAATTTAATAAAATCGAGTTGGCAGGAAGGCTGCTTTTTCAAATCAAGACGCTTGTTAATTTTTAACGAAAAATTAAGCGAGCGATAAGAAATAAAAAGCGAGAAAATATCTCGCTTCCACATCTTTATCATTCTACAAAGAGATTCAATTGAATTTAGGTTTATAATTTACATTCTGATTTAATTTTTAATTTTCACAAGTAGGAAAGTTTCAAAGCTTTAATGCATTACAATGTGCATTAACATTTTTATTCATATCAGGAAGGCATATGTGCATACATTAGTATATATATATATTTCTATAAAAAGTTAATATTGAAGGCCCGAAGGCTTTCTTTCACTAGACTTTAAAATTTATTTATTTATCTGTCCAGGTTCTCCATCTTCATTGTATTTCGCGATATGTGCCCAAAGTAGTATTTAATTTCCTGCTGGAATATTGTAGTCGACGAACAGTGTATACGATATCGGGTAACGAAATAGCTTTATTTATGTATCATATTTTTGCCCTCTAAAATTGTGGAATAAAATAACTTTGCTCGGTTTTTCTCCATGATATGTCAAGTGAATAAATAATATTTTTTATATATTAAAATTAATTAAAGATTATTAGATTTAAACAAGTTTATTATTCCAACAACCAATTTTTAATAAAATTTAATTTAATTTTTTTTAGATTTTAATTTTAATGCATTGAAAAAATGTTTGTTGTGGCTTTAGCTCTTCATATGCCGACATTTCATTGGTTGCTAAAACCAAATCGTCAGTGAAGTTTAAGCAGTTTGATAACATTCACTGACGATTTGGTTTTAGCAACCAATGAAATGTCGGCATATGAAGAGCTAAAGCCACAACAAACATTTTTTCAATGCATTTTGCAAAAAAACTAATTGTTTCTAACGATTGGTAGGGATATTCTCCCGAATAATAAATTTCAATATTAAGTATTTTAATTTTAATATTAATATACATATACACAAAAATATCCTAAAAGTATGCAGTGTGTCTTGACTACTTAATTCTCTAGGTATAGAATATAAATATAAATTATACGCACCGAGTCACAGTTGTTTTCGTCAAAAGGCATTAAAGTACTTGTAAGCAATATATGTATATGTTCCCATCGATCCTATAAGGAGCATAGGGCCTTGTAAGCAATAAAACTAATTATTTCCTGTGCGGTCCTTGATTACATGATTTTGAAAGAACACGGCAATTTCAATATTTGATAATGTATCAAATAAGACATGAAAGATTCATTTGTAATTTTGATAAAAAGTTGAAGTCGAATGGGGAAGCCACCACCAATCTTAATATTGCTTATATTCTTGTTAATCAGCTTATAAAAATTCTGTAAGCAGCACTATTTTAATGCGCTTTTAAGTATTCTCACTAACAAAATTCCTCAACAACAGCAAAATATTTCGAATAAACAAACAATTTTGTCCTTGTCTGTGGCCTAATTTTTTGCTTTATATGTGTTGTAAGTACTCTACATACTTTAAATTATATTTTAACTATATACTAGTTCCATTTTAGTATTATTAAATAAAATATGGATCTCATTTTAGTATTATTAAATAAAATATGGATCTCATTTAAAATTGTGTGCATGTTTTTTTTTATGAAATATATAGAACTCAGCGAAACATATACCCAAATTACCCATTAATTCCATTTAATATTCTACTATATGAAAAAAAAAAATTCTTGATATATGAACTACGACACAGTTAGCAAAACTTTTAGCAAACTTACTTATCGATTTAAATAAAATACAAAAAGGCATATATATTAACCAAGTGTTTGCATATAAAGGCTAGAATGTAACTTCTCCTCATATAAATATGTTTCTTTTAGCAAAAAAAAAAAAAAATACATAGAAATTCATACAATTTTCTTTATTTTTAATTTCCATATCCTGCTTTGTGCTCATCAATCTGTCCCCTAACCAATCTTTTAAATTATTCCTTGTGTTAGTTGAAATAACAGTCAATCGATGTCTGTAAATGAAAATATGCTTGTAACTTAATAAGGGTATACCACAAGAAATGTCAAAGTAATATAGGACATAAAAACGGTCACATGCATAATGGGAAAAAGGGAAAAAAGTTGAGAGGACAATAATGATATGTATTTTTTTTAATGCCAGTTCTGACAACAGAGTGATATTGTTAAAACATAAAAGTAGAAATAATTATAATGGACAGAGATATGGTTACGTGGTCGGTAATGTTGTAAAGGGAATATAAAAAACACTATATTGGTAAAGAAAATTGCAGCATTCATATAAAATTTTATGTGAAAAATAATGAAACAAGCATTATTAAAAAATTTTTTTCTTGAAATTAGTTTTCTTGCTGATATTAGTGATTCAAAACTGTAGAAATCTAATTGCTCTCTTACAGTTGATTATTCAGTAAAATCACACATATCGAAAATAAGTAATCAAAAGAATTCTTCATTAAGTAAAATTAGTGTTTCCGGTGAAAACATTTTTAACTATCCCAAACCTTTTAATAAAACTTCCTAACAATCTGCGACAATGAAATTAAAATGTAAATGTACATTCTTAATCAACTCCAATGTATTACATAAATGTATAATTATTTTCTGATTGAGTTGATAGTTATAATAAAGAAAGGCAATATAAAATTCTAAACTGATTAACAGAAGAGTATGATAGACGATATATGAGGGAGAAAACATCGAAACCGCTCAAATATTAAACAGTTAAAAATATTTATAAGTTTAGATGATCTCTAATTTAGATGCTTATGCTTTTTTAAATTAGATATATACCAAAAATGCGGAGAAGACCGAATACGTTAATGACTATAAAGAAAGCATAAAGTTACATAATCAAAAGTTGGTAATAAATTTTTACGGATATACTGGTGAAAGAAAATAAATATGTATATGATTCCATTCAAAATAATGTAACATGAAGAAAAATTAAGAAAGTTTATATATATACAATTAATTAACACTATTTTTTCGACCTTTTTTGTTTTAATATATATACTTTTTGTAATCAAGCGTTAGGTCTTTTTTTAAAAAATTAGAATCTTATTCAATATTTCGACGCCTCTTTGGGCGTCTTCTTCAGGAAATTTTTTTATTAATATGACAAATGAAAAAATTTTTTTGAAAACTTATTTTACATACATACATAAATGAACAAATTGAAAAAATTTTTTTGTGAACCAATCAAAATTTAATAAAGTAAAATTTTTTTTTTTAAAGAAAACAAAAAACAAAAACTAAACAAAAAATGTTTTTAACCTATGAAGAAATGAAAAATCCTTTATACTAATTATATAATAACAATAAAAAATATTTTACATTCCTATTAGTCAGTTTAATTTACGAATCAAATGCCTATAACATTGAGCAACATTATCTGTATCAGTTTTATAGTTTACTACTTTATTACTTGGTCTTAGCTATAGAGAAGAATTTTAAACGACGTTATATGTTAGAGATGCTTAACATTATTAATGTACCAAGTAATAAAGTAGTAAACTATAAAACTGATACAGATAATGTTGCTCAATGTTATAGGCATTTGATTCGTAAATTAAACTGACTAATAGGAATGTAAAATATTTTTTATTGTTATTATATAATTAGTATAAAGGATTTTTCATTTCTTCATAGGTTAAAAACATTTTTTGTTTAGTTTTTGTTTTTTGTTTTCTTTAAAAAATTTTTTACTTTATTAAATTTTGATTGGTTCACAAAAAATTTTTTCAATTTGTTCATTTATGTATGTATGTAAAATAAGTTTTCAAAAAAATTTTTTCACTTGTCATATTAATAAAAAAATTTCCTGAAGAAGACGCCCAAAGAGGCGTCGAAATATTGAATAAGATTATAATTTTTAAAAAAAGACCTAACGCTTGATTACAAAAAGTATATATGTTTATATATATATATATATATATATATATATATATATATATATATATATATATATATATATATATATATATATATATATATATAATACTTCTGCTGCCACTCTTGATAAATATATTTTCTAATTGTATATTGATTTGTTATTGACATTTATTTTGATTTTTGCTTAACAGAAAACAGCGCTGCACAAACTCAGAAATCTTGACAAACTTAACTAAAATTAAAGCAAATTTAAATAGCCGTGCACATCTATAGAACTTTTTAAACTTTCTTCTTGTCGAAAGAAGTTTAATCAGCTTTTTTGTACAATTTTTCATACTACTCCCATTTCGGCAAAAAAAATATAAATTTACTTTATAACTTTGTTGCTTGTATATATTAATATATATTTTTTTATTAAAATCCTTTATTTACAATCTGTTGACTAAAGATTTTATACAATATATATTTTTATACATATATATTCTATTCACATTTTCAAGCGACCTGGCTCAAACACTTATGCGGTATTAACAATTAGAGAATTTATAGACCTGTCTAACATTTAGAAAAACTCTAATGATCGTAAAGGACTTGGTTTGAATAGCCTATAACCTTGACTTACATACAGTAGACATTTAATCACAGCAAATTAATTTATTTGACCAAAAATGGACTGATGTCGCAGCTCTCTCGTTTGGATGTTTGCTTCTAAAATATTTGCAAGCGGGCGATTGAACCACAGTAAAATTTGGCTGTCACATGGCCTTTTTGTTTATAAAAGACTTGAATATTTAGGGACAATATCAGAAATCTAACCAATATTATGATTTTTTATTAAGAGATAATTTTTTCAAACTCCTATCAAAAAGATCCACCACACAAAGTTTTTTTTTTTGGAAGTTGATAGAAAATAAAAATAAAAGGCATCGTCCTATGTAGAAAAGCTTAAAGAAGGTCTACTAGAAAGATATTTAAATGCTAATGTTGAAACTACCAAAGATTTTTTACAATTTTTAGAAAAACCTGAGTCCGCAAATGGCGCTAAGAAAAAATATTTGTTCGCTAAGTCAGTGAATACGTAACATATCGAGCAATAGGCAAGGTGATAAGCAGTGACTTACTCAAATATTATTCCGTTGGAGTTTCAAACACTAGAAATAACATACATTCTTTCCTAGAAGCTCGAGCTGGAAAGGATATCACATGAGCAATTATTCACATGCATGAAGCATATCCTTACTTTGATCACAAAATATATTGCGAATAGATTACAAAACTAAACAAAATCATTGTCCTTTGATAAATTGTCAATGAACGGAGTCTTAACTGCGTTTTCTCCATCTATCTGTATCTAAATTTTTCACGTTAAGCATTTTGGAGCAGTGTCTTTATTGTTTCAATCTTATTTCTCTTAAGAACTTGCCGTTTCCATTTAAAAATCTGCAATTTTACTTAAAATATGCATTATAATACACCCTTGATAAGGCCAAAGTTCTGAAAATGGCTGCAGTTCATTTGAGATTTCTTTGCTTGCCATGGGCCCAATTCTATTTTAGCTAAACCAAAGTATGTAGCATAATTGGCAGGGATGTTTTAACTTGAAATTATATGCTTATATAAAAAGTAACACACTGAACATTTTTTTATCGAACTACTATATATAAAAGTCTAATTGCCCTACGGATCCGGACAAGGTCACGGGTATATTATAATATATTTATAAATATTCTATGCCTCCTTTTGTTTAATTAAAATTTTTTTATTCGTTATATGAATAACAGCCAAAGACTTATATCTTAAAGTTCCATTTATACAAAATTCTACAAATGCTCCTGCTTTCTTTTTTAATTCGCAAAAGAATTCCCAAAAAATAAACTTTTAAAAATTCATTGTTCAATTCTTTAATTCTTTCTATAAGCACCTGTAAATGTTGTGTTTATTTTGTTCACTAAAACTTGCTTAAAAAGGCTCCTTAAGGGTTAAAACATTAAGACAAATTGCTTATTCTATTAGAAAAAGAACATAAATTTACCACATTTTTTAAATAATTTACAAAGATCTCAAACTTCCAAGCTCTTACACTTCAAGTTTCCTTTTAACGTTTGCGAAGAAATAAAAAGGCAACAAGCGATTGTTTAAATACGTATGAGTGTGTACATAAGCCGGCAGTTAAGTAGCAAGAAACTCTTGTAAATTGGAAATAACAAGAAAAAATGGTTAAAACTATATGACAGCTGTAGGCGATATGAAAATACTTATTATGTATAAGAAACAAAGTAAAAGAAAACATAATTAAAAAGCAAAAAAACACATACTTTGAAATGGTTAAACAAAGGTAGCAAATTAAAAAAAAAAATGACAAGAGAAAATTACAAACAAGAACATACAATATAAACGAAAGTAAACCCAACTGAAATAAAATACAAAAATGTCATTAAAACAAGCAGAAACAGGCTGCAAATAGAAAAAAAAACTGAACAGAGAAAAAAAACTAAGAAACTGCAAATAAATGCTGAAAAAAATTGTTTGTAGGATGAAAAGGAATTAAAGGAAAAATCTATATGTTGGCGTTTTCATTGTTAAATTATGGTTAGTTGACACTAGGCCATTACTCGGGAAAGCAACACTTATATAAGATAAATAAAGGAAAATTCTTGTTTAGAGCCTTAATTTTTTCTTATCAAGATTATTATCTTAAATTAGTACATAGTAAAAATAATAAGAATTTTAAAATAAAATTAAAATTAAATTGACTTTTGATAAATTAAATACCAATCTCGTAGTAAAGCAGGACAAAAATACTTCGTTTTTAAAAACCTTTGTAATCTCAGAAACATATTAAGCCAGACGTGTATTGTATTGAGAATATTTCAGTCGTTTATTCTTTTTTATTTGCGAAAAACTTTTAAACGATCCAGGATCGAAACTATAAAGCTTTAATGAATTGATATGTTAAATAAAGCAATTGAACTATTACGCTAATTACTTTTCTTAAAAAATTTCATTTTGAGTACACCCTCGTTTCAAAGCGACTTTAAAAGAATAAAGATACCTTTACATATACTTACAATAACACACCTACTCATACACCCACACGTAGTTACAGCCAACTTACAGCATTTTTACAGCACTAGACTGCCAAAGTAGCATTCAGGCATTAAATATTCCTTTCTTCTTCCCATTCTCCAACTCCTTTATGTTTAAGTTTTTGTTGGAAGATTTTTATTTTTAATTAGTTAGAAATTTCTTGCTTTCCAGCAATAATAATTGCAACTGGCAAACTGCAAAGGATGTGTTACTAGAAGAAATTAAAACTGAAGAGCTATTTCAAGGAAAAATAATATAAAACAGCTGAAGAAAAAAAAAACATTGAAAAAGCTGTAGTTAAAGTTACAAAAGGTGTAATACATTAACATCTACTTCCATGTATTTGTACTCGAGATGCTTTTTTCTTGGCAATTCTTTGCAAAGAAAATGGCAAACATAATTTCAACTCTTTGTACACTTGATAAGTCAACATCTTTTTGTTCGAGCGTTTTAAGTTTGTTTTAACATGCTCTTTTACTGGCAACATTGTGGCAAAGGGCATTGTGAATTTGATGAAAAATTCACAACAAAAGGAAGTGATATTAAAATTTTAGTTGACTTGATCTCTTTCTTAAGTTTAAACTGCTGTTTTTTAAAAGATCATTTAAGGATATCTTGACCGATTACTATTACAAGTTTGATATGCAAAAATATGTGTGTATAAACATTAAAAAGGTTTTATTAAACTTTAATAATTTTTGAAAAATTAGAACAAAACAGTGATAATTTTAAGAAAGGTAAGTTTTCTTTTTTCAAGGTTCTATTTTTACAAAAACGTATGATGAGCGCCAAGAGGATTTTATTTGTGCTAATGTAATGGACATTTCAACATTCTAGTTTGAAAAACCATCAACCACATATATATATATTACTTTTGAAATATCACTTGAGAATAGCAGAAATAAAAAGATTTATATCGAATATAAGTTGTTTGCATTTTCAAATATTATTTAATAGATTTTAAATGGCATGAAACAACATAGGAAACTGAACTCTCCTAAACAATATGATATGCGGTGAAATTCCAAGTTGGTTATTCCATCAGGCTAAGAAGTTAGGTTAGGTTGGGTTAGGTTGATTGGAGGGGTGTGCTAGCCCATGTCATACGACATACACTTAAGCCAGTGAAGGCTTGTTGTGCATTCCCTTTAATTATCAGACACAAACTGCCAGAGTTCTGCGGCAGGATTCGAACCTGCGACCTTCGCACTACGAGTCTAGTACACTACCTACTAGTCTACGAAGGCCAAGAAGTAGTGTATCTTCATAATTTATATATATAAATGTTTTATAATTAAAATATAGTGGATCTTCATAATTTATATATATAAATGTTTTATAATTAAAATATAATTTAAATTTATAGCTTCATCACAGAACATGCTGTTATAATAAGGCAAAGACAGCAATATACACCCAGCACTATTTTTAAGCTGCAATGAATCAATAGAGCTGTCTAAACGATTGACGCTTCTCCTATTGTAGTAGAGAGAATTTGAAACACTGGCTCATACATGGGAGCCGTATTTTACCTTCGGATGAATATGGGTGGCATAGATAGTAAAGAGATTAGAAGAAGTCAAGTACTCCCATTATATGTGTTACTAACGGACCAGGCGAACTTCGCCTCGCCCCAATTTTAAGCCTTCAGACAAACTTTCTATTTTTTTCATTTGAAAAGCCATTAAGGAATAATTTCAAACAAAATTTCATACAAAAACTCGATTTTCGATTTTTCCAATTTTCCGACTTTTCCGGAGGGATTTTCCAAAATTTTCTTCCATAAAAACCTTCTCCTCGAAAATACGAACAACTGACAAAAAGTTTTACAGAAATCCGCCCAGCCGTTCTCATTTTATGAATTATTGTATTTTGCCACGCCCCTCCGCCCACAGACCGAAAATAAAAAATCGGACTTCACAGTGTCACCCACCCGAGTATTCTGATGGTTCCCTGAGAATTTCGTCAAAATCGGCCTAGCCGTTTTGGAGCCATTACGTTACATACACACATACATTCACACATCCTATTTTATATATATAGATTCATATTTTGCCCTATAGACCCATACTCCAACAGACTTAGCCTATTGTTGAAATGGACGTGAATGACGAATGCTATTGAAGATATGGTTGAAATTTTGACACAGAAGGTGATTTAGATAAATAATTAATAGAATAGAAGTAATAACGGAGCTTCGTTGCACGTCTGAATTGATCTTGAGCTCATTTGATAGGATCTCATCTATAGTAATTCGTAAAGTACAATTCCTAAAAAAGTTTAAAATTCGTTAACTGATGTTGATATCGACACCGAAAGCACTAAGTTTCGAAAGAAGTGCACCATGTTAATTTCATTTAAACTCATTTAAAATATCTACTTTTTCTGTACTTCAATAGAAACTGTTTTTATTCAATTTTAGCGTTTTCGCTTCACATAGTATTAAAATAAGTAATTGTTCTCATTTACTTACAAATTCGATATCACACACAATATTAAAGATGTGCTTTTTATTCAATATATAAAATGCTTTAATCAAAAATTCTAACTTTTTACAAAATAAGTCTTTTAAAGGAATTTTGTTGCATGCAAATTATTTTATTGCAGCAAAAGCGAAAACAAAACTGTCAGTATATAATATTTTGTTAAATTTTTTGCAATATTTTGTATTCCAACTGTTTCAATCTACTCAAATATTGACCAATAGATAAAATTTCATGCAACAAATTTCACTGGAAAAAATGCTTCGTGTAAATGTAATCTTGGACGACATTTCAATCAAAGTGTTTTTATGTATATTTTTACTGTGCGCAATTTCACTTGAAAAAATAATATTAATTCGTTTCACGCAGGCCAGTGGTAACAAAAATATATGAAAAAATTTGCGAATACAAGTTCAATAATACAATCAACCTTTAACAGCAGAACGTACATAAAAATAGAATTAAATTAAAATTGAAAATGATTTTTGTTTATACACAAACTCATCAGCGTTCATATATACACTTGGCCAATAAACCACAAAAACCAAAAAATGTAATCAATACGCAAATAAAACTATTCGAATAATTACTGCAAACATAAAACAAATGCATGCAACGAAACGAGGTTAAACTTTAAATTTCTTTTATATGAAAGACTGGAAAGTTCTCAAAGCATCATTAAAAAAATTTTATTGACAATAAAACTATAATTAATACAGAGCAAGTTCCTTTTGTAAGAGAGGACTGGCTATGGCCTTGTTAGTACAGACATTGGGTTTCAAAAATAATCCCATCAAAAAAAAAATACAAGGATGATTGCTTGCCACATCTTAAGACTGCAATTGGAATTGAATTAATATTTAAAGCATTTTGATAAACACATACAAAATATTTTGTGCCTTGTTTTTTCCAAAGCTGTACATATAATGCAAATTGTATTCATATTAAGGCACTTTAATTTTCTTTAATAATCATTTTGCTCTAAATAACATAGTTCTTCTGTACAAAAACATAATTATTGATACAATAATATACTGCAAAAATGAATGGAGTTTAGATTGTTTTATCATGCACAATTCCAAATTAATCCTTAACAAGATAAACCCAAATTTTTGTTTCATTTTTGTCGTATATATGAAAGCAAGTTCCACTTTTCTCAATATAGTGTCAATCCCTTAAGTACTTTTTATTATTCAAATAAAAAATAATAAAATAAATTATTTTCACTATGATTAACTTCAAAGGTTGTCCACTACTTACACTACAACACAAGCATGCATACAAATAAATATTTACAAGCTAAATACACTTTTTATCACATGCACAATAGGAATTCAACTGGCCTTATGAAACACACATGCAGTACATAAAATTATCGCAATACAAAACTATTTGCATTTAGTTTTTTTATTTCTTTTAGGTCTCTTTTCAACACTGTATTTGCATATTAACGAGGTTGAATCGGGAGCAGCATGCCATTGCAACCATGGGGCACTTGCAGTGGCTAAAATGAAAACAGCAGCAACAGCAATAGTAGTTTTTATTTTGGCCAATGATGAAGCAATTAATTTACAATTAAAATGAAAAGTATTTACAATATTACACAGCATCTAGAAAAAAACAGCAAAAAATTTGAAAATCTGAAATGGAATAAAACGACCACAGTACAGAGCAAAAATATTAAAAAAAACAAACACAACGAAATAAAATAATGTAAAAAAAACTTCAAACAAAAACAGCTGCGAAATACCAAACAAATGTTACCGACTGTGCAATGGAGTACAAATATACCATACATTTATACATATTTAACGAAAGAGAAATATACAGCTGTGTTGCAAAATAAAGCAGATTTTGTTACAGATATAAAAATCAAATCAATTGCACTAACATTTAAATAAGGGATTAAATAATAGCGTATGGCAATTTTCGTTATATTCGAATTTATAAAATAATGCTCTGGCCCACAACTGGTTCATAAATATTTGCCATATTATTTCTATACACATTACAATGATTTTATATCTGTTCACAATGATTTCATATTCGAATTAAATCTTGGATTGAACTTGAAGTCTTATTATATATTCACAAGCACTTGATCAATGTTGGTTTTTGTGTTATAAACACCAAAATTATTGGCTTGGTTCTTCTAAGTGCTGCTGATTTATTTCTAATTTAAATACAAGTTTTTTCTTTGAGGAATAGATATATCCAATATTGAAATTTATTAGAATTTCAGAAGTCATATATATTCAAGCTGCTTAAAGTTGACTGACGCGATCAGTGAAATATAGAAATATGAACAGCAAAAAAGCTTAAAAAGTTCATATAATTTTATCTAAAAAAAAAACGTACGATCAATATAATATTGCGTATACGCAGCATAAAGCCATAAATACACGAAAACAAATTTTCCATGAAATATTTTTCATGTTCTCAACAGAAAGTTTTTTGAGCCATGTACACAAATATTCTATCGAAAAATTCTGTTGCCGTCGTTAGGAAAATATTCAGAAATTTTCTAGCGAAAATTTTACACACCATTGATTCGTAGAAAGTTTTTCGGTTTGTGGAAAAAAAATTCGATCCATCAATAGAAAATGTTTCGCTTTGTCTATATAAATTTTCTATGGAAAAATCTCTGGGCTTTCGAGTAATGGACATTAAGTTTCTATAGAAAATTGTTTGGTTCAACGTCAGAAGTTTTCTCATATTATTAAAATTCATCGAGGCAATTTGCCAAAAATATTCATTTTGAATAATAATATTTGAATGAAAATAATATTTTAATGAAAATTTTATGCTTATACATAAGTGTTCAAATTTCTTCAAAATAATATTCTACCGAAAATTTTCGCGGCTTTCGAAAGAAGTTTTTTACAAGTCATTTTAGGGGCCATTTTTTAGCAAATTTGTTTTGGTTAATAGAAAAAATTTTAGGTTACTAAAACAAAGAATAAGAATAATCTTGCAGCAATCGACAATATTTGCAACCATTATTAAAATTTTAATTGAAAATATTTTTGACCATCGATAAAATATGTACACAAAAATTTCCCTGTGTTTTATATAAAATTATCCAGTAAATAATTTTCATCACTGAAAATTTTCCTGATGCAAAAATGTCCACAGTATCGAAAGTCCTGCACATTTTTTGCCACAGAAAATAATATTTTAAATAACATATACGCGGTTTAAAATATTTGTTTGATCGTAAGTAAATTACTTCAACATTTAAAATAATACACAAACCAATAAGCAAATGAGGAACAAACAAAAAATAAATCTGTTCAAAAACTGCATGCCTGCTGTGCAACACAAAAAATAAAGCGAAAATAAATAGTTGAGGCTTTTCATTAAAATCGTTCAATATGTTTTTATTTCAGACTTGCTTTTATAATTTTCTCCTTATTTTTTCCCTGCTGCTTGATGGTACTGATATTTACGAGCAACAATACGAGTGTACTTTGATATTCTCTGCTTGTTGCATCATATGTCTCTATGGATTTTTTTGTCTACTATTGCCAGAATATGTACTATCTACTGCATGGTGGTTATTCAATTAAAAATTACTTTATTTGCAATTAAATCGTTGCTCAAAGATACCAAATTATACTCGTGCGATGGTCCTCTGGTTTTTATTTTTTTGCAGAAGAGCAGAGACAGTGAAACTGTGTTTTTAACACAAAACAAATCATCAATCTGTTTATCATCATCATCATCATTATCATCATCGACATCAAATCTCTTTCTCTACTGCATGTTGGCACTATCAAGGGCATCAGTGTGCGATGAAATTTTTTAGCTTTTGTATAAAAATGTGTTCCTGTTCTGTAAGTCAGATGGAACTTTAACTTTTTATTGGTCGTCTATTAATGATGTAGAGTATATGTGCTGTTGCTACTATTATTACTTCCATTAGCAATTCCATCGTCTCTATCGTAATCACTGTAATTTATATTTTATTGAAATATAATATATCGGACAAAAGGCTACTGAAATATCAGCTAAATGGGATTGCATTTGTTACAAAGATTTTATAATAATGGTAAAAGCTATTTTTTACATTGCCAATTATTGTGGTGAGTGTTCTTCAAATTTGTTTTGTTTTTTTTTTTTCTATTGAACTGAATTTTATAAAAATATTAAACAAACGTAAAACAAATCGTTTATATCCAACGATTGTAAGAGATTTATTTTTAGGCTTCAATAAGTTTATCTAACTTAGAAGGGGTATTCGGTGAGGAATGTAATTTTTTTTTTTTTTTTGAAATAACCATAATTTTTACCACCAGACTCCCAAGGAGAGGAGCAGCAGTTCAAATTATGCACAAGTCTGGTTAGTAAACGAAAACGAAAGTAAAAAATTCAATTTTTTTTTTAAATTTTATCTTAGAAGATTATGATCGTATAAGTTCCAGTCATATATTTTTATTGGCTAGACAATCAACTCCAATATTACAATTGACCGGATAGATAACATCCATTCAAATTCCAATGATGTGGATCCTTAAAAATTAAATAATTTCCACTAAAATAAAAAAAAATCAAAAAAATAAGATTATTCCCAGATTTAAAATTAATATAAAATTTTAAGTTTAGGGTCTATTTTGAATTTATGTACTCCGATGCCAAAAAAATATATAAGTTTCAATAATATAAAAGAAAACAAATATGGAAACAATTTAATTGAGGCAACAAAAAACATTAATTAGACTAAAAACTAACAACTTTTTAAAAAATTTTACAGAGTTCAATTATAGTCTCTATGAAGTCGAAATAAATTTAACGTTATTATATTAGTTATCTACAGAGATATTTGAAGCCATGATCATGAAACTATAAATTAAATTCTATATTTAATTACTAAATTTTAAAGTTATTATATTGAATCCAAAGTTTTAACAGGCTATTTTTAAATTGTTTAGCAATAACAAATTAGATTTACCGCAGACTCTGATAGAAAATTATTTATGTAATAATAACATCCAAGTCAGAAATTAGAGAGGCCCTTAAGGCTCTGCAAATGAAATGATGCACTGGAATAAACTAAAATCTATACCATATCTATAATATACTCTACTAAATCAATTTCAAAATTAAGAGAGCCTTAGTTCTTAATTTATGTTTGAGCTTGAAATTAAATCTCCATCGACATGCAATGTTTCTTTATTAATACAATTTACTCAATTGTTGGCATTTTACAGCTGTTTCTTTTGCGATAAGTTAGCACCATAATTATTTATTAGTCCTTGCTGCTTAAAGGCTTACATTTATTTTCTCTGAACAATATAATGAAATTTAATCGAAAACAACCAAGTTTATAAAAAATATTCCTAAGCTATTGTAGCTTAGCATTCTATTACCCTAAAAGCTTAATTACTAAACTTTTCCACTTTAACCAAAAAACTCAATTCACCAATACTGACAGTTAAACAAAATCTTATAAATTTTTTTTAAAGTTGTTTAATTTGATCCTTTTCTTTATCCTCCTTGTCATAATTTGTTTTTTTTTGCATTTTCCTTATCTCTTTCAAACATGCGAGATGCTTAAAAAGTTGAAGTCATATTCAAAATAAAATCCTACACTAATCTATAACAATTTATAAATAACAAAACTGAATCTAGTTATTCTGTCAGATAAAATATAACAAATTTAACATACAATAGTGTGTATGTAAATGTTATTAAATAAATGCGAAAACATATTTATGGTTTTATTATCATTTAGATAGAAGGAATATAAAATCTATATAAAATCTATATCTATATCTCAAAAATAACATAATACGGCCAATTTTTATGTAGATGGAAAAAGATAAATCACGAGCAAATATTGTTTATGACAATATGCGACACAATCACTCAAATATTTTTGTCAAAAAGTTTAGTTAAATAATATTTTCTTAAATTGTTATACAATATATTAAATGTGAAACCCGCACACTGGGATAGGAACAGAATTATTTTTAAATGGATATTCTTATTGCCACTATATTTCATAGGCCTACGATCAACTCACTTGAATATCTCCCGTTTTGCCCAATCTTATAATGAATACGTCTTTTTGGCTCTAAAATGATATAAAAATAATTTATTTATTAATACATTAAAAAGCCAAGAATACTACTTGTTACTGCAATGTTTATCTGTCACTATGTCAAGTTCAATTTTAATTTTTTTTGCCAAAAATATTTCTTTGAGGACGTTAATTAATAACAAAATAAACGATCCGTCTCACCGTAAATGGACCGGACAAAATTCGAGAACTTATCTTGACGCAAAGCTCTTTGAGACTGGATCGTCCATTAGCTAGCCCTTTCATTACAATGTATTATGCTGGTGTATTTCCAGTGTATTAAAAAATTGCTCGTATAGCGCTACTCTCTAAGAATTGATGCAATAGCAACCAAGAATAGCGATTTGTTCGGCGCTTTTCAAAGTGATGGAAGCATTTATATAAAATCAAACATGTGCTTAGCAACTTTCACACTGCGTGCTGCCAGTACTCCTCTCGGGAAATCAGTTTTATCCTTTTCACCTTTTTTGGTGAAAATATAGTCGTCTCTCTAGACATTTATAAGATTTTAAATAAAGCAAGGTATATACCACTCGTATAGCGATCACCCTATAGGAGTTATTTTTAATGGGATATCATAAGGCATGCTCAATACCGAATCGTAGCTAGCAAAAGGTACCATTTTTTCTCCTAACCTATTATTTTATTATTTTTCTTGATGACCTTCTTAGTCAAACTTCTCATCTTATCTAGTTCTCTGCAGGTCACCGTAGTATTTGATATTCGTATTTGTTTAACAATAGGCCAGGGATCATGAGGCAAATTATAATGATGTTTCAACAATCCACGAATGTGAGCATGAAAATTCAGTGCGATATTTGAAGGACTCAGCATTCAAATGCTTTAATTTTTCAAGGAAGTGCAATGTTTAATTTTATGTTCTATCTCTTTATTCCATCTTCGTCCGTTCAAAAGTGTAAAACCTTTTTCATTTATGAGCCGGTTCATCAAGGTGCATTTTTAAAATACTCGACCGATTACAGGAGAGATCGATGAAGTCCAGTGGTGTCAGTAGTGTAACAAACTTTATTGACTCACTGGAGCATTAATGCAGGATATTCTTGACTATCTTATTGTTACTAGAATACAATAAATTTTAACGAAATTAATAAACTTCCCATAACTGGAGCAAATAACTTGGATAAACTTTATTTAGTTAAAAACAAAAATAGAAATTAAATAATCTTGCTGACACACAAACCAAAAATGAAAGTAATTATACATTAGTTTGAAAAATTTTTTAGAGTATAAAGAGATTAATTATTTCAATTTGGTTTGGAATTAAAATCAAAAAGTTCATAACATTTTTGTTATTTTCTACCTTCCATATAGTATCATCAATAATATTTAGAAAGTATATTGATTGTGCACCATTGTGACCAATAATATAACACGCGGCTCTCTTTGAATTTTTGATTATTATATATAAATAAATTAATATGGCAATAACATCGGAAAAGACAGTGCAAAATTCTGCTATATATTTTACAAAAAGCATACTTAGATTATTATTTCTTCCCTTGTTCTAGTAGGTCTTTTTACTATCATTTTACAACATTAGCTTTATACCAATGGACCAACTTGTAACTACTAACGACATTGTTAATAACTGCTTTACTGTTGCGTGCTCTTCTATTCTTAATATTTAAAATTCATTGAACCAAAAACCTACTAACAACAATATCATAACAACAAGCGATAGCACCAAAAAACCTTAGATGTATAGAAATTTAAAAATAATATTTCCTTCACTGATTTTATTTTAACTTTTTTTAATACTTACATTTTCATAAAGTAAAATTGAATGACATTAAAAACAATTTTGCAAGCAAAACAATTTGCTTTCACGTACAATACAGTAAAGCAATAAAGAGTACATTTATTCGTCTCTGTATTGGTAGCCAACTCTCATACAATAACCATTTAGTACAAACAGTTTCTCTTTTTTGCAATTTTTACCCGTAGGCCAGGTTTTATTTTAGTTCATTGTTATTTTTCCCAACAAAAAAAGGTAAAAGCAAGCCGCACACACATACACAAAAAATATTTACCGATGCCATAGTGAATAAAATCACTCATACGTACTGGTAGGAGAGAAAACATTATTATCAAGAAATATATACTGCATATTTTAAGGAGACATTGAAACAGTGTTGGTTGGCCTTTGATAGACATTGGCCTAGATTTGTACCAGAGTTTTTATTTACCAATGAAAATAAGTAGAGGACTCTAAAAATAATTCAAGTTTTCAATTTTATTTTATTATATCGAAACATGTTAATAAAATTTTCTAAATATAATTTTTTTTCAATATTAATTAGAATTTTACAGCCTCATGAAAATCAATAAATATCTTAATTATTTTTCAGTTGCTATTAAACACTTACATATTGTACTATTTTTCATTAACATACAAACCAAAAAAATCTTTTTCTTTTTGGACAAGGCCAACACTTGCATAAGGTGAAGTTGGTAGTAGTAGAGGTTAAAGTTGTATGTGTGTGATATTTTTTCTGCCGTTACATATTGCAACAACATAACAACGGCAGCATTAAAAAACGGCATCAGGTGTTGCACGCTGTACAAGAGCTTATCTCAAATGATTTATAAACTACGAACAGTGGTGAGGCCAAAGCCATTGTCATTGCATAAAATATGCCAACAAATATTGTACACGATAAATGCGAGTATACGAAGGAATGTTAGCAAAAACAAAAAATAAAAAAAGGGTGACGACTAAAAATGTGAAAAATATTTTATGAGGAAACCGAAAACTTTCGTAAATAGAAAAAATTTTTTATATTTTCTTGAAGATGCTCTCTATAATGAATTAGCAAAATAACGAGTCTAATATGGTTAGGTTAGGTTAGGTTTATTGGAGGGGTATGTCAGCCCATGTCATACGACATACACCAAAGCCAGTGAAGGCTTGTTGTGCGCTCCCTTGAGTTTAACCATAACACATTGACCCAAAGGTCTAGAGAAACTCCGTGTCACTCACAAAGTTCCTTAATTCCCTCCAGCATATTCCCCGTAATCGGCTTATGTCCGGTAAGATGTCACCCCCAAGATATTGGGATCTTATTTGTGAGAAGGCGGGGCATTAGCACAAATAGTGTTCCAATGTTTCGCTCTCCTCCCCACATGCTCTACATTCATCTCCTCCCGCTATTCCGACGCGTTTAAGATGTGCCAGTAGTTGAGAGTACCCTGTGACAACTCTCATTATTCTACTTAGTTCGAGCTTACTAAGTTTTAGCAGCTCCCTCGTTCTTCTCTCGACTGGATCTCCCCATAGAATTTTTGTATTGATTCCCATGGTTCCGTTATTCCAGAGAGTTGAATGGGCCCTATATGCCCAAGTCTTTAGCTCAGATTTAACTGCATCGAAGGGTTTCGCGCATTCCAAGCTTATATTACCTAACTCTATTGCACTAGAAGCAAGTGAGTTTGCCCCCTCATTTCCAGTTATCCCCGCGTGCCCTGGCACCCATATGATGCGCACTTCACCATATGTCGAGTAACTGTTAATAGCGTTTTTACATTCCCAAACTGTACGTGATTTAGTGCGTTCCTTTGAGGTTGCTCTAATGGCCATCTGACTATCTGTGAATATATTCACAAGTCCTGACCTCCCCATTACGTTGAGTTCCCTGATACACTCCGTTATCGCCCGAACTTCCGCCTGCAAAACTGTGCAATAATCCGGCAGGCGGAAAAACAGTTCTGTGGTGTTTTCTATATAAACACCAAGTCCCGTTTTCCCTCTCGACCTTGATCCATCCGTGTAACAATGAAGCCCCATGGGGATCTGGTTCCAAGGGTCGGTCAACCAGGAATGGATGTCGGGGATCAATGTTCCGCAGTTGGCCTCTAGTCTAGTCTCCGGTATGCGGTCATTTGCGACATTTTGCGGTATGGACTCTCCTATGGCCGTAAAGATTCGTTGATGATGCGCTTCGTGTTCCTGATCGATCCACTCACCCATCACCTTTAGTCGTTTTGCTGCAAGAGCCGCTTCGTATTTTATACGAATTTCGATTGGCTGGATAGATAATATTGTTTCCATCGCCCCTGTTGATGTCGTTCGGAAGGCCCCACTTATACCAAGACAGCAGGTTCTCTGAACTTTCTGTATTGTTTTGATGTTGCATTTATATTCCATCGACGTCCACCATACTATAGAAGCATAGGTCCTAATCGGCCTGATAACGCTACTATAAAGCCAGTGTGTCATCTCTGGATTCAGCCCCCATCTTGTGCCTATGGCCCGTTTACAGATTGACCAACATATATGAGCCTTTTTGACTCTTTCGTTTATGTGGTCTTTCCATTTTAATTTCCGATCGAGAATGACTCCTAAATACCTCACCCTGTCGGAAATATTTATTGTCCTTTCAAGAAAGCGCGGCTCATCATATGGAGCTATCTTCGTCTTTCTTGTAAATAGGCCAATTTCAGTTTTTTCTGGGTCAACGTTCAACCCTCTTGGTTGAGCCCAGTTGTGTGCCAGGGTTAATGCCTCCTCAGCCTTCCTGCACAAATGATTTGGATCCCTTCCCTTCAGAAGTATCATGACGTCATCTGCATAGCAGACTGTCTCGAATCCCTCATCGGTCAGAGTCCTAATACGAGTCTAATATAGTTTGAAAACTTTTATAAAAACTTGATTATTTTATTGAATTGTTGAAACAAAACTTTAGTAATTTATATAAGAATTTTTTCAATTCAATAAAATTAATTTATAATTATTTAAAGATTTTTTTCTAAACACTGCATATAACATATAATATATTTTTTAGTTTAACACTCATTTTTGTAACTACATTTACTACAGCCACTCTGTATCAGTATGTTGGCAGCCTTTTTATGGCTGATTGTATGCAAAATAGTCGTTTAATATATATTTTGTATTTCTCTTTTTTACCCATAGTTAAAGTGAACTAAAGCAACATTTACATAAGGCCAAACACCAGAAAAAGAAAGTATGAATTATAAACTATATTTTCATAGCCTGCCATCTAAAAGAAGCAAAAAGATAGAATAAAATGGTATTTAATAAATATTATTGAAAATTAAAATTTTAAAAGGCAATAATTGCCTCCTGTAAGCAAAGATTTAGTCACAAGTATAACAAATAACACAATTAGACCATTCAAGGATTATTTAGTGAAAATGCAGCAATTTGTACAAATCGGTGAATATTGTATTTAAAACAAATATGTAAAAGATTTACATCAGTACCTGTGATAAGAGACCATGGTCCCCGTCGCCGCTTCCAGAGGCACGCGCGGGGATAGGATCTACATGTGCACCTGGTAGGGACGACATGGTAGAAAATTCTGTAGAGGCCAACGAACCATGTGCAGACATCTACAGCAGGATCACTAGCACCATACACTCATCCGACCCATAAATCTTCCCGCGTATCTTGGGTTTTAACCACAGCCCCTAAGTGATTCCCTAAAGCACCTCGCCAATAACCAGTCTAGGACAAGTCCTAGAGGCTACTGGTTCCCGTGGTATCAGATAGCATAGGCAAGGCTACTTCCCTAAATACTTATATGCACTCCCGTTACCCTGTTATTTCAAGGAGTGGGTAGTAACATACTGGCCAAGCGAGCGAACCCACTTTTAACTTTAATTTACTTACTGCGTGCCCATTACCCTGTTAGTGCAGGGATTGGGAAGCAACAAACAAGTTTTTAGGGCCTAGTTCCGGAAACCTCATAGCCCTATACCTCAGTAAGCACAACACCAAGCCACCCATACAAGATGTATAATTCGGTCCCCCGGAGGAGTATTTAGGACAATCGGTTAGATCTCTTGTCATTTAACAAATGCTGTACTGCTCTTGTAAAGACTTGAATGGGAAATTAAAACTAAAATAAAAAATTTTTTAACACCACAGAAGTGGACCAAACACAAGAACGCTGATGATGAAAGTGTAGCGGCTTTCGAAAACAGCATGTTGTTCCGTTCTGCTAGTGTTTGTCAGAATAATTTACACATGTGTCTTTGTTGTAATTAGTTCTTTGATAACTATCACATGTAATTTGGCTTATAAAATACAATTGAACTAAGTAGCCTATTTAAAAATTTAATATAAAAATCACAAAAAAAAGGAAAAATGTTCATAAATAAAGAGAAATCTTAAACCTAAAAAATATAAAAAAATTTTTTATTTAATTAATCGTTTTGAAATTAAGTCCAGATTTTGAATGCAGATTTTTTGCGTTAACCTACAATAAAAGATAATTTCATTTAAACAAATTTGCACTAAGGTGAAAACGAACATGTCGAGTAAACGTTATGTTTTTTCGCTGGATATTTCATCATATACATGATATTTTACATTATTTTACAACCACTCATTACGATCGATTTAGTTAAAAAATTTATTTGCAAGGATCTGTCGAGAGAGTTTCAATTCAAAATCCGCATCAAAAAGTAACCATTTAGATATTTCCAAAAACAAATATCTCAAGTTCTTTGCAATTGCTTTCTAACCGAAATTTTATTTATGTATATTAAAAAAAATCGTTTGCCAAGCATAATAAAAATAAGTTCAATTGAGTGCTTATGGTAACCAAAAATTTTAAAAATTATTTTCACTTTATAATTTATTAAGACAATTTAAATTTTTTACCTTGTAAAAAATCCTAAATATAAAATAATTACTATTTGGTCACTTATGTCTTCTCTCAATTATAATCGTCATAAATCTTTGCAATTTATATATATAAATCTATTGGTCTAGTTATAAAAGGCTTTAAAATAATGAATGTAAAAATTATGAGCATTTGCTTACAATGTCTTTGTGAGCTTAAGCACGAATAAATTGTATGTGTGTCGTGCTGATAAAAGCATTTGCAATAAAATTTTATTCAAGAAAAGCTTAATTGAAACAAGAAGTTATGAAATTTAATAAACATTTTTAATTCAATTTTTTTTTTCTTCTAGCAAAGGTAAAATGCAATACTGGTAATAAATTTTCTAAAGTAAAATACATTGAAACTAACGAGTAAATACCAATTTAATAACATAATCCTTTGAATGGTCTTAAAAAACAATCAAATGCACTTGTGCAACAAAAGCTTTGACTAATTAATTTACATTTATCTCTGCAATACAATCTACAAAATGCAATGTGAGCATTAGTACACACATACATGCACACATTTGAAAATGAATGCAACGAAGCAGAATGTAACTAAACACACGCACACATGTCTCTATGCAAATAATATATCAAACACACACACACACCCACGCACAAACAAATACATACATTTACATGTATGTATTGGAAATTTAACACTTTATTAAAAGGACCAAAAACAAACTGAACAGAGAAGGGAATGCTCAACCGGAAAAGGGAAAACACCACTTAATATGACGAACTATGTAGGTCAGGGATGGGAAGAATACTTAATAAATGCTTTCTGAAGATTTCCTTAGTTTTACTTTTTGTATATTCCGTAATTTTTCAAACCACATCGCTAAAGTGAGAAATTCATGCAGAAAATAAAAAATCAATTTTTTAATTTCAAAATCTGCTCTCTTTTTCAAAAAAAAAAACTTTGAAATTCTTAATAGACAAGACGACATCTTGAATTTTATGGGTTTATTCTGAGAAAAATAGAAAATATTTAAAACATATTTTAAATTTTATTTTATTTTCCATCTAAATTTCATCTAGAACATGATTTATAAAATTGGATGCATTTCTAGCGTCGCTACTTAATTGGACAACATACCTTGTGTCAACTAGTATTAGTTTCATTGAAAATTTAACAAATTATTAGTCGTAATAGTAAGTAAAGGATAATCCTAATCACTTTTTATATTTTTATATTTTATGAGTGTTCCAGCCGTAGCTGTAATATGCAAGAAACCAATGTAATATGGTTAAGAAACCAATGTTAGAAATAAGAAAAAAGTGCCTTTAGGTCCCCAATTACACTCTCCATATACAAAAACTCTTCACTAAATAGATTCAACCAATGAGCAAGATTCCATCTTTTTTTAAGTGCAATGCAAGATGGCATTTAATGCATTTTATTTAATTTAAGGATAGTTTTTTCTACTCCACGATTTAAGTTTGTTTCTATCTCGGACGTGCCAAATTCATGCTAACCTAGTGGTCTTATAGCCAGAGGTATAAGAAATCTTAGACTTACATTTTTTACATAAATTTTTTAACACAACGTATTATCAATTCAGGCTTTTTCCATGGTCTATTGTTACCATAGAGAAGGACACACAAATTACTAGAATATGTTTACGTCTCTTTAATTGCACAGGAGATTTTCTTACATTTACTATTTCAGCATTATGATTATGCTTTTTACATAAAAGTAAAATAATCTTTAAGATATTGAATTCAATTTGTGGTTTTAATAGTTACCTGTAATTCTGACTGCACAAGGACTAGTACCATCATCTTCTGTGGCTCTCTATATACACAAAAATAAAGAAATAGACAGTCATACTAAAAATTTATTTAAAATAATTTGTATTCATAATACATAATGTGAACAATTCATAGTCCATTGTAAATTGCAAAAAAAAAAATATCGGCATCCCCTTAAAGTTTAGTATTTATTCAATTTTGTTAATATATCTTGAACGTTTTGAAAAGAAAAAGGATCTAATCATGAAGTGTGAAGTAGACTTTGTACATAAATTTTCTTGGCAAATTTTAATAAACAATTTTATATTTTTCTTTGTTAACGGCAATATTCCTAAATCAACAGCTTTATCGAATCCATAATGAACATAAAGTGAAATTCATCAATAGTATGAGTTAATAAGTCAAGATTTCTGAAAGTCTGAACTCATTATATGTAGGAGAAAAGTTTTCCGAATGTTTTATTTAATATTTTATACTAATACTTGATGTTGCTAAGAACAAAATAAAACAGAAAGAAATCGTATTAGCCAAATATCTCTTCTCAAGAGAATAATATTGTCAAGTATTTAGACATTTAGGTTAGGTTGATTGGAGGGGTGTGATAGCCCATGTCATACGACATACACTTAAGCCACTGAAGGCTTGTTGTGCGCTCCCTTATTTAGACATTTACTAAAACAAAATTTTTTTATAAATTAATCCATTTGTTAAGGAAATAACTGACAGAGCCAGAATGACATTTTTCGTACATAAATCGATGTTTTATTCCAGGTACATAAAACCTGGGAAAAATTAATAACTGGACTAATTTTAGAATATGGACGGCCAATCTGGTTCAAAATTTCTTCATTGAGTTGCTAAATAAAATTTTCCAGTACTGGCAATCCCCTATACAGTTCTCAAAAAAAGTAATTCTATGAAGTATATACATATATTAAGTTTAAAAAATATATTTATTTTACTATGCGAAATATTCTTAAAAATTATTATTTAAAAAAAATTATTGTTTATTGTTGGCTTAGCTTATATACCTACATTAGTGCTAACCAATTTATCACTGCTATTTACCCAAATCATGCTTGAAAAACATTTAAACTCATATACTTATGCAAAAGTTGTTTTTAGAACTCTTTCTGTTAAATCAAACATTTCTATATAATTTAAAATTTCTATGAAAAATAGAGGAAACTTTTATGATTTTTGCATATTTTCCATACAAATTTCAAACGCTTTTAAAGTGTTTCACCATCAATATCTTTTATTCATATATATTTTGTTTTCTTCTTTTCACCTTTAGTTTCTATATGTTTCTATATTATATCCTTAATATATATACTAGAAACATTATTTAGAGGATATAAAATAAATTTTGTTTGCTCTGTTCAAGCCTTCATTTTTTATACGTATCATATAGTTTAAAGTTAAGTTCGGAGTACAGCCTTGTGTATAATATTTGTATTTACTTTTAAGACTGCTCTCGTATGTAAAATATCCTTGTAGGTATGTATAATATTAAGATGGTTTGCATGAATGTATTTTGTACACTTGAAATTACATGTATTGTAGTATAGGTAATTATGTGCGTGTGTGTTATTAGGTGTATGCATTTATGTGTAATTATTGATATACGTTAGAAGCTGTATTAGTAAAAAGCATATAAAATTAGTGTGTTGACGCATAACGAATTTTATATAGCCTTCATTAAAATATTTTATATTGTAAATAAACTTTTGAACTATCACTTTTAAAAAATAATTTCCATTTAAGTATGAAGAGTCAGATTCAAAGTGAGCTTCAATGTTGGTTGTTCCATATTGCCAGTATTGTTTTGACTGTCACCATCATATGGATGAAGAGGAACGCCCTTTTAAATTGAAATTAAAAGCTAACATTTTATTTTTGTTCAAAACCCTTTTGATTAACTCTTTTTACAAACTGAACAGAAAAGGGAATGCTCAACCGGAAAAAGGGAAAACATCACTTAATATGACGAACTATGTAGTTCGGGGATGGAAAGAATATTGAATAAATGCTTTCTGAAGATTTCCTTAATTTTACTTTTTGTATATTCTGTAATTTTTCAAACCACATCGCTAAGGTGAATGAAGTTCATGCAGAAAATAAAAAATAAATTTTTTAGTTTCAAAATCTGTTCTCTTTTTTCAGAAAAAATTTGAAATTCTTAATAGACAAGACGACACCTTGAATTTTATGGGTTTATTCTGAGAAAAATAGAAAATATTTAAAACATATTTTAAATTTTATTTCATTTTCCATTTAAATATCATCTAAAACATGATCTATAAAATTGGATGCATTTCTAGCATCGCTACTTAAAGGGCCAACATGCCTTTTGTCATCTAATATTAGTTTCATTCAAAAATGTAACAAATTAACAATTAAAAACAAATTAAGTTAAAATTTTATGTTTATTCAAAACCCTTATGATTAACCATTTGCATACGTCGACTAGTAGCTGGTATACTAGACTAGTAGTAGACTTTGGGAGTTTCTGCAGACAAAGTAACAAAGTAATAACCTTCACAGCTTGTATATATTAACTTTTAAAGAATAATAATAATAATTCTCTACCCATAATTTTTGACAATTTATTTTAGACAGTACTCTTGTACTATTATTTTTCGGTAGTTTTACAAGAATATCAGCAAGTCTCTTGAAAATAATCAATTGCATTCTAACCATTTGAGCTCTCTGTCATCTTGCATTGAGCAAATTTAAAAATTGTTTTTCAAAACAAATCTAATATAACTACACCAGAAAAACTATGGAAGCCCCTGAGAAATTACAAGCAATACTATATGTTTTGACCTATCAAAGTCTGTGAACAATAATTATATGCATCTCTGTCGCATCTATATTCATCAGCACCCATTAAATACTAAGCAATTTCGATTTTAGAATCTTAAGGACTAATTTAGCTGATTTTTATTTAAGAATGACATCAAACGAAATGTATAGTTATGCGCAACCTAAATATAAAACAGGAATAGATGTTGCAAACAAAGTAACAGATTTATATATACCATCATTAACTATTGTGAAGGGTATAATTAAAGTAGGAGTTAAGGCCTGTCCAGAATTTGCATGAATGTATGAATGGCAATGGGACAAAAAACAATTCTTTCCTTACTAAAAAATATTCATGTATTGAAATGAAATTGTAAAACAAAGAGCACTTATAACACTACACTTAAATATCCCACCAAATATGTTTTTTATAAGTCCTTGAACGTGACACTAAATATTGTTCTCTTATTTTTTAATCACACTGTATTTATATCTTTCATTATTACCATTGCAAAGTGTATGGGTTGTGAAGATAAATATATTTGTGCGCTTATTTCTTTAACTATGTGAACATTCATGTGCAAATGTTTCAAAATCATTATTGATTTCGATATTATTCCAACTACGAAAGGAGTTTGACTCACAAAACTATATTGATAAGCACTTTACTGTTGTTTGCTCAGAAAGCAATTATAATTTGTAACTTAATTGGTGTTAAGATGATTTTATTAGTCTATATATACAATTTTTCCAAAAGCATACTTGTTGTTATCAAATAAGCTTCAAATTATTTCTGTTAGATATGGAAGATCTTACTCACAAAAGTTAATTTTGAACGAAAAATATTTCGTAGAACAAATTTCAACACAAAATTTGTTGAATAAATTCAAGTGCCTTGTATACCTTTTAATAGTTCTTTCAAAAGTTTTGTAGGGAGGAGGAGTTAAGTGAAATAGATTGTTTAGAATTTATTTTAAACAGTCTCCAAAAAGGCTCCTAAATACATGTATATTTTTTAATAATTCAATATTATTTTCAAAGTCATCTAACCTTTTTAGTTCTGGTGTTGATAAATTGGCTTTGAATGATGGACTAAATCCTCCAAAATAGTTTTGGTTTTCTACGAGAAAATTTATTTTGCCTCAAGTAAAAGCTTTTCTGTTGAGAAAAACCTCTACAGCCCCATTCAAAAAATGTTCATTTTATGGCATCATACAAGGAATAGCAAACTACATTGGCTTGCAACTTTTTTTAAATAAAATAAAACTTATTGCAATCCCTTTAGCATTCAATTTTTTGTAGTTCCCTTTCCACTATTTTGCCCCATTTTGTTGCTACATTGTTTTTTTTTCGCTAGCACATCCATTATGGAATTATTGTCATTATAAAAATCAAACACTTTCCCGTTTTGCTAATTACACTCAGTCTTATTTATAAATAACTAATGATCTACCATCAATTTTACCTAAGTGCTATTATTGTGGTTTAATATATCACAAAGTATTTTAAGCCAATGGGAGCAGTAACCACAAATTATATGCTGCTGCCACCTGTGCCAATTTTAATTCTTCCTTATTGATACTATAACAACAAGAATTCACTTTAAAATATAAAATCTTGTATTTGTTCTAGTAACTGAGAAGAATTTAATCCATTTAAAGAAACTTAATTAAAGTTTCAGAAACATTTTGGTTGTATACTTGTTAAGAAAGTTTAAAGGCAAAAAGGTTTAAGTGCTGGTTACTGGTATGCTTTAGAGTGGTATGCGAGAATAATCAACTACTTTGTTGCTTGTTCTTAATTATTTCTTTAGAGATTAAATATACATAATTCAAAATCAATATCAATGGTTCAAAAAGAGTTAATATTGTAGGTGGTCGGACTCCAGTTGGTATATCGCAAAAAATGAATCTAACAACTCGTGCTTTACCAGGGCTCACCTTACTAAGGCACTTAATGTCTGCTTCATAAGTTGTTAATTATTTCGGAAAAGAAAATTTATATTATAACTTTTAGAATTAAAAAATGCGAACTGGATTAACAAAAAAATACATCTAGTTTGGTGAGTGCATGTTCATAAACTGTAATTATTATATATATATATATATATATATATATATATATATATATATATATATATATATATATATATATATATATATATATATATATATATATATATATATATATATATATATGTAGTGTTGTAAACATTTTCCGGCCGAAGATACCATCATATATCGTTGCAAATATTCTTATATGTACAATGGTGCCCACTGGTCAAAAAAATACCATTACAGGAAAAATGGTAGTTAAATAAATATTAAAATTTTAAAGGTATCGGTCTAATTATACTAATCATGACACTGCAAACTTAAACGAATATATATTGAAGAAATGATATCATTATTGAGAACTTGCACAAAGCTCATAAGATTCAGTTAAGCACTAACAGCCCACCATTTTAATGTCTTTACTGCAACAGCAACCCAATATTGCTATAATCTATTTTGTAGAGAATCATTTTGCAGAGGATTATCTAACTCAAGGGAATACTTATTTTGTGTGGGCGCGGCATTTGATTCCACAAAGTAATTATTCTTGCTGCATTTTAAATAAAGAAACAACTTCAAATCCATTAAGAAATGGGAAGGTTTTTACATTCTAAAACATGTAATCCTGTGCGTATACGTTACGTACAATTATTTAATAATCATAAGACGTATACGTAATATTTTATGTATAAAAATTACACAAAATATTTATTTGGAAGCATCTTCATCATTCAAAATGTATTATAAAATCTATTTCAAAAAGAGTCGGTCGTTTTATAAATTAATGTGATACAATGTACTTGAGATATCTATTAACGAAAGTTGATGTAGGATGTTATGCGTGCCGCTACTTTTTTGCTGTCAGTGATCTAGTGAGTAAAAATTTTGATGAAACTTTTGGATTTTAGAGCACTGATTGATAATGCCTTAGAAAAATATTTCTGTGACCTCAGAAACTCCTGCTGGTAAAGTTTTGAAGAACTAGTATTGTACAATTATGCGAACAATTAATTTACTCGAAGGACATAAATACTATTATATATTTCGTAAAAAATATAATTAATCTCAATAACTGTGTAACACGTAGTACTGCCGTAACCACTTAAACCACTAGTCCCACTAAATAATATATAAAAGAGGAGGATGTTGTATTGCTTTTCCAATTATTTACTTTATGGAACATTAGCGATCGTGCAATTATTCATTTAGTAGTCAGAATAACGCAGTTTAATGATGCTTGATGCTTAATGCATTTTGTCTTTATTGAAATTTTTCACCAAAATATTATCTAGGCTCAAGGTCTTATTTAATGCTTAAACAACTTTATTTGCAAATATTGATATTTCGATACTCATCAAGTATCATCTTCAGGACAATGCCCAATGAGTATTAGAATATCGATATATACAATTAAAATTGTTAATTCATTATATAATACCTTAAGCATAATTAATATTTTAATTAAAACTGTTAAAAAACGATGAGAAAATATAAACATTATTGCGATTATTTGAAAAGGATTAAGTCTTAAAAATTATATCATTTCGATTACAGGCATATAAAATAGAAGTTATAATAAAATTTACATCACAAAAAACCCATGTTGTGAAATAATAATAAATTATTCAGATATAAATCATTTTTAGACTCAAGTATAAATGTTTCTTCACCTTTTTCTTACATCTAAAAACACAATGTCAAATTCCAAACTACCAATATGCTATTTACGATTTTTTGTGATTTCCTGACGGCATTGAGCTACTCGTAAATTTAATAGATACTAGTGTTGAAATTGAATAAACTCTATCTAAGAATGGAATTATATGATAATTTATGGTTAAAAGTGAATTGAACATGCACAATAAGAGTTCAATTACATGCATTACATAATTTGGAAGGGCTCTCTACGTTGCATATGTATAAAATGATGTTTGGAAAAAATTACGCTCAAATCAAAAACAATTTGCAAAGCTATGCTTTGAGTTCTTTGTAATGATTTTCTTTTGCTAGACTTTTTATAACCACAAACTACTGGCAGTAGTCTTCCTACTGACTGTAAATCAGAGTTCAATATTTAACTAGTTCAGTTCTCTTGTTAAACGTTCCTTTAAATTTATACAGTAAATTATTGAAGGGGGAAGATTTAATATTGCATTAACAATTTACTTTTTCACTTTAAAAATGTCGCTGAAACTTTTTATATAAATTTCGTATGAGAAAGAAATGTGCTGTCCCGATTATTTGACATATTAATTTGCTATATATCGATCGATATTCCATGATTCCATTGAAAATGAAAACAATAAAAAAACCTAGTTGAGTTATTGTAAAACTTCTATTCCTCCTGTTTTTACATAGAAAACTATATATTGTGCTGGCATATGTAAAAATGTAATCATGTTAGCGAGAATGAAAATAGTTCTATTTACAACTTTTCCATTTTTAGTTTTTATGGAAACTCATTAAAGTTTTAATTTTTCAGAGAAAATATTAAATAATAACTTAAAAAAGGTTAATTATTTACCAGAAAATGGGAATTGAAGTGATGGTTTGTTAAATTGTGTGAAACAAAACTTACGTTATAGTAAATTTCACAGTAACCTTTCAATAGCTCATTAAAAGTATAAGCAACTATATTAAATTACTGTTCTTTTTCGATGCCTCTATAAACTATTTAGTAGTGCGAGCCGGAAATTGTAAGTTACACCGGAAGTCTTATAACTAGAGGAGGAAGCAATTATTATATTTGATAACAATATAGCTTGAAGAAGTTTTAGTTTTAAAGGATTTATTATAAATACTTTAAGTGAAATAAAAGAAGAATAAAAAATCCTGACTTTCAGTTTTAGCCTGAAAAATGAATAATAATTATCTTAGTGCAATTATATTTAGAAATATTTGCCATCAGTTTCACTTCCCATTAGTTTTAATTGCTGTCAGTCTCAATCGCTGTCAATACCTAAAACAGCCTGCTTCACTCTTACCTTCCTACCTTCTATGCATTTCAATTGAAATAGAAAAAAAATCCCTTAATTGCTAAATGTCAATATCCTGCAATTTGATTAGATTAATTAACATTATTTGCATATTGCTTGCAATCTAAATGACTAAACAATAAGTAATTAGCTAAAAAGTTTATTTAATAAATTACTTAATTGCATTGCAAGTGTTATAAGGCACACATATGTGTGAGTATTTGCACAGTAAACAAAACCAACACAGAAATCTATGGCATAACTAAAAGGGGAAACATAGAAGCCATACATAAAGCATACATTTATGCTTACACTTATACGCATTCCAGTTAAGAAATAAAAATAATCTAAAAGCAATTTTTAAACGCACTCACGTAACAAGTATTAAATAAAATTTATGATATTATAGAATCAAAAATAAAAAGTAAAACAGAATTTATATTTTATTAACTTGATGCCATTTACACATCATGTAACCGCAAAACTTTAGCAACAGCAATAAAAAGTTCACAAAAACAATAAAAAAATAAAAAATTATTGTTATCTGATGCATGTAATACAATATTCAAATTCGTTCATTTTTATTTTTTGCTAATCTTTAAACAATAAAAACAATAAAAATGAAATGAAAAAAGTTACGATGACAAAAATATTTTATTTAAAATAAAAATAATTGCAGCATTTAACGAACCAAAAATACAACTAAATTTATATTTTATTTAACTAACACTTTCAATAACTACTTTTGGCTTTAACTGTGCAGCATATGATGTATAAATTTATATAAAACTATTTATTGATCATATTACTTATATAATAATCCAAAATTTTACATATCTATCACTTTTTGTAAACAATCAAATCCATTATAAAATACTATATAAGATCATAAGAAGGAAGTAAATTTTATACTAAAAGAAAAAAAATTCTAGTATATATGCAAAAACTTGCAATTAAAAATATTTTCGTTTCTTGAAATTAAAATTTTTTATTTTAGGTTTAAGATTTCTCTTTATTTATGAACATTTTTCTTGTTTGTAATCCTTTTTTATTTAAATTTAAATAGGCTACTTAGTTCAATCGTATTTTATAAGCCAAATTACATGTGATAGTTATCAAAGAACAAATTACACCAAAGACACACGTGTAAATCATTCTGACAAACACTAGCAGAACGGAACAACATGCTGTTTTCGAAAGCCGCTACACTTTCATCATCAGCGTTCTTGTGTTTGGTCCACTTTTGTGGTGTCAGTTGATGTGTATTTTAGCTATTTATACAAACTTTTTCACGTGTGTCTTTGGTGTAATTTGTTCTTTGATAACTATCACATGTAATTTGGCTTATAAAATACGATTGAACTAAGTAGCCTATTTAAATTTAAATAAAAAAGGATTACAAACAAGAAAAATGTTCATAAATAAAGAGAAATCTTAAACCTAAAATATAAATTAACAAAGCTAATGGCTTGTAGCAAAAATTAATAAATATACATACTTATAGTAACAAACCAAAAAAGTTTGTCATAAGTTAAAAACAAACTAAGCAAATAAAAAAACATGTGTATAGTTGGTAAAGAATAGATAACAATGGCCACACTGTTGTAAGTTAGTGAGGTGGAATTTGAGCTTTCCATTACAAAAAAAGTTTTCACAAATTGTAATACGAATGAATCAAAAAAATTCACGTATTCTATTTACAGTGAAAAAGTTTGTATAAATAGCTAAAATACACATCAACTGACACCACAAAAGTGGACCAAACACAAGAACGCTGATGATGAAAGTGTAGCGGCTTTCGAAAACAGCATGTTGTTCCGTTCTGCTAGTGTTTGTCAGAATGATTTACACGTGTGTCTTTGGTGTAATTTGTTCTTTGATAACTATCACATGTAATTTGGCTTATAAAATACGATTGAACTAAGTAGCCTATTTAAATTTAAATAATAAAGGTTTAAAATTTTTTACATCAATATTTATTAATATCTATTATTCATTATTCTTCATATTCTTCAAAATAATTATTTACAAATTTTATTGTTTATTGTCGGCTTAACTGCCAACTGTACTCTTTTGCCAAATCATCTTTAAAAATCATTCAAACTCATATACTTATGCAAAAAAAAAACAAATACTATATGAGAATTATGGTGAAGATAGTTATGTTTAAAAACAATCATTATTTGCTTACCATAAGTAAACATTGTTGCGGAATATGTGGTGGTATTAGCGCAAGCGCGGATTACTTAATTAATATTTTTAGATTCAATATATTTTTTCTTTGTTGTACGACAAAATTTTATTACATGGAACCAAAATGAAGAAATCATTTTCAAAATTTCACAATATACATCTATTTCATTAGGCCATTCATTCTCCTTAAACTTCTTTATTGTCCGAATATTTCCACTTGTATTCATTTGAATATGCAGTAACTGCATAAACTTATAAGCTTTTCAAAGAGTGTAAATACAACTTAAAAATGAATGCAAACTTACATGCATACATCTGTACAAATACATACGAGCATAATGCATTCAAAGTCTTTAGAACTAGAACAGCAAAAAACCATTTTTCGGAAAATACAGCCACTACCATTATTATGCAGTTAAACAACAGCAACTACAACAACCATGTACACTACTCGACTTTTACAACAATAGTAATAAAGCAAAAAGCAAAACACAACATTTAGTTGCAAGCTGGAGGGAATGACAAGGGAAGAGATTGAAGGCTTAAGAGATGCAAAATCTATACAAAACTACTTTTAATAATTTTACTTCAATCAAAACCAACAGGGTATCCCCTGCATGCAACTACCAGATTTCTTGGAACTTAGAAAAACAAAGTTTGTTCCTTTTATTCAAAATTTGAGCGTAAATAAATTCTTGCGAAAATTTTCATTACAAAGAGATTGGAAAATGAATTTATTGAATTTTAATTAAGGACCATTTCAAAGAAAGCTTCATATTTTGCAATATAATTATAAATATGAATATAAAAATTCATAAGCAAATGACTCCATATATCATTTTGCTTCTACAGAGATACAGAAGTAGTTGACAATGAAGCGATAGTAACCTGAAGAATAGGTATACGACTAATTCATTGCCAATGTTGCAACAAGTGCAGTTGTATTATGTACCGAAATTCTACAATATTGTGTATTGTTTTTAATTTCCTTAAGAAGACACCCACAGTGTGTTGAAATATTGAAAAATAAAATAATATATCGTTTTTTATAAAAAAGGAAGACCTCAAACTTAAAAAAAAATAATTCAATTAATTATAAAAAACCAATACATTTTGTTTAAATTGAACTTTAAAAGAAAATAAAATGATGCATAATTTAAATTTAACATATATTCTTTTCTTTAAATAAAAACAATTACCACATTTATACAATTTAAATAAAATTTAAACTAATTTATAAAATTATTTAGGGCTTTTCAACTGTTTGTGTCAATTATCATAAACGGTTAATTTATAAACAGGTGATTTACTTGATCTTCGAAAATTTTTCTTGGCAGTGCTTTTAAGCTTATGCTGAGTAATCGAATGAAACTCCCGATTATTTATAGTTTCAACTTTCAATAATATAGAAAACTACCAATATGAAGATAATTAATGCTAAAGCTTTCAAGCACAATTTAATACATTTAACCAAAATGCGTTTGGGTCAACTGAAGTCCTTGCAAATGTATTTTGTGGTACAAAATTTTTACTTGTTAACGATTAACTACGATAAAAGCCATCCGTAAGTTAAAATAAAATAAATGTAACTTCTGAAAAATAAGCAGCATTTTAACCACAAATTAGGCATTTAAAACTCATATATATTTTGGAAAATTTTCCATGAGATATTTAATAGATTAAAATAACTCCTTTACTTGGATTGCGGATTCTCTAGAGCCATTAAAAATTAATACAAACAAGAGCACTTCTGTTAAAAATTCCTTTGCTTGCTGTATACAAAGATATAGTTTTTCTCGAAGAAAACCAAATCGCTAGAAAGACTCGTGAGTTTTCGAACATCCAATAATAAATCTGGCGTTTTCAAGACCAGATGAGACTTACGAAGCGCACGTTTATCAGAGCAAGGACGTATGGTTTGTTGCTTTAACGCACTTATCGTGTATAATGTGCTCGATTCAATATATTTTTATCTGAGCGGCACATTCAAACTACTGTGTATATATCACAAGAAAAGGCCAGTTTCGTATTGCTCGTTCAACTAGAATGTTTGCGGCCAAAGATGTCAAATAAACAACACGAATGTCAGCGGACGTTAATTGCAAAGAATTGTAGTGAAATAACTGAAGATGTTCTAGTACTAAGTGCGAACTCATCACCATTTATTGAAACTTTAAATTGGTCATCCAACTTACTAGACTTTTTCCTTGATCTTTTTTATTTATTTATTTTTTTTTTTTTTTTTTTTTTTTTTTTTGAAAACTGGCGCTTGTCATATTAAGCTACAAATTAGTGTTTTGATAAATTTTTCTAAAACGACTACTAACTTCATCATTTAAAATGCCATGTTTAAACAAATTTGTTTCATCAATACTCAGAATTTAATCATGCGATAATTTGTAGGACGTTCTAGGATAAAGCATAACAATTACATGACAGAACTAACACATGGTTCCAAATGTGGCAATTATCAAAATATACAAAGGTCATAAATTTCTTAAAAATATCATCACCGATTTTTACATCAACCAGCTTTACTTTAATAAAAATTTAGGAAAGTAGGGAAGCCCCTTAATGTATGCTCTGCCAACCAAACATCTGCCAAGTAGAGAAAAAATCCACTTCAACACCACAAATACAGCTACAAAAAACTTTAGTAAAAATTAGTAAAAAATGCTGTTATACACTTACACGCAAGAAAACCCCGTTGAAAGGATTTTTCCCAAAATATTTTTAAATGTATAAATTCTCATAAATGCATGTACTTTTGTACATTTTTTTTTATTTATGTGTGTGTTTGCAATAAGGCAAATGTATGTTTGTATTTGTTTATTATTTTTTTTATTTGAAAATAACATAATTTGTATATTTTTCTGACCTTAACATGCTTTTCAAACAATATTTCAAGTAGAAGTAATGAAAGCTAACAAAACAAATGCAAATAGAGAAAATAGAGAAAATGTAGAAAAACCATACAGGGGTAAAATGAAATGTACGAAAACCTAAACAGTTGTGTAAAGAAAAATATTGTACATTTACAATTATATTTATTTATTAATTATTTCAAATAAAACTTCAAATTATATTATAATTTTCCTTTAGAGAGAATAGATTAAGAATCTTTTTTTTCGCTTATAGTGAAGCAGTCCCTTAGGTGGATATCAAACCCACACCCATTGCATTAGTTTACCACCGCTAAGACTACTATAGCACTCTAAAAATAATAATTATATTATCATTGCTATAATTGAAGTATTTTTAAAATGTGTTTTATTGCTTATGAAACTATGTTACATATAGGAAACTTGGAGGCATGAACCAACGCGCCAGGAAATAACTCTCCAAGCAATATTTGAAGAAAATACCAGAAAGAGCAGACAATAATCACAGTAATTCATTTAAGCATCATTTGTGAACATAAGTATATGAAATTAACTCTTAAACTCTTAACTTGTTTTTAACGTTCAAGTTGAATTTCGAACTATGGCGTATTTGGTGTCTCTATAGTGAAAATTTTATAATATATATTATTCGGGGTATTTCAATCCATTTTCCCGATCTTCAAGTTGAGGTTATTGCCTCTTTTCAGCAAAGGAAACAAAAAGACCCACATCTCCAAAAGTTAAAGGAGTAAAATATTTCACTAAAATTTTTCTCGTAGTATTTTACATGGAGCTACTGAACATATATTTTACTTAAAATCAAAACTTTACAGAATTTCCTTACCGATTGACTATAATATTTTTTTGAAAGAGAAAGAATTCAATTTCCTTAAATGAAAGTCACACATAAATTTTTACAGGTTTCTTTGTTCCCTCTACTAGTATCAGCCATTAGAAAGTTGTTATATATTTCTACTATAAAGTAATGAAAATATTAAAAATAATTTAGTTTTCTTAATACTATATGGGTTGACCTCGTAGATTATTCGATATCTCTCGAAAAAATTAATCGACATTTGCGATACTCGAAGTAGTCTTTCAAATTCTAATATTAATTTTAAAAATTGATTTAAAAAAGTTGCTTGAGTTATTTAAATAAATATTATTTTCAAAATTTTACGACAGAGATATTTCTTGAAGAAGGTAATCGAATTTTAGCAATTAACGTTGCTTATCGAAAAAAACAAAATTTTTTGACAACCAATTTAAGATAAAATCCTTAAATGCAGCCATTCAAAAGTTATGAGAAGCTTATGCACCAACAACACAGACACACATGTGGAGATTTAGAAACACACACGTCATATCAAAAATAGTCAGGAAAACCTTAAAAGAACCTTAATAGAACCTTATTGAATATTTATTGAATCTAGTTTTCAAATATCACGATTTAGTGATTTATATCTTCTTATTTTAAGGCTATAAGTAAAAAAAAATTAATCGTATGACTTTATGGAACCCCAACTTGAAAGGATCAAATTCCATTCTTAACTGGTTCCTTGATATTTTCTTACACATATTTATATATTTGACTCCAATATTGATTTATATTCTATTTCATATACTTTGCAATATTTTTGTCCCCAACTCTTACTTGCTTCCTTGAGTATAAGATTTGTTTTACTCTACAAAATAAATGAATAAAAAACTATTAAATAAAAATATTAAAACACAAACCAAAGTGTTGTATGAGTGAACATGCAAGTATTTGAATCAAACATGAATATTGCCTGCTGCACAAAAAGATTTGTTTAGCAAAGTTCTTGTTGCTTGCAACAATCGCATAAAAATGGATGACTGTACAATTTGAAGCATGAAAAGATGGCTGCTGCTCTTTACTTGCACATGACCCTGATGTCTTGCCAAGTTTATTTATATAATTTGTTCTTTTTTATGAAATCATTTCTATGAGATCTGCTTTGCTGGAAATGGAAATATTAGTAGTTGTAGTTGTAGCTGCTTTCCTTTTTTTTTAATCTTTTATATCTGTTTATATATACTTTTTGAATTCATGCAAGTATTCATGTCTATGCAGCATATATGTTAACCATTTTTATTACAAACGAAGGAGGTTACCAGAAATTGAAAGCAATTCTTTATAAAAACAAAATGCGCCTAGATCAACCTCTCATCTCTTCCGATTGAGGACCTTATTTGCTATGAAAAATGCACCAAATTAAAGTCTATAAGAGTTCGTGTGCTAGAGCTGGATATTTTATTAAATAGTTATGATTCTCTTGCAGTTTTTTATGGGCAGCAGCTATAGTCCTAGATTAAACGAATGCAGTTAGTGAATCAAAATTAAAAGGATACACATCTTAGATTAATCGGAAAAATGAAATGAATCTAAATTTACCAGCTTAAGTAAGAAAATGCAAACAAACGATATTTTTCATAATTGCATTTATAACTGACTGCTTTGGACATCCACCAACGAATTCTTTTTCTTTGAAAATCCTTTTTTAAATCTTTGGAATTTTCAAATTATGAATCTTTCTTTTTGGGCTTAACTACTTATAGTTCTGACTTATTTGTGCTCCCAATTAGATTGGAAGTACTACCAATTGAGAATGTTTTATTTTATATTTTTTTGTTCCCGAACCACCCTCGTCTCTGCATAATGTAGATGAGTTTTGTTGTTTAAAGAAACATTTTTTTGTAAACATACAATATTTATTTAATACGTAACATTTCTTATACTTCTTTCGGCTTAAAGTACCATGTTCTTTTGGTTTTTTATGGTTTAAGAAAATTTTTTTCACTTTTTTAACGTTGTTGTGTTTTGGTATTTTTGAAATAAAGTAGTTTTCTGGATATTGTTTTTTTTTTGTGTCTTTTAAGCCATTTAGACATTTTCAACACTTGCAAACAAATACAATTTAGATATTTAAAAATACAGATGTAAGTAAAAAAATTTTTTGTTTCGTTCTTGGTTGTATGTTTATTGAAATCTAAACATTGGTAAGCAAAAAAGAGTCTAACGAATTTATTGAGAAAAACATATTAAATCTTATAGCAGCATTATCTTCAAAATCATGTTTAAAAAATGTATAACATTGAGTTGAATTGCTTGTGTAAGAGTATAATTCAAATACTTTAGAAAAGCCTAAGTTAACAGGGCAGCTTGCTAACAGGACTAATAATACCACACATATTCCTAGAAAGTTAAGGAACTTGAACTTCTGATAATCAAATAAAACTTTTTGCCGATTCCAACAGATAAGTCAGTGGCATTTGATTGACACAGTACAGATCATGGCGAAAACGTTAAACCTACATCCTTGTAAAGCCATACAGTAGCATAGGAACTTTTGAAATAGCTCACAAGATGGGATTCCTAGAAAAATAGTACAGTTCACGAAAGTTTGTAGTAAACAAGTCTTTCAAGTATTAGAAGCTGCTTATATAGAAGCATTTACACGGCTTAAGAAATAGATTACAAATATCATCTTTTGAGCTCTTGTCAGCTATTTATTTCCCTAGATGCCTCCGAGCTTTACAGCCCTGACGTGATTTCATTCGGGCAGAGTCAGATATTGAATATATGAAATTCCATCTTACTTCCTTTAAACTAAAGACACTGATAGCTCTCAGATTATCTGCAAAAATTTAGATTAAACTGACCTCTGAGATTAGCCTTTTAATTTATTCGCAGCAACTATGACGGCATATACTTGTATCTATGCCTGGAGGTGTCGGTTATCTTATGTGTAACCAATTTTACTCCGGGTTACAGTTTTATTGTTCTAGTCATTGCTAGGTGTTTTGGCAGAGAAGGGTTTATCTAACCTTTTGATAGTTTATGATACTCCTGCGGTTTGTAGTATGATGAAATGTCCAATATGTTCGTAATCTTAGTTGCGCTGTTCTCTAAGTCTAAGGGCTTATCTGGCAGGTTATCAAGAAAAGTTGAGACAGGCATTAACTAAACTCTATCTTGAACTTATTGCAAAAATAATTGGAAAAAAGCAAGGATTGCTTTATAGCATAACCGGTGTTGAGGGATATCAATTCTCCCATTAGTTATGATGTCTGATAAAATTATCAGATGGATATTGCAAATTATATTTCAATTTTTTAGTATCTGTTATGACTTCGATATATTTTCAGAAATCTACAAGTCTGATAGCCTTAGACTGAAATTTTTAAAAGTTTGTGAGCATATCAAAAGTAAAAAAATACATACGAATGTATAAGTCTGTAACAAGAATTACGCAGATTTATTTAAGCAATGGGACACTTGTCTTTCAGTTCGACATTATGCATATAAATAGACAAATTCCAAATAACACTTCCACCTATGAAAATAAATTGTTTCTCTTATTAGTTGTATTAAAGAAAACTATAAAATAATGTTAACTTGTGAAGCTATCCCTGGGATTTTTCGCTAATGTTGAGGTCAATTGAAGAAAAAACACATAGTGTTCAACCAATTTCAATAACCATATCTTCGCAGTCAATTAAACGATTAAAGTGATGGCCATTGCATTAAACGGACATTACTCTATAATTTAAAAAAAAATAACGAACTTATAAAACTAAAATAATTGAAATAATTGGGATAATAAAATTTCTTTCGAATTTTTTCACAACAATTTCTCTCCAAAAAAATTTATTGTATTTAGTAAACTATTCAGCAGTTGGAACTATTCCCTTTAGCTAAAAACTGTTAAGATTTTTTATATTAAATAATATATCTACACCACATTTATGTGAAGGCAAAACTTTAGAATTCATTCTAATTGCTGCAGCCAGAGAGTTTTGCATGAATATGCATATACAACTTTAATGATATCCTCATAAAAATAGTTAGAAAAGCTTCCTTTACCTTAAATCATCCAGATTCAATGAAAACTAAATTATGAATTTCATAACGAAATCAGCAACTTCTTATTTTTTCATATAAAAATTTAGAAAAAAAAATTATTAAAAAATGATGATGATCAACGAAGTTGATCGAAATATTGGTGAAATCATTAATAAATGACGAAAAAACAAATAAAATTGGTTTTTTATTTATACAACTTTTAAAAAATTTGACCTCAAGCCGAAGAAAAATAATTTTAGACAACATTAAAAATCATAGGTCAACAAATACAGCTTTATCGATTAAAAAAATTATTCACTTTAACTCGGTGCGTATGATTAATATACAAAAAACTTATTTATCGTATAGACTGACCCGACAAGTCACGAAATTATAAAGGGTGTCTCAAACTAATTGGGATCATACTAGGAATAAATGATAAGGAGAACATCTTAGCTTTCAGATGTTGCCAATAGCACATTTTATAGTCTTTGACTGTTCTCCAACTGAAAATGTAAAAAAAAACTCTGTCATCGTCCTGATTATAAAAAAAATCGTATATTTTAAACTCTTCAATAATTTAAATATGGGACGTCAAGGAAGATACAACGGAACGCTGTGATTTTTTTAAACATTTCAAAAGATGTAATCTCCCACAAAATGATTACCCAGTAATAAAAAAAATTCGCAACGATACTAAGCGCACATATATTCTCTAAAGTATAAGACTTTAATAAAATGCAGCAAATGAATATGAAACAAAATATACGAAATGTTAAATTTGAAGTACTAAAAACAATTTTAGTGCTTCTGGACTAGGATTAGCTATTTAAAATAAATTGTTCTGTGAACAGGTCTGTTGTAAGCACAATATTTTTCATTTCGTTTGAAGCACTATTTTAAATGGGTATTGTTTTAGCTGCCGTAATCAGAAAGAACGTAATATTCACTCATCATCTTCTACGATTGGAGAATTACTGTCTCTAATTCTTAAGCAAAAACTGCTTCTTCGAATTATCAGTTAAGAAATTGAAAACGAATATTATTTTTTCGAAATCAGTAAGTGGTTTCATGCACATTCCCTTTTGACAACATATTTTACTACCACACTATGTGAAATTTTACCATTTTAACCATCTTCTATTCTTGTTCTTTCATTCCTCGTATTTAGGTATTCTAACTTAGATTTCTATGTATCGAATGATCTTACCAACCATCGATCAATATAACCTGGTTGAATATATTCAACTTAATTACAAAAGACACAATTTGGTATAAGAGAAACTGTCGGGCAATTTAAAGTATAGAAACTAATGAAACGAATTTTAAAGCTGTCGGTTAAATCAGTATTAGAGGTATGGATAATGAAGCGAGCATTTTCTTTTTGGTTTCAATTATTTTTATTGCATGTAATAACAAAATCATAGGATTGTTTTAAACTAATCAATATCGGCAAAACCAAATATGTAATAATTAAGTTGGCTAGTAAGGATATGACAATTTTAATCTAACTCTTTATATAAATTAATTAATCTACCACATATCTCCTCATATTAACGTTATATATGGCTATTTATAGTTTTATTTAATATATACTTGTACATTTTCTATGGTTCAATAACATTATTATATTTACCGTCAATTATTTTTGCAACTCCCATTGTACTGCCGCCAAATATATTTTTATTGAACATAAAAGAATTATTGCCCTTAAACATTAAATTAAGCACTGAATCAATTTCACAATGTGACTGTAGTGCTGTTAGTTTGTACAATAGCAGCAATAATAATTTGACAAATTGCAATAACTCAATAAAATATATTAAATTGTTTTCTTTTGTCAAATACCAAACAATGCAACAACAGCAACAACAACAAAAATGTTTGGTTACTATATACTTTAGAAAAATCAATCCTTCAATAATAAGGATAATAAGAGCAGAAAATGTATATTTTATTGGAAGGGGGATATATCATTAACCTTGACGTCTTTATAAAAGATAATGCCAATGGTTTGAAAAATTACCAAAATAATAATAAAGAAAAGTAACCAAAAGTTTCAAAATACATGATAGAGGTTGAGCAAATATCCTTATGGAAATTCAAGTAGACACAAATGGGAGCTAAAAATAGCAAAATACTTTATGGTAAACTTTATCTACAAGAGATATTTTTATAATAAGTATGTAAATGCGTTTGTGTTATCCCAGTAACCAGATCAGGCCATAAGCTGGAAACTATTCTCACATAAGGTCCATTGCTTTGTTACACAATATCCTTTGACTAAATGCTTCAAGGAAATGTTATTTAAAGAGTACTGTTCGTTGTTTTTTTATTAAAAGAAAGTTATTAAGAACAAGCTGTGCATACGCAATAAGCCTGGATTCCTGGTAGGGCGGTAAGTAGTGAACTAGGTTAGCAGTCAAAGGGTATCAGGTTCTATCTTTGTTGAGTACTCTTAGTGTTCCTGCAGACAAGCCAAATGGTTTCTCCGTTTATCTATATAAAAAACACAAATACTGTCTGATTGTTATGTATAACATCTTAATTGCAAACTGTAGCATATTTAAAACTATTGCAATTGAATTCATAGAAAAACAACATTTGCAACAACAAAAATATTTCAAATATTAAAGAAGACATCATACTGCCAACTCGTTTTTAAATGTCATCTCATTTTGTTATTAGAAGTCCTCATGCCATCGTTTCTATTCTTTTGCGATAACAAAAAATAATAGAAATTCGTAGTATAAAGACAGACGAGCAATCATCCTAGAAAAGACAGATAGGCAGATAGACGGACTAAACCATAAAGTAATCCTTTGCTTGAAATGAAAAATAAAGCAAAAACGTAAACTTTGTAATGTTTAAATGGAATATAAAAAGAAATTATTACAAAGACTGAATAAAACATAAATATTGGCATAAACCCAATAGTAACCGAACTGAAAGAGCATGAATCAAACAGTGATTTCAATTTTAATCAAAGCATTTAAGTACCAAATCAAGGAAAGTCATTATCTTAAGGTTCATAAAGTGATGAACCAAAAAAAAAAATGAATTAAGGAACAAACAAAAATATACTAAAATAAAAATTATTGCGTCTTGTTAAGGACTAATATTACTGAGTTCTACACAGTCGTTTGCATTTATTTCTCCCCCTACGGATTTCAGGCTATCGAGCTCCTCTAGTGATAGATCCTTTTGTAGTTGTTACTTTTTGTCCTACTCTAAGCATTTGTGCCAGTCTAATCTCAATACATGTTGCATATATTAGCCCTCCCCGAATTCTATTTGTAAAAATTACCACCTTAATTTAAATCGAATGTCTAACTAGAATGAAAACTATACATCTACTAATTTTAATGATTCGAAATTTATATTTCCAGTATATAAAGAACAATGTAATTTTTTCATATTATATAACATAAATTTTATTATATTCGAAAATTTAAACCAAATTGAAGAATTAAATCAATTTATATTGAAGAAAAAATTGGTTTGAAATATTAATATTTTAATAACTTTCGAAAATTGGAGCGAAATGTGCAAAAATAAATCTTTATGATATATTCACCATAGAAACTAAGTTTGAGAATCTAGGAAAATAATCGAAAATTAAAACCACGTGCTTAATACGAGACATATTCCAGTTTTATATAAATAAGAAAAATTGGATAAAATTAAATTATCTTTTCGCAACCACTGTGCACAAATCCTGTAATAGAGACAGTTATCAAGGAACCAAGAATATAAAAACATCAGGCTTGAAAGTAGTGGTATTTGTGACAACAAGTGAAGACAGCATGTGAAATTATATAAATGGGCAAGAGCAAGAGAACCAGGAAGCCTGAAGGATCTGTGTACTCGTATATGCAAGTAGTTGCAAGCAGGGATTGCAGTAGAAATGTTTTTATTTGCTTAATAAAAACATAATATGTTGTAAATACTCATTCACAAACATTCTTAAGGACACATGTATGTCTGTATATTACGAAACCACAGTATAATAAAAATATTTAGTATTTATTAACAAAGAGAAAAAAAACAAAAAAATCATAAATAAAACAAAAAACTTTATTTTGGCAAATAGTACAATAGTAGGAAAATGTATAAAACATGTTGTTGTACACGCAGATTAGAAGAAATGAGTTTAAGGTTGGTTTCTTTGATATTGTTGTATGTTACATGGACAGCATAGTATTTTGCCTTTGAAGAGACAAGTTCAAGGATTAAAGTTTGCCAAAAATATTTTTTTAAAGCAGCCAACAAATAAGCAGAGTTATAAAATTTAAGCAAAAATTCTTCCAAAAAGTAAGGAACATATGAAGAGACAAACCAAAAGGATTATTTTGTGGCTTAGAAAAACAAATCTCTAATGCCATACAAAATAAACTGCATGTTTGCTATATAAAAGCTTTGCTATTTTTCTATGAAGTTGCATATAAATATAAATAGAAGAAAAAAAAACAATCCTCTTAAATATATAATGTTTAAAAATGGATTACATGATTTATTTGCAATATAAATTAACCCGAAAATGATCTTACAGATTTATCATAATGTTTTGCAAACAATTTACAAATTAAAAGCAACATCCGTTTCTTTTCTTCTGCTTTTCTTTTGAATTGACATCTAAAATATAACAATTTATTTTCTTTTAGATTTAAAAGAATTATTAGAGTTATGGTGTTAATTTTTCTAGTGCCAGAAAAGCAGATTTCATGTTAAAGTAAAAGGAAACTCTATCTAACAATGCTCGATTATAATTTCTTGTTAAAAATGCCAGGGAAATTGCAATCAATGAATTTCTAAACAGAAAACTTTTCCAGAAACCGAATTGGTAAATATAATCTAGGAACAAGAATTATTATTGTTTTGTATGGATGTGATAAAAAAAAGCTTCACGTAAAACTGTTCTCTCTCTCTCTCTCTCTCTCTCTCTCTGTTGATAACGTATGAATATGAAGTATTTTTGGAGGTTTTTCCTAAAAACTTTAAAAAATTTCTTGCTAATTTATTGAGTTATTTATTTTATATATGTACATATCATTTCTTAGATCATTTATTATTATTATTTTTATATAAATCGATGTAACTCTCAGGCAATGAATGTCTACTACTTAGGTTACTTCGATTGTGAAAGGAATAGTAATGGAAAGCCAGGTAGGTGGCGAAATGAGAAGACAAAGAGAGAACTTAAATATTTTTTGTAACCCTACCATTCCGCTTTTTTATAGCAGAAAGTTACAACGCCTCTGGTGTTAAGGAGACGCAATAAGCTTCAAATGGATAGGTGGTGCCGTGATATTAGTACATTAGCGTAGAAGAATATCAATCATTGCGAATACTATTCAGTGACCAGTGCAATGCCTTAAACAGTCCAACAACAATAAATGCAAGTATTTGTATTACAGTCCTTATGTGAACGCATTTAAATGAAGCCGTGCAATTAATTTTCAAAATAATTTTCGTTTTAATTTTTTCTAATTCTATTTGTTGGTTGCTCGCTGCCATTCTGCTCCCTGTATAATTGTATGTTTATAAACGAGTAGCAGCCAGACAATAATAAAGCAATATACATATGTAAGTGTATGTGTGTTTTTTAAAGTGTGTGTTTGCATTAATACGTGTACGGATAACAAAAGGAATGGACAGGATATTGCTATAAAATTGTGCGTGCATAAGGTTTATAAATGTGATATCAATAACGGCTGTTAGTTTCAATGTAGGAGATTTCTTGTATAAAGAAATATATTCCTTTAAGGACTTTCAACATGATTGCAATAATGCTAAGATAGCCTTGTATTTTTAGCGGCTTTTGTGAAGATTTTAGTCAGTTGATCCAAATAAATATGACATCCTATTTTGAGCAGCGAATATAAGCCAGGTGTCCATTTCCGAGAAAATTAACTTTCAAAGGCTTGGTGGCCATCAGTGGCTCCATGCGAATAAATCAAAAAAATAATGCTCTCAAAAGTGTCAATGGGAGCCAATTAATATAAACTTGTACGAGGTTGTTATCTCTTTTGATTTCAATGTGAACCCACATATGTTTAAATAAATCTATGTTTATAGAAATGTCCAATAATTTTTTGTGAATCCTTACCGTTATATTCTTTTCTTTATTTATTTATATTTTGGTTCACTAAAATACCTACAATTAAAAACTCAAACTTCTCAACAAAAAAAAAATCATCAATAAAACTAATAAGAAGTCCTTTACTTTCAAAATATATTTTGTTTTAATTCTTCAGTCTGATTTTCAATTAAACGATTTCACTTAAAAATCCAATCTTCACTAAACTAAACTTGACTAAAAAATCGATAACTCATTAAAATGCTGGAATTTTAACAGCGATTGAAACGATTGAAACTACAAAAAATTATATGGCCAACTCTTTTAAAAATCACTTAATATAGAAATCCTGACTTCAATTTTGTGTGACACAACCAATTTTCTTGGGAATTTAATAAGAATTTTCGTTGAAAGAAAGATCACATAACTTGCAATATATTTATGTATTCGTATATATGCAATCAAATATCCGAAGAAATTAAATAGCAGGAGCTCAAACCATTTATTGGAATGTTTTTAAGGGAACTGTTAACCATTTGGGAACAATGGTAAACTGACTGAAAATTAGGAAGTCCGCTTTGAACACGATATTTAAAATATTCTTCAAAATATATATGATGAACATAAAATATTAGGACATTCTAGTTTAATATAAAACGGCAATAATAAAATCAAGTATCTTCTAATGATGTGCAACTATATCTCATGATACAGAAATCATACAGCAAATGGGTTTCCAAAAAGCACAGTACATGGTTTTTTTCAAAAAACTTTGTAACTTTAGAAATTTTATTTGCAACAAGTCACATTCTTGAAGATAATTATTCCTGGGCGTAAAATAAGTCCTGGAGAGGATTTGAGACTTATTTTATAAAGATTACAACAACAATAAGATATTGCTTATTGCAAAAGAAAATATGGCAGAAAGAACTCATTTTAGTCCTGTTTTGTATTACATGGGATGGCTATATCTAGGTTTCGCGGAGGATTTCTTAAAATTTTTGGATGATGCCTAATAGTCCAAAGCTGCTGCAGCTTTTTATGTGATGATAAAAATGATGTTGTTCGTTAATTTTTTTGGAAAATGATAAGGAATGTATTTCGGTTATTTTTTAATGAAAAAAGGAGGTAAAACTAATTATTGGAGAGGATTTCTGACAATTTTTCAATGATGTTTAATACTTAAAAGCCATTTCAGTCAATTTTTTGAGAAACTATAACAATAAAAAGGAAGTTGGGTTTTTTAAGGCATAACTAGACAGAGACTAAACTAGACGTTGAAAAATATTTCTAATGTTTTTTGAATTACATTAAATGGTCTATGCGTTTGTAGCTTGTTTTGTTTAAAAAATGTGACAATAGGAATAATTTTTGGTGTTTCTTTAAAATTGGTAAAAAGAATGGAGTTAATTTCTTTTTATAAAATGTATTTGTAGAGTCTAATGTGTATGTATTGGTGAGGTTTTCAAACGGTTATCGAATCATAATGGTTAGTCGTTAAAGTAGTATATTGTACATAGTCCATTTATAACAACATTGTCTTTGCTTTCATTTTTGCCCTTCCTATATTATATTTTTTTCTTCCATATGAACACTACTCTTCTAAGATTTAAAAAGTGTTTCGAAGGTGTTTTTTTAATCTACTAAAATTATTTTAGATTTTCTTCTATTTTACTTCATTTAAGTACTTCCTGTCCCACACCTCCTTTATCATGCGTTGTAGCATGATTATCTTTTATCCCATTAAACTCATAATTTTGTCAAGGAACTTACATTTTTAAATGTAATGATCAGTGTAGATTTCATCACGATTCCTAAATTTCACCTTCTTAATTATTGCAATCAAATTTACTATTTTTTAAGTGAATTGAAATGCTCTATTAACTATTAAATTGGCTTTGCGAAAGAAAACTCAAATTGTGACTCGGTTTTCGTAAGTGTTCAATTTTATATTAGTTGCATTAAGCTGATTCAAACCACATTTTATTACTTATAATTTAGTGAACAGTTACAAGTCCTTATATATATTTAAGAAAATTGCAAGGACACTTAAAAATACACCTAATTGAACAAAACCCTGTTTATTAATACTGAACTTGCAATGAATCCAAAACACAAGCTTTGGCCATGTTTAAACATTTATGTAGTCATGTACTTACACATGTATTCACTCGTAGCGAGATATAGTAAGGATACATATGTGTGGCAAGCACGAATAATATTTAGACGAAAAGAGGAAGGAGAGACTATTACCACAATAACTACCTTTATCCGTTGATATTAAATGGAATATGGAAACATTTTAAAGCGGCCGACTACAATTTCATAGCGACCACAAATGTCAAATGCAATATAATAATGGGGTACAAACGAAGCAGATGAGACAGCAAAAAGCAGCAACAAAAATATCCAAACACATTCATAAGTGTGTGTATGCATTTACGTGAGTATTTATTGAATGTATTTGTTACTCGGATGAGATTATGAAGGCAAGTAAAATGCACATAATTTTTTGCGCTTGTCCGAATGACGTTAAGTTTTGCAAGAAAATCAATACAAGTAATATAAAATTTAGCAAACAATATGTATACCCTACTTTAAAAGGTGTTTGTTGAAATGCCAAAAAGTGTTAAATAACTAAGGGGATATAATTCGCAAGGAAATGTAAAATTCTGAATAAGGAAAATATTTAAAATGGTGTCACTTCGTGAACCGAAGCACAACTTCGATGTCTCTCACAACAATATGAAAATATCCTTAAAATTTTTGTTAAAATAGCAATATAAGCAACTATTTTCCCAAGAGGTCTTTTGCTTGAATAATTATTAATTATCTAATATAAATAACTGCTTTTAATGCCAAGTATTACAAACCTTTCAACCAGCTAAACATATGTAAACCAGTTGTAGAGTACTTAATGTCATTTAGAGAGCTCCTGAGTTCCTTTAATGTCAGTGAAGAGTATGATAAGACTTTACATAAAACCACAACAAAAATAGCCGCAAAAATACTATACAGGAACACATTAACAGAAACATATTAAAGCAAAGGACGACAATATTTTATAAATGAAAAAAAATTTAATAAAGATATTATCCGGTTCCTGTACAGTAGAAAGTTGGATAAATGTAATATAGTAATTTTTTGAATCATTTGGTCATATGGCACTATAAATTTTTTTAATTTTGTCTTAATGAGCTAGTTAGTGCCACAACTGACTGCAAATGTTTACTCATCGCCATCCGCATAATAATGAAATGGAATTAAAAGCGTGTTATTTGTGAAAATAATTTATATATAAATTTGTAATATAAATGATTTTGAAAATGCTAGAATAATTCAAAACACTGAATAACGCTGCCAAAAGTCGTTTTTACTACAGGCCTTTAATAAGTAATTAAAGTTAGATTGTGTCATGCTATATTCCACCGCATCAATTTGTAATTAGAACAGAACTATCACACTACACCCCTTAATAAGGATTCGGAACTTAGTTAGCCTAGCCTCCTGTTTCAATAGTCATTGAATATATGCCCTGCTAGATGTTAAAGCAGCTTTTGATTCGGAATGACGCCGTTTAAATTTTTCTATGGAATTCACTCAGATAAGAAAATATTTCCAAACTAAAGTATATACTTTTATAACCTCGCATTGTTCTAGTAGTATTGAAAGCCGGTCATCCGCATAGGTCATCCTTATCTCATATTTTATACGATATCAGCCCAGTAGTTTTTCCCAGTACATATTTCTTTACAGTGTCCATATTTATCAATGATACTGCAATTATGTGCTATAGAATTCTTGCAAAGATCCATATAGACAATTATTTGTTATTTCAATATATGTGAACTTATATTAAATAGACGTAAGTCTCGTTGAAACTGAAGACAAAAAACATTAAATAACCTTGTATATACATACTAGCGGGCCCGTTGCCTGCTTCGCACGGCAAAACAAAATAAGAAAAGAAACACACTTGTTTTTAATAAAGTTGGTTTTGTTCCCAAAAAACACACTCACTTCACATACGCACCGCACACACATGCGTTATCGGATTTTAACCAAACTTCATATAAACCATATATGGGCCACTGCCTACGTAGTGAATAAGTTGAAATCGCTCGACGCGTTTATGATTAGTTCGGCGACGTACATATACGGACTTATTTTTATATATATACATATTTCAACACTGAGCTGAAATTCAAATATCTTATATTTTTATCAAATTAACCACGTATATTCCAATACCATAATTCTTATGCCTGGATCTTTACTTTTCAATCACACACAGGTATCTCATAGCCCAAATGTAACTGCAGCATAACTTTTATCATGGTAAAGGATTTGGTTTTACTAGTTAGGGGACTAATACCATTACTCTTATATTTGTAATCACGCATAAAAATCTAAATAAATTTGAATGCTGCTTTAAACATTGAAATTCAATAGCCTGGATTAACATATTGGATATCCTTCATCATGATAAAGAGCTTTGTTTGACCACTTATGGACTTGTGCAATATTTCTTGTGTTTGAAAATCACAAGTGAGGGACAGAATGAATTTAAATGTGACTCGCCACATGGATAAACATATACAATACATTTTATTCACGCGTTATTGAATGACATTTGTCACAGAAATAATTTATCGCTTAAATTAATATATGTTATATACTATATAATAGTAAGGGACTTGGTTTAACTATTTAGCTTAAAACTGAACCAATCTGCCTACAAAAGCTTAAGTCCCAACAAGAGCTTCTCGTAGAGAATCAAACTCTTACAGGTTCAGATGTTGGTGGTACCTCTAGTCCAGAATGCATAAATATGAAGGTGCCAGAATTCGCTTTGTCTATCTTATAGGTTTAAAAATTTATATTAAGTCAATTTTAACTGCAATATACTAAAATACCGCCTTCGCAAATTCGCTGTTTATTCAATGGCAATAACATCTATAACCGCCGAAATAATCGTTTATTCTTCATAATATTTTTACGTTTTTTTTTAAGCACATCAAAAAATCATCATTTATTAACTTTTGGCATTTGAGGGCGTTTCAAAATATATGGCCGAGTGTGGTTTGAGTTGTAGACTGTTTCATGAATGTATAAGTATGTGTGAAAGCGGTATTTTTCAGCTTTTTTTTATGATTTCCGTAAGTTAACAGTTTATTTTAATTTTATCGGCCTGCCATACATAAATACCTAAAGACTACATTTTTTTATGAAAATGCTCATCTGCTTAAACTCGATTTTGGTTGGCGAAATAAAAAAGAACAATAGGAAGGATTACAATAATACTTAAAATATTTTCGTTTTACTTTTTTTGGAAACTGTGCAATGCGATTTCATATTCATCCCTGCATACGAAACGTGTTGTTGTTTAACAATAATTATGGCCTTTCGCCCCATTCTGTTGATTCATTATACAGTTTATGTTGCTACTTTTTCTCCTATCTCCTCCTTGCTCTTATTTTAATGCAAAAAATATTCATGATACTGAACAACACGCATGGACATTCATGCGTTAATCGCACTGACCACCAGCGCTTAAAAAATACCACACCGAAAAAAACAGCAGCAACAATCCTACAGCAGTATTGGCAAAAATAAAAAAACAAAAAAGTAGTTTTTCATTAAATAAATAATGAAGTCGATTTTACAACTGCATACATGTGTGCATATTAAACGTTGCAATTTCATAAATTGCATCATGCTTCAAGGACTCACAAAAAGAATATTTTTCTAAAGGTTCTTTTTTATAAATTTACATGAAACCGCTGTACGAAAAAAGTATTTGTGGAGAAAATGCTTTAATATATCTCGCAGGAGAATGATAAGTTGCTGCAGATATTTGGTTGCAAGAAAGGAAATTATATTTAAAATTTGTGGATATTTGATGAAAGGAGAAAGGGATTTTACACCATCCGGCATAGGTTTTAAAAATATAAGATAAATGAATTTAGTCCCATATTTTCGAAATATTAAAAGTACAGTAGCACTTCGACCACTGCTAGGATGTAGTCCTAACAAATTAATTAATCTTGGTTATTTTTATGAGCAATAATGATGGGTCAAATCATTTATGTGTAATATTTAATGTCCACTATTTTAGCACAGTGCTATTTAGCTGAAATGGAAATTCAGCCTGCAATTGAAATTGACTGCCAATGATCTGCTGCTCTCGCCATCGGTCTCGGTCTTTCCTAAAGAGTGCCTCCTAGTAGAGGTCTCCTCACTTAATAACCTTTTTGATGCCAGAAGTCGTTTTTCTTATATCATATTTGCTTGTTTATATAAATAACCTAAGCAGTTTATAATGATTTTTATTACCATGTACACGTTTAGACATAAGAATATACCCAATTCAATCATTATATGTTGCTGACAAAATATGGTCACCTCAACCATGTTTTCCGCTTGCTTTAACTTTGTAAAATTTATTATTCATAAACTACACTATACTCTTATACTTACATACACATGTCTGTCGAATGTCTGTTCAATAATAATGTCAAATAATTTAGGTAAATCTCAACCGCCCATATGATAAATATTCAATATTTAACATCAATCTATAAATAGAGTTTTCGCAAAAGGCGTTTCTTCTATTTTAGGAAGAAACTAATTTGTGTACTTATTTGTCCGCATGTAACGCCTTCATCAGGTACACATTTTGTTAAGAATAATTTGCTCATAATTTTCTAGCAAACTCGTACAAACAACATACATATAATACTAATATGGATTTTAGTATATTTCTATACATTGTCGTGTAGCAGATAGTATAGAAAATTATTGCAAGGTAAATTTTAAAATTGTTGTCATTGTCAACATTTGTTTGACATGTCAGGTGTATGTTTTCAAAAACAATGCACACATAAATGAATTTAAGCATTAACATTAATATATTTGTGGACACTAGGGAGGGGCCGAAAAGAAAATGTTGGTAATGGCAATTAATAGGATAAGACTAAAAAGTAAAAGTTATTTCTTATAAGATGTTTTATAGTATTTATTAAAGCAGGGATCCACGGTGGACTAGTAAGCAATCATTTTCTTTGTTTGTTTGATAATTTTACTCTTCAAACACTACAGTCGGTGGTTATTGCAATGAGCCTCTGTTACAATGATCGACTAATTAAATTTCATGATAATTTGAAATATTCATTACAATTACTCGGGATAAAGATTTGCTATTTGCTGCAGATATAACTGCCTATAAGTTTGACAAACGTATAGTTCAAAAGCATTTAAAAACTTCCAAATACAATATGAGAAGGCTTAGAAAAATTATTACACATATAACACAATAAGAAATATTTCAGAAAATTTAAACAAAAGGAAGTTCGGTTCGGCGAACTAAATGGGATAAAGCAATTTAATTCAAACAACAAATTGTTAAATAGTTATATTGGATAGTAAATTTAACATAAATCTATATTATAATTTAATTCTTATGAAATTTTTCTAACTATACTGATTTTATTAGAATAAATAAGCAAACAACATGAATTTGATAATAAAGCCAAGTTGCTATTAAAAAGTTTTGTATTAAAAGTACTGAGATCTAAATGATCGGTTTTATATTAAGCGATAAGAAATTAGAAGTTTTGTACAAACACATTTTGCTAACACTACGTACATCATAACCGAATTCTATGTAGATGAAAAATAAGTATTTGCAACCAGTGAAATTCATTTCGCCAAAAATTCATTTATCACAAGTTCTGTTTTTGTTTTTTTTTCTTATATCAAGGACACTTCAACAAATCAAATTCAGGGTTCCCATGCTTAGAAACTTTTTTCGCAAAAGACATCTTTAAAACCGTACAGCTCTCGTCCTCTTTAATTCTTATGTCTTTAATTCTTAGGTTTTATGTCTACCTACACATTGTCTCAGCACCACTTCTCAATAAATGTTTCTTGAATAGATTGAGAAATTAGACATCTCAAATAAATCCACCACCACCAAGAGGAATATTTCGTTGAGTAATCAATACGTATGAGTAATTTTTTTTACAAAAAATTAAGTATACGCTTTAATAAATCGATTGATTTTATACAAAATAAAACACAGCATAAGAATAGAACTATCATATGTATATAATTGAAAATTTTTAATATATAAATTTTTATTTATATATCATTAAAAACAATTTTGCTGCATTATGTACATATTTTGAACAATATGTATATGCATAGGTATGTATATGTCGGAAACACTAGAAAAATTCTTTAAATCGCATTATCCCCTGAAAAATAAATTAGATAATTTCCTGTACTATTTATTATTAAACATATTTAAAAAACTAATGGCATATTACAAAAAAAAAATAAATTATAAAAAACATATACATACTTGCCAGTGAGCTTTTACATGTGACAAAACACCTTCTTAGAGTACACCCTCTTGAAGACAACACATTTTAATATAAATAAAATTTAACTATTTTGATGTTTGCATCATTAAAGCAGATATATATATATATACATATATGCTCAGGTATTAGCTTTCTATAGTAATAATAAATGAATTATAACATGACGCCTTAGTCCTGCAAGGGCTCCCTAGTCAACAATTTCTCTTTTTAGTTTTTCCTTTCAACTATCCAATTCCATTTCATACTAATGACCATTGAATAAACAAAAGTAGTTTTTGATGTGTTTACAGTTGCCTGCTGTTATTGTTGGCATTCAATGTGCAGTCGTCGTTTGTTACTGCCTTTCGAAAACTGCTTTAAATATGCAATTTTATGTTTGTATTATTATCGGTCGTTAATGCACTTTTATGAAATATTTACTTACAAATTTATAACAAAATTGGCTAATTTGTTGTGAAACGCTGCTATTGCAAGGCTATTGTTGCTGAGTGTTTGCATAATAAGGTGATAAATTTTTCAAATATTTATTATTTTCTATAGAATTGAGCAAAAGATTTAAAATGGAAGGTAATATTTATTCAGGAGGTTTCGTGGTCGTTGGTCACAAGCCACTGGATAACTAATGAAGTCTAGGAGAGGCTAAAGTAATCCCCTCTCCTCTCCCAATACACATTAGTATTATTATTTTCTCATAAATTATTTTAATAGCAGATAAATGCCAAGCAAGTGCTAATATGATTTACAGTAAAAATATTTTTATTTTGTATTTATATATAAACTTCTTTTGCTGTTTGAAGTAACAAGGACTTAGTTGACATTTTCATACAATCAGAGAGACGAAAATAATAGGATCTCATTGGCATCTAAAAAAAATCGCAACCAGTTGTGTGTATGACAATGAAATGGTTTGTAATGGAACTGACATATCCACTTATACGAATTTGGCTTTGCAGTAGATTTTTTATGTAAAAAAATCACTCATTATTGATTTGCATGGTAAACATATCATTGGTATGATTAAAGTGAAATATCATAGACACATTATAAGCAATATTTTATTTTATTTTCTCAAATTTGTATCATTGTAGAGTCCTTTTGTAGCCTTAACCAAAATTAAAATTAAGATTATATTACAGGAACCCATATTTTTACTGTAATTCGAAAAATCTAAAACATGAACTGCAAAATATATTCTTAGATCTTGGCCCAGTGTATATGTCTTTAGAATCATAAATAAATAATATAAATAAATAGAAAATTTAGTTTTGCTTTTCTTAAATACCAAAACTTTCTATTAAAAGAAAAAGCTGCATTCATATGACCTCAAAATTACTTTGGCTATGACAACTAGTTGCTCTTTTTTTAATAAAAATAACTCAAGAAACTAGCGATTTGAACCGACAGGAATCAGAAATCAAAACAGAGATAACCTTTTTACAAATTTGAATTCATACCGGATGGATCGAAAAATTATGTAAAATAAATAAAATACTGTTACAAGGCAATTTTTTTATTTCTCTTTAAAATTTATTTTCTTTGAACTTTTCACATTTGTCTGTTGTGGTTTTTGCTGTTCAGATGCCAGCATTTCATTGGTTACAATTCTGATCAATTTTGACATTAAGTATGTATTTTATTTATTTTTTTTTTTTCATTTTCCTTTTGTCTTTATAGTTTAAGTATAATCGAATTAAAAATGTTTACTTGGAACTTAACGCCACTGTTAATATTGAAACTTGAAATGTTTACGTAAATATAAGCAAAAGTGCGCATGAATGTGCATGACAACAATTGCATTTCGCTTACCACTGCATTACTTCCACAACAAAACCAATAAACATTTCCCCTTTTTGTTTGTTAACAACACAAAAGTATGGTAACTTTCATTAAAGCCAACGAACACACTTCGAAAAAATAGTATAAACGATATATTTGCATGCACTGAGAGAACAACTTTCTATATATTCTTTTACTTAAAAATTTTTTTATAAAATATTGGACTTAATATTCATTGAGGCCTATAATAAGTGTTGAGGAATGAATTGGATAAAACTGACTTATAACAAGTGCTAAAAATCGCCCATATTAGGGAATGAAAAATTTTTTCACTTCAGTGTTGTCACGACATGAAGTCAAATATTATTTTTTTTTTTTTTCAAATACATATATCACTAATGAAGGAAATAATTTTCTCCGTGTAATTTTTTCATGCAGAAAAAGCCATTCAAGAATATTTATTTAAGGAAATAGGCTACAGAAATAAAATCTCTGAAAAGGAAACTGAAAATAATAACAGAAAAACCAGCATGTCAAAGGATAACATAACATTATCGGTTTATGTATACCCATTTTCATATGTATGTGTATATGTGCGTACAAGTATATGTATGTGTGTATGTGCGTACAAGCAAACAATTGTCAGTTTTTAATTGAAATAAAATATGTTACTGGATCATTGTGCAATTTTTGAAAGAAAATGCAAAAGTTATGATGATAGTAAACATCCCATAAAATCTTTAATTGGAAAAATAAATTTAAAAAATTATTTATGTAGACTACACACGATTGTCAATCCTCATTAAATTCATTAGCGTACATCCAAAATTTTTCTTTGGAATTGCTATGGTTTTTGAAGAATTCCAGGTCCTAAAGGAAACGACTGCTTTTATGATAAAGTCTAGTTTAGAGCCAGTCTAGTCTAGAGCCAAGCAGCCATATAGAAAATGATGAGGTGATTCTTCTTACCTTTTGTCGATGCCCGCCGAGAGTACTCGTGAACCTCTAACAAGCGTAAGAGATGTAAGTTAATGGCTTTTTAGTGACGGACAGAGTTTCATTCTATTCTACAAGTAGGTGCTGTGTACCACCTGAGTTCAGTCCTATGAATATTTTTTAGCTCAACCAAGGAAATAAAAATGTGAGCTCAGTAGAGCCAAGTCTGAGCCTTCATCAGCAATTTCGTTGGTTTGGATGCCTTTAACGTATAATATCTTAATATGATGGTACTTCCATTTAATCACCTCATTAGGGTCCTGATAGTGGCATTAGAATCCAAAAAAATTTCCATCGAACTAATCTATCGGTGATGTGGTAAAGTAGTCTATATGAGATCGAGAGGTTTTCTGAGACATTGACGCTGATGATGGTGGTATATCGATTATCAAGTAGTACAAGCTTAACTAAATAGACAGCAATATATTAAAAGATACCTTGCCATCACGCGGCTTTGATTTCAAATTGAGAAAGTTTTGAAATCAAACACTTTCAACATAGAATCAGTTTTCATACTCACATGTGGAACATGTGTATTTTCAAAGTTTTCTTATTCAAATTTTCTTATTCAATTTTAATCATAATATTTATTCATTCCATTTCTTATTTGCAATTAATAAAAAAAAATTGCAAACTTCCTGCTGTAGTAACGATTAAACTTGATGTCTATATTGTTAAAATGGTTATAGTATTTCACGTTTTTAATATTTTGAGAATCAAGTATTAATAACAATTTGGGGAAACATTTTTATTCAAATCATCATACACTTTAATTCAAACACTGAGTTTAAACCTTTGCTTCGCTTTGAAAAAGCTTCAATAATTGTCCAAAATGTAAAAAATGCAAATATGACATTTAAAGTTAGTATAAATAAATAAGCGGAAATGCTTTAGTACAGCATCAAGAGTTTTTTTCCAATGCAACTCGGAAAATTTTAACAGTTTTGAGAACAAAGTAATAAAACAAAGTTAAACTCAATACTTTAAAAAATATATTATTGTAAATAATAGGCCAATTCACCTGCCTCTCTTGTATGATGTATCATAAGCAACTAAAGCTGACCAAGCGCACTCTAATTATGAATCATTAGGAGTAAGGCTCAGTTCTGAATCTGATGTTTTCATGTTGAAAAGTTGTCAGTGAAGTGGTTTAAAATTTTTTTAGAACATACGAGAGAAACTTGTATACTTGTGTCACATATTTTCATTGAAAATGAGCACACAAATATTATAAATGTATCACTGTAAAATAATATATACTTTATCCTTCGATTGTATAAAGTACAAACTATTTTACTTGTAAATTGTGCAACTATTTTCTAACTTTGAGGGTTGAGAATAGTATGAAAATTTCAGTACAGTCGAATATAAAATACTTCACTTTCTTCTTTACTAATTTAGTCATATGTTAGGTTAGGTTAGGTTGATGAGGGGGTGTGAGAGCCCATGTCATACGACATACACTTAAGCCAGTGAAGGCTTGTTGTGCGCTCCCTTTAATTATCAAACACAAACTGCCAGATTTCTGCAGCAGGATTCGAACCTGCGACCTTCGCACTACGAGTCTAGTGCACTACCTACTAGTCTATGAAGCCAGTAAATTAGTCATTATTTGTTATAAGACAATTTTTTATCTGTATTATTTTTTAGCATTTTAAAATTAAATCATTTTTGTTGACCTGCCTAATATTTTTTTCGCTTTTTTTAAACCTTGGCGAATTCAGCATTTTCTTTTGCTCCTTTTGCAGTTACTTATTTTTTTTTTTTTTTTTTTTGCTTTTAAATAGTTTCTTTGAGATTAATTTTCAATCAAACTTCTACTTAAGTCATGCCTTACTTAAGACTGTCATACTTTTAAATCTCTCCTTCATTTATTCCTTTCACCTCGGGTTGTGTACAATAACAAAAAAAGTCTTCCTTCACCTGATGAACATTTGGGATGTTTTTACCAACTTTTTGCTAAAAACAAACAAAAAAATTTACTGCAAACAGTCCACTACAGTGGACGATGAAGTTTCTTGCTAAAGTTAGTACAACGAGTATTCAAATATTTCACAGAAGTTTGAATTTGTTATTAACTACAAAATAAAATAAAAAAATACTTTGTTTCCTTTTTTACATTTTAATATAAATATAAACACAAATTGTTAAGCTGAAAAAAATATATGTAATATAATAAAATCGTTAAAAATTCGAAATTTCAACAGTAACTAAAAGAATAAGCAAAATGTATAAATGTATGCGAATTATTTGACAGAAGAGCTTCGACATAAATCAGAGGTTCCCAAACTATATAATAAATAATCAGCGGAATGTTGTTCGTTGTAAGTCGCATGAAAAAAGTTCCGCCCCAGCGGAAGTTGTGTCATATGAACGTACGCATATAAAATTCAGAGTTTGAGCATCACTAACATATATGCACTTGTAACAACATATCTTTAGTAATTTTTGATTGACGATCAGAATAAAACCCTACACAATTACAACAAATGGGTGAATATACCAATAATTTGCTCCTTACAATACATTCTAAAAAAAAAGAAAGAAAATTTCTTTCGAACATACTACTACAGCTGTGCTAATAAAGAAAAAAAAAGCGCTCAAGTTTGTTTTTATAGTTTTGAATGAGAGTATTTTTAAATTTTAAAGGTGATTTGCTTTATACGTAGCCCCTTATATAAGGAATATATTATTATCCGTTTCAGAAACTATGATAAGCAATTTATTATTTTTTTGGTTCCAAATAAAATTGTACACCAAAAAACAAGCAGGAATTCATTACACTGTAACTTCCTGAAAAATTGGATAAAATCAACAAAACAGTCCATAATTTCTCATTGTCTCTATGAATTATAACGCGATATAAACAACAAAATCACACACAATTCGTTTTCAAAATTCCATAATATAGAAAAATTCTTCCTTTAACGGCACACAGCCATTTTCCAAGACTGGTGATAGTACATAAGCGAAAAGCTTGGAAACTATCATAAACTATCACTGCATTCATATAGCCTACGTCATGGTCTACCTCTACTTACTGCATCTTTCATTCATGTCAAAATAAATAAAATTTCCTTTTTTCATTTCGAGGTTTTTGGCTGCTTTTTTGGTTGCAGTACGTCCGTGTGGCACAAGAACAACCAACTAAGGAAAAAATAATAATAAATAAATAACAGAAATAATGCATTTAACCCTGAAGCTGCATCAGAGAACTTTTTAAGCATGACTGCTTACGACCAACCACATCCTGTATAAAGGTTTTCCATTACATTTGTAAAGAGTAGCCACTTTTTTCGCTCAAACTTTTTTTTTTATTTTGATTAAATATTTTATTTCTTTCGCATACTTTGTTGCATACCCTACATCGTGATAATAAGGATATAAAAATATGTCCAGATGTTTGCTCTTTTCTTTTACATTCACATTAGCAGGTAAATTTATGCACTATAAGAAGAATTTCTGTTAATATTGAAAAAAGAGATACAATTGTAAGCAAATTTTTAACCAGTCTAATCGTACATTATTAGGACTGAAATTATTAAAAGTATTTTAGATTTTTGGCATATTGCTTTTTTAATAATACTTAATTTTATCATAAATTCCAAATATTTAATATTTCTATGTAAAATTGTGTTATTTGCGAAATTTCTAACTGTAGGAAAGAAGTAGTGAACTTAATTTTTTTATTTTACGGTGATATTCAGACCGTTTTTATTTTCGTGTTCAAAAATATAATTTTGTACAAAATGTCAAATGTCTACATTACTTTTTTTTGGCAAAAATTTTGGTTGATATTTGTACAGGAGCTTTTGGTAGTAATAAAAAGTTTACCAACCTCAACCAACAGCGTTGTTTTAGTCTCTTGGATGTTTACAAAAGCTTTCTAGACATCAAATTAAATGGCAAAAGTAACACTGAAATCCATCCAAAGTTTATTAGAACTATTTTTTCCTTACAAACTAGTTCAACAAAATTTTAACAAAGTCCATTTACCCGACAATTTAAAATCATGATAAAATTGTGCCATTATTTAAATCAGCACACAAATTTCATCTAATCGCTCTCCCTTAGTTCTTGCCAAAAAAATTTTTTTAATAAATTGATCTATAGACAACTCAGCTAGTTTTTGCTAAATCACGGCTGATTTACCACCAGACAATCCGAAGTTCAATCTCAGCATAGCATAGTTTCTACTTTAATTGATGTTATGGAAGATATTAGATCAGAAATCGATAGCAATTAAATGGTTTTCTAATTTTATTAGATCATTCAAAAACATTTGATACCATGAACATTAAAATCCTCGGTGGTTATCTCTTGCTTGCATCTTTATACATTTGCCCATATAAGGTAGGGTGAAGCAGTTGAGATAAAATATGTTGCAAGAAATCGTATGAAATTTCATATCCTGCCACTTCTGTTATCCTGTTTACTTCAATATCCCTCCTATCAGCGAGTAAAACAAGTTGCATGCAACAAATTTCATTAAAAAAACCCAGTCGTTTAACATAATTTATTTTTTGCCTTAACTTTTGTTATCATTTGTTTCGTTTCTTATCCCAAAATGGTTGAAGCAAATACTTCAAAAAATTTAGAAAAAATTTTAATTGAATTTATTTGCCTAAAGATAAGAAAAATGTTTTAAATATCTACAACATAAACGTATAAATATATTTTTTAACTGTGAAAATAAGTTAGTGTTTATTAAAAAATTTTAAGTAAATAAAATTTTTATAAAACTGTTTTTGAAATTTATTGTGAAAATTAAACAACTTGTCTGAACGGGAAATTTTGTTTATTAAAAGCCAAATACCAAAAAAGCTCGATCTCTTTTAACAGCAAACCTCTTTTCTGGTGACATTATTTTTATGCCTGTTTCATCCATGGATCTTCTTTAATCTGTTCTATATTAAAACGCATTTTCAATGGAGCCAAAATGTGTAAAATTAATTTTTTGCATTCGCTGCTGACTGCAGGCACTCTAGGAAATACCAAAGACGTATTTATTCGTTTCAATAGTATGTGAACATTGGAGCCATCATAGGGTAGACGACCAAAAACCATGGCAAAGCAAACCACACCACAGGCCCAAATGTCAGAAAAAAATGGATCATAAGCAACACCTAAGGAATAATAATTAATTATTTGTTTCTAAAACAAAGTAAGTCTTGTATAAGATCTAGGAATTACCTTTTAAAATTTCTGGACTTGCATAGGCATAACTGCCGCAAAATGTTTTCGATAACACCACCTGCTGATCACTGGTACGGGTGTCTTTGCGGGCAAAGCCAAAATCAATTAATTTTAGGTTATAGTTTTCATCCAGCAAAAGATTTTCGCATTTAATATCTCTAAATAGCAGAGAAATAAAAATAATTTGTAGGATTAAAAGTAAATAAAAATCGTGAAAAATATTAGTCTTAGCCACTGCCATATTTGTGAGGCGCTGAATATTCCTCCTCCTCGAGAAAACAAAAATAATGAAATTGTAAAAATTTCAAAAAAAGAATAGAATGGGATTTTCTCCATCGATATTTTTCTGACCTCAGCAATTTCTAATTTCTTTGCCGTTTTATTATAATTTTCACTATTTTTAGAAGTTTTCTAATTCTAGTTTTCTATTGAGAAGGACTAAATTCAAAACGATTCTTTTGAAGTGGTGTGCGTAATTAATTTCTATTGATTTTGAGAAAAAAAATGTTATCTAATTCAAAATTATTTTCTGTATATACATATGCTTTTCAAAAATGATTTGGCTGAAGGGTACTGATAATTTGTTTGGTGCCAATGAAATTCAGGCAGCTCAGCCAACAGCAAACAATATAATGTTCCTTCATATGTTGCAAATTTTTCAGATCGTAGTGAATTTTCCATCTTGGAATTCTTGGATCTCTATTACCATCATTTCGTTGGCTGGCAGTGTCTGTCTGTCTATAATAAAAAGTAATTGAAACTAATTCAAAGTCCATCCATCTGTCAGTTCGTGATGCACAGAAGGGCATATTTTAAATCCTTAATATTACAGAGTGGAAATTTTCCCAGGACATCTATTCCAATACTTTCTGCAATACAAAATAATTTATGCGAATGATGCAAAAGCATTTATTTAAAAAATAATGGAAATTTAAAACAGATTTGATTGCGCCTTTCATTGGATTTTCAGCCTAATTTTCGTGTTTTTCTCCGGTTATAGAATTTTAGATTATAATACTTTTTTTAATAATGTTTTTTTTTTTTATTTCTGTTTTCTAACTCCATTTTGTCAATGTTTCTATGATTCAACTATATTATGCAGGTAAGCCTGCAAATTAATTAATGCCCATTAAAAATTTAAAATATTGCGACTATTTGCAGGAAATTTTGAATAAAATAGACCGACTGAAATCCACTTGTGGTAAAATATATTAAAAGATTTTTTTTACCTGTGAACTACTCCTTTCGAGTGAATGTACTCCACTGCACTGACTAGTTGTGTAAATAGTTTTCGAGCTTGAGCTTCTTCTAAATATCTTTTCTCTCGTACATAGTCCAAAAGTGTACCATTTTCTGCCAATTGCATTATTAGATAGACCCTGATAAAGAAGTGCAATATAACTTAGAATTGGACTAACTCAAAGCTATTAGATCCCACCTGTGACTGGTTTCGATGCTCTGGTAAAATGTTATAAGATTGTCGTGATGCAAACCTTTAACTGCTTCAATTTCTCTGGGTAAAAACTTTTGTGTATATTCGGGTGGGGCCTTGACTTTTGATATTATTTTAATTGCCACGCGTTTGCCGTACTCTTCGGAATAGCCTATTTTAACTTTGGCATAATTGCCGGAACCTATTACTTTTCCTATCAATATTCCATGTTCTTCCAATATCGATTTAGGTTTTCCTGCTTTATTGGTATCGCTGGTTTGTGGCGATATTTTCTCTTCACTTTTGTCCACTTTTGCTGCTGCACCACTTGTTTGGGGGGCATCATCGTGTCGACTCGTGTTTTAAAATGTTTAAAAACTTTCGCTTGAGAAAATGTTTGCCTCTTACGGAGACTTTATATAAAAAAGTGTTATATCGGCAGTAGATTCTCTATTATTGAAAATAGTTTTACTTTTAACTTTTTTTGTCTTTTCGTATCACAATTTTCTGAGAGCAGCAGTTTATTTATAAAATATTAATATTGAATCTGTCTTAGGCTTTTATTTTTTGAGCAAGATTGAGTTTTTTGGAAGTAGTCTTTGGCTTTTAATTTTCAAGTTTTAGAAAAAAAATTTGGAAATTTGACAAAATATTACTTTCTTGAATGACGATAATTTTGAATATATATACATATATGAAAATTTTTCAAAAACTTTGACAAGCAGCTTAAAATTTATGTATGATTTTTAAAAGTTTGCCAAGTACAATTTATTGAGATGTTCCTCTAGTTCGAAACACCGAAAATTATATGTACATTTTATATAAGTTTTCAAATGAGATATCATTAAATATAGAGAAAAATTTTAATAAAAATTGAGCAGTTTTAGCAAGACTACGTTCTGCTGGGTTACGTTTGTACTCCGGAAAATTATCTTAAACGCTTAAGGATTCTTATTATTATTGTACCAGTAAAATCGGATGACATCGGATTAAAAATAAAAATTTATTCCATAATATCTGCTTCTAAGCTGTTTAAAGATAATGGACACTTGGTATATTTCAATTAATAGAAAAAATTTCTAAGGATTACTAACAAAGTATTATTAAGATTAATAATTAAGTATGGCCAAGTTAAGCCATAAGATATCGGCAGCAATATACAAAGAATACGAATTGTAATCTAATTGGCCATATAAATACATGTAGACATAGAGCAAAAATCATAATTTTTTATTATTAAAAGATTATTACCCAATATCCCCAGAATCATATTTGAAACTAAACGAAATTTATACCAGAAAGCGTCGAAATGTTCTTTGAATTATGGTATTCATAGATGCCACATAATTATATTTTAGAAACTCAAAACTTTTATACCACTGAGGGAAAATTGTAACCCCGTATCCTCTTTATTTGTTATCCGAATTTTTGCCAAAACCAAGCCGATGTAAATCTAATAAGACAATCTTATTTTGCAAGTTTATTGCTGTTTGAAATATTTCTATGTTGCATTAATGAAGCATAAATATGCATATCAAACTCTCAAATGTGATCTATTCCGTATGATAATCCTTCCCTGGACCATTGCATAATTATTCATATGTCGATTAAATATTTCGCCTTTGCAATAAATATTTATAGTAAAAGATGATATTTTGTATTCATATAATAATGAGATCATTTTTAACCACATTGTGATCATGTGTTATGATATTTGATTTGTCCTCCATATTTTAAAATTTTTTTAAATAAAAACACATTTACTGCGAGACCTAAATCGCCGGAAGCATTTGAAAATAATGGTACGCTCGACCGTGAGACTATTGGTCTCGAATACTAGTACTACTACTACTACTCTCAAATGTGTAAAATGCGATTAGTCTAAATAGCTATATGATTCTTACATCGGTCTAAATTTTAATGACAACATATTTCTACTACTCCATATAATTCAATCATAATATGTTACTTTTGTTTTTGAGCAAAACATTCAGATAATAATAAGATCAACGTCAATAAAATTAAGATCTTTAGTGGTAATATTTTTTTTCATACCCGATGATTAAGAAATTGTAAAACAATGTAAATTAGTTCGTATTTTGTTACCTTGGAACTCTTTGCAAACTCACAACGTCTAGTGATAGTTGTGACAATGTCCTTTAATATCTCTCCTGCAAATGTAATAAGTTTCTTCTGCAGGTTGCGACCATTCTGATCCACATTAACCCAGAGAACCTGCATGTGAGCTCATCATGCCATCTGATTTGTTCCAGCTAGTTGACCTGGTACCTCATTTGCTGCTTACAAATCAAGAGAAGCAACACTTTCTGAATCCCTAAGTAATATCTTCTTTTTCATCATTTAATCCGCTGTCGAGGGTCATGAGAGGGTCATGTTTGAATGTTTGAATCTGGTTAGGCATGCCCGTTATTTTTGGATTGAATTAGATTTTAGGCATGCTATCGTTAGAGTTGTTCTATCGGTGAAGATTCTGATATTCTTGGTTGGGAGTTTCAATGCTTCTGGACGCTGTATACTTTGTAACAATTGAGGGTAGTCAATGAGTTTGAGAGAATTTCTCCAGAACTCCATAACTCTTGCTTGACACCATCAAATCAGATACTGGACATTGGTTGCGTACATTTGCATGTGACCACGGCCAGCTTCTTGGTCCGCTAGTAGGCAATTCGAATTTTTAAAGATAAAATCAAGGACTCAAAGAATTTTTTTTAAATTTCTTTTAAATTCGTTTAGTTTTAAAATATAATTTCTTGCATTAAAGTTTTTTATAAGAATTTAAATTCCGCAGAAATGAATTGATTATTTTGAGGCATGCAATTTTTCTCCTCTTATAGAACTAGATCTAGATTTTGACCACGAAAGTCCCACTCCTAAATAAAATAGATATAAATATTTATTTATTTACTTGAGGCATTGAATTGAATTTTTAATTATATTTATTTTATTCTCATTTAGAGAAAAGTTCAAATAAAAATTTTAGTTAAAATATTACTCAAGATTGTTAAAAAAAAACAGATTTGTCCTGAAGATGATACTCAATGAGTATCGAAATATCGATAATCTTAAATCAAATTGTTTAACCACAAATCAAGACCTCAAGCTTGAGTAATTTTTTAACCAAATAGTTATAAAAAATTTCAAAAATATAGAGATATTAGTTTAAATAAAGTTTATAATAAAGTTTTTAGATCAAAAAAAATTAAAATTATATTTCTAAATTTTCTGATCAGCCTTTTTTTGTCCAGAGTTTTTGTAGGTGTTTGAAAATTGTTCACAAGTCCCTTTATCTATAACTTATAATTTTTCTATTCTCACCCCCTTTGAAATAGCATGTTTTAATACTCTTAGCTAAGCTTAGAACCTTCTAAAGGTTAATATTATCAAGAGTTTACTTTATCCAGAAAAAGAACACCCTTATGTCACCATGACTACCACACTAACACAAACAAATAAAAAATATTAAATTGAAAGAAAATTGTCACATTTCACATCTAATATATGAATATTGTTAATAAAAAATAAATAAATGCCGCAAACAATAAAAAAATATTGAATATAATATATTGATGGCGGAAGTTTATGTTATTGGACAGATATTGAAGGCAGTTGATTTTCAAGAACCTCATATATTTTGCAAGTGGTCTTTACAAAGCGGTTGGTGAGAACTTTTTCCGCATGAAATCGAAAACTATAGAAATAATTATTTTTCTCAGGAACTTCTTGGCGCCTGATACAAGGAGAAGTTGTGGGTCATACATTTGTAGCCGCAAATAGTTTGGCAAATTGTTCGAATTTTTGTCAGCCGTTAGATCTGCACTTGGGCACTACATCGATACAGGGTTGGCCAAAATTGCATGTAGAAATACATGCTATTAATGTTTTAAATAAAAGTTGGCCAGTTGGTTACGGATTTGTGCATATACCCACAAAACCGGGCTTTCATCGCTTAGAGGTATTTTGTTGGAAAATAGCACCACGCTCTTGGTACGATAGTGTTAGAGAAAAATTTGGTGGGGGTGGTTTGGCGTTGTGTAAAGAGGATTTGATTTACACGGGCTTGGAAAGGTAAATAGTTTTTAATGACTTACATACGAACAATATGTAACAAAAATTTTCTTTTGTTATAGATTTAAATTAAAAACTCGTTCTGCGGGCAAAATAGTTGTTGATATTAATTTGGTTTTTCGTAATTTTGCCAAATTTGGCATAGAATTTAAGTGAATTTTCTTCAAAATTACTGATATGTATCCTATAAGATTTGTTTTATTAAATCAGCTTTTATTGCTGGGAATTTTCTCTAGCGAGACAGTAAAAATTGGTATTTCCAAGCCCCTGCCCATTAGCACTACTACCATATCTTCAACTACCGCAGTAGACACAACAACTGATGAAACAAGTACCGACTTAGTTGTTAGCACCACTACGAGTTCTTTAACTTCGGCGAAGCCCATTACGGACGAAACCGAATGGACCGAATTTCCACCTAAGAAAACTTGGAAAATATTTAACAAATCCACTAGCAAAGGCGCTCCTACATCAACAATGAAACCACTTATTACTACCATGACGTCTAGCGAAATGGATAATGAAACGAAAATTCCAAATGAATCTGAAACTCCTAAAGCTTTCTCTCCTCTATGGCGAACAAAACAAAATTATTGCTTTTGCGATCTTACTCAAGACACTTGCGATATCAGTTGTTGTTGTGATCGTGACTGTTCGGCAGAAGCTCTAAAAGTATTCCGTTGCCGAATAGGATTAGAGCCACAAGAGGAACGGTTTGATGACTTTAATTTTCAACATGGACTGCCTTCATGCGAGGTAAACGATGGGTGGTTGTGTGTTTTTAGGATATACAAACCGGCGATTAAAAAAGAGGTGGGTCGACTTTTATTTTATTTATGTATTTATTGTCTATTTATTTTTTTTATTTATATATCTAAATAAATATTTATATAGTTATTTATTCCTCTATTTGCTTATTTAGTTTATTTGTTTGTTTATTTGCTGCTTTATTTATTTATCCATTAATTTATTTATTTTTTATATGCTCATTTATTGATTAATATTTTCTTCATCTATTTATTATCTACTTTATTTATTTGTTCTGTAAATAATTATCTATTTATCCACTACTTATTTATTTATTTACTAAGTTATTTACTCATTTATTTATTATATATGTATGCTATTTATCTATCTACCTAGATAATTAATTAGTTTTTATTATTTTATTATTTTCTTAAATATATATTAGATTTATTGTTTGCTTAATTTTTCCATCAAATTTTCTAATTATCTTTCTATTTACTTACTCAGTAAAATAAATGGCAGGCATTCTCAAGTTAATTTACTCAGAAGACATTAAATATTCAACAAATAAGAATATAAGTTCAAAAAACGACCATATCATTGATTTCAAAATTCAATCAGGGCATCTCTTCAACTTATTAAAAATCTGAATTATTTCCAAAAATCTGTGAAACTCTGTTTACTATTGTGAAATTATACAAAAAATACTTATTTATTTAAATTTATATGAAAATATTATTTTGCTGTATTCAATAATTGACACAACTACTCTCACATCAGGAAAAAGAAATCAGGACTTTTGGTCAACATGTATCCCTTTCCTGATATGAAGTATTTCCATTTATTTATACGTTTATCTATTTATTTATATGAAAATTATTTATATGCATATCTATTTATTTTATTTTTTATATTATTTATTTTTTTATATCTAACTTTTTATTCACTAGGTTATTTATTTTTATTTATTAATAATAAAAACAATTCATTTATTAATAATAAAACCATTCACATATTTCTTTACTTGTACACATATGGTTTATATATTTCTCTATTTATTTGTTTGCTTATTTATCTATTTATTAATTAATGTATTAATATTTTTATTTAGTTATATATTTTTGCATATACTAATTTATTTATTTGGTTCCCTATGTAATTATTTAATTTCTCATTTAAGTATTTATTTATTTCATTACTTATCCTTTTAGTAAATTTTTTATTTATTCAATCCCTTGCTTATTTCTTTGTTTATTAATTTATTTTCCTATTTAATTTATATTAATTTGTATATTTTATATATTTTTTATTTATTTATTTATTTGTTATGCATTAATTTCTTTCTATGTTCACTCTTTTAATAAAATTTTACACTAGGGTTTTTACGATTTGAAGGATACTTCCCATTACTACAAATGGCCAAATTTGTTGTTAGAATCCGAAGATGTAAAAAACCGTGAATATTATAAATTTGGAGATTCACTACGAATTATTAATACTGAAACCAAGGAAATACAAAATTTTGGTAAGTTAATATCAAGTTAATTTTTAATGATGCAGCTATTTCGATTTAATCCAAATACATTTTTCTTAGCCGGTCTTCACTTGTTAAGAAATAAATTATTAATATGAAAACATTTACTTTTTATTTCATTTTAAAAATTTATTAAGCCCTCAATATTTCCTTAAGTTTTGGGTATCTTCTTCAAGGGAATATGTTATTTATATCAAACTTTAAAAACCATTTGTATTTTTAATGTAAATAAATTTTTTTTGTTATCAGTTAATGAATACATTATCCTGAAAAAGAGAAGCAAATCATGTTGATTTTTTTTTTTGCATTAATAAAATTATAAAATATTTATAAAAAATAGACCTAAAGCTTTAATAATTATACGGAATAAATTATTTAACCGAATAAAACTGATTGAAATATTAAATAGAATAGATAACCGTTATACACGACTTTCGAACTTCGAATGTACTCGAAGTCAATTGAAATATTCGAATGAATTTTTATTCACTGATATTACAGGCATTCCACAAATAAAAATGCTATTTTATTTTTCAGACTTTAAAATTAGAAAGAAGATCCGTCTTCAAATATAATTCACAATATGGGGATTGGTTCCTCGAAATTATTGTTGTTTGGCCGGTTTAAAGAAAAATTCCCCGAAAGAAAAAAGTTTGAACCTGTTATTTGTATTAAAAATATAATAAATTTTTGAAATTTAAAGCGAGTTCGTTTTTGAAAAAGTGATCAACTTGAAGAAAAAGTCAATTAATTTAAGAAGTTTAACTTCCTTGCAGGAATGCGTATTCTTTACTAATAAATTTGCGTTTATTAGAGAAAACTTAACTACATAATTTTTCTCTTTAAAATAGCAAAAAATGTTACGCTTTAACTTAAAAACGAAAACGAACTCATTACGGACAAAGAGTTAAAAATCCACTGCTAAAGGCAGATTTCAGTCTCTGATTTTGAAATTTTTTTTCTTCTAAATATTGAAATATCCTTTATGTCTTACAGATCTTCCATCATCTTTCGAGTCATCCTTTTGTAATATACAGCAACCAATTTATCACTTAAAATCTATTCAAAGATCCTGCCTCTTTACGTCTTACGAAAATTTAAAGGAATTTCAATTCCGACTCTTGCAACTTGAAGAAAAGTATAAAATATTCAATACACCTCTCATACCGGATGTCATTTACCATAACAAGGATTTTGAAAACTTTGTTGGAAATTTTACAATTAATAAATGCTTCGAGAACAAACGGAATTGCTCGCGATATAAATATGGGAGAGAAAGTGACGAAGATTTTACATTGTTTAAGGTAAAAGTGAATATCTTACACAACTTTACCAATGTCCAGGAGGTAATAGTTGATCTGTGGTTCCAAAATTGGAAGAAAGAAGAATATAGGGAGGATACTGAACAGGAATATTGGTTGTCTTATGAAATTGAATTTTTCAATAAGACCTTAAAGGAATTTAATGCTACAAAAAATATTGCCACTCAACGGCCACCAATTATAGCTGGTCCCCTGGGTTATTTGGTGGGAAGACCTATAATTATTTCACGCTATGAACCCTTCAACAAAAGCCAACCTCTATCAGTGAATAATCAAGTTTTAAGTTATTTCTCCCTTAACAACAGCGAAACTCACACATTAACTATGCTGGCTAAAGAAAATGGTGAATGCAAACGCTCCTTAGAGGATAGGGAACCAATTAGTTACGGCATTAATGTCGCCAACTATTGTAAAATAAAACTGGAAAATGATTCTTTTATAGAAGAGCAACCTGCGAACATTAACTTTACTGAAATATGCTTAAATCTACAACAACGTGTACATAATCAACTATTTGGCCAAGAACTTATTGTTGAAGATCTCGCATCATATTTTGTATCTCAGCTGGGCAAACCTCAAAATATCTCAAATAAATGGCTGCAATTGCAGGTTTACAATACCGACTTCGATCCGGTATTTGGTCAGTATTTACATGAAACGAATACATTCGTTTGTCGGAATATTTTATTGGGCTTAGCTTATGAATTTCATATGAGCACTTCCATGGTGGACAATATTCCTTTGCAGAAAGTCATCAAACAAGCTGCTCTGCATTTAGACGAGCGTCATGACTTGGAGTTTTCTCTAAATGAAAAGTTAGAGGTTCCTATTACAATGACAGTGCGCTTCTTTAACATTCGTGAAAGACTTGCATCAGCTGGTTTTACTTTAAAGAAAATTCATTTCATTATTTATTTAATATTAGAATTAGCAACAACATTAATTTACTTATAAGTGAGTAAAAACAAATCATATCAACTTGACTTGCTCTTAATAAAATAAAAAGAATTAAATTAGAATTAGAAAATATTTCCATAAAATTTATTAAAATTAAATAAACAGTTAATTAAGCAACTTTGTTGATTTTAGAGATCGTCGTAAGTATAACCATACAGGGTTTTTTAAAAATGAACGGATCGATGTTAACAGTTATTTAGGTGGCCATTGTTGCGATATCATCATGCTTACAAAATAATAAGAAACTTCAAAAAAATTTAATTTGTTGTGGTTCGTAGATGTCTTTATATCCGATAATTCACTAGAGCTAAGAAACTCATCAGTAGACTTCAACCATCATTTTTATAAATTAAAAAAAATACTAACTTATCAAACTGATATAAATTCAACACGACTGGATTGGCAGGTAATACAGCCTGCTATTGTAAGCGTACAGGAGAACATGGGGCACAGTTCTTGACGTCGAAAATATTTTAAAAAAATTGAATTAAGCTTATGTTATAATATTCCTGTTTTAGTTTGCAACTTTTGGAAAATTTTGAGTTTTGGAAAAATCCATGCAAAGATATGACTGCCTTCTATATATCCTTTGGAGAAAATTAGCGTTTTAGGCTAAGCTTAGCCACACAAAGTTACTGAATCGAACCACAGTTATTTTTTGGAGAGTTTTTGGTGTTTATTTTATGTTTCTTTTGAGGAATTATTTCCTGGTGGATTATTTTACGGCGCTCTAATTGTTACTGTATGCAGTTGTCTGTTCTAAATTAAAAAAATATAAATTTATAAATACCGAATAATAAATTAGTATAACGATCTCGTTTATAAAGTTTCGATCTCTTAAAATATCGTTCTTTGTTAATAAGTTTGCAGTCACTAAGGATCACTGAATCCTTTTTTCGCCTTGTGAGGGCAGAAAATGTTACACGTTTTCTAGAAAAGAAAGCGAAATTAATGTTCAACATATTTTCCATTGTGCCGCAACTATTAGTAACAGATTATTCATTTAATTTATTTCAAATTAACAAAAAAATTTATATAATAAGCATGTTTAACTGTTTATAATATATCCGTGCGACATTTTCTCATAGCTTTACGCCTTAATATGGCCAATTTTTCTTCCTCCTTGCGTCTTTCCTCTTCTTCAAATGCTTTGCGTAAAGCATCTGCTTCATCTGTTGCCCTCTCGGAGATTTCATGTACTAAGTCCAAATAATCCATTATACCTTTGCGAATACAATATTCGAAATTCATGGCCATTGAATACTTGATGTCCAGGCCAGAACGCGTAGCTAATTCCTGCCAGTGCAGGAAAAGCCAATTTTCGTTTCTTAAGTCCTTAATGGCATTATATTTGGGCACCATCTGGTCGAGCAGTCCAAGAAAATGATGGGCAACATCTTGTATTTCCGGCTTTTCCTCGAAAACAATTAAAGAATCGTTAAGGGATTTGCGTATAGACTCCATGGAATTCCAAGCCACGTCAAGCTCAATATTAGCCAGAGGATTACCCAAAGTGGCTTCTTCTAATTTAACCAGATCTTGGCAAGCAAACCATAAGTTCTTATATGGCAGAAAACCTACAACCATACTATTGAGAAATTCTAGAGAAAGTTCTTCCAATTCGAAAATTTCTTGACGGTGGCGCAAAGTTTCGCCCAGTTTTTGTAAGTCCCTTATAGTTTTCCAGGTTTTTTTAACCTTCAAGTAAAAGCAAGTGGCTTTGTATATATTTAATGGAGAGAGTATAGAATTTTTAAAAATTAATTACCTCCACTGAAATCTCCGTTACTCTCTCAGGATTAAATTGCAGAGAGAACTTCTGGATTTCGTCATTCAAAGACTGCAAACGCTCCTCGAAACCAATACATTCGCTCAAATGTAACCTCTTGAATTCCTCTATGTCATTCTTTTGCTCATCTCTCAATGTACCCAAGCGATCTAGTATGTTTTTGGGCCAAGCATAGGCATCCCATTTCATGGTGAACTGGTGATCTGGTAAATTATAGAAAAAGCTATCCAGCATATCATATTCGAGCCACATAACTTGAATATCAGCCCTTAAGCCTTCCACCAAATCTGGCACTGTTAAAGCAAAATCTCTAATATCGTGCAAGTGCTCTATGCTTTGGGGACGATCATTAATTTTCTGATATATCTCCTGACAACGTTCCAATAAAAGCTCATTTGTTTCATACATACGATCAATATAATATGCGAAAATTTTCTTTACTATTTCAGTGCGTTTTCTGATCATGGTTTGTTTCATTGGTTCTACTACAACTAAAAATGGACCAATGACAATGGAGGCGGGAAGGATTTCGCGCAACTCTTCCTTGCAGCGTTTATGTTCCAAAATATCGGACTTTACTTGCGCCGAAGACTTCTTGGCCGCCTTGTATTCATCCATATAAGTGGGCACATGTAAAAGATAGAATTCTATGAAACGATCATACTTGTGGGCATATGATCTCAAGGGATATATGGCTTTTTGATAACACTCCTGCAAGATATCATTGCAGTTGATATACAAATCTTCAATTAGCTCTACTGTGAGTATAAACAGGTTGGTTGCAAATCTCAAATTGAGTAAGCATTTGGCATCAATTTGCCTTACGCCGCTAGTCTTCTCCAAGCTCTTTTTAAATAGTTCCTTCAGGATGGGAGCAAACTCTTCAGGTTCTGTTGAATAAATCACTTCCTCCTTTCCTACCTCTTCTGCAACTGATAAAACTAATGAAAATATAGGCTGACTGGAGGGAAATTCAGTAATTTTATAGTCACTTGACCATTGATAATGTTCATCCAGCTGCAAGAACTGTTGACAGGGATCAGCTAAAGCACTTATAAATTTGTTTATTGATTTTTCCAACAACACTTGCATGGACTCTTGCATACGAAGTTTGACCTGTAATATAAATCGGGAGATTTTGCACATTTCATATACCCTCCAATTGTCTAGGCTTATGTCCAACCAGCCCTTACCAAGAGCCCTGAGAGCAGTTATTATGCCATTGGAAACTTTCAAAGGCCAATTCTCCTTCAGATAAAGATTTGTTTTGCTGGATTGTTGGTGCTGGGACTTTAAAAAATCCGCCAGGGCTAAGGGTTTTGTGAAACTCCACACAAATAACGATAATGATTCTATATATTGGCATTCCGTGGCCACTTTTGACATTGCCTCAATACCTCTACCGGTATAGAAAATGGTGTTGTTCAATAACAAATTTTTCCTTTTCGGTATATTTATATTCATAGTCTTTAAGTGATGGCGCTCGCTTACACTTTGAATGGAGTGATGTGCTTTAGGCAGGGAGTTTCTTAAGATGTCTGGTTTGAAATTGGGAAATTCTTCGGGGAAATCTTTTAGGAACTTTTCGAATTCATAACAAGTCATCAAATGTTCGTAAACTATATAAATCTCTGTGCGCAATCGTTCGTAGAACTTGGCATCGGCTTGCACATTTTTCATTAGCTTTTCCACCGATTTATGAGGATAAAAACGATTTTCCGAGATATCCTGCCAGAGGACGCAGTCCACTAAGCCCTGCATTGAAATCAAAATTTCCGTATTATTACGCAGTTTAACTGCTTGCTTTAATCGCTCTATAAAATGTACCGGATTTTCAGCCATAAACATAATTTGTATTTTAGGAACTTCGTAGACAAATTCATCTATTAGCACCATTGCTGTCCACTTATCCTTGGACGAGTCGTAAGATGCAACTGCAGCATTCTGCCATTTGTATTGCATTAAGCTGTGATTGAAAGGCAAATAGGCTTTAGCCGGCAATGGAAATCTCTGTCCCATCTCCTCGACTACTCCTAATTGCAGCCAGGACTCAGGTGAACGGCAGTCATAATTGGAATCATCAAAAAAACTCAAAGGTAGAAAATGCTTAAATGCGTTTTCAGACAATATATAATACTGTTCCTCGGTGGGTAAAAGCTCGTACTCATCTAAGCCTACCTCTTCCAGCTCCTTCTCTATATCTATCTTATCATATTTTCGCCTTCTCCTATCGACTTCAACGTCACGCGGTATTTGCTTTGAAGACGCACGCTTGCTCATTTGCACCTTCGGCAAAATAGTTTTCAACGGAAACTTGTGCACTTTATCGTTTTTCCCGATCAACGTAAACCATTTTTGAGCTGTCCCCAAATCATATTTGTAACTTGGCAATAAATGACTTGGTATATCTAATTCTTTGCAAACAGGTTCAAAATCCGTTGATTGTGGACAAGTGGTGATGGTTACAAGTTCACTTTCGCTATCAAAAAAATTCCCAGGCTTAAGGAGACTTTGAAATTTTAAAGAATTTTCCCGACTTGCCAAGGCCAATTCATGTATTGAACCGAACGTAAATCGTCTTGCCTTGCTGTACAATGAGCTTCTAGGACTTTCAGACATTTTTGCAAGCAAATTATTTTATTTGTTTTTATACATATATTTTTTATATAGTGTAATGGATTGAAAAAAATTCAATGAAATTAAACATGATGATAGGTCTGTTCATTTACTTTCCCAGTAAAGCTTTGTAACGGCAATTTAACTATTTTTAACATCTTTTGTATTGTTCTTCTTAATTTAAGAAAAATATTATCCTTCACTGCAAATACTTCTCTTCTTTTTGTAAGTTTACATAGAAGTATGCAGCATTCACAATTCCTTCTTCTAAGGAAGCTTTCAATGCCCCCAAAGGGCAATATTATTCACAGTTTAATTCGGAAGGTTTGCACAAAAAAACAAGACACTACCTGTGATATTGAATTGATACCGTGACCTTAATGTTTTAGAAAATCTTACTTTCATTTAATCACGCATGTTTTACATTCCGATCGCTATTGTCCTGTTGTTTTTTTTTTTACCTTCTTTACAGCCATATCGCATCAAACACTTTCGATCGAGTAGTATTAAAGAGAGTCCTCGGAAAACGAAATACGAAAACATTCTTCGGCATCAAACCAATTTAAATTTTTAAAAATTCAACTTTAAAAAGCTTTTTCTACTACTATTGTATTAAAAAATAGTTAGCATATTTTTAGGTGCCACAAATAAACGTTTACTCAAAGCTTTGCATGTAAATAAAGAAATGAAAGTGGCGCCCTAGCAAGGTAGTACAAAAACTATCGGAATATAAACAATTTCCATCGGATTGTCATATGCCTGAATAATTATTTATAATTTATTTAATAGAAAAATTAACTGAAGATCTATTTTATCGCATGTCCCATTAAAGGAAAATTTCGTTTCAACATTTTTATCGAAATCAAAACAAATTTAAATTTAGATGATAATAAAAATAATTTATCAAAAAAATTTATAAAATATAATTAAATATTTACAAAGACAATAAAAATCTGATTTGTTTGCAATACGAATATTGAAATGAAATTTTCTTTTAGATTTCTATAGATAATAAGACCAGGCAATAAGACTAAATTAATAATTCCTCGCATTTAAATATAAAATTTGCCCATTGGACTTTATAGTTCATTTTATTTTACATAACATAAAATGGAAATGAAATTATATATTTAGTAAATGAAATTAAGAAATCAGTTAATTTATACATATTTATATATTATCGATTGATGTTGATTTTTTTCAAAATATTATTTCGAATATTTCTTTGCTAATTCGTTAGGATATTTTTCTCAATCTGATCTTGTAATCCAGAAAATTTATTTGTTTACTTCATGATCGCAATACTTTGTGATTATTTTATTCTATTCATTAAAGCCAACAAATATTAGGTAAAAATTTGGCAGCACTAAAATCTGCGTGTAATAACGCCCATAAGACAGTTGTTCGTCAAAGAAGAAGAACAACTTAATGGTGATTGTGTACATTGTAGGGTGTGCGCTTTTGGAAAATTTATCTCCATGTATATAGTTTTAGGGTGTTTATTAAAAATTTTATTGAATAAAATTAAGTTTCTTTAAAAAAGTGAGCTTCGGCGACATCATGTTGAATACAACAAAACGCTGTGAGTAAAAAATGCACATTTCTTGCTACCACCTTAAATGTTACCACTAATAGCGGCTTTTTCTGAAACAGTTGTGAACAATTCGACGTGCAAAACCAACTCAATTAATAATTCCAATCTAAATCACATACTAGCAAAAGAATATATAACCGAAAATAATGCTAATAACTCTAAATTTCTGAATACTGTGGTGAAGTTAAACCTTAGCTTAGAACGGCAGGAGAAACAAATTCCACAAAACGGCCACAATGGAAATACCAGTATAACGAACGCGGTAATCAAAGCGCCTATGGCAGCGACAGAGGAAAAATCTCGTAATGAAAATGTTGAAGATAATAGTATAAAGGAAAATGAAGAAAGTGTAATAGCCGACGAAGAGGATGATGATGTCATGGAAGTTAGTATTTTTGAGAGTTCTACAGTTGAAACGCCACAAAAGGAAATGTTTTCGCATTTACAACCCAAAAAGCAAATAACCATGGAAAATGAGAAAGTGGGATCACAAGAAGAAATGTTTTCACATTTACAACCCAGAAAGACAGATGTTGATGTTATATGCCAGGATGTGCAAATGGACATAGAAAATGAGAAAAGTACTTCTATGTTAGACGAAGGCTCTGCATATTATTTTAATGATGAAAGTGAACTATTTCAACATGCTTTTATAGAACTGGGTAGAAGATTGTGGCCTTCAACGTCGAATAAACAACTTTATACAAAAGGCTGTTTATGGTCGCCAGATGGTACATGTTTACTTGTACCAGTGCATTTAGATGGTGAGAATTAGAGTATTTTTAAATACATCATTTATATAAAGAAATTTTTAGGTATGCACATTGTGGAATTGCCTACAGACTTATACACCATGCAGGAAATACCAGAAAATAGACTTCTTTCTAATCTAACATCGGCAGTTCATGTTAAAGAGGGCGGCACTGTGTATGATTGTTGTTGGTATCCTTATATGAATAGTTCAGATCCGGCAACATGCTGGTAAGTTTAATTGAAATTAAACTCGATTACTCTATTTTCAACCTTTAATTTTGTAGCTGGCTTGCTACTAGACAACATGAACCAATACACATGTGGGATGCGTTCTCTGGTGAATTAAGATGTTCTTATCGGGGCTATGATGATGTCGATGAAGTTGAATCTGCTATTTCGGTAGTATTTAGCAATAACGCCCAAAAAGTTATAGGCGGCTATAAGAAAACTATTAAAATATTTGATACGAATATGTGAGTGTTAATTATTGCTTATTTATGCAAAATTAATTTTGTTTTCTTAATAAATTATAGACCAGGACGTGGTTGCAGCAGCATTCCCGTTAAAAAGGCCGTTTCATGCTTTGCCTTAACTACAGATAATGATAACTCTGTAACGGCTGGAAATTGGTCTGGATATATAAATCATTACGACTTAAGAGCTCCAAAGTTAGGAGCTCTATTTACATTAGGCGGTCACAGCGGTGGAATAACATGGTTAAAATATTCCCCTACCGTGGATAAAAGTTGGTACTTATTTAGCGGCGCTCGTAGAGATAACAAAATATTGCAATGGGATATGCGAAACTACACAGAACCAATACAAGTTTTCAATAGAAATGTACAAACAAATCAAAGAATTTATTACGATATAACACCGTTTAATACTTGGTTGGCCAGTGGAGATACAGAGGGTTTACTAAGAATATGGAATTTGTTCGACAAAAATCAACTGTACGAGGTAATCATAACAGTTCAGCAATTTTTTAAATATGATTACCTATTGCATTGAAAAAATGTTTGTTGTGGCTTTAGCTCTTCATATGCCGACATTTCATTGGTTGCTAAAACCAAATCGTCAGTGAAGTTTAAGCAGTTTGATAACTTCACTGACGATTTGGTTTTAGCAACCAATGAAATGTCGGCATATGAAGAGCTAAAGCCACAACAAACATTTTTTCAATGCATTTTGCAAAAAAACTAATTGTTTCTAACGTTTAGTCGGGATATTCTTCCGAATAATAAATTGCAATAATATGATTACCTATTTTTATTTCAGATACCTTTACACGACGACTGCTGCAATGGGGTTAGCTTACACCCTTCATTCCCTATAATTTCTACAACTTCAGGTCAATATCATTTTGTAGACGCAATTGACCCAGATGAGAAGAGTTCAGAAAAGATAATAAATTATGAAAACTCTTTGTTGATGTTGTGGTATGGCCCTTCAACAGATATTAAGAATTAACCATTTGTATTTAAAATCAAATGAATTTTTGTATTTATTGTAATAAAAAGTTAAAAAGAAAACAAACACTACCTAAGCAGAAAATATTTTTACTAAGCATTTGAAAAGCTGGCATAAAAATGCCAGATAATACCTAAAAACCCCCTACAGATTTTCTTTATACAGAATATACTTGACTTTAAATTTTTAATTAACAGTTGATACTACAACTAAATTTATTTTTCAATTTACTTATAAAAATTCAAATTTTTTACTTAAAATCAGGAAAAATGCATACACAAAATGAAACAACACATATATGTATTTATAAAATAGAAAAGAATACTTAAATTTTGAGCACATCCTTAGGAAGCTCCAACACCGGCAATCAGCTTAAAATCTTTTTAAAAATTCTTCAGCACATGTACGTGCACGGGCATTAACGGCTAGTTTCATTTCACTTATTTCCTTGTCAATTTCCTCCATAAAACTTATGACGAAGTCAACAAGTTTATGTTTGTACATTTGTTCCGTGTGAAAGTTAGTAATCAAAAAGCTTATATCATAACCGTCAATTGGTTTGCGCCTCAAGATGATAAAAGATTCGGCACGACGCATCATGAAACGGGTGAATTTGTGACAAAGAATCTTTTCAATTTCATCGGCTTGTTTAACAGCAATACTAACACGCACGGAATTGATGGAGGGTTCTATTAGTACACGTTCTCTTTCATTGCGGGATATAACTATGGGTGTTAGAATCAATTCCTTACTGGAGCATACCTCAACTTCTGGTTTGTTGTGTCTTTCAACCACTTGGGAGGCAAAGTCCTGCAAACACATTGCGGCCGTTAGAGAATGGCGCACTGCAGTCAGATATGGTTTTAAAGTAGCCGCCATAACTGTAAATTCTTGTATAATTTATTATAATTTTGTAATTATTGGTATTTTCTGACTTTTTTGATATTTTTAACAAAAATGAATCACTTTTGGGTGTTTTTATAAATGATGAAAAAAGTATGGGAAACACCACCAAATTGACAACTGGACGAATAAAATGTCATGACAAAGAGGAGAATGATACAGAGTTGCAAAGCAATAAGAAATTGTAGTGTGTAGCTATAAAGGTTGCCACACAATTCAATGAACAAAGTAAACGAGTTTTGATACTAGAAAATATATTAAAATGGTCCTCAGATCATTTAACAAAACGCCGAGGGTTCACGCTGAGTTTTGATTTATTAAAACAGATTTAATCTATATTGTAATATTACTGATATTTAAAATATCAAATACAAAATGAAGAGTTTTGTGGAATACATTAATGACCGTTCCGAATTACAGAAAGTATTCTTAATTTGTATTGATAATAATGCTCCACAACATATACAACTCTTTCTTTACTCATTGTCAAAAACAGCAGAATAAAATGAGATAGCGGAGAGAAATATGCAAAAGCAATCAAAACAAACGAGCAAATAATCAAAATAAATAAAACATGTCAATTTGCTTTGAATATGGCCAAGATTCAAAAATATTTAGTCAAAAATTTCATATTACAGTACATACCCGTAAGTAATAAAATTAATAATATTATTTTCTCTACATGTTTCACAAATATTTATTATAAGAAAAGAAAATGATGTTTTGGTACACAAAATAAATAATTTTATTTACTCGGCGCGACTTTTTGGCACCCACTGTAAATAATTACTCTGTGTAGCTGCCTCGTATTCTTGAGCTAAACAATCAATAACATCACGAGAATTATCTAATTCTGATAGATCTTCTCTAAACATATCTTCCCGACGAAATTGGTCCAAAAACGCTCCTCTCTTACGCAACTTATCATATTGTCCTAAAGCACGATTAAATAGAGAACTAATGCTTGTATGATTGGCCATCATTAAGCCAGAAACTTTATGATTACTTTGAATATAGGGAGAACTACGTGAGAGAGCTACTTGTATACTAGCCGGACCCCAGGGTATAAATTGAGCTAATTTGCGCTCACGAATACGCTGTAAAGATTTGTGAACTTGTGTGGGATCAACTTCACCCTGAAAGATATTAGGAAATTATTTTATTAATACTTCATAGATTTTCTTTTTAAATAATTAGTTACTTGTATTATGTTTAATATAGAGATATAACAATGGTGATTTGTTTTATCAGGACCAGAGGAGACCATCATATTTTTAGGCTGCAGTAAACGTCTCATAACATCCAATACAGTAGTTTTGCGTATGTTAATATTGGACTGAAAAATTAACAAACATACTATTTGTTTACATATGTAAATAATATAAAATCTGTAGTATGTACATACGTCACTATCTGTGGTAAGAGGAGTATAACCCGTCATTAGGAAATGTAGTTTTGGTGTAGGTATCAACGGCGCTGTCAGACCAATCAGATTGTTATTCATATATGATGGATAACGCAATGTGGTTGTACTCACTGACATTATGGTCGAAACTAAAGTATTAATCTGAGTAAAAGTTGGATTTTCTATGTGCAAACGATCGGTAGCAATACGATTTAATGCCGTATTGTCCAAAACTACAACACAGTCGGCACAATTAGTAAGTCTTTTCAAAGTAAGCAAGGAATTGTAAGGCTGTACTACTACATCGCTTATCTCATCTTGATTGGGAAAAACACTGTAAGTTTGTAAAAGTTTCTTGGGAAAGCGATCCGATAAACGTTCCAACATGTATGAGCCCATGCCCGAACCTGTGCCACCAGCTATAGAATGGCACAGAACAAATCCTTCTAAAGAATCGCTGCCATCTGCTTCACGATCAATAATATCAAATACTTCCTCTTGTAGTTTTTCACCTTGACTGAAACCGGAAGCCCAATTATTGCCAGCTCCTCCACCATGTTTGGAGAGATAAACGTTTTCGGGATTATAAAGCTGGAAGGGAATAATGTTCATATATTGCATTATATACATACTTATTTTCAAACAAAAACATTTTTTAGTCAAAATTTTTGGTCATTAGCCAAACTGTCTGTGCGTATTGTTTTTGTAGACGCTTAGTGTACATAAGTACATATGTACTTATGTACGAGTATATACTTACATACATAAGTATGTACATATGTATATACATATATTGTATGTATGCACATACATATTTGTAACTTACTTTTGCGTATTTTGATGTCATTATAGAATGTATGACACGTGGTTCCAAATCTAAGAGCACAGCTCTTGGTATATAATGATTATCATCGGCTTGATAAAAAAATACATCTTTACGATCTAGGCCGTCTGTCGTAAAATCTTCCAAGACCCCGGTAGGAGATATACCATGCTCCAAGCACAACCGTTTCCAAAATTCGAAACCAACTTAAAAATACATACATATATAATTTAATCCAGGAATCTTTGCATGAATGTGCTTAACAATACAAACTTTGATTTCCACATTGCCCCAACTGTAGAGTAATTATTTCACTAGGCATTTTATCAACCACAATCTATGTACTTATATATGTATATAAATACGCAATCTGCTATATATGCATGTGTGTATATACATATATGCATATACATACATATGTACATATATGTATATATATATATATATATATATATATATATATATATATATATATATATATATATATGCATAATTATAAATATATGTATATAAATATATATATATATATATATATATATATATATATATATATATATATATATATATATATATATATATATATATGTATATATATATGTATATATATATATATATATATATATATATATATATATATAGATATATATATATATATATATATATATATATATATATATATTTATTTAATTATTTATTTATTTATTTATTTATTTATTTATTTCACGCACGAAATAAAATATAATGAAGAAACTCAGAATATCCGTTATAAATGTAATGACTTTGTTTTTGTAATACGATCGACCTTTTAATATCACTAAGTCAAAGTGGAGTTACCAGACTCCTAAAGGCAGAATGATCTTCATATTAGTAATATACCCAGAATACTATAATCGAAAGAGACATCCAAAGTTAGTTAAAAATCGATAAGACTCAAGTTTAAACAAAATAATTCGAAAGTATGTATAGAAAAAATTTTTAAAATTGGATGCAAATATAATTCAGTCGATACTTTAAAGTATGTACATATACATATACATATGTGTTTATATCATTTTAGACCAACTGGAAAACAGTTACAAATATTATAAAGAATATATTAATACAATGATCTATCATGTTTTTATATACAAGTAATACTATGATTCTTTAATTTTGGTAATTTCTTTTACCACCGTTCTTTTCCAAGTCATCTTAAGACGCCCTAGTCTTCTACTTCTTTGCGTATTCCATTCTTGCTATTGCTTTCTACGATTTCAGTATGTGACATATCCAATTTAATATCCTTCGCTTGGTTTGAGTTTCATCGAACTATTCGTCTGCTTTATTCCATAGGCAGATAGATTTGATATGTTCAGATATTTATTCCTAGAAATATTTTCAAAGACCAAAAATTCGCACCAAATGCATTTATTAAATCGCAAAAACCAATTTCGAAATGGCCTGAAATCGGTTAGACTTTTAGAATTCACATGGACATATAGAAAAAATATTTTTGAAAAAATATGTATATACATATATGAAAAGAATCGAAGAAAATAATTTATACATGTATGTACTCGTACATATGTACGTACTCATATATCAAAAACGAAATATTTGGTGACAATACGTAAATTTGTAAAATTCGTATGAGAAAATTTTATAGATTCAAGACGAAATATTTGAGAGTCAATATATTCTAAGCGGTCGAATATGAACAGTTCTCTTACTGGATTTTCTTTTAATATCAATGCTTGATTGATTTTACAGAGTCAAATAAGTCAATCATAGTGTTGGAAATAAAGTAGCGTTAAAAATTAGCATAAATTAAAATTTTTATTAAAAATTGCCTACTATGAATGTTTAAAAAAATTTCAATATTAATTTTTTATTATATTTTAACCATATATTACTTCAAATCAGCCCAAACAGTCATTAATATTAATTTAAATAATAAAAACAATAAATCTTAATCAACCAGGTATGGGAAACGTCTCTATTTGACAAATTTGTAAATATAGAGAAAATATTGAACTGTAACATAATATCTAAATAAAATTTAAATATTTACATAAATGATGAGATCAACTGTAGACAAATTGTCATTTGGATAGATATTAACATTTAAATAAATTGTCATTTGAATAATTTATGAGTTTTTGCACAACAGAAAATATAAATAAAAATAATTTAAGTTGGTTGTTTTATGCAAACTGAAGATTGTTTTAATATTTTGTTATTAAGCACTCCTTGTTGTGCTTAGGAGCAGAAAATAAAGCGTTTTGTTAAAAGAAATATTACCTTACGGGTGGGCAGTCTATTTTGTAGGTAGAGTAAGGTAAACAATACAATTAAATGGTTCAATTTATTTTGTATATTATTGGTTATGGATGGTATTAGCAAATATTTTATATTTTTTGTAAAGGAATACTTTTTTTTGTAATTTTCCACCTAACTCGCTTCTTATGAACTTATTTGGTTTCTTATAAACTGATTTGTCTGGAACTTGAAGCAATATTTGTCAAATTTTTCCTTAATTTTATCGTGATGAATAGTGATATATATAGATACTATGGCGATAAACCTGTCTGCTGATATACATTATAAGCAAAGTCCTCTATTATCACATGCATCCTGTAGTTGAAGCCTTCAAAATTTTTTATGTTTTGTTTAATACCGACCAAATAGTTCTCCTACAAAATAGTTTGCATCATAACTTTATATAACTTGGAATAGCTCACCGATGTCCCAGACCTGAAATTTTTCCAAAGATTTGATAATATTGTGATAAACTTGCCATAACTGTACCTTGGTCTCTGCATTAATTTAATAAATATTGTATTATATATTTCAAATATAGCTTTAATTATAAGAAAGAATTGTTGGTAATGCTTGACCATGACGATTTACCATGAATCGAGTTATAAACAGACTCTGATGACAAATTAAAAAAAAAATTAATTTGCCCTTCTTATATCTGATTACGAATCGACTTGTGGTACATTTAGATTTTTTGTAATAAATTGTGTGAAAATTTTCGTTTTTGAACTTTTTTCCATACGAGCATATCGATCGAACCAAATCAATTACTAATTTCGCATTGTTATTGTGTTTGTATTCATTCTATTTTTTAGTTTTTCCCATTTCCAGGAAAAGAATTCACGTAATTTTTATCAAAAGGAATGCTTTATTAAAAGTCTGAAAATTATTCTCAAATCGATTTTATAGATTTGTAAATTTTTCAAAACTTGAAAACGACTTAGAACACCGCAATTTTGATCAAAATCGGTTTAATGATGCGGAACAAAGTTGTTTAATCTGTGAAGTTTTAAACTGCATTAGACGCATATACCTTCAATTTCATACATTTTGTTGTACATATACATCAATTCAGTCATTCCCTTCCGATAAGTTCTGAAGTATGTAACAGAAATCGAATACTATATTTAATTCAAATTCATTTAAAATATCTTTCTTAAAAGAGTTTCATTAAATTCGCTTGTCTTTTATTCAAGAAAACTGTCATTTTCCAGATTTTCAATCTCAACACCTCGTCCACCTTTCCCCTTTTTTATTATTTTTATTTACCGCTCCTTTATTTCGTGCTTGCAACAAATGTGTCTGACTTGTGCAGTAAATCATTTTTTTTATAAATCAAATCTATAACAAATAACTTGAACAATTGTGATGAAACATTTTCACAATCATTTTTAATTTTTTCCCCTTTTGTTTTTTCTTAGACTTGATATTAAAAAGAAGACATGTTTCTGGTTTCTTAAAGGCAAGGAAACCACATTTAACAGTTTTTACAGCAGCTTGAACGTTTGGACTTTTTTCATTGCCATTTTTGGTGTCAAAGATAAACGTGATACTATTGTAAGACTTTTTGTTATTGTATTGTTTTTGTCATTTGTTGCATTCAACACAAAGAATAAATGAATAATGAAAATAAATAATAATAATATATGTACATATGTATTTACCTTACGAACAACAATAGCAATATTAAGCAATTAAAACCATGAGATTCATCTGGGGTTTTAATACCAAAAATTGCAAGAAAACAATATCAAAATGGAAATACTGAGTGATTTTGCTAATCACCAAATCTTCACTTCATTTGAAAACAATTACCATTGTGTCATTGTGACACTTATGTTGTCATCATCTGTAAAATAAGACACTTTAACAAACAAAATGACATTTACTGCACCTTAAAGTGTCACAAAGGATTTGTTAAACCTTATAAGACCTTCGAGGGTCTAATTGGATGACTTAAAATAAGTCTAAATATCTTATTACCAATAAATATTACAAAGCGAATTCCGAACACAGTCCAAAATAATGTGACAAAAAATTTCATGGTGACTTTTTCATCACAATCGATTATTCGTCACCATTAAATTTAATTCCAAACAGTTTTTAACAATTAAAAGTGGAATGAGAAACTTATAGCAAAATTAAATTCACAGTAACCCTCCAAATAAGGGCAAATGCTTTTAATAAAAGGATTTTCCTGTAAAAGTTTGTGTTTGGAACTTAAGTTGTTTTTGTGGCTAAGGCTCGATATTTCCAATAAAGCAAGGAAAAGGTCTACAAGCAAAACAATATGATTGATATGGCCTTAATCTGAGAACAGTACATTAATGTCAAAATAAATTTTTATCAAAATTTAAAGAATATATATTAACAATAATACTTCAGCATTTAAGCATATTCATCGCGCTTGGCGATTTTCAAGTTCAACTTTTCAAATTTTTTAGCAGATCAATCAGTAATACTTTTCTTGAATCGAGTATAAATTTTCAAAAGCGTAGTAGAAATCCAATAGCAACGATCGGCCATATGCGCAGATCTCACTAACGATTATTCTAAAAGAAATTTTAAACTCTAATAGAAATAGTAGATATTTTAATCGTCTTGGGAGTTAAAATAGACTTCCTTTCTTTCCTCTAAGTCTGCGTCTTGCCATAAAAGATCATATATAGAATGGTTCAACGATAACACTTCATTACCAAATATATTCGAAATGGTATATTATGCTATAAATGTGTACCGCTTTGACAAACGAATTTAAATTTTTATTTTTAAAAGTGACTAAAGTGTAGCATTGCATGTGGAACAAAAAATATTTCTCAACATCCTCTTCGTATGTAGAAAGAAATCATGGTCATATCCAAAGCTAGACTGAAGCCATACGAAGGAGAATTGATAAGGGCTTTATGATAAACCGTTTTTAAATGCAACACAGTCATATTTAAAAAAGAAAAGAAAAAATGTAAGTGCCAAGAAAAAAGTGTTCCGGATTTATATGTATATGTGGATAGTAGTTCGAAATTCTAAAGTAGAAATATCATGTAATAATAATCCCAACTCAAAAATTAAGGGGGCCAGGCAAACTGTTCTTTATTTAATGTTGTGACCTTTTATAAACGAAAGAAACAGAAGTCGCATATAATCGTTACTAAAGGCAATTAATACATTTGATGCAGCTCCAGGCAGAAGGATGTGATTATGTATTTCTTTATTCTCATTTTATTAACGTCTATGTTATTAGTGTCGAAAAAACTAAAACAGCTCTATTACTAGACCTATAGATGTCTGCTAATGTTACTCCCAGAGAAGACATTTATTTTTATTATTATCATTTTGCAACTAAGGTCTAACACACATATTGATGGGTTATAATTTCTATTTTATTTAATGTTAAAGCTCATTATCGTATCAATGATCATTGTAACCACCAATATTCAAACAAACTATTTATATTGAGATCTCAAATGTTATTACCATCTAAGAGTTGAATAAACTCATTTGCAAAGAGTCCAAATCTTATGCGTAATTACGATGTTTTTGTGTTTACACTCAGAACACACGAAACTTAACAATTTTAAATTAGAATTTCTATTGTTTAAGCAGTTTCATAAAAACATTACGGTTACTTTAATGTGAATAAACTGGTAGTTTGCTAAATTTTTTTAATCAAAAATAGATGATTTAATAACAGAATACATTATATAGTAAAATTTTGCGTTTCATTGCATTAATAAATTAGGAATATATTTTTTTAGATAACATTTCAATAGCCAAAGTTTTAAATAAAAACATTTCTCTTTTTATAGCCGAAACATTTTTTATCAATAACAACTTTTATAATTTATCATACGTATTTTTAGATATCAAAATTTGTTTCTTATCAGAAACTATAAATTTTAATATAATTTTGTGATTGACAGCTATTATTTTACCAGGTACGCAATGAAAATAATTAAAATAATCGGTGTCTTTTGAAGATTTGTCAAGATATATTTGGCAGGCAGCCTTATTTCGGTTGTTAGACATTTCGTGTGCTTTCGATTTGAAAGAATAGATTAGAATTATTAAAAGCATAATCATAATATAGGTAATGTAAAGAAAATATTAATTAGCAATAATTGTAAAGCTATAGAACCAAAAATATTAAAAAATGTTAAACATATAAAAAAGTAATAAATATATATACAATTAAAATGTTTGTTGCTTAAGTCTTTTGTTTTGTTATATGGTATACCAATAAATTGGATTTTACCGTATAGTATTATTAAAATAAAATAATAGTATTATTTTATTTTTTTAGATATATGTTATTATATGTTATTGTCGAAATTTGATAGTTTGATTCAAATACTTGTGTTCATTTAGGTCAAAAGGGTTTAATTTGATTTTCAACTTAAAGCTTGCAGTTTTAGGTTTAATATATTATTTTTGCATATGATGGAAATAATCATTAATTGATATAATTAATTAGAATAAATTACTAACTCTTACTGTCTCTTATAGAAAAATTATCTGTTTTACTAACATTATGCAGTCTCATTATTTTCAGATGTAATTTATTTTGCTTTAAGGTAATTAACATTTTTGTTGTACGCCATAAACAAACTTCTTGCCTGTAACTGCCAGTCCAGTTCATTAACGTTTATATAGAAGACAAAGGTTTACTATAAAAATTAACAAGTTTTTCCATAGACAAATTTTTATGCTATAAATATCAATAAATTTTATCTATAAAAGTTGTGAATGTTACAAATAACATAATTTCTGTAGAAAATATTTGATTACTACTGACTGTAGAGGTCACACTCGGATAAGTAGAAGTTATACTCTGGCACTTTGCTGGAAACGAGGGACTTGGAGATAATCACCGCAGAAGCTGACTGGACTTTTAGAATTTATTATTTTAGATTAAAGATTAAAGTACCTCTTATAGGGTGACCTTTTTCATACATTTTCTTTTAGAGTTCCTAGTCAAGCACATTTAAATTACGACTTTTTGCTTATGTTTTTTTTTCACCTTATGTCTAATGCTCCTATCAAATAAAAATAACAATACAAATCAACTAAAATTGATTCTTTTCACTTAAAAGTACCAAAGCACATAAAAAAGTAGTGATTAAACAAATAGTTTTGGTGCAATTGTAAAGTAGTACTGGTCTAGGAAACAGTTCTGTTGTCCTTATAATTATTTCTTAATTGTTCGATCTCTCACAGTTTTGAGTCTTACTTTCATGCATCTTATTGGTTTGTTTGGACTAACTAATCTTGAAGGATATTGTGGCACTGTCGTCGCCACGTAATTTTATAATTACTTTTGTTCTATATTTTGTGTTAATTTTAATAAACTGGTGTAAAGTTTATGTATTTTAAACCTTAAAATAGTGCAAAATATCAATCCAGAGTTAATGAAAACTATTTAAAGAATTGTGCATTGAAAATTATTAATACTAGGATTAGTGTTCAATAGGCCTACACAAGTATTTCTTTGTAGGTCGAATAGTAACAAAAACAGTTCAATTGTACCAACTTTGCCATCCTTCGTAGAGAATATTACTGAAAGTACGAGGAAGGCAATGAAAAATATCATAAACGCTATTGAAACTTGTGAATTTTACTATTAATGATAATTTTCTCAAGCCCGATGATAAACAATCTTAAAAGTCATGCTTTTAAAGTCAAGCAAAGAAAAGCATGGCATGAATTAAATTTTCATTGAAAAATATTTAATTGTTGTTGATAAACTTTTTATATTATCGATAACATAATATCTCTACATATATAAAAATTACGTGTATGTTCGTGATCGCTAAACTCAAAAACTACCGGACCGATTTTGACCAAACTTTATATACATGCTCTATGGGGCGTGAGGAGTGTTTCTGTGTAGTTTGAAGTTCGTCCGACAGATGGCACCATATTAAGTTTTTTTTTGTGTTTTTGCACCGTAACTCAAGACCTACTGCACCGATTTTGACCAAACTTTATATTCATGCTCTATGGGGCGTTTCTGTATTTCTATGTAGTTTGAAGTTCGTCCGACAGATGGCTCAAATATTTATTTTTTTGTGTTTTTGCACCGTAACTCAAGACCTAATACACCGATTTTTACCAAACTTTATGTCCATGGAGCGTAATGAGTGTTTCTGTGTAGTTTGAAATTCGTCCGACAGATGGCCCAATATTTAGTTTTTTTGTGTCTTGCCCGATAGAGATTAGCGTGATAAGCCTATGCTGTGTTTCCATGAAGGCGTTGGGTCCTTAATCAGCGTGTAGTGGCGTTAATTAGCCCGATACCGGTATTTGAACAATAATTGCTATGTCGATTTAGTGCACCTTTTATTCTTCTTCGAAATATCAATCCGCCATGACTTTGCAACGAAACCAGACTTGCAGTGAAAATAAAATTTGAAGGCAAAACAACGTTTGCCCGGGTCAGCTAGTTTACAATATTTTTAGTTGTTATCTAAATAAAACAACAAATTGTACAATATTGGTTTATTGCAAAAATATTTGAGCGTTATCGATAACAGAATTTTCTATAGAAAGTTTTTTAAGGCTCTTGATGGCATACAAATTTCAAAAAACAACATTTAGTTGTTGTTGATAACCTTCCATAGATTTTTTATATTATAGATAACGTAGTTTTTTTAATATTTTTAGTTGGTATCGAAAATACCAAATTTTATATTGTAAAATTTTGGTTTACTGTAAAAAAATTTTAATGTTATCAATAACATAGAATTTTCCATGGAGCGTATTTCAATGTTATTGATGATATAAAATTTTCTATAGAATTTTAACATATTCCAAATAAATGCTAATACATTTTTTTTAATTTACCTTTAATACAACCTTTTATATATAACCGCGATATCTACATAATATAAATACAAAAAACATTTTTTTAATTTTATCAGAAGCAAAATATTTTCTCAAATTCTTCCAAATATAAAATACCAATCCCATTTTGTTGTCTAAAAAAATATTATTGCATTTGATTGAAATCAATTTTTTTTGTAAATTTTCATGCAGCGAATGACTTAAACCAGAAAAAAATGATAAATAATCCAAACATATAAATAATTTGATGTGTTAATTTGAAACTCCCGTTGTTTTTAATTTCCTTATAAATCTCATCATCTGAATGATAATGGTTTGTTGGATCTCAAAGTTTTTTTATTATTCGCCATATAAGGTGTACGCAAATTAACTTAACATTAACATTCATTGTACCGGTTAATAGTTTTTGGCCAAATTGAAATGAGGCTTCATCATGTATGTAGGCATATGTACTAAATTCAAAGAAATCGAAAAAAAATTTCATTCGCAGTATTCATAGATTAAATTTAAATACATAAACAAGTTTTTATTTTTATAAGACCAAAAAGAAATTTAAATTTGATGAATTTCGAATAAAAAAAGAATAAATTCTATATTGATTAATTTTTTATGACTATTAATAAAATTAATTATTTCATAAACTTAAGCTTATAATTAAATTTCGAGCAAAAACTTGTTATTAACTAAATTTAAGATTATTTTAAATTTAATAATTTTATATGACACATACTATAACTTCGCTTTCATTCAAGGTGTTTATAATAAAAATGGTGTAGTACAAGGATCAGATAAATATATTCAGGAATGGTGAAGGAGACACTTACAATTCGTATGCTAAACGAAATTTTTTTTTAAAGATATGGACAGATCCATCAAAAAATCCAAACATGAAAAATTACTGGGAATGGAAAACTTTTACGACAAAAAAAAAACTTAAAAACGAAAATTGGAGGTAGAAAAAGTAAATGAAAAGTAGCAAAAGCTAAAGTTTAGTTAGAGATAAAATTGGTTTTAACCGATTGCTTAGAACTCGTTAAAATGCTCTACCGGAAAATGGCGGAGCTTTTGACGAATCCTTGTTTTTTTATTGTTCCTTTTTAATCATAATCTTAACTAACATAAGCTGAAAAGTACATATAAGTGCATATTTCGAAGCTTGGCCTCGTCTACACTAACGAACAATCATTTTTATAATAAAACTAAATAATTTTCATGTTCTTCTTTTATTTTTGACGCAATGAAAAATCATTAAATAGGACATTTGATGGGTGCCGCAAAAACATTAGGACCATCACATATTGTTAAAAACTGATCGCCCTAACAATATTTATGATGAAACCCTTTCTTTTCTGTAACTTTCTAAATACAATTAAAAGATATGCCAACTATGGAGTAAAAATTTTTCAAATTAAAAGTCTTATTTTGTAATTGTTGGAGACGCTAAATACATTTTATATTTTATATATTTTATATACCCATAATTCAGCTTCTAGCTTCTATCTTCTTCTATTACAAATATTTACATAAAATTTCATTAAAATTCCAGTAAGGCTCATTTCGGCTTGTATTTAATTAATTTTCAAAATTTTAATTATTTATATTGATTTTTTATGCTTGAAACTACAAGTATGACCATCCGCTGAAGCGTAACTTATTAATATTTCTCTAAGCGTGTAATTTGATATTTAGTTTGCCTCATTAATAATGGTGGGCGTTAGAGGAAACTATTTTAATATATTTTCAATTAATATTGTCATCTTAAAAACAAACATCTCATAGGTTAAAAATTTCGCTAAATTGAATTTCTTTTTCTTTTTACTTCTCTGTTTTTTTTTCTAATAAAAAATAATAATAAATTAATCCCATACACAAAATTCAATTAAACATTTTTATCTAATATCTCTAATTAATTGTGTGGGTACAACACGCGTTTCATAAAATAAATTTTTAGGCACATCAAAAACACACAAGTCTAGACAAAATTTGTTAAACAGATTTACGCAAAAAAAGAGATTTATAAAAAAAATAACAACAATTTTTTATGCAAAACGATCCCCAACCATGACAACAGTTAACAAAAGATTTTTTTTTGACAAAAAGCTTTAAAGTATGTATGTAGATATATGAACAATAATGACAATAAAAGCCTATTTGGGCGTAGATTAATGTTCATTAACTGATGTGCAGGAGAATAAGGAAAAAACAACATAAAATATTTATTAAGAAAAATTAAATATAGTGTTAAGCAATGAATATTATAAAACTTAACAAAAGGTGCAGATTATTTACATATGACATCATTTTAAAAGATTTTTCGCTTAGACTTAGAGGAGCCTCATAAGATATAAAAAATGTAATATAATAATGTGGTTCAAATACATTTGTATTTTATAATCAATGCAGCGTAAATAAGACGAGGGAGTAGAATTAAATAATTTATGTATATTAAAATGCATTTTTTTATAAAAATATTTTAACTGATCACAATGCTGGCTATTTTAACTACTTTCAATTACACAAAGACTTATCACTTTCTCTTTTCTTTACTATATAATTTTTACGAAATTTCTTGAAATCCAAAACAATATTTTCTGTATTTTTTCATCTAAATAAAATTGATACTGGACATTGCGATTAAGACAAAATATTTTCCATTGCTTAGTTTTCCATCTGTTTTTATTTTTAATGTAAATAAATTAAGAAGAAAGTTGTGTCTTTATAATATACAAATTTTTTTAACATAATAATTGTACTAAACCTTAATGAGAGTTGATCATGAAATTTCTATATAAAAGGGACTAGTCCCTAGAAAATACGCTAAAAAAAATTTATGTTTAAAATTACACAATTTATGGCCATTACCGCATAAAAACAAATTGTAATGATTAACTTTTAACACCATTAATTTGTCATTTACTTTGAAATGAAATATATATGGATGTTGCCAAACCAAGATGTTTCCAAGACAAAATGCAAACAAACATAAAAAATTTCGTTATTACTGTCACATTTACTTGTCTCTTGCCACCACACAATTTAAAAGCTTATTAAAAAGTTTATTTCAGTTGGTTACCTTTTATTTACCTTTTTTTGTTTAATGACTATAAAGTTTATGTAAACCAGACTGAGAGTCAAGGTTGCACTTAAACTGAAAACACAAAGAAAATTAAATTCAAGCCATTACCAAAAAAAAAAAAATATGTAATAAGAATTGTAGCACAAATGGTTAATTTATGCTGTAAAGATAAATTATTTAAAATTGTAACGAATGGAATAAAAAACCACAATGGAAAAAATAAATATTGCAATATTCCACTGTGACGAATGTTCAATGCTCTACAACAGACAGAAATGTATCCAACTTAATCTGTTGCAGGAGGAAATTTTAAAAATAAGTTTTATTAAAATTCAAGAATATATAAATGCATATATTTTTTTATTTTTAGAAGAGTCCCTTTTTGTTTTATTTTTAGATCCACCTTATAGCAATTATAAATTTTATGGTGTTAATTTATCGAAAAAATATAGTAAGAAATGATTTGCATTACTACTTCGTCATCCCATGTCAAATATGATGTATCAAAGGATTGATTTCAGCTATATATATGCTATTTTCTAAGTTCTATGACTTACTCTAAGGAAAGGAGTAAGGAAAAAAAATACTGAAGATGGCACATAGCCGACAATGGTGTGGTGACAAACCAAATTTGGTGAGGGATAAGGGAAAATCGTTTCAAATTCAAGCAAACCCGATGGGAAGAAAAACACAGCTCTCTTAGTAACCAAGACCTTCATAAATTTGCAGAGATGCAGACCAGAGCCTCAGGTGAAAATTTAGGCCACAATCTCCTAACAAATTGATGCAACTTTTGTCTCTCCTCTAATACTCTTTTTACTTTGTTGTGAGTCGTAAAATTTATAAAATAGTCTTATTATTTGAAAACAGTTCTGATAACATATTTATTCATATCATTGCAAAAAGATCCCTGTTTTGAACTGGTATTGGCAGTAATTAAGTGTGAGCGCTAAAAAATTTAACTTTTTTATATTTGTCATATATGAGATTTCTAAAAAATTTGGCATCTTTTCATTCATCCGCATAAATAAACCTCAAAAAATATTCTTCCCATAATGAAAAATTAATGTGTATATATTTTTTTCTAAGGATATACTAATACATATCAAAGTTAGACGCAAAAAATTAATTTATTATGCATATATGAAAAAGAATGAAATAGCTTGATCTCATTAATGATTTTTAACCAATTTGAAAAAAGCAGGATATATAAGTTTGTCAATATATTTGTTTGTAAGTACATCAATTTCTTCATCAAATGTGGATCCATTTTGAATGTTCTTTTTTTATATTAAAGGTATACTCCAAAGGTGATCCTGTTGTAAGAATATGTGAAAGAAGACGAGGGAATATTAGCAACCATAAGAACTTAAAAAATAAGAATTTATTAACAAAATATTGAACCGACATTGGATATAGTTTCTGAAAATTTTAAGTACTTTAAATAATTATATGCATATACCCGGTCTTCTCAGATCTCTGCAGCCGGTGTCAATATGACTGAAAGTTATAAATTAAAACTTACGCCCAACATCTTTAAACGCACCAACTTCAAAGTCCTTAGTACATAACGCATATATTAATATTTTAAAATTTAAAGCCTATTTTTGAAATCTTTAAAATTTGTTGTTAGAAAGTTTTTGTTTTCAATTTTGCAGTCATGATAAGTGAGTGAAATTTTTAATTCTCATATTTATGTATATGACCATATTAATGACAAACAATTTCGTTTGCTTATTTTTCCACCTTTGAATAGCAAGAAATATAAAAAAAATTTTCATATATGAACGAATCGAAGCAAGATGTATTCTATTCTTTCAAACATTTGTAAGAAGAACTAACGAATCTAAAGCGTACTTGCTTCTAAACATAATAAAGCGGTGAGTGAGGATTTCGAAAACTCTTATAAGTATATAAATATTTCTTATTTAAATTTTTTTTCTATTTGCTGTTCCTCAATAATTATACTTGTCCGTTTCATGGAATTTATTTTTCAACTAATTAAAGAAATATATAATTTGCTTCATATAAACTAAAAGTTGACTATGATTTCATATATAAATGCTTATATTTTATGGACTCTAAAATAAATATAAATGGAGCATACAGCACAACAAAACAGTACATTTACATTGACTATACCGCAAAGACACAAAACTTAAAAAAAAAATTATTGAGCCATTACTCACTAAAAAATAAACAACATACAAACATATACATATACAATAATATATTTAAAACAATTGTAACAAAGACAAAACTAATTTAAAATTGTTAGTTTCATTGCTACTGAATTAAAAGTTGGCCGTATGCTAAACCCTATTGAGACAAAATAATTTCTATGGAAATACAAAAAAGTGGATTGCTTACATTAAAAATATATGGAGTTTAATTGAATACATTTCCTTGCAAAAATTTAAATTTAGTAACATATAAAGTAAAACCGAACATTTCTGTGCGCAGTGAATAGTTCCAATTCCAAAACTAAAGAGTTAAGTAATAAACTTGATGTTAGGAACGCTAAAGAACAAAATGTTGTTAAGGTTTATTTTTTCTGAATGGTGCTACTGGGAACAATAAAACCAAACATATAATATTTTCAACTACTTCCGAAGGTTACCGCGAAATTCTATCAGACCCTCTTCTAATTGTAATTGTAACGTTTAAATAACAAATATGCAATATTTCTATGTAAATATTTTCACAGAAAACTGCTAATAAAAATATTTTACAATGATTTTAGTGTTTACAATAAGGAGTCACTCACGTCAGATTTTCTTCAAATTACGACTTATAATCGAACTCAATAATATTTCTGAAGTTTTAGTTCATGAATTTTTCCAACTGAACTTTTTTCCATTGATAAAAATGAAAAATATTTTTTCATCACTAATCGTCTTGTTAAAAAATGTAATCTGAATCAAAAATCATTATTAATCTGTTATCTGAGTATAAGGCAATAATCTTGTTAAAAAAATTATTGAAAGGCTGCAATCTGAGTATAAGACTATAATCTTGTTAAAAAATTTTATCTGGATGTGAGTCTTATCAAAAGGTTGCAATCTGAACATAAGACTATAGTCTTGTTTAAAAAAATATAAGTTTACCAAAACGGTAACAAGTTCCACTACTGCCCCATTCCGGCCATTTTTTGGTGGAGCTGGTTATATTTTTGGTTTTCAACATATCAACTTGATTTATTTTGCGTTGGGTATGTAATCGTATTGGCTTTAATTTGTATTATTTTTTTTACGAAAACAAGAAAAACCATTATTGTAATTTTTTCAAAAAAAACAAAGGGGTTAGGTCACCATAATATTTGAGGGAAAAATTTTTTTCGCACAACCCGCAAAAAAATGATTCGAAGTAAAGCCAATACGTTTATCTATCCAACGCAAAATAAATCAAGTCGATATCTTCAAAACTGAGCAAGTAATGACCAAAAAGTTAACCAGTTCTACCAAAAAGTGGCCGGAATTAGGCAGTAGTAGAACTGGTTACCTTTTTGGTCATAACTTGCTTAGTTTTCAAGATATCGACTTGGTTTCTCTTGCGTTGGGTATATAATTGTATTAGCTTTAATTCGTATTATTTTTTTTTTTTTTTGCGAAAATAAGAAAAAAAATTCTTGGTAATTTTTTCAAAAAAACAAAGGGATTAGGTCACCATAATTTTTGAGGGAAAAATTTTTTTTGCACAACCCGCAAAAAAATGATTCGAAGTAAAGCCAATACGTTTATCTATCCAACGCAAAATAAATCAAGTCGATATCTTCAAAACTGAGCAAGTAATGACCAAAAAGTTAACCAGTTCTACCAAAAAGTGGCCGGAATGAGGCAGTAGTATAACTGGTTACCTTTTTGGTCATAACTTGCTTAGTTTTCAAGATATCGACTTGGTTTCTCTTGCGTTGGGTATATAATCGTATTAGCTTTAATTCCTATTATTTTTTTTTGCGAAAATAAGAAAAAAAATTCTTGGTAATTTTTTCAAAAAAAAAACAAAAGGGTTAGGTCACCATAATTTTTGAGGGAAAAATTTTTTTTCGCACAACCCGCAAAAAAATGATTCGAAGTAAAGCCAATACGTTTATCTATCCAACGCAAAATAAATCAAGTCGATATCTTCAAAACTGACCAAGTAATGACCAAAAAGTTAACCAGTTCTACCAAAAAGTGGCCGGAATTAGGCAGTAGTAGAACTGGTTACCTTTTTGGTCATAACTTGCTTAGTTTTCAAGATATCGACTTGGTTTCTCTTGCGTTGGGTATATAATCGTATTGGCTTTAATTCGTATTATTTTTTTGCGAAAATAAGAAAAAAAATTTTTGGTAATTTTTTCAAAAAAACAAAGGGGTTAGGTCACCATAATTTTTTTAAGGAAAATTTTTTTCGCACAACCCGCAAAAAAATGATTCGAAGTAAAGCCAATACGTTTATCTATCCAACGCAAAATAAATCAAGTCGATATCTTCAAAACTGAGCAAGTAATGACCAAAAAGTTAACCAGTTCTACCAAAAAGTGGCCGGAATGAGGCAGTAGTAGAACTGGTTATCTTTTTGGTCATAACTTGCTTAGTTTTCAAGATATCGACTTGGTTTCTCTTGCGTTGGGTATATTATCGTATTGGCTTTAATTCGTATTATTTTTTTGCGAAAATAAGAAAAAAAAATTTTGGTAATTTTTTCAAAACAACAAAGGGGTTAGGTCACCATAATTTTTGAGGGAAAAATTTTTTTTCGCACAACCCGCAAAAAAATGATTCGAAGTAAAGCCAATACGTTTATCTATCCAACGCAAAATAAATCAAGTCGATATCTTCAAAACTGAGCAAGTAATGACCAAAAAGTTAACCAGTTCTACCAAAAAATGGCCGGAGTGAGGCAGTAGTAGAACTGGTTACCTTTTTGGTCATAACTTGCTTAGTTTTCAAGCTATCGACTTGGTTTCTCTTGCGTTGGGTATATAATTGTATTAGCTTTAATTCGTACTATTTTTTTTTGCGAAAATAAGAAAAAAAATTCTTGGTAATTTTTTCAAAAAAACAAAGGGGTTATGTCACCATAATTTTTGAGGGAAAAATTTTTTTTGCACAACCCGCAAAAAAATGATTCGAAGTAAAGCCAATACGTTTATCCATCCAACGCAAAATAAATCAAGTCGATATCTTCAAAACTGAGCAAGTAATGACCAAAAAGTTAACCAGTTCAACCAAAAAGTGGCCGGAATGAGGCAGTAGTAGAACTGGTTACCTTTTTGGTCATAACTTGCTTAGTTTTCAAGATATCGACTTGGTTTCTCTTGCGTTGGGTATATAATCGTATTGTCTTAATTCGTATTATTTTTTTTTTTTTTGCGAAAATAAGAAAAAAAATTTTTGGTAATTTTTTCAAAAAAAAACAAAGGGGTTAAGTCACCATAATTTTTGAGGGAAAAATTTTTTTTCGCACAACCCGCAAAAAAATGATTCGAAGTAAAGCCAATACGTTTATCTATCCAACGCAAAATAAATCAAGTCGATATCTTCAAAACTGAGCAAGTAATGACCAAAAAGTTAACCAGTTCTACCAAAAAGTGGCCGGAATGAGGCAGTAGTAGAACTGGTTACCTTTTTGGTCATAACTTGCTTAGTTTTCAAGATATCGACTTGGTTTCTCTTGCGTTAGGTATATAATTGTATTGACTTTAATTCGTATTATTTTTTTTTTTGCGAAAATAAGAAAAAACATTTTTGGTAATTTTTTCAAAAAAACAAAGGGGTTAGGTCACCATAATTTTTGAGGGAAAAATTTTTTTTCGCACAACCCGCAAAAAAATGATTCGAAGTAAAGCCAATACGTTTATCTATCCAACGCAAAATAAATCAAGTCGATATCTTGAAAACTGACCAAGTAATGACTAAAAAGTTAACCAGTTTTACCAAAAAGTGGCCGGAATGAGGCAGTAGTAGAACTGGTTACCTTTTTGGTCATAACTTGCTTAGTTTTCAAGATATCGACTTGGTTTCTCTTGCGTTAGGTATATAATTGTATTGACTTTAATTCCTATTATTTTTTTTTTGCGAAAATAAGAAAAAAAATTCTTGGTAATTTTTTCAAAAAAAAAAAAAACAAAAGGGTTAGGTCACCATAATTTTTGAAGGAAAAATTTTTTTCGCACAACCCGCAAAAAAATGATTCGAAGTAAAGCCAATACGTTTATCTATCCAACGCAAAATAAATCAAGTCGATATCTTGAAAACTGACCAAGTAATGACTAAAAAGTTAACCAGTTTTACCAAAAAATGGCCGGAATGAGGCAGTAGTAGAACTGGTTACCGTTTTTGTCATAACTTGCTTAGTTTTCAAGATATCGACTTGGTTTCTCTTGCGTTGGGTATATAATCGTATTGGCTTTAATTCGTATTATTTTTTTGCGAAAATAAGAAAAAAAATTTTTGGTAATTTTTTCAAAAAAACAAAGGGGTTAGGTCACCATAATTTTTGAGGGAAAAATTTTTTTTCGCACAACCCGCAAAAAAATGATTCGAAGTAAAGCCAATACGTTTATCTATCCAACGCAAAATAAATCAAGTCTATATCTTCAAAACTGAGCAAGTAATGACCAAAAAGTTAACCAGTTCTACCAAAAAGTGGCCGGAATGAGGCAGTAGTAGAACTGGTTACCTTTTTGGTCATAACTTGCTTAGTTTTCAAGATATCGACTTGGTTTCTCTTGCGTTGGGTATATAATCGTATTGGCTTTAATTCGTATTATTTTTTTGCGAAAATAAGAAAAAAAATTTTTTTAATTTTTAAAAAAAAAACAAAGGGGTTAGGTCACCATAATTTTTTTAAGGAAAATTTTTTTTCGCACAACCCGCAAAAAATGATTCGAAGTAAAGCCAATACGTTTATCTATCCAACGCAAAATAAATCAAGTCGATATCTTGAAAACTGACCAAGTAATGACCAAAAAGTTAACCAGTTTTACCAAAAAATGGCCGGAATGAGGCAGTAGTAGAACTGGTTACCTTTTTGGTCATAACTTGCTTAGTTTTCAAGATATCGACTTGGTTTCTCTGCGTTGGGTATATAATCGTATTGGCTTTAATTCGTATTATTTTTTTTTTACGAAAACAAGAAAAACCATTATTGTAATTTTTAAAAAAAAAAAAAAAAACAAAGGGGTTAGGTCACCATAATTTTTGAGGGAAAAATTTTTTTTCGCACAACCCGCAAAAAAATGATTCGAAGTAAAGCCAATACGTTTATCTATCCAACGCAAAACAAATCAAGTCGATATCTTGAAAACTAAACAAGTAATGACCAAAAAGTTAACCAGTTCTACCAAAAAATGGCCGGAATGAGGCAGTTGTAGAACTGGTTACCTTTTTGGTCATAACTTGCTTAGTTTTCAAGATATCGACTTGGTTTCTCTTGCGTTGTGTATATAATTGTATTGGCTTTAATTCGTATTATTTTATTTTGCGAAAATAAGAAAAAAATTTTTTGGTAATTTTTAAAAAAAAAACAAAGGGGTTAGGTCACCATAATTTTTGAGGGAAAAATTTTTTTTCGCACAAGCCGCAAAAAAATGATTCGAAGTAAAGCCAATACGTTTATCTATCCAACGCAAAACAAATCAAGTCGATATCTTGAAAACTGAGAAAGTAATGACCAAAAAGTTAACCAGTTCTACCAAAAAATGGCCGGAATGAGGCAGTAGTAGAACTGGTTACCTTTTTGGTCATAACTTGCTTAGTTTTCAAGATATCGACTTGGTTTCTCTTGCGTTTTGTATATAATCGTATTGGCTTTAATTCGTATTATTTTTTTTTTGCGAAAATAAGAAAAACAATTTTTTGTAATTTTTTCACAAAAGCAAAGGGGTTAGGTCACCATAATTTTTGAGGGAAACTTTTTTCGCACAACCCGCAAAAAATGATTCGAAGTAAGGCCAATGCGTTTATCTATCCAACGCAAAATAAATCAAGTCAATATCTTGAAAACTGAGCAAGTAATGACCAAAAAGTTAACCAGTTCTACCAAAAAATGGCCGGAATGAGGCAGTAGTAGAACTGGTTACCTTTTTGGTCATAACTCGCTTAGTTTTCAAGATATCGACTTGGTTTCTCTTGCGTTTTGTATATAATCGTATTGGCTTTAATTCGTATTATTTTTTTTTTGCGAAAATAAGAAAAACAATTTTTTGTAATTTTTTCAAAAAAACATAGGGTTTAGGTCACCATAATTTTTGAGGGAAAAAATGTTTTTCGCACAACCCGCAAAGAAATGATTCGAACTAAAGCCAATACGTTTATCTATCCAACGCAAAACAAATCAAGTCGATATCTGGAAAACTGAGAAAGTAATGACCAAAAAGTTAACCAGTTCTACCAAAAAAATGCCCGGAATGAGGCAGTTGTAGAACTGGTTACCTTTTTGGTCATAACTTGCTTAGTTTTCAAGATATCGACTTGGTTTCTCTTGCGTTGGGTATATAATTGTATTGGCTTTAATTCGTATTATTTTTTTTTTTGCGAAAATAAGAAAAAAAAATTTTGTAATTTTTTCACAAAAACAAAGGGGTTAGGTCACCATAATTTTTGAGGGAAACTTTTTTTCGCACAACCCGCAAAAAATGATTCGAAGTAAGGCCAATGCGTTTATCTATCCAACGCAAAATAAATCAAGTCAATATCTTGAAAACTGAGCAAGTAATGACCAAAAAGTTAACCAGTTCTACCAAAAAATGGCCGGAATGAGGCAGTAGTAGAACTGGTTACCTTTTTGGTCATAACTTGCTTAGTTTTCAAGATATCGACTTGGTTTCTCTTGCGTTGGGTATATAATCGTATTGGCTTTAATTCGTATTATTTTTTTGCGAAAATAAGAAGAAAAATTTTTGGTAATTTTTTCAAAAAAACAAAGGGGTTAGGTCACCATAATTTTTGAGGGAAAAATTTTTTTTCGCACAACCCGTAAAAAAATTATTCGAAGTAAAGCCAATACGTTTATCTATCCAACGCAAAATAAATCAAGTCCTGAAAACTGAGCAAGTAATGACCAAAAAGTTAACCAGTTCTACCAAAAAATGGTCGGAATGAGGCAGTAGTAGAACTGGTTACCTTTTTGGTCATAACTTGCTTAGTTTTCAAGATATCGACTTGGTTTCTTTTGCGTTGGGTATATAATCGTTTTGGCTTTAATTCGTAATGGTAACCAGTTCTACTACTGCCTCATTCCGGCCATTTTTTGGTAGAACTGCTTACCTTTTTGCTCAATATTTCCTTAGTTTTTAAGATATCGACTTGATTTACTTTGCGTTGGATAGATAAATATATTGGTTTTAATTCGTATTCTTTTTTTTACGGGTGGTGCGAAAAAAATTTTTTCCCTCTATCCAAATAAGAAAAAAGTTTTGTAATTTTTTCAAAAAACAAAGGGGTCATAACTTGCTTAGTTTTCGAGATATCGACTTGGTTTCTTTTGCGTTTGATAGATAAGTACATTGGCTATAATTCGTTAAAATTCCAATTAAAGATAAAGGCTGCAATGTGAGTATAAGACTGTTGTCTTGTTAAAAAATGTAAGTATTATTAAAAAACTGAGATCTGAGTTTAAAAAAATTTAATCTGAATGCAAGTCATATTAAAAGGCTGCAATCTGTGTATTACACTATAGTGTTGTTGAATGAATTTAATCTGAATGTAAGTCTTATTAAAAGGCTGCAATCTGAGTATAAAATTATACTCTGGTTAAAAAAATTTAATCTGAATGTCAGTCTTACTAAAAGGCTGCAATATGAATTTAACACTATAGTCTTGTTAAAAGATGTAATTTGTATCAAAAATCAGTATAAATCTGATATCTGTATTTAAGACGAGACATTTAAAAAAGTGTTGCTTGGAAAATTGTTTTGTATCCATTTATTTATATAAACAATTTAATCGATAAGAATTTCAAATTAATTCACAATTTTTGTTAATTCTTTGGAAATTCAGATCCTCTCACCAAGTTAAATATTTCCTCAGTAAAACTATAATTCATATAGAACTTGAGTCGCTGACAAATTACATATATAAATGCTTTCTAAATGCATATAAATTTGGCTTTAATCAATTTAAACTTGGTGTCAGTTTTTTGTTGTTCTTTGTCACACCATTCATATGTAAAGTGCGTGCAAATAATAATCAATATAAAATTTATTAAAAAAAATATATATACAACGCCCATAAAAACATAATGAAGTTGTAATATGTTCAATTAAAAATATACATACACACATACATACATAAGTATATAATATCGTTTATTTTTCATTTAGTATGCAATTTGGTGTATTATATAAAGGTCAAGACCAGTAGTCATTCGATGCGTAAACTACAATTTATTTATTATTGTTCATTGGTGGCATTGGTTTCTACTGCTTCAACTTGATTTCTTTTGCCGAAATAATATGTGTGAAAAAGTGATAAAGTAATACATCAGTTAGACTTTTTGGATTGTATTTTTTAAATAATATTTGTTACTTATTACAAGGGAATAGGGAAACGTCCGTCCATGAGATCGTAATCTAGAATTAATAGGCGTCAGACTGATAATTTGAATAGAAATTACGTAATTGTAATATTGTCAAAATAAAAGTATAGTTTTTATTATCACGAGTATTTATTTCTTCAGGATTTTGAAGCAAATCTATATATTTATTATTATTATTATTTTTTTTTTTTTTTGCTTATACTAAGTTCAACAGAAGGACTCCATATTTTCTTGAAAATCACCTCTTGCTCAGATCTAAGAATTTCGAGAACATATTCTTATTATTTTCTTGATGATATCGGTGTGACTGTCTGTATGTTTGTATAATAATTTCTCATACTATTTGAATGGCTTAACTAGTCGGAAGAGAAACTATGCGATAATCTGATTATTTTTACCTCGCAAAAATATGAATCAATTAGACTTAATATATTTTAACATAAAGTGGTACCATTTGAATATAAATATTTTTTATTGTTACAAAGACAGTTACAATTTAATTTAAAAAAATTGGAAACTGCTTTAAATGCTGCAAGTTTTTTTTTAACTCGTTTTATTCGTTCAAATAGATGTCATTGTCAAACATTTTCAGAAGCAGTTGGTAATAGGTCAACAAATTTTGCTTGCTATATTCGCATGATTCTGGAAATTTAACTTTATTCAAGTCTGTTAATGGTTTTAAAATTTTGAAAATAGTAATTTGAAATTACTCTAAAAATTATTCTCGAATTGAGCTTCATATTTGCAGGAAGTTCCCATGTATTTTTGGAATTCGTGTTTTTAATTGTCCGAGCAATGCTCAATAAAATTTTTTTAAAATATACATATGTATATGTATGTATTTGAATATCATTTTTACATAATTGTTTAGGATACCAGTTTTTGTCTATCTTTTAGCATAAAAGAACTTAACAAATCTATTAAGGCAGACAGTCCTTACATTCTTATATTAAATTAAAGTTAAATTTAAAAAGCAGGATTTGTTGCAAAATTAAATTTATTTTCTTTTATACAAGTGGACTTTTTAGAAAATCTCTAAATTTCTTATAAAAGAAATTTTTTTAATCCTCTACCAGCCTTATCACAAAAGTGCGCACTTTGTCTTGTTAAGACATGCTTTTATTTCAATTATAATTGGTTTTGTGGTACGTGCTTTTTGTGCAACATAAACACACAAAAAATTTTAATTGAAAAAATTAAGTTTATAATTGCAATCTGAGCCTGATTGAAAAAAAGAGAGAAAAAAATTAAGATTTCATTTCCATACCAATAAGCTGTTTGTATGTGGCCAACTTGATCTGGAAAATGTTAATTATTTATTCATTTTTGTTTCCATTTCAACATTGTAATCATTGAACATTTAAAATGGATCGAATGTCTTTTCAATTTAAACACTAAATTATACGTTATTAGTAATTATTTTATATTTCCATAAAAGCAAAGTGATCAATATCAATTTGTTTCGTTTTTGTTTTTTGGCGGTAGCTCAAAATAATGAACAATAAAATCGAAATAACATTAAATTTAAAATGTTAATTCTTCAACGTGTGCCAAGTGACCGATATATTGGATAAATGTAATAGAAATTCTTTTTGTGAATCAACTCACTGCAAGTAAATTTAAATGTCTTACAATTCGAATTTATTGAAAAAGTCATGTTTATTATTTCGTTTCTTTGGCTTAAGTATTACAAAGTGAATGTTAAATAAATTATTTAGTTGATGGCAGAACATCATTGTCTCGCAAACTATTTTTAACTAAGGAATTTCCTTTTGATAAAGGGACCGTGGTAAAATATTCCTTTGAATGGTTGTGTTCAGAATATGAATAATATACAAGATCTTGTGGCAAACTCTGTGCTTGGGTCGACTTAAATGTTCGTAAGACCCTATACTTATGCACATGCGTATGACCGAACAATTTATTCCACTTATAAGTATTGAGGCATCAGAAGATGTCGCCGTTCTTGTCATGAAAATTCAGTGTGATATTTGATGGACTGAACACATTTTTCATGTCGATAAAAAAGTATTCACGTGCCCTGGGTTTTTAAAGATTTTACAAGATATAATTTATTCTATGCGATCTCCTCATTATTTATACCACTTAGATCTGACCGAAAATGGAATACAACTCTAATAGATGGCACAATGCTTCAAAGTATACCTTGAAGTTATTTGACCGAGTACAAGATAGGGCGAAAAACCTCTTCGATGATAATAATAGCAGCAAAGTATTTTGATTTACTAGTACATAGACGCATGACTACAATGACTACTATGACTACTATGTTTCCATACCAATTCAAGGGATTTGTTCGCGAAACTTACACTTTTTTTGAACAACTCGTTAAAAAGTAACAGCGCATTCATTCGTGGTACATGTGCCAGCGATCACACTGTGCTGAACAGATCGTATGTGGAATAATCTCCCTTCCAAGGTAAACCTTTTTTCCACTTTAAGAACAGGAAAATATCAGTAATATTTTACTTCCTCTATCTCCCTTCCCACAACCTATTTTCTTAAGTGCAGCGCAGTGCATTGAACGAGCAGTTGTCAATCCCGGAGTGCTGGTTTCGATTCTATTCATTTATTTCATTGCGATATATTATTTTTAGTTTCTTCTTGAAAATCATTTAGAATCTCTGTCTTTGAAGTTTAACTTTATTCTTATTGCCTCTTTTTAAATGTGTCAATTATTTTATTTATTTTACATTCTTATTTTTTTTATAAACCTTATATAAACCATTTATTTAAACAACAATTTCAACCTGTTTGTGTTTTTTATTTATATATATATTTTTTTTTTTTGTTCTTATTCACGTTTTGTAGCTGGGGGTTTTTGAGATAAGACCATGATTTATGTTGTTGAAATAAAATTTTTCAAATAAATATTTGAACAGTAGCCAATATGTCTTCAATAGAATTAGAAAATAATATGCTAAGCAAATATCAAAGACAATTACTAAAAAAATTTAAGAATTACTTTATTAAATATTATTTATGTTATTTAAATATAAAATTAACTTAACAACTTAAATATTAAAGACATAAATTATTTCACTGAACTGACTTTTAGAGTAACTTTTAAACTTGTGTTAAAGGCGATTTTAGTGAAGATAAATATTTTTAAAGAAATCTTAAAGTTGTTTTGTGTTTAAAAAAGTATGAGCAACGAAGCAAACATGATACTAGGAAATTAATTTCTTTTTTGCGTAGGACATAATATCGTATACTAAGAGTAATATGTTTAAAGTGGCCAATTTATCAAGAGCATCATTATTATTAAACTTGACTCTATTAACTCTATTTGGGAGTACACACATCTACTATGTACATATATGTGGTGAAAGTTTGATTTATATAGAGTCAAAAATTAAATGAATAAAATTTGTTCTTGTTAAAAGACCAGAACAAGAGGAATTAATAATGAAAAGAAAATTTTTTTTTAAGAAAATTCTTTATTTCATATAACAAATATATCATGTATATATAATAAACTCTCAAAATATGATATTATTAATAAAGGCAGTATTTGAATTTTCTTTTACACAGAATTATAGGTATTTCATAGATAATACTCGTATTATTGATTTCTTTGCATTAAACTTTTTTAGTTACTTTAAAATGAATTAAAAAAATTCTTTCATAATCTTAAATCTTAATAATTAGAGATCATAATGAAAGACGAATTATTGAAAATAAAATAAATATTTTAATAAAAAGACTTGATGTTTCAAAGGTGCATCTTTGAAATTTTTTGAAATTCGTCTTGCAAGCATTTTTCAGAGCCTCTTTTACATTATTCTATCTATGTTAGTTATTATCTTTTAAAAGGTAATTTCTTTAAGATTTTTTCATTAGTTGAATTTTTTGTATCTTAAGTCTTTTGTTTTATTTGCATAAATACCTTCAACGGGAAATATATTTAAACTGTTTTTGACGGCCTGGCTACTGGACTTGTGAAAATACTCCCACAACTAAAATAAGAATATTATAATAGTGTAATTAAAAACGAAAAGACGTTTTATGAATTAAAAGATTCCTACAAAATATTTTGTTTGTTTGAAAATATTCAACCACGTATAGTTATGCTAAACAAACAATACATTTTCCAAAAACTCTAGTTCTTTTAACAATTAGTTTGGGGAGAATATCCCAAAATAATAAATTTCAATATTAAATATTTCCTTAAGGTGGTTAGAAACTCTTTAATTTTTAAATGAAACATAATCTGACATCATAGTAGTGGTGACATTTTGATCTGTATGTAATCAAAATGAAATAAATAAAACTTCTTCTTAATAAAATATATGTAAAGAGTGTAAATACATTTGATAATAAATTATTTATTTATTTATTTACGATAAAGGGCTTCCAGTACAATAGTCCAACATACTGTAGAGTTCTAGGCACCATTGATTCATCGTTCTATCGAATTTGATTCCATTGTTCTTAATTAAAGAAACATAATGAAATAGTTTACACTAGTGTTTTGGTTGATAAGTGTCTTTTTAGGTTATTGATGGCTGCTGAGGTCTGACCAAACTGGTCACCTTAAGTATTGTCTTATCTTGCAATAACACGTTTGAACAAATAAACCATCACTTTGGTAATAAAAATTCATTATATGATCATTATTTGCTACATCTTGTTGTCATTATGATCAGCAACCTCATAAAAAACAAGATCTGATTTCGTAAGATCATCATGCCTTAAGCGACTTTTCACTATTAACATTCTTATGTGCTCATAGTCTGGCGATCAATACCAGAGTGCTGCGGATAGTAGACCTGGTCGATGCAAAAGCGTTTGAGGCGTTTGAGAAAAAGAGTCATAAAAATTAGCGAAACTGTGGGTAACATTACCAGAGTCCAGAGGTGATCCAGACGATGATAAAATGAGGGTGTTGTTGAGGCTAAGAAAGCTCTAAGTAGATTATATATTCACATTGTACTCCAAGTTAAAGGAAAATATTTAGACAGTAGAGCACTTCCTCTATCATTGTCCAGTTTTTGTGCAGGTGAGATCCCGATTTTTCGCGGATGATATCTTACCGAACATTACCTCTCTTAGAAGTATTAACTGGAGAAAATTGAGGAACTATCTTAATGACAAAGAGTGTATTGGTTTCATTTTTACATGTGTGGAAGTGCACAATTTGCCTGTAAAGGCTTAAGCATTTTAAGCACCTTTTTGACATGAATATTATTCTCCTCTTGTAAATTAACTTAACCAAACATTCACCTAACCTTACCACTTAATGCCAGTTATATAATAGACACATTTTGAACTAGACGTGGATCTAGGTGAATTCTAAAATATATATTTTTCGACCCAAATGACTAAAATGTCTATCTGTTATTTATAAAATGCTTCTACAAGCAAACAAAAAAATGGTTTGAAGTAAATTTATCCATTCAATGATCATAAGCAGGATCTATGTCTGTTAGGAACTATAACTGATACTACATTTAGTTCCTGCAATGGTATTAAAAGCATGAAAAATGTGAGTATTGCCTCCTGTCACTATCCTTAATGATATGATCTGATGATCAACTGTGTTTCAGATTGCCATCCTTAAAAAATGTCTCTGAACTTTTCAATAATATTGCAATATTTTAATAAACAGTAAGAGTGTTGTTAAATTTATTAACACCAAATTTGTCTGGTTATTTTTTTATTTATCCGTAATGTATTCAATTCATCATTTGTATATGCAAATTGTCGGTTTAATATAAAGCCTTTTCATACATTAAATATCAGCAATAAAAATTTACTTTGCCAGACATGTCAGACAAAATCGTTTTTTGTATTATTTATTCATTATTTTTTTAGTTTTGTGAGACCGGAAGTGTCAGCATGTCTTAAGAGACAAGACCATGTTGTTTCGTTTTATTGCATGCATTTCGATAAAACTATATGAAATATTAAAGAAGCAATATTTAACAATTAGTCAAGCATGTAAATAAACATTTGTTGCTGTTTAGGGTCTTTGATTGTATGTTAACAATAGTGTTTAATACCATAAACTACACGAAAAAATAATAAATTTTGTGCAAATACTCGTATATATAGAAGAAAAAAAAAGAAGAAGTGAAAAGCGTGCTTTATGATTGTTTAACAAGACCAGAAAGCAACTTTGAAAAAAAAAAATGTAGAAAAAGCAAATGCACGTGCAACCTTTTGACTTTGTTACGAAATTATGAATTTTGGGCAAAAGTTTTTAAATAAAAGTTGAAAAAAATGGCTGAAAGGAGTTTCGTGGTAAGTTGAAGTTGCAAAATGTTGAAAGGTTTAATTTAAAGGGATCAATTGGCTGACACTTGGCCCATTTAGAAGAAATGATTTATTTTTATACAAAATTCAATAGCAATCTATTGAAAAAGGAGATTCCAGAAAAATCTTGAAAATGCTAATATTGCAAAGTAGTGCAAACTAGGATCAATTCCAATGTTATTAACGTATGATTGTCATTGCAGGAAGTTCTATTTTTTATTCCTATTGAACTACTTCGAAGCTGTTTTCATTATGTTTGAAAAAATGAAACTTTTTGCATTTCTTTTTGCAAAAAAATAATTTTATATAATTATTTTTATATAATTTTATATATATGAAATTGTTTATTTGCCACTGTGAACAAATTTTACATCTCAAAAGTGTACAAATGTGTTTATAGTTACGATTACTTTTTCCCTGTGTTAAAAAAAAATTCATCATTCATTGCTTTAAGTAGAATAATTTTTTCATAAAGATTGAAAGCAACGATTATTGCCCGAATCTTTATCTATATCTATATGGTGGCCTGGTCGCCGTATAAAATGAAAGTTGACTATCATAATATTGGTTCCTTTCTATCTTTATGACAATTATATTCAAGATGCGATAATGAAAAAATTTGAAGTCGGATTCAAAACAAAATGTAGATCCTGCGGTCATTTACAATGATCTTCGATTTCTTATGGTCGTACCAAAAATTGTGACTCAATGTAAAAAAAAATAATAATAATAAAAGAGCGGTATTCAGGAGTGTGGCAATAAAATAATTCCTTAATCATCTTTAACAAACTTTAGATCCTAAGAAGTGACTGTTTAAACTTCTTTTATTTTTTGGACCACCCTACTGTGCAATATGCAGAGCTTAAAGAAAACTGACTTGAAAGCGTTAGCAAAAAGGCAGCACTCTTGCAAAACAGAAGCAAAAAAATTTAAACTATACCATGTTGGCATAATTTATTTCATTCCATTAGAATACATATGGAATAGGAACGGCTAAAGGACACCTCTTACAAATATTTTACACAGTATCATGTCCCCAAATTTTAAATAAAACATATTAACAAAATATTCACTCCTTAAATTTGCGCTGAAAATTTTTTAAATAACTGAAATATAATAATGCACGTTACCTGCTTAGATTTTTAAAGCAAATAAATAAAAGCAAAGCTTAATATATGGTATTTAGCTATTTTATTATCGGTGTCACAGATGGCAATGGATATAGTAATATCTTAGTTATTTAAATTTTTTTGGAGGCGGCTAAATTTTTCGTTAAAAAAATTTTATTACTTAAAGCCAAGTCAATATTAATAATTTATAAACGAATATATAAATTAATAAACATCTAATTAACAGCTCAATAAATTTGTTATGTCTGCAATTTTCAAGCCGTTTACCTTCGTTGCATAAATAAATTTTTAAAATATTCTGCTATTTTGTTGACAATTTTACGATAAAATCATTCTAACATTGAATATTAATATTTTTTACAACATTAAATATTTATAAGTCTTATATTATGTATAGTTTATTTGCGTTAAAAATTTCTCTCAAGTCAAATATAAACCAAAAAGAATAAATAAATTTATTAATGGCTATTATGATAAATATTTTATGAGGTGGTCTTAACCATAGAAAAGGTAGACTTAAAGGCGAAAGTATGATTTAAATAAAAACAATATTATATTTAAACTTTATACAAAGGAATTATTTACAATTTTGTTTGGTATATACATTCCCTGAACTTTAGTTTTTAATGAAAGAAAAAGATTACTTTTATCTCTATTGCAATCATAGTCTATAATAAAAGCAAAGTATTTGCTTTAGACATTAGAAAACTTTCATTAAATTATAAAAAAAACTTTACACTTGTTACGTTTGACAAATAGCAAATACATATGGTAGACAACAACGAATAAAATAAAGTATTATTCTTAATTGAGATGCGTGGGTTGTTTATAAATGTCATATCAAGAACGTAATGGAATGTTTTAGTATAAAAGCCGGACACAACACACTGTGGCCTTTACTTCCAATCAAAGTGGAAAAATTTTGTTGCTCAAATTTGTCTTTACTTTAAATAAAAACTCAGGCTTATTGAACTCTGTATATGAACCACTTTTATTCATAAATAGTTCATAGAACAAATTTAGTATGGATAGTACTTTAAATAAAATACGTAACACTTTTGTCTAGAAACGAATATTTATTTTTATTATTTAGTTCAGTCTTAGGTAAAATTAAAAAAATTCTTCCGGGGAATGTTTTTTGTTTTAACTTTGAAAGTTTTTGTTTGTAACTCTTGTGTGGCGAAGTACTTCTGTTTTTCTAAAAATTTAATAGTCATAATTAAAGTTTGTTATTTTGGCATATAACATATCTTTTGCCTAATTTTAATGTATGAGTTTTCAACGCAAGTTCGCTACTGAAGTCTTTTGTTTTTGTGCATTTTTATTTCTTTGTTGAAAAACTTGTCATATACATAAATAAGACTCAAGAGCGTGTTTTAAATGGAGACAAAACACTCCTTTAATTTGTGATTTTATAAGTTAAATGAATTTTATTCAGGTTGTTTGTGAGGAAGTTTAGCCGAACGCTGTGGGTTTTCTTTGAGGTTAAACTGAACCATTAACATTTAATTGAATTTATCTGTGGTTTTATGTACATGATTAAAGTGATTGTGTGCAAATTTTTATTTGTAGACTTCATCTCAATACCAAAAAGATTTTCTTAGATTATTATTCAAAATGAAACGTTTGTTGGCATATCTTTTCATTACCACACTACACTTTTACTTACAAAGACTTTGTGCAATGCCCGCCCTTAAAACATTTTCACAGCCACTTATCACCCGTCAAAGTACGGGTATAAAAAGGAAGTACCAATTCGTTCGTTATTCAATAGACTCTGAATAACTTTCTTTTACTGTAATCTATGGCTAGTATTTTAATTATTTGTAATAGATTTCCAGTGTACAACTTTTTCAATTTTCCCACACTGCATGTAGCCAACATTAATTTTGCTAAAAGAAAGAATGGGTACAATGAAAATAAAAGAAAATATGTTGCCGGCTTTGAACTGAGACATATTGTAACAATTTGGCAAATATTTATAGGGTGGTGCAATTATTTGTTATTGAAAAAGTGAGAGAAGTAAATATACATATCTTTGTGTCAAAACTGTGTCGTGAGGAAAAATAATCTATTTTTTGAATGAGGATTTTATGCATAAAATTCTTAATAAAAACTATATTTTGATAGAAAGAGAAATATATAGAGAGAAATAGAGGTTATATAAGAGTTCTGGAGGTCCAAAGGTAGAAGAAATAGATTGCAGAGGCCAAAGGGTTGATGTACGTGGCCTCTGTATGAGTGTTGATTGTAACTCTAAGAGAGGCATATAAGAAGGTCTCGTACTTTTCATCATTACGCAGATATAGTAGTTATTGCATGAGTGAGCGTCAAACCAGCCTTGACATCTTCAATTTGCATTCTTTAAGTATTCAAAATTTTCAATCCTTTTTCCGTTTTAACCCATAATAAGAGCATTGTCTGTTATTCCCAGTAATATAAGGGATTGATACTGCAGAGATGTATTCGGTCCCGCAGCAAAGATTCTCCCTCAGCTAAATTGGTTTATACTTTTTGTTTAAGTGTTGTAAAAGTATATTATAAATAAAATTGAAGTTCCTTGAAAAATTTGTCCTTTTTTAGATATAGTTTTGTGCTTGACCTGAAATAAATATTTTTGCCATAAGTATTAATTATAAGGAATTTTTTTTAATAACTATTAGTAAAAAGTATATTTTGGGAACGAAAAGCTTTTTTGAAAAATATGTAAATTTTTTTCGAAACAAAAAATTCTTTCCTGAAAATTTCAAATATTTTTGACCCAAAAATACATTTTAATTTTTGTACAATTTCTCACTTCTTACTCTTTTTTTACAGCACATAGATAATTATTAATAATTCTTGTCGAGAGGTAATTATTATTATAAATAGCACTAAACCCATTTAATGCAGTTTTTTTATACCACAAAATCCATTGTCACCGACGACTGCCTTCTAAGAGTGTGTGATGGTTAAACAATTGCTTAATTGGTGATGGTTTTCATCTTGTCGGTCACGTTCTAAAAGTAGAGATTCAGCCTCGAGCTTCTAAGGTAATTTTCTACGCTTCTCAGTAACCCGCATTCCATAAGGTGCTGATGCTCATTTGTGTCTTGATACTACTATTAAAACTCTTACCATTCACGCTTTGTCCAGCTCATATGCTTCGGTTTGTGATACCAACTGCTCTTGTTTGAGACTCTCATGATTACCATATCCCGGGGTACTCGATTTGATTCGACTTTAAATAATAGACGTCACCGCGGTTAAAGTGTAGTGGATATTTGTAGATTTCTTTTATTTCCACAACAGTTTTCATAACTTCAAGTCTACTGAAATTTAAAATAGTAAACAAAAAAAGTGTAAACAAAAAAAATTACCTTAAAATAAAATGGTTTACAATCACTTTTTTGCAGCAATTTTTTATTGTATTTATTATTTACTTTTAAAAAAATGTAAGTCGTAAGTATTTAAGACACTAATTTAATTTGAAGATTTTCTCTGCATGCACCTCCTAATCAAGTCATTAATAACTTCATTAATATAAGGAATACTTTTTAAGGGGCATTTTTATGATATGCACACATATCAAGAATAAAGCGTACCACTTGTCAATCGGTTGCGATATGCACTCTTAGTCCAATGGTCAATTTGGTATTCAAAACAGTTCATAAACAATCTACATCTGCTTTATTGGACTTGATGAATCCTCTAGATATATGCTAATGGCTCTCCAAAAGTTAATTTAGCATGTTTTCCATCTCATCATTTTTCTGCCTACTGGTACAGAATGAACCAAAAAAAAAATAATAATTTGTTTCATGTATTTTGAAAATTTCGTTGATGCAAAATAAAACGATTTTAAAGTTATTATCGATTTGCATCAAATTGTTTTGACATTGAAATCGATTCCCATCACACATCTGAATAATTACTTGGAAAAATATCACAAATAATTTTCATGTGTTTGAGATTCATGTAAAATTTTGTTCAAAAAACAAATTGATGTAAAAAAGTGAAATTTTACTGTAAAACGAGTTTTTCTTTCGCGTATTCTCGGATTTAATATTTTAGTGGTGTCATATCGACTTGCCCTTGTCGGATGTAATTTAACATATTGGTGAAGTCATGTTGGAAAACCCTTCACCCCCTCATTAGGACCCCTTTTACATGGCAGTGAAACAAAAAAATTTAAATTAAGTTTGTGATTAGAAATTTTTTTGCGAAGGAAATTTGAAAATATATTTTATTACAAATCACAATCACATAATCACTTTAACATCATTTTTTGCTCTACCCTGTTTTTTTAAAAACAATTTCAACTTGCATTCAACTATTGGCCATCATTTACACAAATGAAAGTAAACCAGACAATTGCACTTATTTTCTCACATACCGATTGGTGCTCAAGCAAGATAAAAGCAGCCTCATTTTCGTAGTTTTTTTTTATAAATAAAAAACAACTTTTTATTTTTGCCTCATCTACAGACATAAATTTCCCGACCTGGTTTGGCTACAATGTTTTAGCTGAAACAAATCAAACGTTTTTACGTCTATAAGTATTTCTCTATTTGTAATTTTTTTATTAGGCGTTAAAAGCATGCCATAAGTATCTAAATAAAAAAATCTCGAAATAATTTGCAACACAACATTTTAGTTAAAAAAAAAAAAAAAAAAACAATTGTGTAGCAACAATTTCATAAAAAAAGTTTTTTTTCTTTAAAATTTACATTTGCCATGGTGTATTTTTATTCATTAAGAGCCATGTCTTTAGGGGCTACTATTGCAACATGGGCTGAGCTCTATTCATTCAGAGTCATTTATAAAAGTATTTACTGGTTGCTTTTGTTTTCACTGTCTTTTGCTACAAGTCTAATGTTGCTTAAATTGTTTAATAGGTAACTGGGTTTTCATTGCAATCTTTGAGCGCTAGAGTATTTAAATGTCTTTTAGTGCTTGTGGCCACTATTGATGGCCAGAGAGGAATGAATGGTCAAGGATGTTGTTAAAGTGTGCACTAACTTTAAATTGTTCAAATTGTTGTCTTTTGTTTAAATTATTTTGATTTAATATTAATGCAGATGTTGGTATTTTAAGGGAAAATTTTCATTAGCTGCAAATAATAAAATTAAAATGAAATTATTATGAAAGCAGTTTAAGTCCAATGAATGAAAATAATTATGTTTGAACGTGAAGCCTTTTAATAACAAATAATTTGGTATTATTAAGGGTAAGAGATCATTTAAATTTAAAAAACAATTAAGATTACATTGTTGTTACTTGCAAATTAATTAATGATGACTCTTGAAGTTTCTCACTCAAATTTTAATATTATTGAAGACATTAATTCCAATAATGAAATATCGTTTAGGTCCACAACGCTAATAATGAAGGTAATTATTGTCGTCTGTTAACACGTACATATATTTGATTTAATAAAAATTTAATTTTCTTATATGAAAATATAAATTTTCTTGTAAAACTAAAAAAAAAAACGAAAATAATTACAGATGTAATTTGAAAGCTGACAAACTATAAAGTAGAGCAAGTAAACAAGCTTTAAAATTTATTAAACGAAAATTAAAGTCACTTGTCAATTTTAAACATTCTTCTTTCAAACATTAAAATATTCTTTGTCTCCTATTGATCAGCCTTCTTCAGGGTAAATTTTTAATATAATTTAATATTTAATAGCAACAAATCTCTTTTAAATTAGAATTTAATATATTTTTATTGCTCTCCATTACAATTAAATTTCTTCTACAATCTTCGATTGCGGACGTGAGACTTACTTCACTGTCCACTAACCTAAATTTTCGTCCTATTTTTATTCAACTGAACTGTTATATATTTTCTATTCCATTGCTTTTAATTGAATATCTATCATATAATATAGTTATTTTCTTAAGATAAAATTTTTTTCTTCGCAATTAGCCTGTCCTCATTCTTGTTTATCAATCTATTAACAGTTTTGTGAAGCTTCTGGCTTCAAAGTTTGTTTTTTTCATTTTAATTAACTTGGTTATTTTTCTGCTGGACTTGTGACTTGGGTTTTTTATTTTTGTTTCTATTAATGTAACTCTTTAGATTTCTCTTAAATGATATCTATCTTAATTGAAGATGTCTGAAAATGTGATGAATGATTGGTAAAGTAAATGGCAGATACTCTTAAATTGATGTTTTGATGTTGAATTATTTAAAGTGTTTTGACGAAGCCAATATATTGTTTTTTTTTTCATTTCAATTGCTGTACTTTTTTTGTTTGTTTGTTACAAAAAACTTTTCCTTAAATGTCAAAACAAGTGTACTTTTTTATTGTCATTTGCGGCAGTTAATTTTGTTTTGTGTTTTTAATGCTTGATAATGTTGCAATGTGTTGCTCTTTTTAAGGTTCGCAATAAATAGTTTTATTTAGTAGCAATTACTTAAAATTCATGTGCATTCGAATAAAGCTAAAACGTATTAAGAAATTCGCACACATTTTATTTGTTGGAACAATTTTTTGTACCACGTATGTGTATTAAGTCTTTTGTTTAGTTGTAATAATACTAGATTCAGATTCAGACAGATTGTGGCAGATTGTGGTAAATATAAGCTTTATGTATATATATTTGCTTCTTGATTGGGCCAAAGATTTTGCAAAAGTGCAATCCTAAAAAAAATTTTTGACAAAACAGACCAAATTTTGTTTTATCGATCCACCAACCATATTTTGTGCTGGAACTGGGTGATAGAAGTTGTTGTTCTCTTGTTGATATTTGACCTGAATCTTTCTACTCTAAAAGTGTTAAGAAATACTCACACTACTTGGATGTTTTAGTGAATCAACAACAGTTTTTGCTACACCACCATCACTGCTGAGCTTCTTCGTCCTCTCCTGTAAACGGTCGAGTAAGAAATCGAGGCAGTTTAGTTCTTCTTTACCGATATAAAAAATATATTCAGCCCAACGGAAATCCCACTAACTGACTACCATGCCAAAAACATCAAGATCTTCAGGTTGCTCAATATTTATATCTTTATAATTACAGATGGAGCAGCATGTTCGGTCATGCGTTGGTTCATAAGCTCTATAACACTCTATCTTGGGATCATTAAATTTTACTCTATTAACGTGACTCCATTTATAGATTATTAAGATCTTTAATTGGACCATTTATATAACGCCTCATGCCGCCGATATGCGATAAGCTAGAGGTATTAATTAATATCTACGAATGGCAAATACCACTGTAATCTTCAAAAGAGAAGAAATTACTCCATAGTTTTGCATAGTTTGATGGAATTGGTCATTGAGAGAAATAAGACAGAATGAAGTCTTGTGGTACCCTTAATTGATCTTAAACTCGCTTAATAAAATCCCATCTGTAATAAGGCATACAGTACAATCTCTATAGAATCTCCATATAAAACGAGAGAAGTCGTCACCGACACCAAAAGCAAAAAGCTTTGATAAAACTACAGCATGCAATATTCTAGAGTAACAGCATTTTACCAATTGGAGTACTAGGAGCTCATCTATAGAGCATCTCACATTGAAATTATACTGACCGTCGCTAAGTCTAGATACTACACAAGATAGAATTTAGCCATACTTTACATCACTTTGAAAAATGCAGAGCAATTTGGAATTAGGTTGTAATTATCAGTGTTGTAAGCCTTTTCTTTCTTGTGGATTAAGGTGACATTAGGAACTTTTAGTTATAACACGAAACAGAAAATATTTTATATTACTAAATTGACAATTCTGGGGAATAAATGAAACGATTTTCATGAACACTTCTTTCCTATTTTATGTACAAGAAAAATATTTCATGCATTTTGCTTATTGCTTCTAAAAATTAAAAGAAAAGTGAAATATTTTACAAATTGGTCTTAAATAATAGTTATATATAATCTGCCAACGTACAGCAAAATAAATTTCTTGTCTTATCTCTTTACTTAAGCTCATCTAGCTTAACTTCTTTTGGTATATTTAAGTGGCCTTAAGAAATATTTTGCCAATTTGTTCATAATTAAATATTTATCAGTAGAGGAGTGCATTAATTTTACACCTAAAGAATCTATCCATTGTCAGATTTTGATACAGATTAATATTTTTTCAAGCTATTGCACCATTTAGTTAAAAGTTTATCTAAGAATTTTGGTTTAAAATATCAAATATCTATGGGAAACTGTCTTCATAGTGTCCATGAAGACACTATTTATCCTTACGAAGGACCATAATATAAACCTTTTGTAACTTAAGAAATACTACTCTTGCATTATTGACACCAAAGCAAATATTGTAATGCATGTCTTGGTCATGAACAAATTCATTAGTAATTTTAAGTACATGCCGAGTATGTGTCTTAAGTCTTTTGTTTTTGTTTTTTAATAAATTATAAACCTGTTTCAGTTGTGTAAATTATTAATTTTTTTTGTTAATAATCGTTGCAATAATTTAATCCTTTTGCTTGAACTTATTTGATCTTTAATTTCGAAAAAAAATTTGCTATCATCATATATCTTCATTATAACTAAACGTAAAATAGCTTTTGTAACAATTCACTTATTTTTCAATATCTCGTTTCTTTTAAAGTAATTAATTAATTAATTCGTTTAAAAAATTTATTATATCAACTGCCACATTTATAAACAATTTTTAAAAGTGTACATGTACACTTATTTATTATATCTTTGCTTTCAACTTTATGTGGGAAGCTAAAAGCGCTCACATACCCTACTCACACTCGCTCACATCATGTGACTTTAAAGCAAAAAACAACAATGAAGACTCTAAATAAATTAAAAAAACCGTCAAATTGCACCTTAGTAAACAATAAGCAAGGTGTTGATGTAAGTATAAAGATAATTAAGTAAATGTTTTTCTTTGCAGAGAAAAAAAAAGATTTTTGAAATCCATAAATTATTTAAAAATAAGTTTATGTGGTTTTAATTTTACATTTTATAAAAGTTAATTGTGTGTCAAATAGCAGACATTTTGGCATTATTTTTCTTATCATCATGCAAACTTTAAAAGTCAAGTAAATTTATTCATAAAATCTATTTGAGGTAAAATATGAAGTTATTATTTTTTTAACAAAAAATTTTGGGAATTTATGAAAACCAAACAAAAATTAGTAACATATTTCTTACGCTCTTCGCTCCGGTTTGCAATCATTTAAATCCATTTAGATCATTTTATGTACATGCATTTAGTTACGTTAGAGTGAGTATTATCGAGAAGTCCAAATTTTTATATAACTATGGTAAAAATTCAGAATCTTAAATGCTCTAACAAGTTTATCCTGTTTACTGTTTTTTGAAAGTTTTAAAGAAGGTCCTAGTGCCTTATTAAATTTTTTTACCAGCCTAAGAAAAACAAGCCCATTAAAATACAAGGGCGCAACTGGAAGGGAAAGCCATCATTCTTCAGAAATAGTGTGTTTTCCTTAAAAAAAATATAATACTAATAATTATATTTGAAATTATCTTTTATTTTATTAACGAGCTTTAGGTCTTTTTATAAAAAAAAAAACCAATTTATTTTATTTCAATATTTCGGCATCTTCTTCAGGAAAAAATTTAAAATAATTGTGACAATAACAAATGAAATAATTTAAAAATTGTTTTTACATACATACAAAGGCAAATTGAAAAATTTAAGCAAATCAAATGAAAGTGATTTTTTATTTAATTTATTTTAATTATATTACAAAAACCAAAAACTATTATCAATCCTATTGGTCAGTTTAACTTACAAATCAAAATACCTATAGTTTTAGACTTCATTGTCTATAACAATTTTATATTTTATAATCTTATTATTTGCAACATTAATAATATTAAACATTTCACGATTTGTTTAAAATTTTTCCAATTTGCTTATGTATTTATGTATGTAAAAAAAAATTCAAATTTTTTCATTTGCTATTGTCACATTTGAAAAAAAAATTTCCTACAGAAGACGTCCAAAGAGGTGTGAAAAAGATATATTAAAAAAGGTCGAAAAATGGTGTTAATTAATAATTGAAATCGTAATCGTTTTTGTACATAATAATTACAATGCGCATGGTAAACACAGTTGCTTTGCCAATAAAACTCCTTAAGTCATAAAATTGTTAAAATAGTGTTTTGAATGCAATTTCTTACAAAATATTTGTTACCCTTTTAATGTATTTTAACTAATATGAATTCAAAAACTCAAGTAAAATATTTTGCTGAATATGGCCGAAAATATTTAAATAAAAAAACAAATTGGTAGTCATTGTTAATAACGCTTATGCAGTTTCACTTAGTCTTCAAGGTTTTATTTACTTTTTGCACAGCGTTTTTTTGAATAATCTTGTGCACAAGTCAACAAACATTTCAATCACTCCATACACAATATGCCCTGAAATCATGATCTTACGTATTAACCAAGACACAACTTCATATGATCAATTTCGTATACAACACGTTCAAATTGTACACTGGGTTAAAACGTGAGTGGCTTTCTTTATATCTGCGCTAAAATCCACAACTCTGAGTCATAATCATGTGAAGAGTGAAAAATAGCTATAGAATGTCAAATAATTAAAATAAAATAACAAACTTCTAATAATAGTTTCATATGAAAATTAATTAAAATTATGTTGTAAGTCTCGACAATCATATTTGTATGCGGAAGTTCCTCTATGTATGATTTGTTTATTAAATTTTTTATTCATTTTTATATTATTTGCCTTCAGATTTCTTTCTTCTTTCAAGTGGAGACAATTGCTTGAATCTGACTGACAATATTATTAGACCATAAGATTAGGAAAAGAGCAAAGGAGTTAATATGACTTGCAGTTTTTTGTTAATAACAAGATTCTTAGTACCACATTGACACAACAAAAAACATGAACAGTGACTTATGTGATGTAAAATTTTTTAGCAATTAAGATTAAAATTAAATATGAAGATTAACGTTTTCATTTGCTTAAAAAGAACTTATCTCCTTTTTAAATAATTTTCAAAGTAATCAAGTAATCAAAGTAGTCAATCAATTGCATATAAAGTTTCATATTAGTTTGTATGAGTAACAATTTTCGAACAGGAAACTAAAACTATTTTGAAGCATAGAATAAGCAAAGCAAACGCATATGCCGCATGATATCTTCCATTACACTGAGTCATTAAAATAATAAAGTTTACTGCATCTAATGCAAATTAAAACGTCATACAGATTGAGGAAATCTATAAAACGGATTCGACAGGAATATTTCGGGTAATTAAAAGGAACACTAATTTCGAACAATAGAGACAAAAATATCTCTCGAACAAATAAAAAGAGTCGGTAAAAAACTTGTAACGTTTGAAGCAGTTTTTAAATTTCATATCAGGGCTCAATCTATAGAATTAATTGCCAAAAGATTTCCTAATTTTAAGACAACACCTCTTACTTTACCAAAAAATATATATATTCCGAAAGAGCTAATCGATTTTATTAGATAATTAGGGCCCTAAGAAAATTAAATTACTGCTAGGAACCCTCCTACAATTTTGTAGGTAATTGTGCAAGAACTCTTTCCTCTTTAGCATGTCCAAGATCTGCTTCACTTTTCAAATAATTTTTATGTTGCCAACACTCAGCTGGTGCAGGATTTATCTCTTCCAAGCCCGGCTTTGCTTTCTAAGGCATTTCTATACTTTGGACTTGTTTGGACTACATTTTTTTTGACTTATTTATATGTTTGATGGAAATTACTTTATCACAAAAAATTTTCCAAATTTTAAGTTTTATTCATTTTTAGATTTGGGAACAATTTTCCTCAGGATTTCTTGCATCAAATTTTGTTGGGACTTATTTCGTTTTTGAAGTCCTTTTGCATTCGGAAAAACTTTACAAGACTTTATTTTGTTGACCCGAGACTTGCAACAATTGCCATTGTTTTGTGACGAAAAGGCTGATTAAATTGTTGGGTCTTTCAGAGAGCAAAAATAATATGATTTGTGGGACATATAGAAATTACTTTGGGGTGGTTTCGAGTTTTTGTTTCTGAAAAAAGCAAAGAACGTAAAAAGGACGTTACTAATATAAAAATTTAAATATATATGTATTTTAATATTTTTTTTTTATAAATAAAAAATAATAATCTGCTTTTAATAAATAAGCCTTCATATTGTAAATAAAACTTTGAAAAATTACACACAATAAATAGAATATTCATGTCATAACATTTTCCCCTTAAAAGAATAAAATTCTTGTTACGCCCGTTTGCATTTAAAGTGACGACATTAATGAATTTAAAATTTGTAGATCACCCCAATTTATTATTAAAAACGAAAAACAAATCAGTTGCTTCAATGTGTGTTACACACGTACTTCTTCAAAATTGCATATAGACTTAAAAGTCCATTAAACTTTGAGCAAAATTTTTATATTCATTTCCTTTATGTAAAATACTATTTTCGTTTATTATTTATAATTTTTATTTTGACATCACACATGTTCCGCTTGTTGTCTGTGATAAATATTTATTCGCATTTGTGTACCATATGAAAAAAAATCTTTTCCTGAATGATGTAAAAACGTGACTTGCTACTCTCAAGTGTCAAGTTGAAGGTTTATAACAAACAAAAAACAGCAACAACATCATCTTTAAAAAGCCATGCAAAGTACTTAAATAAAATCAAAATCAATGAGTTTTTGATACATAATCGTAATAAGACATCGATATTGTTTTAAGAAAACTTTTAATATTAAACACATAAATCTAGATGATTTATATATCAGGGTGTGTCTTAATGACAATGTAAAGCAGAACAAAAAGAACTATAATATTTTCTTAGTAAATAAATAAAAAATAAGATACAAAGGAGTGTAAATGGCTATTGCGGTTCAATTCAGGCTAAGCTTAGAAACAATATAAATATATGTATATATTTTAGTATTAACTTAAACTATTAAAAAAGGGGATATTCTTAGTATTTGTAAAGGACTTAGTTTTTGCAAAGGACGATTTAGTATTTGTAAAGGACTAAAGTTTTATAAATATTAATAACACAACTAAAGAATTGTAGATAAAATATGTATTTTCTAATTAAAATCACTCCTCTGGAAATAAAAATTATATTTTTTCAACCGCTTAATGAACAGCAAAGTCGATTTTTAATTTCCCCCTGTGAAAAATATTAGAAGAAACTGTGCAGACCCAGTTAGTTAAACTTTTTAAAAGTTTAGTCCCTACTTTATCACAAAATAAAGTTAAAAAATGTTTTCAAAAATAGTTCCTAAAATTATTCAGGATATTCTTCAAATTTTTAGAAGATCTCTTGCTACCACATTGAATTTCTAGCCGTTTCCAGCTGTATTATAGCAAAATTACCTGTAAGAGCGGTTACCTGCAAAGTTAAGAAAACCTTTTGAATTAATTTCAGTATTTATTGTTCTCGTCAATTGTAGAGAATTTTTTTATTGTACCAGGTAGATGCCTTCATTGTAATTATATATGTAATGGTTCTTGCCATTGTAATAATTTCACTTTAAATAGTCCTCTTAGTAGAACTTTTAAAGACTTCAGTAGTTTGATGAAATTTGACTCACCTAAAAAATTTAAGAATTAAACTATGCATTATTTGCACATATTGAAATATTTACGCATTTTCATTCACTAGTGATAAGGAATTTTATTCCATAACCGTAAATAAATATTTGGTATCTCAAACTGGCTTTGATAGCAGTTACAATGTCGTTTTTCTAGCCGGATGGACTTGGATAGAGAGAGATAGAGAAAATGACCATGATATCAGTGCTTGCGCTGATGGACCAAGAATGATCAGCGGAGATAACTTTAATAAATTTACACAGGATTTCGACGTACGATAATCCTTTTTCACAAATATTTATTTACTTAAAGTAGAAATGGGAAGCTGGCCAACATCTTTAACAACCTCAGTTTATGTCTTTAATATTCTAGTTACCCAAAAGAAGACATTGTCCTCTCCAGATTAGGATGTCAAGCTGATGTCACTCTAATTTGGATTCCTGCACACAGTGACTTGCTTGGTAGTCGCCATAATATTTAACTCTATCGAAAATAATATCATTAAGAACTATTGCTGAAGATATATTGCACAAGCTGGATACTTGTAAAGCCTTAAAGCAAAATATGATGACGTTACAATAACAAGTGTTCAATGCAACTGACGAATAGAGACTCATCGTACTGTTAGTCAGACAAGTGAGCAACCTAGAGCCTTCGCCATAATATATTCTTCCGTAGCTGTGATGAAGTAGATAAGGAGGAGGAGGTGATTTTTTATTTCTATGGGAACACCCAGTATGTCATTCTTCGGGACTAAAATTTTTGAGCAAACATACACTAAATCATAATCGATATTATAAGAGACAAGTCTTGTTGACTTTATCAGCAAATATGCCGATGTTAGAGATTCGATCTAGTAACATCAGCGGTTATAGTCTTTGATCAGAATGCTGACAGGTTTTCTATCAAAATGTAATCGAGTGATTATACATCATGATTGATATTCATTTCATTTGTGGCAGCTACGTCTCCCACCAACCAAAAACAATTGAGGCTTGCACTTCTTTTCAACTATCTTTTTTTTTACTTCTTCACACAATTGATAAAAAAAACTTTTTATCTAATTGGAAGTATTTACGTTTATACAAATGAATATGAGGATCATTAACCCAAGTTATATGCTGCTCAGAGAAACCAAATTTCCAGAAAATCACCTTATGTGTATTAAAGCATTAAAACCTTAATTGTTTTATTGTGTTTTCCAATATTTAACATAATTTTCTTCGGTAATAAGCACCACAAGGTAACTAATGCAACTTGCCTAATCAAAAGTCAGTGCTATGCATATAAAAAGCTTTTTTTTACAAGAAACCAATTCACTTTAGTGGTATTATAGCAGTGATTTAAAATCACTTTTTATTTTTTACCCCCATTCGAAACCATTTAAATTGGAATGAAAATTTGCCACAGCAATAAATCGATTTTAACAACTTGACACCGAAAAAAAAACTAAATACAAGAAAAAGAACAATAAAAAAACAGTACGATAAATAGAATTTGGCACGTTCATAGCAACAACTCCGAAACCTATTGACGACAATTGAAAGTTTCAGCAACGAAGTATTGAATAAAATCTATAACAAAATGATTGGTCAATTTAAGATTTATTAGCCAAAAGGGGCGACAATAATACTCAACCACATGAATTTTATATAAATAGTGGCTTTTCAAGTTCCTTTGTTACATATTCCTGATTGGTTTTTTATAGCCAATTCATTTGTGGTCAAAGTTTAGGTTACTTGAAACTAAGAAAACTTTAAGCACATACAATGTTTGTTCTTGCTTTGTCCAAAAAAGGAAGGTGCATGTACATATGTATGTTATATTATTTTTATATGATCTAACAAATTTTTAGATAAATTTATGAAACTTCAAAAACATTTTTTACCGTTAGATTTCTGTTAGAAGTGTGAGTCACTATAAACAAAATCATTTTTATTATTAAGAAGCAATAAAATGGGTCAAATTCGGTTTGAAAGTAATCAAATTAAATGAACATACAAATCAATGTTTTTCTTTTTTGCTTAAACAAAAGACTTAAGAAACAAACTTTGTGGAATATGTTCAAAGACTTTAAATTTGAAATGTGACGGCTAACAAATGCTGTTGCAACATTATAAGGAAAATAATTTTTAAGATTTATTTTATTTAAATATAAAAATTTTTTAATTAATATTTATATAAATTTTATATATATATATATATATATATATATATATATATATATATATATATATATATATATATATATATCTTATTTTATAAACGTGCTTTAAGTATTTTTATTAAAAAAATATTTTATTCAATATTTCGTTGCCTCTCTGGCAGTCTTCTTCAGAAAATTTTTTAATATATGTGACAGCAACAATATTCAAATTTTTTCAAATTGTCACTGCCACATATATTAAAAAATTTACCGAAAAAAGCGTATGAAGAAGAGGCGGTGAAATATTAAATAAAATAAATTTGTTTGTGTTTTTATAAAAATACCTTAAGCTTGTTTATGAAATAAATAAAACTTATGTTTATATCTCAGGATTATTTAAATTAAATTCAACTTTGGCGGACATTCGATGCATCATTAAATTCTATTTTTTTTTTATTTGGTTCTTTTTTTGCAACGTTTTTTTTTTTTGATATCGGCTAAACTCAAAATTCTTAAATTCTGCAAAACAACTAAATATGAATATATTTCTTTCTTAAACTTTTTATTAAAATTATTTTGGTTTTGTCTATAAATATACACTGAAGTGAAATGATTTAAATCTTATGAAACAACAAAGAAATAAACAGAATCATAGCTTTTCTTCAATACACAAAAAATTATGATTATAAATTATTAAGCAAAATGATAATTTAATTGTGGAAACAATTATAGTTTTTAGTAAATGTTTTGTTTGTTGTGGCTTTAGCTGTTCATATGCCTATATTTCATTGGCCGCTTAACCAAATCGTCAGAAAACTTTAAACAATTTGAAGACATCCAAATATATAGTCTCTTTAATGAATAGAACTTGAAAAATTAAGATTAAAGTTCTTAAATTAACTGGTAATTAAATAATCGAAACTTTTTGGTGTAACTCAAACATGGCTTCAGATTAAATTTAAATTTTTTTCGACAAATAAAAAGGATATTAAAAAACACTTACCCCTCAGTGATAGTGAAAGACACTTTCACCTCAGTGACTTTAAAATTTTGATCTATTGCGATAATGCTACTATCTGAAGTGGGATGCTCTGGAGAAGGTACACGTGTTGTTATAAAAAAGTTCAGTTCTTATCAAATTGTGCTGCTGCGGGCTTTAGTATTTTTTTATAGCAATGTTGCAGCGCCTCTAATGTAAAGTGTATCCCATTTATTAACATCGCCAACGAAGAATGGCGCCGTAATGTACATTAGCATGGAAGTGTATCAATCACTTCTGGTACTGTTCAGTGACCAGTGATATGTGTTCATCACTTAAATAGTCCTTTAAGAACTAACACAATGCCACACTAATGTATATCGGAAAAAATCATGATGTTCACAACTTGTCCTGAATATGGATCGAATGGATCGAACTAATTTTCTTAGACACAAATTTTATAAGAGCCAAGATAATAGTTTTTGTAACACACTTAGCAGCTCCTGAGGTGCTACGCTGTAGGCTTCTTTATTTTATTTAATTTTTAATCGTGCTAATATAGGAAGAGAGAGACTTTTACTAAAGTGTGCTCCAGAACCATGCAAGGACGTTTAAAAAATAGTTGTCCCATGTAGGGACAAATTGCTCAAAAAATTATTAAAGAGTTTTACCACAACCGCTATGGCCCTTTCAACATATAAAACACTTTTCAATTTTGTTTTCACAAATATATTTCATAACGTTTTTTTTTCAAAATTAAATTAACCTGTAGTATTTGTGCACTAACACCCATTAAAAATTTGTCCAAGGTCGCTTAAGTTAATTTCCCCCAAATTTAGTTCATTAATTTTGTTTTGTTTTCGAAACAATATTATTAAAAAATATATGTGTTAACAACATTTAATTATTTTTAAAATAATTATCACATACACACAAGCAACATGCTGTGAACTTAATTGCAACATAACAAGCAACATTAACTTAAATTAACAGCAGGAGGTGTGAAATGAAAGATTATTAAAAACAATGAATACAAATAATTAAACACATGCATTTGTGCTGTTAAATTCATTTGGATGTACTCGTATGCACATGTTTTAGCAATTCCTAACATTAGTCAATGAGTTGCATGTAGTACTGTTAAGAAATAAATAATATAAGTACTTCTTTTTAAACAATTAGCGCTCGAAATACAATAAACATATTGAATAAACTCAGAAAAATATGATTGTTGAGTTTTAAATTTAAATCGAAAAGTTTTTTGCGAACAATATAAATAATTCACTCTTTAGCTGGTTGGTATAACTTGTCACATGCCATTAAGTGATGATTTTTTTATTAGATTTTTATTATTTATTATTTATCTATGGAATTGAATTCCTTACAGACAATTACTAATATTAATTAACATTTAATAACATTAAATAAATTACAATACATATAAAAATTTCAACAAAAATTTGTTAATTTGAGTTTAAACAATTTGTAATAGCGTTTTTTACTACATAAGCATTTAATGAAAAGTCTACAAATCTATAAAACTGGTTAAATGTGTCACACATTCTTTTATATACTTTATACTTATATACTTTATATACTTTTACTACTAGAGGAATGAAATTTCGGGATATACATTGAGGGACATTAAACGAAATTTCATTTATCAAAAATCCAGAACAGATGTTACCTTTAATAATATTGAGGACAAATGAAACGTTCAGCATAGTTCTACGGCTTTTTAGAGTAGGGCAAGTCGAGCAGAGTAAGACGGCAATTTAACTGTTTAACCCATAATCCTCGAAGGCAAAATAACAGGAATTGCTTTTGCACCGATTCAATAGCATCAGAGTGAATTTGGTAAATAGGATCCTATATTATTGATCCATATTCGAAAATCGGACGTACCAGTGACATGTATAATGCTTTACCAATGTACACGGGTCGTTAAACTCTTTAGCCCAGCGTTTAATATAGCCAAGTGTACCCCTAGCCTTGTTTATTGTAAATGTTATATGAGAGATGGAGTTCAGCTTAGGGTCTAGTAAGATCTAAGTCTACCAAACTGTCCAATTGATGAGCACCAATAAAATAGTTTGCAGTAATTTGACCAGATCCTACAAATCTCATTAGTTTACATTTATTCAAATTAAGCTCCATTAAGTTTATGTTGCACCACTCATAAAGTGAATCCATGTCCATTTGAAGAAATTTATGGTCTAAATATTTATTATAACTTAAAAAAAATTTACGTCATCAGCATACATCAGAATAGATGAAAATTTTATTACTGTAGGCATGTCATTAATAAATAGTGAAAATAGTAGCGGCCCAAGATGGCTTCCCTGGGGTACAACTGAAGGTACGTTTATGCTTTTAGAAAATGCACCAATTATTGGCACTAGATTTATTTAAATGGTTTTGTTAGGAGAAAACCTAAAAAGATAAAAGCGCAAGAGAAGAAACTTCATAAATATTAAAATCATTATTGATAAATAAAATGCACCCTTTAGTAGGCTTAAAATCAACACAATTGCATTATGAAAGAATTCCCATTTTTTTTTATTTCATTCTTTTGAGGAAATTTTACTTTTCTTTTTGTTATTACTCCAGTGTACGAAAATACTTAAAATGAAATAAGCCAAAATAAAATTTTTTCGGTACTATTTCAGCGAGGAAAATCTGTACATATTTAATTTTATTTGGAAGTTATTTCTTTTTCTTTAATTTATTAATTTTTCATACACTTTCTAAAGTAATTTTACATTGGCAGTTCTCCGTCATGTATAAAAACTTTTCGCCTGCGCTTGTCTAAAATTGGCCTCATTTTTTAAAGTTTTTTGTATTGTAGGTCTTTGGCGTAGGGTACGGTATGCCTTTTGAAGTATTTTTGGCTTTGCTTTCCAAAGTATTTCTACTTTGTCATATAAACCGAAGAAAGTCCTGGATATATAGGAATGAAACCTTCCGTTTGGCAATGCAGAAATTCTTCAGAATGCAAAGGTGGTTGTTGATATATCACAGAGAAAAAAGTCCTTATACACGGCGGAAGGATGTTAACATCAAAATACTTTAAAAACCGTATCTAGACTTTAACATACCACTGTGCAAAATTTGTTGTGCTCGGCTGAAGGCAGGCAATATAGAAATGCTTTAGAAAGCAAAGCCATGCCTATCACAGGGGAGGATGTCATTGTTTCCAGCCGAAGGTAGGCCTCATATAAGGTATGTAAGGAGCTGGCTTAACTTTCTAAGGCATTTCCACATGTGGGCCTAAATTAATTGGGACTTTTTTTAAATTTTTTTCTTGGCATTTTTTTTAATATGAAAAGGGTTTTAATGGATTTTAATTCATTTGCGGATTTCGGAAGAGTTTATTAATTTTTTGGTATTTATATCACTTAATTTTGTTGTGGTTTAATTAATTTTTTTAAACTCTAATTGCTTGGGAATTATTTGCTGGGGCGTTTTTTTCTACAGCCCAAAAATGCCATAAAACTAAAAAAGTTGTAGTTTCTCTAACACAATTTCGGAAGTAAAGGCAGCATTTTTTGTGGCACCTACGATTCATTGATTACTTAATATTAAATATTTTAATTAATAACATACCCACACACAATATGGTAAACCAATTATAAACTCTATTTAAAATTTACTTTGAACTAAATTATGAAAAATAATCTGGTTTTATAATTAACATTTTGTAAAAATTTTTGACTAATACTCGTACAGTAATTTTTAATAACTTTTATTACCGCTGTAGATCAAGGGATCGTGGTTGACAGACCAAAAAAAGTTAATTGTATTATTAAGAAAGAACTAGTCATTAAAAAAATGCAAACATACAAAAATATTTGTTACGATTTGCTAATGTTTCTCATTAGTTTCGTTCATTAAATTCTTGATCTGTCTATTAAAAGGTTTAAGCTTGAATCTTTCGTTTGAAATGATTAAAAAAAAACGAATTTCATTAAGCATTTAAAGTAGTTACGTGATAGTAATATTTTTTATGTATAACTTTGACGTTTTTGAAAATTTTTCGTTTTCACTACATAGACGATTGATAATGATTTTTATAAAACAGGCAATTTTATTCTTAAAATCTTATCATATATTGCAAGAGTTTTACTTGAGCAACTCTCTTATCTTCTGTATTATTCTCCATTTATGCTTTATAGTTCATTATGTTCCATGGAGCATGACCTCATTTTCTCAGTTAATTTTTAACATCGATAATGGTCAGATTGAATAAAAACCCAAGTGTAAGATGCACTTTTCAAAGCTTTTACTAATTATCAAGTGATAAATTCATTTAAGAAATTAATTAAATTGGTGTCTAATTAATTGGTGTCTTCGACCCCATTGACCGCAGTACACATATCAAGACACTTCTTGCTCAAAAGCCAAATGAGTATTTATATACTTTAAAACAAAAAAATTGACCGTCGTAAATGGAATACGACAAGATTTTTGGCAACAAAAAACTTTATAAAATTTAGAAAACAAACGAGCAATAAGTTTTTATTACATTCTAAGAAATCACCCGTCTTTTATTTAATTGTTTCCATTTATTCCCTAAGCTATTATTTAAATGTCTGTGAGAATATTGGTCTCTTTCGCTTTAACAATTACTTTTAATGTAAAACGTGAGTACATTCCAGTATTTTTTGTTTATTTTTGTTTTATTTCGAAGGTCATCAACATTGCTTTTGGGTTTGTTTTTTTTTTTAATTTTTTTTCTTTTCCAAAGGGAACTCATGCAGATTGCGTAATTGTGATAAAGCTGAGAGAAGCGTTTGGTACATTGAACGAGTGAATAGTTCTATTTATGTATCTCACTTTGTTTTCTTAATGCTTCTATTAGTAAATGTAAGAAGTAAGATGTTAAGAGGAGAAAAAACAATACAAATGTACGTAATTAATCAAAATGATATAGATCTCTTTGCAAGTTTGTTTCTCAAGTCTTTTGTTTTTATTAAGTAGTTTATTTTATTTTATGGCAATTTGCACGTAATTTTTGTTATTATTGTGGTAAAGTTTAAGCCTTAAGAGAACTTGCAAATGACTTTCTTTAACAAATTGGAATATTTATTCTTAAAATATGATGAGAGAAATAATTCAAATTTAAAAACTGCTCCAGAAAAATGAAGATTCCAAATTTTTTGAAAAATATTAAAATAAAAGTATGCCGAGTTATTTATTGTAATACGTTAGGATAATAATTTTAGCAGCCTTATTAAAACTACTTTTCAAAAGTTTACAAAACTCCTCGTTGAACAAAATATATAATTTAGAAACCAAGCAAAATCGTTCCAATTGTTATTTATATTATGAACAGAAGAACTTGACACACACATCTTATTTGAAAATAATATTTTCAAATAAAAAATAATTTTTTTTTAAATATGAAATAATAAATTGATGATAATATTCGGCCTTTTTATTTTTATAAATTAATTGAATTGCTTTTTTATGAGTTTGAGGTCTTTTTTATAAAAAAAAAATAAATGTACTGTATATTTATTTTTTATAATTTTTCAATATTTCACCCAATATTTTGTATTAAAAATATTTAAACTTTTTTCTTTTGATTTTGTTTTTAAATTTTATAAAATATATTTAATTTCCTGAAGAAAAAATATTGAAAAATCATCATAAAAAATATATTGTTTTTTTTAAGACCTCACTCAAACTTATAAAAAATAAATCAATTAATTTATATTAAATAATATTTTATTTAAATTTTATACTATTATATAATTCACTCTGCTTTTGTGAATAATAACTTGTAATTAATTTTGATTTTTCACGTGATAAGTTTACGTAATAGCATAATTACTTATTAATAAGTGTTATTATTTAATTAACTTCTATTTAAACAAATTTAAAGAATGAAGCAGCTTTAATGTTAAGTAGAAGTGGGAGTTTTGCTAAATTTGTGGGAGTTTAAATAAATTTATTAATTTAGTGTTTAATAAAACTTTATAACACAAGAAATCGCATATACGTGAAATATATTATACATATAAAAGTCTACCATATACAATTACATAGACAATACATAAGCTACTCGCATACTACTTTAAAAAGAAAATTATCACATTTTCCATAAACAAACATTATGACAAAGTCAATAAATGGTTTTAAAATTAATTTTTTTGCATTATAGAAAAACTTTAACCTCTATTCTCTTATTCTAATAATTTAATAAAAACTTCATTCATAAATTACATTATCATCATCACTTTCTGATTACATCTTTCTATCTTCTTTGGGTTATTCAGATAATAAAATTTCAAATAATATCAATCTTATGCCCAACTTTCTCCTAACTATTTATAAAGGATCTCATAGAGGATAACTTACAGGTCCTGATGGGGTTTTTACTTTTTTTTAAGTAAGTTTAAGGCTTAAATTCAATCCTATTTATATAAATTTTTATACTATGCCGGTAGCAAGTATTTTTATACAGAAATTGATATTTAATGCTATTTTTGCACGGCTTAAGCTTGATTTTTTACAGATGTTCTTTAAATATTATGGAAACAACACATTATAGTTATAAGACCCCAATATATATTTCGACAACATTAAACTTATTTTACCTTATAGACCTCAAAATTTTAGACATATCAGGACTTTCTTCTAATTGTCGGTAATAAATGCTCCAGAATTGATGTCATAGGAAAGTGTTGGACTTTCTCTCCCCAACTTAAGACAAATATCTTCTTGTTTCAAAGACTTTCCAGATGGAAAAATAAAATATGTTATAAGAGATCCAGAAAACGGAGCTCTTTATTTATTTATTTGAATCTAATGACACATGTCAAAAATGTAAAGACTTTAACGTTACTAATTAAAAAAAAATCCAATCTATCTAATCTCAAAGGGGCCATAGGTAATATACGACTAGCTTATGTATAGTATAATAGGTAGATAGGAGAGATTCATATAAACCAAATATATAAATTTCAACTTACATTTTTATATCGAAAAAAGTTGGAATATCCTTCATACCCGTAAAAGAAATAGTAAATCTTTTAAATCGCTGTAAAAAAGGCTTGTAATATTTTTAAGTCCTGTTAACCCAGAATCTTGTAAAAATAAAATAATGTGAAGTCTATTAAATTTCACCTGCAGTTATTTTCTATCTTCATATCTTATACTCCTTCTTCACCAGAGTTATTTCCTTTCTTCCCAATTTTTTTTTAATATTTTGCAACTAAAATAATTAAGCATTAGTTTAGAAATAATGAATGCTTCATTTATAAAAAAATATTTTAAATTTATGAAGGGTTTGCAAAGTTAATTATCTAAGAAAGTTTTCTTATAAAAACTATATTGTAAGGAAAAATATATTTTATATTTTACCTCACAACGTTAAGTTTTTCAAAGAAAGTTGAGGCCACAAGAAATTTGTTATTAACTTGTACCACAGATTAAGAAGCAACTATGGTAAAAAAATACCACCACAAAACGTTTTATGGGATTTTCATAAACTTTAATTATTTAATTTCCATGTCAATAACTTTTACCGAAAACAGAAAAAAGTCGTATAAACAAAAATACGTTCCACAGCCTAAAAAAATGTAATTTAATTTTCCCATTTATGTAATTTTATCTAAATTCTAGTCATATAAATTTTATAAAAACTATTTTTTTCATACCTTTCTTAAAAGCATTAAGACTTAATTAATTTAAATGTATTTAAAACTAATTTTTATTAAATCGTGTAATTAGCATAAATAAGTTTATATACATATTTAAATTTGGTGCCAAAAGTCAATAAACTATAAGATGAAATACACGTGTTTTGTTTCTTCGGCAGTAGACATTTGTGTCAAAAAAAAATTGAAACGGAAGCAAGTGATTGATAGTGTTTACAATATCTTTTCTAGTTTCTATAGGTAAATTTTATGTATGAAACTTAGTCAAAAAATTAAAATAACATATACTTATTTAAAAACAAGATGAATAACAACTAGATTATTTTTAATATGAAACATCTTAAACAACTTAATTTATTGGCCGCCCCAAGTTGTCCCATAAGAAATTAAATAAAACCACAAAAGATTTTAAACATATATTAAATGAAAAAGCTCAGATCCTTACAACTTCATTCATTTTACTTATAAAAAGTCTTAAAACAGCTTGTCAATCAAATTTATATAAACATGAGATAAATATTACGAAAATTATTTAATATTATTATTTTTTTTAATAGTCAAATAATTTAATATTTTACCATATTGGTTTATGTTGTTGCCGCTTTCATTTGTTATGCCTACATTTAGGGCTTGGTTTATTGTTTAATGTTGCCTTACCACGTTTTTGAACTTAAAGGGTCATAAGCGTGCTTACAGAATTTATAATTTATGTCTAACAAATAATATCTTTGTAATAATCAATATACATATCTTTTCTGTTCTTTTTTCACTAAATCCACACACTTACAGTTTGTTTTTTGTTTCATATACTCGATTATACTTTTAATAAGATCAAAAGAATAATTCGTATAATTATTTGCACAAAACGCAGAGAAAAATACAACACAAAGAGAAAACAAAAGACTTAGGCAAAAAACTTGCAAGTCACACAACCGTTAAAAGTTTGCAAAGTTTATATGTGAAACATTTTTGGTCATAAAGGGTTATAAAATTAATTTAAAAAAATATGTTTGAAATCATTTAAGTAAATAAAACAAAATGTGCTAAATGTGCCATAAAGTACTAAAAACTTTTTGTTAATTTAAGAAAAACGAGTTCAGACGGGTTTATTTAATTTCTTGTTTATAATAATTTGTCAAAGTCAAGAAGACATTTATAAATTATATAATATAATTAATAACACCGTTAGACTACAGCACGTCAAAGAAATCAACATCTATATCAATAAAGAGTAACTTAGACAAACATACATATACATAAATGTTTATGTGTACATCCCTGACAATTTAAAGGTGTTTTGAAAAAATTTAACGCAAATAATTAAACAGTAATCAAAGAGATTTCTTTTTTTAAAGACATCAATCAGCAACTTACGACTGAACTTAAATATTATTAAAAGAGCTTTTTTACTTGAAATTCTCATGCTCTATAATTTTTATTAGTACAGCTACTCTTTTGCTTCAGATTAATTTACTAAAAGCCGGTAATAGATTAAAGAAAAAAAAAAACAAGTTTATTCTGTTATAGCCGGTGTTTTTTGCTGGTAATAAGCAGTTCTCTTACAAAACGAAGAGTAATAAATTTCATTTAACTCTTAAATTAACAAACAATTTAAAGTTGATTTTATCTTAACTTTTAATTAAAACTTTAAATCTTAAAGAACAAATTTATATTTAATCAAAATAATCAAAAATCAAATCAAAAATATTGTAATTTCTCTCTATATTATAAGTGATTGTTTTTTGTTTAGTTCCAGTACCAAAACATCAAACAAATTGAACAAGAAGCCTACTTGCCATCGATCATTTAAACACAATGTAATTAATCATATGCAGTAGAGTTTGGTTATGACATACACCGTTTATAACAAATTATCGCGTATAACGAATGAACAATCTCAAATTTTTTTACAAAATTATAATGGTTATAAAGAACTTCTATTAAAGCAAAATTTGATTCTAACAAAGTCTTTTTAAAGTACACAATACAACAATGCTGTTAAGCTCTAACGCTTACAACTGTAATTTGAAAAATCCATAAAATTTATAAAATAGACACTAATATTTCAAATATCTTACTGATATATCGAGAGATATAGAATTGATTCTAATTTTGCTTACTTTTATTTATCGAAAACATATAATTTTTACTCTGGTTATAACGAACTTCGTCTATAATGAATATAATTTCTCATTCCAGTGGAGTTCATTATAATTTGCTCCAATATATTTCGAGACAGATATAAATTTCAAATTTATCAATAATATATATTTTTTATGATATTATTAAAATTTTTTAGTGCTTCGATTGAAAAATCTTGTCAAAGAAAACAAAAAAAAGACGGGAATAATTGAATCATTTGAGCTTTGCTTATCTTTTTTAATAAACAAATAAATATATTCAAATATAAAGCATCAGTGAAAATAGAACGAAAACTACTGAATGCTGTTATTGGGGGACTTACTTTTGCTTTGGTATCAACTAAACTTTCAAAATCTTCAAATATTATTCGCTGCTCATGGTGACTTTACATTGTAATACAAGTAGTTAGATTTATATAAAATCTGTAAAGAATGAAGAAAATTTTACAGTTTAAATACTAGATAGAAGATAAATATGAATAAAATTCTAACAAGCGGATGGTGTTCATTTTCTTTCGTATTTTCAGCAATTCAAGTGTTTCAAGTTAAGAAAAGTGCATGTTCTTTTTGTAGATGTTGAAAAAAGTGACGCCATTCCACATTGATTCTACTTCATGAAACTTCCAACAGACTTTTGTTCTTTTTTTCCTATACACGAGGAGTATTTTTTCTTATTTCGCTTCTACAACATCTTACTACCTGTGGTTAGGTTAGGTTAGCTTGATTGGAGGGGTGTGATAGCCCATGTCATACGACATACACTTAAGCCAGTGAAGGCTTGTTGTGCACTCCCTTTAATTATCAGACACAAACTGCCAGAGTTCTGTGGCAGGATTCGAACCTGGGACCTTCGCACTATGCGTCTAGTACACTACCTACTAGTCTACGAAGGTCAGTTTATACCTGTGGTAAAGTGCAAAACCTCTTTTATTGACCTAATAGTACTCCAAGACATGTTACAAGTAGTAATAATGCACCATCTGTACGTTGACATCCTTAGTGTCCTGCTTTAAGTTTTACAACTCCACCAAGAGAATATTAAAATGTCTTTGTAGTTAGTCAGTACTATTAATACTATGAAATACTATGAAAATCGTAACTTATTTATATTTTTGATAATAGTGTATGTGTATGCATAAATATGTACGGATGAGAGAAAAGCCGAAATGAACGTACACGCCTACAAGTAGTAATTTCTCCTCATCCTGTTCCACTTTCTTATAAACTGATTCAGGAAAGGTTGACAGATGTAAGCTCAGTGCATTGCTGCAAGGAGATTAAATAGAACACAAAAGGAATAAGATGACAAAAATTCAAAAATAAATATATGTTTTTAGGAATTTATTACAAAATAATGCCTTTATTAATAAAGAAGTGTGCAAGATAATGTTCATTATAAATAAAAAAATTTGCTTAAGCATTCAAATTGACTAATGTACATATTGCTTTCATTATTTTCCAAGCATGACATTAGTCATGCATGAACCTGTTCTCATATTTAATTTATGTGGCTTCCTCTATGGTAACACTTTCACACAAAATAACGTAGGCCAATACTTGATAAATAAGAGTTACTGCAGCTCTCTTACTTTGTAAGCCAAATGTTTCTCTTCAACGTCGGCTGACATCATCGATGAAAACTTATTTAATGTCCGACTTCAACGGCCAACGTTTTTAGTACAGCGTTGGCGGGCATAAGTGACGGATTTCAAGACAAATAGAAACGGTGAAGCGCTAAAATTTCATAAAAAAGTATTTTTTAATCTTTTATGCAAAACGAAAAAAATAAAAAGATTAACAGAAAAAAATTCAAAAGCCACAACACACGTTTCTAGCAAAAACAAAGAAAAAATTATTCAAGAAACTCAGTTAAGCAAAGTGAATGTGAATATTTTTTTTTTTTTTTTGCAAAACATTAACCTTTAATAGATTTAAAATTAAAGTCATAAAGAAAATTTTAATTAAACTAAAACAAAGCGACAAATGGAATAGTTATTTATGATAAAAAATATTAAAAACACTAATAAAACTTAATTGACAACTATAATTAAATTAAAAAAAAATTCATTAACAAGAAAGTTAACAAACATTAAAAAAAATTAAAGAAATAAAAGTTTCAAACGAAAAAAGTGTATAACACTTTTAGCGAAGATCTGAAGCAGAACAAGTCTAAGCAAAAGCACCAGTGAATGATGTCAGTTGTGGCTGTAGAATGGAAGCATCATCGACACCATCACCTCAGCACTGAAACCACACTAGACATACAATTGCAATAATAATAATAACAACAAAAAATTTTAAAAATCATTGACTTTTTCATATAAAAAAAGATAGAATACGAGTATAAAAACACAACACGAAAGAATAAAATCTGAAGTGGAAAAAAGCAATGAGCTTGAATTGCATTTAAAAAAAGTGTAAAAGCTTAAAACCTGAAAGTTATAAAGAGTAAATAATGCAGAAATTTTTTTCTTTGCATTGGAGTGAAAATTTAATTAATTTTAAACAAAAAGGAATAACATTTCTTAACTGCATTGATCATAAATTATAAAAAAAAGAAATTAATTTACAAAAACGAGAAATAGTGGATGTTCAACAAAATTAAATTTATATATTATAACGTTATTTGCTGGCAAAAACTGTGTGTTTCCGGCCGAAAAACAAGTTGTTTTTGGTTAAAAAAAAAACTGTTTTATTATTTAAGGTAAGATTGTATGTATATTTTTGTTGTTGTTGTTTTTTTTTTTTTTTTTTTTGCTAGCAAAATGGCAAAGAGAAAGAGAACAAGTTTTTTTCTACATTTAACAGCTGTTATGAGCGCTAATATTTTTATTTTGCAAAAAACATTTAAGTATATATTGAGCACAAATTTTATAAATTTAAATTTAATGATCGTAAAAAATTTTTAATTTTTTATCATAAAAATTCACTTATTGCAAATAAAAACTTTGTTTCTCTAAAGCAACTTTTTTTAGACAATAAATATATATTTTACTGTTTAATATATAATTAAAGATGTTATTGTCAAGTCATAAAATTAAAGCAGAAGTAGAGTAAAAGGTCTATTACCGAATGGTATTTAAAAAAATCGAGTACCACAAATAAAATTGCACTATACGTATGAATTAAGCAAAGTTAAAACAAAGTATACAATAGCAAATTGAAATTAATATTACAAATTTGACTTGATGCTCAATTACACATGACATTAAAAACTCTTTTGTACAGCTTGTAATTTTTACATAAATGTTACTACATTTATATTCGCTAGCTCCAGAGATATGACGTTATACATAAAATCAGAAAAGCTAAACTAACATTTTTCAAAATATTTCTAATAAAAAAAGATTTTTCTAATTTTATACATGCGTAAGGCTCAAAATATGAATTCTTCAAAAACTAGGTTTATTCTTCAAAAAAAAAAAAATTATTTTCTAATGAAAAACCGGAAGTTATTCTTATGGAATGAACAATGTCATTCAAGTTCACGAGTACATTTTTGCAACTTTCTAAGAAGTTCATATGAAGGAATTATGTTAAGAATATGAAATACTCCTTTAAATCTATGAAATTTGGTTTGAGTATACTTTGTTTAAGTGAAAAAATTGTCAGACCTACATTAAAACATGTTTTTTAATAAAAAAGTGATTAAACTTCTTTCAAATAGAGAAAAGGAAATCGCGAATATATTTATATATTTTTTTTATAAATTGATTTTAAATAAAGAAGAACCATTTAGGAGAAAATACTTTAATTTAAACAAATACTATCACACAAATGCTAAAATTGTTTTAATTTTTTTAGGCCAGATTTACCCTGTAGTTTTTTCAGATATACGAGTACCCCAGGCATTTCAGTGTTCATTCATAATTTTAGTGGTCATTCATATTCATCACAACTTCTCCATGTGTCTCCTCAAGAGCAATATAATTAAGTCGAACTTGGCTGAATGAAATTAAAAAAAAACCTACACAGTATATTTTTTTATAATTTTTATTAACAAATACAAAATTATCATATATAAATAATATTTGTTTAATAAACTTGCCTTAAGCATAGTCAACAACTGTGCATTATCACTTGGGGGAAAAATATAAAAACCACGCAAAAGTATTAATTAAAAATAAAAATAATATAAAAACCCCCAGACCACAAAAATCACTTCGTAGACTTGCGTCTAACATCCAGTATAATAGTTTTTTTTTTTAATAAAACTGCACTTCAACAACATCTTCAAATGCACATTTTAGTAAGATTAATATTTTTTTTTTTAATTTTACTTAAAGAGACGCCTTCGTAAGGCAAATTTTGCAGTGTTTTTCAATGTAGGCAGGTCATTTTATTATATTGCATTATATATGATTTCATTTATTATATTAAAACTGCATTTTGATAATGTGCTTGTATGTATATATTTTCTCTTTTTTTTGGTTCTTTGTTAATTATTAAGAATATTAAAATTTCATTAATATTGAATAATCTTTTTTTTACCTGTTGCAAATATTTATTTTGTTGCTTTTTGCCAATTTTGTGTTTTCTTGTTGTTTATTTAAGTTGTGTTAAAACAAAAGACTTAAGCTGCAAACTTGAAACTTTGCTGTTTGAGTTGATGTTGATTATTTACTTTTTTTATTATTTTCTTTTTTTGTACGTGTCTTCGTCTGTGTGCTTGTCTATATATTTTATTAACTGGTTCACTGAAAAGAGGGCAGAGGTGTTATTACTACGTATGTGTTGTCATATTTTTGTTGTTGTTGTGGACTTTTCTGTATATTTTTCAACTGAATTTTATTTTAAATACGTCACAACAAGCAAACAGTCAGCAATTAGTTTTAGTTACCAAAATACAAGTTGTAAATATATTTATTAGCTCTAATAACTTTATTAAAACTCTTTTGTACTGTATTTGGGGCTTTTTCTTTTTGCCTTGAGTTCTATTAACGATGTGGGTTATAATATTGGTCTCCTTATAAGTGTATATCAATGTTTTTGAAAGTATTTGAATGTTATTAAAATGAAGTAAAAAATCTGAAAATATTAATTAATTTAGAACTTTCCTATATTTAAATTTTATTTTAAAAAATCTATGCAGTTTTATTTATGAAAAAAAATTAATAAACTAAAAAAATTATAATACTTAAATTTTTGTGTGAGTCATAAACTGAAGAAATTTAATATTACCTTGAGTTATGAGTAGTTCGTGAGAGGTTCTATTAACATACCCACATATTTTGGTCATATGCAATAGGCTCTATATTCAAGCAAAATTATTTGATATTGTCCTTCTTACATTATTAAGGGTAGTGGTAAATAGTATACAAAATATTGTTTGTATTACGATTCATTTGCTATATTTTATTTCCTTCTAAATCTTTTAAGATGTCTGTCAATGTGTGCAAGTTCTTCAGGCGTGATATAACTTTACCTCATTGCTTAATTATTTTAGTATATTGTTTTCTAATCTCGAGTAATGGTAGATATTAGATATTTCTTTTATTGCACAATGGCAAGTGTTAATAGAAAAACTGTTAGAAACTCAACAGTATTCTGTGCACATGCCAAGGAGATCAGGACAGACAGAATATTCTATTTTTCTTGCTTTTTTTTCATTTTTAAATTAATTTGCTGCAGAAGTTCATCTGTATGTTGATCTGTGTAGTCAACAAATATATCAGTTTTACATATTTTTTTATTTGATAATTTTATATTACTTATTAGTTAATCATTATTTAAGAAACTTTTTGTCTTTCATAATACCGCTCATCTCCTTAATTTTCTGCTTTTATATGCGTTCTTTATTCGTACAAAAAAAATCAGATTCCTTACCTTTTTTCCCACAAAATGATTGGAATGTTTTTTTATGTCAAAGTGTTTGTTTCCAAAATCCATTTGCTGAGCTCCCTTTAGAAAAAATAAATTGCTATTTTGGGAATCCGCTCATTTTTAGCAAACTCCTAGTTTAAACAGCTTATTATTGACTTGGAGCGCATCATAATCTGAAATCATATTTGCTTATTCGTGCTCCTAACAAGGCTAGTTAATTTTTATCAAGTACCATGTACTTTCAAGGACATTTAAGCAACTTGACAGTAAGTATGGATGGTTGTTTTTTTATAATATTGGATCTTTGGCCTTCAGAGCGACGTTCTAGTTTTTTTACCGTTTTATTTTAATTTATAAACTTAATTAATTTTTAAGTTCTTTTTAAATTTCTTTAATCGATATTTCTGTACTCATCGAGTAAAATCTTCACCAAATATCCTGAAGATGGTTCTCGATGAATACCGTCACATCGATTTAGAAAATTAAAAGAGACCTTAAGCTGGAAAAAAAATAAATCAAGTTTATAAATTTCATCATCATGTCATCCTTAACAGCCAATGCGTTTGTCAGCCTTATGAGCATTTAAAACAGTCACGGCTTTACGTTAATATATAAGGGTGTGATAAAGTCTGGGGAGGGATGTAATAAAAAAGGGGCTTCCTGAGAAGTCAGGAAAATGCAGAGAAAAAAATACAAAATTTAACTTATTTTCAAATGATTTTAACACAAGATTTATTCTTGAATGCATTCTATTTCTTAGTATCCATGACATATGAATGAGAGTATATTTTTTTAGAGCAAGAATTTCATAATAAATAAAACAATAGTATATTTTCTTATAGAAATAGTTGTGCTGAAAGGATAAAGGATTCAAGTAGTAAAAAAAACAAATTTTATGTGAAGGCAATAAAATAATAAATAATATTAAATAATAATTAATATTTAAGAAAAAAACTGTTTACATATACATGTAAGGATATTAGTTTCTTTTTTCGATTTGATGCAGGTTTTCTTAAATTAACTTTTTACGAAGTCGAAAAATACTCAAACCGATAATTCAAAAGTCATTAAAATATTTTTCCTTAAGAACAACTTCCATTTCTCACCCTCGAAACCCTTCCTACTAACAAATTATATTAAATATTAAGTGTCATGTATTCACATTTTCCTACACAAGCAACTAAAAGTGATTTATAGGAAGCCCTTAGCTTATAGACATGACTTCACCAATGGGATAGTCTGAAATCTTGTATGTAAGATTTTGCAGCATGTGGTAGAATAAGGTGTTGATGCGATTTTTTTTTTTTTTGTAAAGATAAGTCCTGAGAAAACAATACAAATGATTAACAACCGATTACTGGATTTTATCCAAACATTTCTGGTTAAACTATTATGCGAGTTAACTTTTGTATGGCTTTGACATATTTTTCACTTTGATTATCTACATACAATTACGTTTGTTTTGATTTTCCTTACAAATGCCATAAAAAGTTGATTCTAATTAAAGATATTTAGTATGTGTTGTCCTTGGACAGTTTCCTCTTATTTATTTATTTACTCATATCCGTAATAGTGCTTATGACCATCGGGTATATGAGTTTACCATTATTTTCCATCAGGACGTCTAGCTTAAATTGCTAATTTGGAACTCATCGACAAAGTCTACTATATACATTGGAGAGAACACTGTGTTAAAATGCTTGAGATGGTGAGATCGCGATTACTTGATTTAGTTCAATATTTTAAAATTTGCGAGAAAATATGGAATAATAAAAATCTCTCTCTAAGATGGTTACGTTCAGAGGTAATTTCTAAAACTTACACGTTATTTTATTGTACTAGTACATATTATTTTCCGAAGGTCCTGGGAGATATATCCGCTAAAACAGAAACTGTGTGGTATTCTTTTATATTCGAAGCATTTCGAAGTTATTCGTGTGTTGCCTTTTTCGAATATTTTCTATAAAACCAAAATATATTAAATGATAGTAAACTAATGATGCCTGACTTTTCCAATGCCTTCTTAGCCTCTTTAAACCAATGTATATAAAAGAAATGTGTTGTTAAGTCCTTAAATAATTATGTTTTATAGGGAACAGTGGACAACTTGTTTATATTATTCTATTATTTTTATAATATCCGCTAGCCACATTTATTTAAAATTTACTAATTTGTTAAAATTTAACTATTCATTTTTAATAACAAGTTTGATAATAATATGACTATATTGATTATTTCATCACACTGTGTCAACAATTGTACTTACACTTGATTGATTTTATGTAAATATATAAAAATTAATCACACCATTATTTCACTGCATGAAATAATTAGAAAAATAAATAGTAAATATATATGTAGAATTAGCATCATGGACAGAATATGTACATAAACACGTGTTAATTAATTCTAGACAATATTTGAGTACATAAATAATTTTTTGAAAGCACAATTCTGAAGCTAGTCGAAATATTTGAAATAAAAGAGTAAACAAAAGTTAGGAGTAAATAAAAGAACTTTCCAAAATTAAAATACTTGTGGCACTCAGACTACAATATGTACTCGATAACATCACCACTATATTGATGAAGTGTACACAACATTTTTTTCTCACAAAGTATTTTCAATGTCAAACGAGAAATCAAGAATCTTATTTCTGTTTATTCTATTATTTTATTCTTTAGGAAATAATGCAAACTATTTGTTGCAACGCCTTGAGTCTTCGAAAATAAGTTTTTCTAACTCGTAATTGATGGTAAAATTTAATGTCATATACAAACAAAAACTGAGACTAAGAAAAATTCCCATGGATCCTATAAGGAACATAGGGCCTCGTATTTATTGAAGAAAAATTTTGATGGCACTTTCAAGGAACTACATTTTCAACGCTTCACTTCCTGGGGAGTGAATTTGCAAAAATTTTGTCTAAGAAGACGAATCGCAGATATGTGATATTTTATACAGATTTATATAAAAGCTGTAATCATAAAAAACTGCTCTCGTTACACTTCTTTCTCAGAATTTAATTGTAGTCTGGCAAACTTTGATAATGAAGATGATGTATAAGAAATGTTGGGTCAATTAAATACTTCTAAATAATTTCAAAAAGTCGGCGAAAATGTCTGCACTTAAGACAACCGTATTAAAATATTTAAATCAAGGGCTATTGTTGAGATAGTTGAGTCTAAGGGCGAGGTTGATGTAGAAATAGCTTATTCACTTACTTCATATGCTGAAGAATTGGAACAAATTGCATCTTTACATCATTTTGCAAGACGTGACTTTATACCATTCCAGTACATCAAAAACATTACGAGCCATTTTGGAAATCAGCAGATCAATCCAAGTGAGTTCAATCCAAGCCTACTATAAATGATTTTGTTTAACTAACAAAAATAATAAATTGTGTTAATTTATCGAGTTTGAGGTCTAAAAACAATATATTTATTTTTTTTTTATTTTCAATATTTCGACACCCTGTGGAAAAAAATATATAATATATATTGTTTTTAGACCTCAAACTCGATAAATTAACACAATTAATTAAGAAAGGTCGAATAATATTATCAATTTAAAAATAATAAATTTAAAATAAAAAAAATCTTCTTCCTCTCTCATCAGCGGACATGAAATGCTGCCTTGAAGTTCTGCAGCTTCAGAAGCCTCTGATGTGCTGTCGTGTGCATCCTGCAGTTTGATAAGACCGCTCTGACTCGCAACGCGCCCCCCACAGATGAAGGTTTTTGACAAAAACGATTTACGGATACATACATTTAGGATAAATATGCAAGAGTATATGACTGACAAGTTAAAGAAAAAAGAAACGGACTAGTAGATCACATTGGTTTGTCCGTTTTCGGAAAATTTCAAAAATTTCACAAGATCAATTCAGTTTATAAACAGTGTTTGCACTAAAAATTATGGGACCCAGCAGCTTCTTGTTATCAACTTTATTACAATTCAAGTTTGTTAAAATAAGAGACTAACACAAATAGAAAAGGAGAGTTGATAACCACCGATTATGATCAATAAAAACAAAATGATTTAATTAATTATTAAAACAAACGAATATGCTTTTATAAGCTACTATATTGCTGTAAAATAACAGCTGGTGCTATTGCCAACCAAAAGATGTCTCCACTGAACAGCTGGTTTTTATCGTTACAGTAACACCACAAAAATTAATAGAATTAAGACCGCGCCATATATTTAGAAATGCCTATGAATTTTTTATTGACTGAGTAGTTTTTGAATTAAGTTACTGAATATCTCGGAAATGCAAATTAAACAACATGAAGTCAGCTACAAAGTCATAGGTGAGGTATGTGGGCTTTCAAGAGGAAGGTTTGATAATCTTACATAGAGCCACAAAAGGATTTTAGCACGTGTATGAGGGTAGGGAGTAAAGTGACTTGATTTCAGTTGCTTTCCATTAAATTGGTATACTTGTTTGTATAAACCGTCTTATTAGCTGGAAATACCTATTGATTGTTGCTGCATCCAAATCCAAACAGTTTGGCCAGATATCCAGTACTCCTCTAAACTGGCGAGCTCATTGGGTGAACTGAGCGCCAGCATGCCAGCTCGGGCAACGACTAAATTTAATAATTCAACAGCAGCTGCTACTACAGTGCTACTGCATAACCTTATTTAATAGGGGTATTAATTTAAATTTTAGCATTGCTAAATTATCATGAAATGAGTATCTTAAAATTGATTTTTTTTTAAATTATAATTTTTTAAAACAAAGTGTGACATTATTCAAAAGCTTTCAAGTATCAATATTTCAATAAAGACAAAATTATCATTAAATTTTAAATATCGTTAAGATGAATTTCCATAATTTACTTTGTATTCTCTCAAGTTCAGTCATTAAACCTTTTAAAGGATTAAGCATCTTATGCCCCATTCAACGAAAAATATTCAAGGCCATTTTATAAAACAAAACGTAACACTTTTGACTTAAAACAATTTAAATAAAAAAATACATACGAATTTTTTTCCTCAAAAGCGGCAGGAAAACATTCAAAATTTTATTTCTCAGAACTCTCTAGAATTTAAACATTTTTATGCGAAATATTCAAAATTAAATTTTTTTAAATCATTTGTTATTGTTCGTGATTATATGTTTGTTGTCTTATTGCGCATTTGGTATGATTAATTGCTATTATTTGCTTGTAAAACAAAAAATTTTATGAGTTCATAGATTTCTCACTTCATAATAATTTGGTTATATTATTTTAATTAAAATTTTAATAGTAACTATAACACCTTAAACAGTACAAGACTGGTTGTTTGCCTATAAATTATAATGTTTAAAAAAATTAAAAAAAATAATACGTGACAAGGCATTGAACGTACAGTGACAGTGGCTGACACAAGTACACCAAGTACACAAGTACACAAGTAAATAAAAAAATGTGTGCATAATTAACAAACTTGTTAATATTGAATAATTATTTATACTTGAATAAAACAGAGAAAAGAAAAATGCCTTTGAAAAATATTTAGATAAAAATAAGTTTTTTTCTTAAACCCTGTCATGATGTGTCCCTCTAAACTTCCCACTTTTGGCCTAGAAAGTAATTGCAAAATAATGCGTTTAAACTAAATTGGGTCTAGGTGAACTTAGTTAGAAATTTCATACATTGTGTACAATCACAAAATATAGTGTGTGTGCATTATAATATACTGGTGTGGGTAGGTGTTGAAAACAAAAGATTTAAGACAAAAACTTGGACAGTTGAAGTTATTTATTGACTCGAATATTGACACTTTGGAAAATGTGTCAATTGTCACTTGTCGTTTTTTTTTTTTTTTTCAAATAATGACATGCTTGCATAATATCATATTTCATAATTAAATTTTTTTGTTTACATTTTTATGTTTTTCATTCTGCAGCTGAATGATAAATTCAATTCTGTTACCAAATACTTGATAAAATGGAAAATGACAATAAAATATAAAATAGAACTATCAACATTATTTGGAATATTCTCTCGATTAATCATTCGAAAAGTGTCATATTCAGTGGTATGAACTGTCAGTAAACTAAAAAACATGGTAGTTGAGGTCTACTGCTGATTTTGCAAAAGATGCAATAAAATCCAGTATTATATTATTTTTCTTGCCAAGGTATACGCTGGTGTTCAAAAGTCTGCTTCTGCTTTCTGGATGATACCGGGGTAAAATGGCCATAGCTTAGAGAGAAAGAACGACCAAAGCGCCAAAATTATTTATTAGAATCGTTAAATAATCGTCATGAAAAATATCACATTACCTAATAACATATTGATTCATATTAAAACGTAATGAAAACAATTTAGTTAATAGTATTTATACATTTAAGTAAAATATTTTAATAGTCGAAGACTAAATGAAAAATCAAACTGGCCTTCGTAAACTAGTAGGTAGTGTACTAGACTCATAGTGCGAAGGTCGCAGGTTCGAATCCTGCCGCAGAAATCTGGCAGTTTGAGTTTGATAATTAAAGGGTGCACACAACAAGCCTTCAATGGCTAAAGTGTATGTCGTATGACATGGGCTATCACACCCCTCCAATCAACCTAACCTAACCTAACCTAAATAAAAAATCAAATAAACACTAAAACTCAACAAAACACACTTGCAGTGTTGAACACTCTTAAATATGAAAAAAAAACAAACAACTGAATAAAATAATTGATTAAAACTTTTGCAATTATATAAAATATATATTCAAAATTATATGTATATATAAATACATACATATATTTATTTAGAAAATATATACATATACATTTCAATTAAATATTTTAGTTAAATATATTAAAATTTTTTTTGATTTAACAACATTTTTACATATTTAATAAACTTAGTTGATGTATGTTATAACAGACTATAATCTCCCAGTTTTGTTTCTGAAAGCCCTTTGTTGAACACCTAAAACATTGCTATCATTTACGGGAAAATATTTCTTATATTCAATAATTGTAATTATTGCAACTTGGAGTTTATACCTTGTCTTTTACATTCTTGAATAAACTGATTAAATTTCTTTAAAATGTTATAGAAAAAAGTATTTTCTTGGAGACCAATTGCGTTTAAAACTTTATCTTTAAAATCTAATTTTTCTAGTGTTTGGTCCCAGAGTTCTATACAAAAATTAATATTCTATTAATAAAAATATGAACTCTTTAGTGGATTTAGATTGAGATAATACAAAAAAATTTTATTCCGTGTCTTGGTGTTGCTTGAAACATTCCATTTGTACTATTTATAATTTCAAAATTATATTTAATAAAGCTGACTTAAACTTTATGTGTAGAATCTGAACTGTTTATAGTCTTAACCAAGTTGTTTCAAATGCTTTAAAATATACTAAAAAAATTCAACTTTTAATTTTTTAAAATTCAAAATTTTTAGAAAAAAATCGCTAAGTCGTCAATATCGTTAAGTTATCAAATTGCGTTCCCTAATCATCAAAATGACGACAAGTCATCAATTATATATATATATATATATATATATATATATATATATATATATATATATATATAGTATATGTCCCGGATACGATTGCAATCCGAACGTTGTGGATACCAGGAGACTAACCAAAGCGCGCTATCTTTGATATGCCATACTACGGATGCAATGCGAGGATATAAATGCTGTGGATAAAAGAATTGATCAAATATAAATATTTTATTAAAGGATATAATTCCCCGGACATCATTATGATAACACAGGCTTCTGCTATACATACAACTACTGAAAGAAAAAAAATTTATAAAATTTATTCCTACATTCCCCTGCGATACTATGAGTACTTATATTAAATGTAACTTAAAGTAAATGAGAATTATTATTTGATGTGCTCTTAATCACTAGAGAATTTTGTGTATGTCTATCACATATTATAATTTCTTATAGTACTATTGGATAAGGGTATGTGTGCTTATTTACCATTCGTTCATGATTGTTTACTTGTGATGGGAAAGATATGTAATAATAAAATTTAAGGTTGGAGCAACCACAATAACAATATTTTCATATAAAATTTTTTCTGAAAAAATTTGCGTGGAGGGAACGAATGTTAATACATTTTAATAAAATAATATTTAATATTGTTAATGTGACTATCTTTATTCCTAAGTCGAATTTCAGTTCATTTATCTTATATACACAACATTTATGTATTGTGAAATAAATTATATGTGTAAATTTTAGAGCATCTGAAAATTTCTCAAATTTAGAGCAGCTAATCTACTGATTCTAATCATATTTCAAGCCCGATAGATTTTATTAATAATACATAAACTCTATAATTTACTTTATGACATAAAAACTTTGCATATTACAAAAGATTTTCCTTCATTGCATTCAATATCATGAACTTGAATTAAAATTTTACTCAATTTCGCGTTAAAAAATGTTAATTAACTCTTTTTCTTATCTTCCTTTACAATTACAATGTTTAATAAACATAACGTTAACAATAACAATATTTACTTAAGGCCTCCTCTACCTCAATAATTAGTTTTATATTCAGTTATTATCTATTGTTAAGATTAGTTAATTTATTTTTCTTAATAATGGCTAAATGTTTATAGAACGTAGTGACTGTAGTAATAGCAGCAATAACATTTAATTTGATTATAAGTTCAATGTTAAAATAATTACTATGTACATATTTACATCGAAACATAAAAAAGCCACATTATATCAATTTAAATAAAAATAAAAAAAATTTAAATAAAAATACTCTATATAGATTCACGTTTGTGCCTTAAATCTTTTGTTTTCTTTACTATACCCATGATATTAAAATTTTTTTGATATATGAAACTATTAAATATTCTTTTACTAATTCCCTAATGAATACCATTAAACTTTTCTGTACCTATTTAAAGCACTTTTGTATCACTTCAAATAATAATTTCATTGCTTGAATTAATGTTTTATTTAACATTTATAATAATAGTAATAAAATCATTGGATTCTAAAATAATGTTTGTTATTGAGGATGCATATGTTACATTTGAGAGATTTTTAGAAAACGTTGCTGTGTTTTCTCAAGTATTTCAATATGTATTATAATTATTTACCCATGAAATGGTAGAAAACAAACATCGTGTCTTACAACACTTACGCTCAACAACACAGAAAAATAAAATAAAATGGGGGAAAAAATTTACACAACCTGATCTTGATAACGGTTGTTAAGCAATTGTTGTTGCTGCTAATTCTGTTATAACTTTGGCACTCTACATTATGACATAGTTATTGGAATCATTGTTTGGTAACAAATACGGTATTAGACCAAAAAAAAAGGAATTTTTCTTTTTAAAAAATGCGGAAATTTGAAATAAACAGCCAAAATAAATTTTTTATTTGAGGTGTATGGTTGTGGTCATAGTACCAATTAAATGTTGATGAATGTGTTAGGAAATATGTCTGGTGCAAAGTTTAATAAACTTGACACTTAATAAACTTGAATGAAGCAGAACTATTTAAAACGAAAGAAATTTACATCTCCTTTCCTGCGCAGATCTTGCTAAAAGATAAGTTTTGGGGTTCCGAGTTACTTAAGGTTATTTTTAGTGAAAGAATCCTTATAGAATCATAGGGGACATAATTATATACTATTTGTTTCTAAAAGTAACTATAAGACTTCCAAGGCATCCAAGGATCATAAATGCATGGCATTAAAGTCGCTTTACTTTAACAAAATGGTCAATGATCTTTCTAATAAGATGGTTAGATGGATTGTGGTCATGTTTTTTTTTTTTTTTTGCTTAGAAATTAGAAATATTACTTTCTTGCTTTAAGCTATAAGTTTAGATAATATCATTTTTAAAGAAGTTGCTATACCGCATGCGTTCATTAATTTACAATCATGATCGTTAATCTTTATCTAGTTTATTAACTACTTACATATAACCGTTATCAGAATAGTCCGAAGTAATTCAAAGGTGGAATATGTGTTCCTGCCCTAAGACATTGTAATGCTGAATGGACCACATTAACGTTGTTTTAGTGGAGTATTTTTGTAGTATTTATATGCAATTGGGAAATATTTTTTACAAGAGTATATGATCTAGTTAAGCTATTTGCAGGGAAATAGCATTTAAGCATTCAAGATGAAGAACAATAAATGTTTGCCATTAAAGTTTTTAAAAGTTGTGCAAAGACCTTAACAGAAAGTTAATTTCATGCTAAGGGAGGCTAGGCAAATATGTCCTTAAATGTATTACAAAGAAAAAATATTTCTATCATTTTATTCCTATAATTTTATTTTCATTTGTTAATTATAAATAAAAAGTTTTTCGTGATAGTTAATAAAAATAATAAAATTGAAATAAAAAATTATATGAATTAAAAGACAACTAACACTTATTTAATTAATGATATACTATAGATACGTACTTACCTCTTAAATTTATTTCAAATTGGTTTATTTGTAAACAGAACACTATGTACCACAGGCTGAGCTGTTTGTCTCTGTAGTGCTACCAACATCAACAACTAAAATATAAATTAAGAGAAGTTGCAAGCATCTATTCCTCTTACTATCTTTGCTTTAAATTGCTAAAGCTGAGTTTGTGGAATACAATCAAACTCCGGCAGAACACTATTTTATGTTGCGCCATATACTACTTCTGCATTATCATTATCTTTTCATATTTTATATCATTCAAGCCTACAATGCATGAACCATTTTGCTCTTTAATGCAACAAAGTTTTTAGGAAAAAATGGAATTTGTCAAAATAAGACTAAAGTTTTTGAAATGTTTGACTCTATTTAGTATACTTGTTGTTTAATTTCAAATACAATGCTAATTTTTTCTACTCATAAAATACACATTGAGAACTTTGATTCTTCAGTAGCCCAAGGATTTTATTTTTTAATGACTATATCAAGTTTTTAAGAAAACTCTTATATTGAGTACACCTTAAAATATCGAAGGTCTTAAAATAATTTATTTTGCAGTGAAAAAAAATCTAAAAATTATTTCCTATGAGACTAGTGAAAAATTAACAAACTCTTTTAGAAAGGAAGCCTTAAAATTTGACCAGAAACGAATAACAAATAAAAAATATTATATAAATAATAAAAAGTGCTTATGAAATGACATAGTTAGAAGATATGGTTTCATAAAAAAATTTACTTTCTCAAGTCTTTGATCTTTTGGAGAAGCTCCAATTACACGTTACGTGTGAGGGTGTATTTTATTCGCTTTATATTTCTAACTCATCCGAAAATGCTTTTGTCTAATTATTATTATTTTTTTTCTTAAGAAAACAATATATAATTAACATAACACCACTAGGAAAGCAACCTACAGAAAAAAGGCACACTTCGGTGACTTTTGAAAACACTTTAAATAAAAAAGATATAAATCACTGCAAAACCCTCCATTAATAAAACATATGAGGGTGTTGGATCTTAAAATTATTTTATGGGAATAACCGGCAAATGTAATTAAATTTATAATAATATAAGGCTAAGAATAAAGGCAAGATAAGAGATCTAAATTAAGACTTATAAACAAAAAATTTATAAATCAAAAAAAAAACAAATTTCTATTTCTGAAACTAACGATTTCTCTTATTACACTTGCAGATGAGATAATAAAAGTCTTTCAGAAGTAAATTATTATTCTATTTTTATATCAACATTATTAATCATCTGATCATTACTTAAAGACTTATTGCAGGGCTTAAATAAAAGCAATGAAAGTATTTATCAGCTATCAGATTAAATAATAGTTTTTAGATTAATTGATGTTACTGTTTTCTCGTAAAAGAAAGCAAATACAAGGCATAACAGTTTGTTCAAACTATTCCAAATCTATGTGCAACATTATGTGTCCAATTTTCCTTTCCATCCCAATTGTACATACATTTGTAATAAACGGAAACTTAATGAATTGTGAAAATTAATAAAACATGATAAAGAGTATTAAAAAGTGATTGTTTGATTTATAGTAATAACATGAGGAAAAACATATATAAAGATTTTCATTTACAACTTTCACAACTAGTGTTTTCACTTTCTGACACAGTTGATTGACAAACTAATTTCTATTAGAGCTCGTTTCGTAAGGCTTTAAAATAATAGTTAAACTGTGTCATTATAAAACAATTACTTTCTATACGGTCATATTGTTTCTACAAAAATTTCATTGAAAATTAATGTTAAAAAAAGTTTCTTGCTTAATTCTTTTGTTTTGTTTATAAGAAAATTGTATGTTCTTATTAAAAATAGTTGGACTATTATAAAATACATGCAGTTTCCGTTTTGTCTTATTGTTCATACAAAAATAATGAAGGATTTTTACTTAAGTTTGTTGCTTCAGTCTTTTGGTTTAGGTAAGAGGAAAACTCTGAAAACTTCAATAAGTTTAAAGGTTTCCTTATAGTTTAAATATTGAATATAATAAATTTCTATTTATAAGAGATATAAGAAGATTTATTAATATAAAGTTTTATTAAAAGCCATAGTTAAAAAATTAATAAAAATTAAGACAAATTCGTGGCTGTAATCTTTTGTTTTTGTCTTAGAAAAATCTTAAGTGTTTATTTAAAAAAAAGGTAACAATTAATAATTTTCACTTTCATTGAAAAGATTTCTTGCTTTTTACTTTTAAAAGTATTATAATTACAAGACACATAAAAAATTTATTACAAGATACATAAAATATAAAAAAATTACTAGTAACAATCTACTATCGGCTTAGAAATGTATAGAGGAAATACATCATAAAAAGGTGAATATGTAAGCGACAGATGGATAATTCAGGCACTGGACATACTATTTTCTGAACGAATAAGTTATGTAGACATCCTATAATATTCTTTCTTTAAATAATTTAATCTCTAAATATTTAAATCTCTAATTTAACCCCATTGAAACCATAAAAATTATATATTTATAGCAAGATTAGTCACTTCTTAAATTATTATGCAGGCGTGGATATCCAGTACGTTCACATTATATGCGAGTCTTATTCTTTTAGAAAACTAAGCTCTCAGCTTGACACTTATACATAAGAAACAATATACCAGATCATTTTTAGTAGGTTTATGTAATAAAAAAATCATTGTTTTAAAATTATAGATTTCATAAATTCATAAAATTTCAATTATGGCATTCCGTATTTATAATTTTTTATTATATGTTTCATACGATTCTATGAATTACATTAAGTTTTTTTAGTTGCAGTTATTAGTATACGCTAATTTTTAAAACCTCAACTTTAATGGTCCAAAAAATAACAAAATCTATTTGTTGGTTGACTTAGAAAATTTTCTCAAAATCTCAAGGTGCCATCTTCAAGTCTTCAGAAATTCGAATTTTTATTATTTTGAAAAATTCCTTAGAGGATATTTGTATCTTTAACTAGAACAAAACAAAAACTTTATGAAGAAACCTCATTTTGACTGACAAGGCAGCTTGATTTTTTAATAGAGCTCCCACTTCAAATGTCTTAACTAAAAGAAAAACTTTGGACTATATCCTGTTTCCTGGTAAACGATGCCTTTAGTTGTAGCCCTTTTTTAACACAGCGATCCTTTGTTTGTTTTAGCTTATTTAATAAATGAAGCAAAAAATATTTAGGTTACTTTTAATCACTAGGTTTTAGTAACAAAACAAAGTTTTTTTGCTATACTCAATGTTAAAAAATAGCAATACTGTCTTAATTGGAATCATATTAATTAATTGAGATGAATTTAATCATTAAAAATGCTTTAACCTTCACTATGAAAAAATTCATAATTTGATATCCTTTTAATTTGATTATAAATAAATAAAAAAGAAATCTAAAATAATTTAATGCCGCTAAAAATGAGAGAATTTATCTCCTTAAATTAAGAAAAAAATTTATTGAGATTGTGAGTCTTAATTTATTTATATTAAAAGTAGATAAACAATTTTAATTTGCATGATAAGAGCAAAACTTGTTTTTTTTTAATTTTTTTAATCTCGTAAGTCTTTAACCTTTTAACAAATAAAAAGTATAAAAAAAATTAAAATCTAATGATTTTTTTGTTGTTCAAATTTGGTCACATTCAAGTTTTTGTCAAAATGTTAAACAAAATGAATGTCAATAATTATTAAACGTGCTGAGGAATATATTTTTTATATTAAAAAAAAATTATAAGAAAAATAAACTGTGTTGGATTTAAATTAATTAACTGAGTAGTAAAATTAATTATTAATTTCATATACACTGCAAAGGCTAGATAATTTTGATATTTTCAATTAATCAAGCTGCAATGAAAGTAGAAAAACCTTTCAATTAATTTTTTATTAAAAAAATATTTAAAATTCATTTTCGTTTTTTGGGGAAACAAAAATGTTCTCAAACTCTGAAAGCTCAATATAATTTCTTAATATAAATTTCTTAATATAAATATATATGTATATTATAAACATAAATTTCTTAATATAAGTAAAAAGGACATTTTATTTCATATCTTATGGACAATTAACTTGTTAGTTTTTACTTCATTGAAATACCAGGAATTCTCCCACTTGAAAGACTTTTTTATTAAGGACTTTAATACTGTCGATATGGCTGTAACAGAAATCTTATGAAGTACTAAAATACAAAACATTAATTATAATTAAAATAAAAATAAATTTAATAATTAGTGGATGTGTAACACTTTAATATTGTCCTACAAAATGTTATGGATTAAAAGTACTCCTTGAACACTTTTCCCCACTTATGCAGATGGATGTGAAACAAAAGGAAAACTATAAGAGAAATAATGTGTCTGGATATTTGCAGCCCTTTCTGAGAGGAAATTATCCCAAATCAAGGAATTTTATAATTTTATTCTTATATATATTTATATTTGAATTACCTTTGACTTATTATCTTAAATTTTCTTGTATTTTACGTATGTATATAATACCGGCCAATATTTCAATATCCTTTAAGTATATTTTTCAGGACAAATTATAAGCTAACAATAACAAGTAAAGTAAACTTAATATTCAAAGATTGTGAAATGACATTTTTTTTAACTTAATGTCACCAGAAAAGCCGAATTTCATATGAAAAATATACAAAAAATCCCTTAGTTTTTACCGCTTTGTATTTATGTCCCAAAATTTTTTAAAACTTGTCATCAGAAGGCCTTAGGACACAGCATTCACAATATTGTAGTTACTTTTTTAAGTGACATCAGGCATACGTTTTGTCTTTGAGAGTTTCGCGTCCCACTGTGGCGTGTGTTGATAATTTTTTCTTGAATAGCTGTACCCTTTTACGATTGTTCGAGGATATTTTACAAATGACGCGTACAAAAAACTTTATTTTGAGTACACTGGCTGTTACGCGAAATTTCTAGTCTGACAATGTGTATGTTGGTTGCATCACCACTTCTTCAAGAGATGAAAAGTATAAATTCTAAAGCTTCTGATAGGCAAAACAATGCCTTAATATCTTTATGTTTGTTCTGGTCAAAATAGGTATGGAAAACAAGAACACAATTAATAATAAATGGCCTTTGATTGGACTATAAGTGATTCAGTATTTAAGCTTTTACTGAAAATTTTTCAAAGAATGACATCTTAGAGGGAGCAAATATAAGAAACTTAGTAATAATATTAGAGATTTATTAAAAAATAAACTAAATGAAATTGAAATAAACTAAAAACGACTTTACAAGTTCTGTTGAAAATTTTTTATGTATCTTGTGTATAAATCACCTCAAGTATCGGATTTATTTATATTAGTTCTAAATTATTGTCACTTTTTTTTAATTTATACGAGACTATTATTTTATAAGTTTAAGTTTCTTATGTTATTATTAAAATTCATTGATTGTAGTCATTTAGCCGTGAAGGTTTAAAAAAATATATATTTTTATTTTGGCAATTGTTGGCAAGTTTGCTTTCGTTTTAAAGATGTATCAAGTTCAGTTGTGTAAAACACGTATGCATGTGAATGTTCAACATTGATTTTTCAATGTTTGAACTTAATACTTTTCATATAATGTTCTTACTATATTAGCGCCACATTATTTCTAATATATTGACATATTTTTCATTAAAAAATATTGTTACAGACATATTTTAAGACATAAAAATACTTAATACTTTTAATATAATTTCTTTGCTAAAATTAACGTCAAATAATAAATATATTATTATTTAAAAAAATTTTGTTAAAGACATATTTTAAAACATAAAAACTATAGTGTTGTGTTAAAATTTGTTTTAATTCCCTATTTTATTATTAAGAAAGTGCTCTGAAAAATGTTTCAGGGGGCTTACTCTCTATTGCGATGCGTGAGCTAGTTCGATGCGTTTGATATTTTGTTAGCGCAAGATATTTGGTTTTAACGAACGATTTTGACATACGCTTTCGTATCACAGAGTGCACTGATGGCACATTAACGAAAGTGAAAAAGTTATTTGCGAAAGGAAAATGCGTAAAAGCAATAAAGGGTACCAATTATCTGATTAGCTGCCATTTTTTTACGCATCGCAATAGAGAGTAAACCCCCAAAAGTGATAACTTCTTGTGGTCACTGCTTCCTTTAAGTGTGCGAAGTTGAAAAAGAACTTTCAACCAAGTCACGTAAAACATAGAATAAAGAACGAAAACTTGCCATTATAGCTATTAACTAAATTGCAAAAAATATTTAATTAAGATTTTTAATAATTTCATATTGCATCCATATTGCATCATATTGTGATAGTGAGTCATGCTTGGATGCAATACCGCGTAAATCTCCCACTGTATACATTAATCATTAAGTGGAGGATAACTCTTAATAGAATGGTGAAAATTGATACTTATCTGGTGGCTTATCTGAAAGCTTATCTTGTATATGTATGTAATGCACAATGACTTGTACAGCTCACATAAGAAAAAATACTTTCGAAGCAATAAAAATTAATTCCTCATAAAAAGAATATCACTTATTTTATTTTTTTAGTGGCCACTAATACCTACACTAACTGCCTGCTTAACGATGTTCAAATAATTCTTTTTTCCCATACTATCGTCTTAAATGTAATTGTATAAAAGAATGAATTATTTCAACATTGGCAAATAGGCCGTAAATCTTTATCTATAGCAATTTAAAATTATACCTTCTTCATATTATTTGCATGAACTGTATACATTTTTATAATATTAAGCTATCATTAACTCTATGTTATTTCATTTTCAACAATAAACACATAATCAATGCTTATTTGGTGTTAAGTGGCCACTATTTATTTGAAATAATCAATTTTAAAATGTAGTAAAAGAAACTTAAACATTATTTAAATCATTTTATAATGATATTATCGGCGTAATAAAAACAAGCAAAGCGAAGCATTTACAACACGTTGAAGCACATATGCCAGAAGCATAATAAAAACAAAAGAGTTAAGCAACAAACTTGATTAAGCATATAAAAGGTGTTAAGATTAATGTTTCATATTAAAATTTATTGCAACTTCTCAGTAGTTTTAGCATCAATAACATGTATTCATTTAATTTTGAATACATCAACTTTAAATGTGTTAAGCAAAATGCTACTAAATATGCGATTATTAATAAAGGAAATAAAGAGGTTATAGTAACTATTCAAAATCTTGTTTAAATGGTCCTGTATTGTAGCGGACCTTGTATGAGACATTTGCAATATGATATACAAAGTATTTTTATCTATGCTAAGAAGCATATTATAATTAGTTGCTAACCCTTTGTAAATATGTTGGGATTTAAAATTAATGGCTAACAATGACTCCACTTGTGCCACTCGTACCTACTAAGTAACAGCCAATATCAAGCTCGTTTAAATCAAAAATTAATCAGTTTAAAACTATTTTAAATTTAGTTCTGAGAGTCCTGCAATAATAAAATTCATCAAACCAATCAACAAATTAATAAAATTTGTTTTTTAGTTTGATGTAGTAGTCAAAGTCGAAAAAGTTGTTAAGTTTCCAAAATCCAATTAGCAAGAAATTTTAAAGTTGTTCAGGGGACATTGCCCTAGAACATTTTCAATAACTTTATTTGCCTAATGTCTAAATCAATTTGAATCAAATTAGAAGCATTTAAAATTATATTGAACAAGAACTTCAGAGTTATTTAAAACAACACTATTCCAGCATGTTGAATAGATGCACATTAACAAAACATCCAAGTGAATTCAACAATTTCAGAATATCAAAAATAATTCATAAAAATATACATCCTACCCAACTAAAACCGTGTATCATCAAATAACTAACCAAAAAATATAGTATTAGCTTTGAAAATAATATTTTAAAAAGTAGATAATATTTTAGTTTAGATTTTCTAGTCTTGGGTATAACTTTCCTGAAGATTAAGTAGGAAGTGCCAAAATGCCAAAGCTAAACCTTAAGATATGACACCATAAAAGCAACAATTAGAAGTCGCCACCAAGAGAATAGCAAAACAAAAGACTTCAGCAACAAGCTTTGCTTTTCAATTATCATGTTGAAAATAAGCGAAAAAATTAAAATACCAATAATGATAATTTATTAAACAAACATATTATAAAAAATTATTGAAATGATAATAAATTTAGATCCCTATAACTAAACAAAAAAATTAAGAACCAGCATCTTTAGCACATAATTAGTGCCGCTTTATATTAAGTAGTTCACATAAACTACGTAAGATAAATTGACAGGTATTTAAAATTAAACATTAAATAATGAAGCAACTAGAATATATTCCTTTTAAAACTCGTTGACACCTCCACAGTTTAGTATGGGAAATATTTCTGATTTAAAGAATAACTATTTAATATTCTTTTTAGAGAAGCGGCTTAGATTAAACTATTTTACAAAAAACTTATTTAACTATTAATCATTTAGTTTTACTAAATATATAGAGTTTCTTAAAAAAACACAACCGACTTTAATACGCAGGCCGCATTGAAAAGATTTATGGATCAATTTATATTCCGATATCATTCATTTCAGGCTTACATATGCTTTTAACTCACAGAGAAGACTAAAGTATTGTCTTAAATAACGAATTTTGTAAATCTGTCTTTAAGTTGCAGAGTTCAGTTATTGGCTGAAGTAGTTCTCGCGTTGACTACAAATCAATTTATTACTGAGAACATGTGTTCGATCCTTGTTCAGGACAAAACTCATAAACGTTATAAGTTTTTCGATGCACATGAGTTTGTCATTGGGTTAGTTGTTGTTGGACTGTTTAAGTGAGGATGAAAAAGCACTGGTCACTGGACAGTACCTCCATGCTAATGTGCATCAGAGGTAATGTTAGCAAAATTGCTGGCGAATCAAAAGGATCAATAACGTGGCAAGATTTAATATCAGAGGCACTGCAAATTAGAAACAAACAAAAATAGTAAAACGAGCAGTAGTAGAGTTGTAAAAAAATAACTAAGGCCTCTCCACCTTTTTTATTTCACCACCTGTCCATTATACACTCTTCCTTACCCAGAGTGTTACTTCTTAAAAAAAATTAATACATCGGGCGGTCTTTTTGCCCATCCACTTTTCACTTACATCTCTATGGTTCCATACTTTTAAATCATAAAAAATATTTTCAAAATCGGTCCGTAAATGGAGGATTTATTCTATTTTCATGTACTATTGTTTATTGAACCTTCAACATAAATTAAATTAACGATAAGTATTTTAATCTCAACTCTAAAATGATGTATTTTTTAAGTCCACTCAATACCAAACAAAAAAAATGTATTTTTTCTGCAGCTTCTGTAATAATCATTTCGTGTTCGAATAAGAACGAGTGTCGTCTAAATAATTTATTTAATTTATATAATTTATAATTAATATAATTTAAATTATGTCACAGGTAAGTGCATTAAGTTTCTTAACTGTATATTTTCACGTGTTTTGAAACCACAGTTTTAGCCAATGTAACGTCTAGATCTATTTGAATGTGGGAGTTTTTTTTTTCAAACCAAGTAGAGGCTGTAGTCATTGAAAAGATTCTATTTTGTAATCAACAATTTTTCCTACATTAAATGCCAAAGCAACAACTCATAACTAAATCCCATAGCAGCATATCGATTTCAAAATGGAGTTGTATATTAGAAGTTTACAATCTAGGCTTAAAGTGGAGTAGCTTGCAATAAACTGAACTGTTTTAATCGCTGTATAATAAACAAAGTCCATAATTTAATCACTTTGCTGCTTAAATCTTTCGCTTGAGAGAGTTCTGGTTTCACAAATAAATTAATTGTCTTTATCGTGAATAAAAGGTAAACAAAATTTTCACGCGAATTATTTCCCACGAATAAAAAAGTGTGAATAATTCTACAAAATATTATACAAAGACAACAACTATACAAAATTTCCAATAAAAATTTTTGGAAATGGGAACAGACTTCAAGTGAAATTTTATTCAAAATTAGAGTGTCTATATTTTCCAATTGACTCAATGCTTTTTAATTAAAAAGGCCACGTGCTGTAAAATGAAATGAATAATCTTGTCAATTATTTGTATATAAAACAAAAACAAATTAAAGTTTTTTGTTGTTGTTTCCTAAGTATAACAAAATAGTGCCTTAGTTAAAGCATATTTTGTTAATAAAGCATTTTTTGGAAATATGTTCATAAACATATTTCTAGCGCAATAAATTATTTCATTTTAATATTTAGAATTTTTTTCCTGCTAAGGTAATAAGGATGTATAATATTAAGGCAAAACTTCAGATTGGTTCTACTTGATGAATCCAGAGTGATCCTTATCAACTACACTTCCACTCACAAACCTCTACGTAGTGATCCCTGGACGATTGTAAGATGCCTCTGCAGCGTTTATTCTCCTAGCTGGAGCAGCTGCAAGAGGACGTCTGTTTTATATTAAGCGGTTTGCTATGTAAATGTGTTTCACACTCAGCCAGTCTCTTGGGTTACATGGCAGCCCAATTACCAGACTGGGATGCTCATCCGAGATAGAATGATATCGGATCAATAGGGACATATATATAACGTAACAATATATTTTGACTTATTTTTTTACTTTGAACAATATCCAAGTATTGCAAATATTTTATAAAATCCTTAGTCCGTTTGATGATCTGATGTGATCACCAGCAAAATCCTATATATAAAGACCAGACTAAAACCCTCAACAACTAAAAATATAAATAAATATAAGAATTTATTCTCTCATACAGCTTTTAATACTTTCAATAGATATTTTATTAAACAAAAATTTATAAATTTTATTTCTTATATTTTTCTTTTTTTTTTTTTTTTTGCTCTTTTACACATAAACCGCAAATTAATATTTTTATTTATAAACTTAGATTTTTATTTTGAGGTGTGGAATTATCTAACTGATTTGTCAAAACTTAAGCAGCTTTTGCTATAAATTGCAATTACTACTATAAAGCGATACAAAAAACAACAAAAACGGTGTTGAGTAATTTTCAAAAGTTCAAAAAGTTTTCAAGAATCGCACGCGCCTTTGAAAATAAATCAAGGAAATTTGAAACCACAACAGCAACAAAATTTACGAGTAATTCTTTCAATAAATTTTTTTTAGCTAAAAATAATCATAATAAAAACAAATGATTTTTTGCTAAAGTCGCTTAAACATTAAGCCTGGCCAAATCAAAGGCAAAAGACATATTAATGAAAATATTTTCTATATGGATTTTTTTTATTAATTTTAAGAATTAAGTATAAGTTATTAATCCTCTCGGCCAACTGATAAGTTTTGACAAAAGAACATTGCCCGTGTAAGCATCAGCTGAATTTTTAAACAAGATCACGATTTCTTTATTGAAAATAATTTTTAAATTATTATAATTTCATTTACATGAATTTTTTTATTATTATTATTTAGTCAGCAGCATAAGCCATTCTTACTCATTTGACCATAGGCCAAGTCCGTTGGAGATTAGGGCTAAGAGGCAAAATATGGTTGATTCAATAAATCAAGATCTTGCAACAATCTCCGAAGGAGGTCATACGAATCGAGTAGATTCCAATGCTCGGAAGACACAGTGCCGTATGCTTATGCATAAACGTAATTATGGATGATATAAATATTGAGGAATCAAAAGATCTTGATGTTCTGGGCATGAGAATTTAGTGCGATGTTCGATGGACTGAGCACATTTTTCATATCGCCAAGGAAGCATTCAATGCGTCGGCTTTTTAAGACGGTGTAAGATATACTTCACCCCTTCTCATATCCTCACTATTTATACCACCTACATCCGGCCGAAAATGGAATACAACTCTCATGTATGCGCCGGTGCTTCAAAGTCAATTTTGAAGGTACTGGAGCGAGTACAGGAGAGGGCGAAAAGACTCATTGGTGACAATAGTGTAGCCAACTCTATTGACTCACTGTAGTATCGTCGCAACGTGGCATGTGTTACTCTGTGTTATCGTTACTTCAATGGAATGTGCTCTAATGAAGTAAGGGAACATATTCCCGAGATCCGCTCTTACTTACGAGCAACACGTTCTTCATTAAGAGCACATTCATTTGTGGTCGATATAACAGCGAATCATTCTTTGATCGAACAGCTCGTATGTAGAACGAATTCCCGGCAGATATTTTTCCTGCCATACCCAGCGTTGAGAGATTCAAATCGAATGTCCACAAGCACTACTCCCGCTATCCTCCTCACCCTGTACTATTTTCCTAGTTCCAGCACAATGCACTGCATATATAGGGGTGACAGGATACCGATCTAACTTTTGATAAATTTTATTTATATATTAAAATTTATATAGAAATTTATTAGGATTGTACCCAAAAGAAATACATTTGAATAACTAACGTTTATAATTTATTTGATGTGGTTTTATCTCTTCATATGTCGATATTTCATTGCTTTTTACATCAACTCATCAAACTGCTCAAAGTTCACTGATAACGCATTTAAATATATACATACACAAATAAAGTCATATACAAAAAAATTCAAAGCAATAGTTTTATTTTAATGGAAAAATAAAGTAGAAATTAATTTTCTTGCAAAAGCTTTCTATCAACTTATTGCTGAAATGTATCCATATACATTCTTATGTATCTGTGTACATAAGTCAGTAATGAAGACAATTTATTTAATATTGGTTTGTTATTGATCCTTTAAATGCTTCCGATTGTAATTATCCTTGATCGTGAGACTGCCTGATTGTCTTGATGATTTGTTTATGTATGATTTCATCCTTTTCAGCTTTAAGTATTGCTATTTCGTGCACTATCAATTAATAAACTCAAGGAATAATGGTTTCTAAGTTTTGCACATTTTGTAGAAGACCAGGGCAACCTTCCCAAGTTAAATGTATTAGACAATGGCCTGTCGCTACAATAAGCAATGATCTTAGAGTTCTTTCCTCCGCACTTAAGAAAAAATATGTCCAGAGTAAAATATTTTGTAAATATTTTAATTTGCAAATGGTTTTCCCTATGGAACCAAAAATCATAAGGGGATCATCAAGGAGTACTAGAGCCCAACTGCTTATTAAACGATGTCCAAAGAATACTGTTTTTAGAGAATAAGATACAAAACAAACTTAAAGCAAATAAATTGTTTTTGCGTTAAGTTTAATTGTACAAAAGAAAGTATTCTTTCAACATCAATAGGGAGGCAGCAAGTTTCCTGATTTTCTGAAGCTTTTAACTACAGAAAGAGGAATATACAGACATCCTAAGAATTTATACCATAATGAAACAAATTAAAATCTGTTTTTATAAATTAATTTTTTATATATAAATAATAGAAATTTTTCAATAGGAAAAACTCATCTTGAATACAACTCCTTGCTGTGCTATACGTACAAAAGCTTTCTAAGCCCACTATGATTACGTAGTATTTTGTAATATTCATAAGAAATAAAAAAATCTCATATTGTATTTCTTTTCTTATGTGAGATTTAATGTTCTTAAACCGCTTGAAATGCAGTTACGATTTGGTTTAGCCAGCAACGTCATCATATGAACAGCTTAAGTCTTAATAAATAATTCTTAAAATTTTATAAAGGACTTTAATTTTAAAATTGTGGTTAGAAGTCTACCAAGGAGCTACAATAAGCTTTAAGCAAATATGAGATATATATCGAGATCAAGTAAAATCTTATAAGAAATAAATGAATATATTTAAAACTGAAGAAATGCCCCAAATTATTAAAAAAAAAATCCTTTAAAAATTTACATATTATTTCAAGTTTATTTCTCAAAACTTTTATGGGATATACAAATAACCAAAAAAAAAAAGGCCAAAGCAGAGCATTACATTTTTTAATCTTGGCTAATTTTTATAAATGATTTTAATGGTTAAAAAATAAGTAAAAAAATATAAAACCAGCGGGATAATTAAAATTATGGGACAATATATTTGCTCTTTAACAAATAAATTTATATATAATTTTTTCATATCATAGAAGCGGTCTTTATTGGCGATAAATTTTAATAATTTTTCTCTAAATAAGAAAATAATTTAAAAAAAGTTCATTTCTTAAGTCTTTTGTTTGCTTATGGGTTTGAAACATAATGATTATTTTTATTTTTTACATTAGTATAAAAGCATTTGCAACATTCAATAACTATTTGCGGTTATTTAAATTACAAATACTGGTATACTCGTATATATAATTTATATATTTGAAAAATATAAAAGGAAATAATGCTGCGAAAGTCATTTGGAAACAAATATTGAATGCAAATCATGATTTATTTCCAAAGCCAATTTCTAATATTTAAATTGATATAAAAATATTATGAGATTTTAGCGCAATATTTTTTTTCAGGCTTCTAATGCGGAACTAATTTAGGTTTTAGGTCTTGAATTTAAGTTTCAGAGAAATGTTTTTCTCTTGTTGTAATTTTTCACATTTGCGCAATTTCCTTTTCAACCCTTTTTTTATTATTTTTTTTATGTATATATTATTTCAGTTGGGTTTAGTTTTTCATTTATATATATACTCGTATTATAGTTTTTTATTTGGCTTCATATCATCTTTAAAACGCTTTCACTTTCTGTATTTTAGTATATCAGTGTTTCAATATCTTTGCCTGTTACTTTTGCTTCACCTGCCTGCTTAAGCTACTTGTTTGGAAAATGCCTAAAGGAAAATTGTTCATTTATATATACATACATACATGAGTATATACACAAATGTATTTTTTTATTTTTTTTCTTTTTCGATAAAAATAATTTGATAAAATAATAGAAAAATAAAAGCCTAAAGCTGAAAACATTGGTAACAGCAAATGTCTTTATTGAAAATGATTTACTATAGAAATTTAAAGGAGGTTTCTGTTAACAAATATTGCTTATTTATTTCACATGACAGTTAAATTTTAATAAAACTTATACGAGGGTGTTTGCAGTGCTGCAAATTTAAATGAAATACAATTAAGTTAACAAATTAACATTTTGTAAGTAACATTTTTGTTGAAAATTTTCAGCTTTTTCTAAACACACAAAGTAATGATTGCTGTTATAATTTATTTTATTATTTAGGTCACAAAAAATTACTTTTACTTCAACAACATTTAAAAAAAATTAATTTCTCACGATTTAATCATTAAAAACTTGACAATACCTACAACACAGGCACTTGTTTCCTCGAGTGAATTATTGACAACTTAGCCGAATTTGAGAAGAATACTTGCACGCTCTGTATACTTGATTAAGTGGCAATTGAATAAACAGGCGGAGAAAGAAGTATATAGAATTAATAACTTTCACATCTCCTACACAACAATTTATAACAAAAACAAAAATAAGAAAACGCAAAAAAAGTTTATTAACATGTTATTAAATATTCGTAACAGTCCTCCTTGAACTGCCAGCAGAATTAAATTTTATGAAAGCCACTAATTTGATTAATAGCAGTTTCATTTATAGCACAATTTTATGCCTTAAGAACTTTAGCTTCAAATGCGGCACAGTGGAACGATTTGTGGAAAGGCGATCGAAATGATGGCCGCCTTTGAATTATACATGCCTTTGTATTATACATATTTTATATGCAAAGTGTCATAATTCAGAATAATAAGTCAAGTTTGCCATTATATATTATGATTTGCTACGAGTTCTTTCCCGAGATCGCGTGAGGCCTTTCCGCCATAGAACTTTCTCAGAAACTAACTTGAAAATTTCGTATTGAAGGGTCTTTCACTAAGCGCTTTTTATTTTTAAAATTTAATTTAATGCCAAGTCCATCATATGCAAATGAAATGAGAGTAACATGATTTTGACTCAACTAAAGATGAGTTTTCATTACTCTGTCACTATCAGATATAACAAAAATGCTTCAAAGAATCAATTGTAAAGCAGACAAAAATTATATTGACCAAAACTATACACAGGTATGTTGTGATTGTTTCTGAAAAACTGCAATATATTCTTGATTTATTAAGAAACTCTATTTATGGCTCTAATGAAAAGAACTCAGTACTCTTTCCGAATAAGTTTAAACTTATTTCAGCACGCTTCTTAAATTTCCCTTTTTTGCCTTAAAAAGGCAAACAATGTTGCACGTGTACCCAGAAATGCAAACATCAGTAGAGCTCTGAATGAAATGAAGTTCTTAATTATTATTTTCGACATAAAACTTCTGTGTTTAAAATCGTTTACCGTACATAAAAAATACTTTTATGCCGCAGTACGACGTACAATCATTCAAGTATTTAATGGTATATAGAAATTTAAAGAACTCACGCATTTTAAAATTTGTATTCTAACTAGAGCACAAGAAATAATTTTTTGAAAAAAACCTAAATGTCATGTTGCTATTTACAAAATTTTACGTGAAATAGAGCAAAGCAGCCAAAATGTACAAACTCGTGAACAAATCTTTTCAAATTCCTCAAATTAAACATACAATAAAAAATAAGTAAATTGTGATAATTGCTGGCTTAAATTTGAAAAAAAATATCAACCATCAAACATTAAACATGTTTATTATTCCACAATCAACAGTGTAGCGACAAAAATATAATTGTTTTGGAGTAACGAAAAGTCAAAATTGCAAATTGTGATAAATTAGGAATTCCAGTGTAAATGAATGTAAATTATTAAGGCAGATAAGAAGAGTTCAAAGTGCTGGTTACTGCACAAGTAGGTTATAAAATTATTTTTTAATATAGTTAAGCTAAAAATAATTTGAATAAATTAGCTTCTATTTGTTGTGAATTTATTTGTTTATATATTGATATACATAACAATTTAAAAGTCACAAAAACTCTAAAAAGGCAAGACTAAGCTTTGAAAAACAAACAGAACTAAATACCAAAACATACTAAAAATTAAGCAAAAAACAAATGTTCCACAGCATTAAGGTAATAGTCCTTGGAAACCCAGAAGAAAGAATTATTTAAAATCTCATATATTCTCGATTTTTTCCTCCATCGGACAATCTTCTGGAAATTTAAAGCTTCATGGCCTTTTATGGCAACTCTTTAAAGACTTTTCTTACCATTGTAATCATTTTACTTCCTTTAAAGTCTTTAGCAAAAAATATCAAACACATCATTACATACTGGTAGGCCAAAACAAAAATGAAATTTTTTGTTCTTACGTCAGGCCCAGTGATATCAAAAGTCCCAATAACTTGGCTAGAAAATACGAACAGCTTCTTATTGTTTTTAGCAAGATGCTGTACATGTTTTTCTCCAAAATCTCCCTATTGTCTAGCAAAAAACTAGACACCAAGAATAGTAACAACAAGACAAAGACATTGAACGTCTTGTTAGTCTTAGATTGTAATATTGTTAAAGGATATTTTTCCTTTATTTTTCATTATCGTAAGTGGAGTTATAAAAAGCTTTTGGTCATTGTAAAAAGAACTTACGTTTTTATTTTTTTAGATTTTCTTTTACTGCCAACAATTTCTTTATGGCTGTTGTTCAGTTGAAAGAAAATGTAAGACAAATAAATATGGTAAAATTGTATCCTCGGGGGTGCATGTTTAAGTAGTTATTTATGGCCACAAAAGTGTCAGCCCTTATCAACATGAAACATCTTTATGCTTTTTTTCTCCTTTTGATTCTACATTGTTAGCTTCAGAAATTGTTTAAGGATAGAAAGAGTGTTGTGTAAAGCTCCAAATAAGGTGAATAAAATTGTAAATAAAGAACTGTTTACCATATACGAAGAAAAGCAAAAGACTTAGGAAACAAACTTGCAAGAAATAGAAAATAAAATATTGACACTCAAGCAATTTATTATTTTTGAAGATTAAACAATACGTTCAGTTGCTTGAATAAGAGAAATAAAATAATTTAATTTAAAATAATTTAATTTTAAAAAATTGTTATCTATAATGTATTTACCTTCCGATTTGTTATAAGTCTTAAAGGAAGTCACATCTGTGTCCAAAGTCGAACCATTATTAGTGATTTTTATTAGACCCAAAAGCAATCTGTAGGAATATTTTGATATGCAGCAGATGCTTTATTTTTCTCTGTAGATTTACTTAACTTTTATAAAAAAAACACTTTACTTTAACAGCCATTTTATGTGCTTTTTTATGCAATTTTCGATTTTTATTGGTTTAACTGAAATTTTAATTATTCTGGCTTGATTAATAATTTCTTTTTCAAACTATTTTCATCAAGGAAGACGTAAGGAAAATTCGGCTACACTAGAAGAATGGAAGAGTAATGTTTTTTGGTAGTCTCAATACCATCAATCAGCGTTGATGCGTCTGAATTAACAAATTCAGTGGACGAACTAATGAATTTCAATTAAAGCAATTTAGTTCAAAAAATAAACGACGGTATGCCTTACACATGTTTAAAATGTCACAGCTCGTTTGAATACTTAGTTAAAATCAACTTGAAACCATTATTATAAATACAAGCAAAAAGGAAATCATAGAAGTCCTCAAGCCCGAGATTTTAGTGTTAATTACATACGTACATATAATGATGAAAAACTGATTATTTGTTTAATAACATGCTTACTTTAGTTATTAGAAAGTTATAATAATAGACCCATATATTATAAAAACTTCACATAGAAAATAAAAAAAATATTTACCAAATCTCTACTAAAAAACTAGTATATCCTTGAATATTTTATAATTTTTTATAATTTTTTCATACTACTGAGGACCATATCATTGATTTGGTCTCATTTCAAAAATAAATTTTTTTTTGATTTCTTAATTGGGTATGACAGCTCTAATGCAAAAAAAAATGATTCACTATCATTTATATAAAGTCCCAATTGCAGGAATCTTGAAATCTTTGTAAATTTTCCTATTATAGTATTTCCTACAATCCTATAAGGAGTACAGCGGCTCGCCTATTGTTCAAACGCATCATTCAAAACGATCTGAATTTTAAGAGTAGTTGAATTTTTATATTGAGTGTGCCCTTCGTGTATTGTGCTTTTTTTAGATTGACGAAATTGAAATGACCGTCATGGTATTCCCCTGCAAAACAAATTATTTGCGATTAAGTCTCAAAAAAAAACTAAATTTGTATGAGAATGCTCTGCCTAGTATTTTTGGAAATACAACATTCTGCACAAGAACTTGCTCGATGAACTGACGTAGCTATCAGAGGTCAGTCCAGATAACTTAATCAGATTTCTTAATACTACAGGCTGTATTTTTTTTTGCTAAACGCGTGGACCTTGGGTCCTGACATTGCCGGGTTGACTCGCAATGGCTTCTGAAAAAATGGGATCTTTAGATTCTATTTGATACCAATCAAACACAATCTGCAATTTTGTGCCCAGTTTTTGATAATAATTGAAAGAAACAGAGGGGATATATTAATAGAAGTTTTTTTATTAAATCGTTGTATGGAGGGTGTTATTTCAATTCTATATAAGTATTTTCTTTTGACAATTTATAAAAAAAAATTAACTATATTAAAGCTATTCTTTTATTTTCAATTGGCAACAATGAGATTAGCAAATCGAACAGGATTGCAGCTTATGTTTAGTATACGAGTATTAAAGTAAAACAAATTTTATTCTAAATTGTCTTCAATTCAGACTGAACTATACAAAATATTCCATAAATATTATTCAGCTAAAAAAAAATTCAAATTTATTTTATCTAATTGAATTGCACTTCTAGCTAATACTATGTTAATTATTGTTAAATATATCAAACTAAAAATATATTTATAAGGAAATCTATTAGAGTGAATCATACAAAGAATTAACACTTATTTATAAAATTAATTTCTGCCTTATGACTTTTATTAAATTTTTATGTCTTTTTCTTAAATGCTCTCCCACTTATTATCTTATATTTATTTTTTTTAACACCCTCTCTTAAAGCCTTTCAATATTCTTAATAATTTTATATTTAGATCACAAAAACTTTTTCACATTTCCAACAACTGTTGAACAAATTAAAATACGTGATATTTTAATCGAGTTTCTGGTGACTTTTTTATTCAGTCTGGGTAAATCACGCATTTATGAATCATAATAAAAATTGGTTTTATTAATGAAAAAATTAATTTAAATATCTTTTTGCATTATATGACGAAATTATAGAGCTTTATCGTCAATTAGCAATTACAGCAACAATGTTAATACGCATGTATGAGTGTAAATATAACACCTTCATGGTCTTAAATAGTTTACATAACTGTTCAGCTTAATTAACATAATTCTGTTAATTTAAAAATGAAATTAGAAGTGGCTGAATGCTTTCTAATGACAGCTTTTTATAACATGCTGTCATGAATTTGAAAATTTTAAAAATATTTTATAGAAAAAATATATGCACATATAAATTTTAATACTTAATTTAGCACATTTGGCACAATTCAAATTAAGCAATTGAAGAATTAAATTGCTGAGCCACCAGAGATGGTTACTCCGTGTTTCTATAAAACAGCAGAATCACAAGTTTGTTTTTGATTAACCACCAAAATTGATGTGGTTTCATTTAATTGGATTACACTTAATATTAAATTTAATCACTTTCATCGTGAATAACACTTCACGTGAAACTTTTACCTCTTTTCCAAATCTCGATCAGCAATTTTGTATAGTTGTTGTTTTTATATAATATTTTTTGATTTTTTATAAATTCACGTGAAAATTGTGTTCACCATAATATAAAAATCAATGGATGCAGAGAACAGAAAATGTTTCTGAAATATTTTGTATGTGGTTAATTCTATATAGATGTTTATAGTTCGTAATATATTTTTAACAATTTTTATAAGAAAAAAAGTGCGCATAAATATCTGAAAGACTAGACTTACACTATGCATGTTTATGATATTTATTGCCAATAAAAGGTGAAGTGAAACAGCTGGGGTAAGAAAAGTTGTCAGTAGTCCTATGAAATTTTTGAACAAATTTGTAGTGTAAGTCCAGTTCGAAAAAAAATTAAATCGATTTTGTAAACCAAAAAGACAAACAAAAGTCCAAACTTATAAGGGGACAAGCAGACATTAATTACAAAGTAAATAATGGATCATTTCTAAAATATATACATACATATGTACGTATGTGTATATTTTTAGCTAATACACTTCTGTAGGCAACGTTTGACACTCTTGAGCAACCGACGTAAAATTAATCAAATGAAATGCAACGAGGTCCCAAATGAGTCACTGCCAATTTTAGTGCTTTGCTATGGCTTGGGTTTTTGAAGTGGCTTTTTTTGTGCAAATTGAAGATTCTTAAACTTAAGTGACCAGTTTTTATTGACAATTATAGTCCGAGGGTTCAACATGTTCATTCCTTGACATCACTTGGTGACAAAAATCATTGGCTGATTAGATTTTACTATTTATGTCTAATCTAGTAGACCATCTGCGATCTTAAGCAGCTGCTACGCATTAGCACATGATTCAAAATTATTGTTAAAATCAAGCGTATTTTACGTATAATGAAATTTTTTTTAACCTTGACCACAGTGGCGACGACTTCAGACACTTATACATCTCATCTACCAACGTACTCCAGCGACCAGATCTGTTATTTGTTCATACATATAAATAAATTTCTATCTTTAAATCAAATTAATTTGATTCCGATAAATACCTCCATAATAAAAAAGTCATAAAAGTCACTGTGGTACCTCGAAATGGTTTAAATTATGTCTTTTATGAGTATTAAAAAAATATTTATTCGACTCCACTCAGACGCCTACGCGTGATTGTGCAGCAAACATACGAATATAAAAACTATCGCAGTAAACCACAACTAGTTGAACCAAGTTCTTCACCATGATCAAAGTTATCCTCTATATAAATACAGTGCAACGAACATCATTCAAATCTATAATGCCAATTATGATCGTTAGAATAGCTAAGATCGGGATATAAAAATTATGTTATTGGTACATGCGTGGTCAAACCAAGTTCTATATCAAGATAAAAATTACACTAAACAATTCCATATCAAAATTTTGATGGGCAGCTGCGTAATTTGTAAAAGCCCGATAGTAAATTTCTCATTGTTTTGTGGAAGAAGAATTTAAATTAATGAAACTAAATTTAGTCTGAAGGTATATTCGTTCTAATAATAAATTAAAAATCACCAATCCAGTTAAAAAGGGCAAAATTTTTCGTTCAATATTATTAAAAAAAATTATAAAACTCTTCTCCATTTTTGTGAAGCCCAACAAACATAATATTAATTTGAAAGAATCAAGATTCGCTGATAATTAAAAATACTTCTAAGTAATGAAATAAATTTATAAAGTTGTCATTTAATCCATAAGCAACACAAAAAGCAGTGTTTATGCATTAGCAGAAGAATAAAGTTGTCCGCTTATATTTCTCGGTAAAAAATGAAGAATAACATCTAAAACCAAATACTGATTTCCACTAAATTAGATAGTCGCTCCATAAAATATATATAATAAATGCATATTTGTAAATTTATTTGAATTAAATTTCCATACCAACGTATTTTAAAAATTATACGATTTTCAACAAAAAATTCGAACATAAAAACAAAACATTTTCTAAAAATTTCTTTACTATTTGAAAATTGAGTTTGTAAATTGCAATATTTGCATTCCATAGATCTTTCTTATATTTTTAGCTGTTATTTAAAAGTATATTATTTTTTTCTCGGGGCATTTAACGCTATTTATTAAGTTTATTTCTTTGTTATTAAAATCTGTGAAAAGAGTTGTTTTCTTAAGGTTTCTTCTTTCCTTTTAACCATTTTTTGTTGACAAATTTATTCAAAACTTGCACTTTTAATTGCTTTCATATCAGATATTGTCAAAAATTTATTCAAAGTCAAGTTCAAAACAACTTTTATTTATTTATTTCATTTACTTATTTATTATTTTTTTTTTTTTTTTTTCATTTTATTTTAAAGTATGTCCATAATTTATAAAAACTTAATTTTACACTAATTAAACTTTTATGCCTTGCAAATGGAAACATGACGTTTTGCTTTCAATCAACATATAGAGCAAAGAAACAAACATCCATTCAAATGCCGTTTTCCGTTTGAGACATGCAAAACAAAAGACTTAAGCCACAAACCCCGTTGTGAGTATAGTTTCGTTAATGATTAGATTCAGAGCCAAAACGCTGCTATAAACTTTGTAATGAATGCAATTTGACTGTGAAGATTTGTTAGTTTCTACATTTTATGACAACGTTTGTTACATTTTTTTTGCTCATTTTGTCGCTAAGGCCGGAAAGAGTTAATGAGCTGTAGTCATATTTAATGTCAGTTGAATCATTTGGCTTAATGGAAAAAAAACTTGAGTATAAAAATTTTAAAATATATGTACATGTCCAATTCCAAGGAGTCTTTCTCCTTTTAATTTCACTTATTATGAGAATGATAATGCACATTCATTTGAAATAAAATAAGGCGACAACTTTTTTTCATTGTAAATAACTTATTTTATTATGTGTTTGCTGATATCAAACCTGCTGTATATTTTTTTATATATTCTTTTCTATGGTATACGATGACTGTTAGAATTGTATAAAGTTCTATGAAATTTGAGAAAAACTATGATTGTATTATACACTGATAGAGTACAGATACCAACAAAAAATCTGTTTTTTATTAGAATATTAAAAAAAATTGAATTCAATTTAAATAAATCAAAAAAATGTTTCTAAGTAAATCAAAATAAAAAATCTAATTAAAATAAAAACAGTTTCTTTGATGTTCAAATATTTTTCAATACAATTTTTTATTGTTTTGTTATTCCAATATAAATTTTTATTATTTATTTAATTTCATTTCATTTATGTCTTTTTTTCTTCTTATGTTTTATTTTAATAATTTCAAATTATACTGCATGTATTATAAATCTATTATAAACTCGCACAGTACTATTTTGAAAACTTTTGCAACCCCAATTTGTAATTGTTTTGACCACTTCTATTGCTATTATTATTTTAAAGCAAAAAAAAATCAAATTATTTTGAAAAAAAGAGAGAAAACTTAAAAAAAACTAGTACAAGTTCAAAGTTGTTCAGAAAAAAATTTAATATATAAAAACAATATCGACAAAAAGCAGTGGTGAAAAAAAAACACTTAGAAAGAACTAGTTTTTATATTTCTAACTCTAATATAGATTTGCTTGGGTGATAGTCGTCATATTACTTACGTATAAACATGTTTGAGCTATTCGTGCTAAGCAGTCGCAATCAGCTTTTAAACGTTAAAAAAATATTAGAAGTATAACAGTGACTACATAAATATGCTTAGACTCATATATTAAAAGTAAATAATTGACAATTTTCAAATAATCAATCTGAATAAATTTTTTTAGGAATTTTTCAATTGTTTATTTTGCCTGTTTAATCACTAAGTAGGGCGCCCTCATAGATATATGGCTAAAGTGTCAAATTAGCAGCCAAAGGATTGCAAGTTCCATTCCTGCCTGTCAATTCTGTCTTCTTTATTCTTCTGTTTCCACTTTTCCATCCTTTATCTATCACACATATCACAAAGTGATCAAATTATGGAGTCAAGTGCACAAAAGCTGCCTGTTGAGTCCAACCTTAATTGTCATTTAGTGGGATAAAAATATAATTATCTTAAGACTATAAACTTTCAAGAATAAAAAAATAACAGCCAAATTTGGGTACACAGAAGTGGAAAATTTCAATAATTGTTCTTACTGAAGTAACATTTTTTTAAACATACTTGGAAGAAGTAAAAATCGTTTCGCTTAAATGAACTTAATACTTTTAAAATTGTTCTTTGGGCCGAGATTAGAAAACATATCAAAGTCAAATAAAATAAATGTCTATTTTTAATTTAAACTTTTTAAATCGTTCAAATCTACTTATATATAAATAAATAAATACTTAAAGAAATTAAGCAATTTTTATATATGAAAATAAAATAAAACTAAACTTTTGATACTTTTTTTACAATGATGATGTAGAGGATACTTCACTCCTTCTGATCGCATTCCTATTCATACTACATATATACGGCCAAAAATGGAGTACAACTCTCATAAATGAGATGATGCTTAAACGTCTATTTTGAAGCTTTTCTACCGAGTATAGAAGAAGTCGAAGAGACTCATAAGTAACAGTAGTTTAAGCCAACTCTATTAACTCACTAGAGCATTTAAAAATCTAAACTCTAAGGTGTATTGAAATCAGTAAACTTGTCCCCGCCCTTACTTACAGACGACTCTTTCTCTATTAAAATATTATCAATTTGTGATTGAACATCTCATTTGGAGAATAAACTTCCTGCGGAGATCCTTTTGTTACTCACGGCATGGAGAATGAGCACTCCTCCTTCCATTATCTCTCTGATAACATATTTGCTTAGTTCCACCACAATACACTGCATGAGTAAGGGTCATCTTCTGAATATTATTCTTTTTAAAAAAATTAACATGCACAAAAAATAATTGCCAAGAAATAAAACCCAAATATATGAAATAAGTTAGAAATGTATAAATAACTTAGAAAGCTATGCCAAAATCGGGTATCTATCACAGAAAAATACCCTTAATTCATGCATAAAGGTGACAGTGGTGTAATGCTTTAAAAAGCCATGCCTATTTTTGCCATACCACAAATAATTAAGAAAGTGAAATTAGTCCTAAATAAAATGAAATAAACTCCAAATATTTTTACGATTAAATAACAGCCAACAAATTTTATTAAATAGAATAATTTCAAAGAGAATATAAGATTAACTCCCAAAATGCATAAAAATTTAGAGGAATAGTTAATGTTTATTTTAGATATTATTTTTTTGGGGAGCTATTTCATTAACCTTTGGAAGGTCGCTTAAAACTTGGTAAACTCAAATAAATATTTTTGAGTTCAAATCTAGTAGAAACACTTTGATTAGCGGAGTTTGCAAATTTCAGCTGCATATTGATCGCAGCATTTATCTTATTCAAATACAACTGTTATTCATCCATGAAATAGTAAATGAAACTTGATAAGAAAGTTATATTCGGCCTAATTTGATTAAATTTCAATTAACGATTCCAGCCTGCTTAAACGTTATAGGAATACAAATTATCTGGCTGATCAAGTCCCCTTAAATATTGAAGTGTGGATTTTATTAATAAAAATTCAACAATGGTATCACATGTACAAATACCAACCAAAGAATAGAGAGACGAAATTAACAAGTTGTAATACAAGAAAATCAAATAAAAATATTATCAGCAAGAGTTAGAAATGCAAAGTTTGTTAATCAATTCCGCATTTTTATTTTGAAAGCAAAGCACCCAAGGTTTTAAACCTTGTTTATGACAATTTATTTGTAGTTCCTATGAGTAAAACAAATTACTTGAATCGTAATATAATGCATCCTGTTATTAACTCTCTTTAGATTATCAATATTTTTAAATCTTTTACTAAAAGTTTTGATTGATTTTTCCCAAGTACATATATCAATAATTTTTACTAGTCTAAGTTTCATATTGGGATTTAAATTGTATACAAATTTTAAAGCAGTAACGGAAGCTTGAGTTTTTTTTATTTTCGTTGTTTCATTTACTCGTATTTATTATAGTTTTTTCTGAGATCAGCAATGCTGCTTTAGAAATAGATTTTTTATATTATTATTTATTTATTGCGTGATTGCTTACGTTACTCGTTTTAATAAGAAAAATAATGTGCTTGTTTGCAAATCATTTGTACAATTACATTGATTAGATAAGTGTAATACTTATTAACAATGAGGGTGTAAATTTGTTATTTTATTGTCTTAAAAATATAAAAAATATAAAAAAATATTTAAGAAATGATATAAAAATTATATAAAAACAACTTATATTTATAACAATGTTGTTTGAGTTGGCCAGGAAGCAATAAACTGGTCTATTGTACAATTCAAAACAAAAGACTTAGAAAGCAAACTTTAAAATATGTTATTAAATATACAAAAATGTCATTTGCATTACAATTCACAGACATTGTCATAAAATGTATAGAAAAAATAATTAGTTAAAGTGAATTGAAGTGAATAGAAGCAAGCCCCTTTAATAATATGAATTTTATATTATTAAATACCCTTATTTTATGATTAGATATACATGTACGCAAGCAAATAGGAAAATTCTTTTTCAAATGAGCTTTAATCATATTTCGTGGACATAGAGCCCATCTGGTTTGCGGAGGGAGGAGCGTCAGCTTTATTCAGAAGAAATTTAACTCTAACTCCCCAGATAGTTTTCCTTATTATAAAGTTTCTAATAAATACATAATTTTCCTGCACCTTCATTAAAGGTTTATATCCAAAAACAAATTTTCTAAGAATGTAGGATATGCTAAAAATTTGACTTGGAAATTGTCACTTAATTTAGGCAGCAATCAATCAAAAGATTTTGCAAAACTTAAGATAATTTTTTATAAAATTAAATTCCATTTAAAACATATTTATTTCTTTAAGTGACATCTAAAACTTAACCCAAGATTAAGAAAAATATTTTTTATAAATTAATTCATGTATCTATTACTTTGTTTAATTACAGCTTTCATTTCCCTCGTTAGACTCCAAATAGAAAGGAAGTACCAGCAAGATTTATTAAACTAGAGCGTGAAGAATTTCTTTTTCATAAAAATTATCTAAAAGAAACTCTAGCCAATACAACTTTACAGTGACTTCGATAAAATAAATACAAATAAACATCATAATTTATGTTAATAAATTAAATTGGCAGAAGAAAAACAAACACTAAATATAAATTAATTCAAAAAGAGAGTGCAGCAAAAAGAAAATCGTACAAGTAGCATAAATAAATGTGCAACAGAAAATTAAAAGAAATTCTTATTTTCTGTATTTAACAAAGAAAGCAGAGAAAACAACAACAAGCACCAGAAGCCTCAAATATTTATTTTAAATTCAACAAAAAGCCAACAACGAAATGGAAATAATGGCTACAACAGCAAATAATCACAATCAAAAAGAATTGCGTTTATATGCTCCAAATGAGCAGCAGCAGCAAACCGGGGGTTCCACAACAGCGAAAACTACAACATTGCCCAGTGGTGTTAGATCTCCTTTTCAACGTGAGGTGCGTGAATGGCAGCGTTTCGATCCGGATACAGGTGCACTGCTAACAGGACGTCTTGAAGCAGATCGCTGGATAAATGGACCATTAAATAAATATGGCAAGGTGGGTTGTTTGTAATTTCTTTTTCTTATGCTCAAGGCGCAGTTGTTCTGTTAGAGTATAGAAATGTACGAGTAATTATAATGTTGTTTGACGTGTGTTCATAGACAGCTTAATTGATTGTTGCATACTTGCATATTGCTATACATTCAAACAAGCAAATATTCAAGTGTAAGTGTGTATAAAATTAAAGTGTATAAGTGCTTTTAAGCTTTTTGTTAATAACGAGGTCTTTTTTGATATTATGAAAAATAGTTCGATGTAAGATAATACCTGCACTCAAGTTTAGCATTAGAAAAAATTATATACACAAAAATTCTAACTATAATTGAATAAGTAGCCAAATGAGTGTTTAAAATAAATAGATAAACACTTAAGTCACATGAACTTAAAATGTTAGAATTGCTACGAAAAATGCAAAGTAACATACAGATTACATTTTTATAACACGCCAAATACATTCCAAAAAAATACTCAAGTCTTGTGCAAAATAGTGTTATATGAGGTAAAGATTTCTTTTGGTATTTCATTTAAGTCATTGTAGGATGTGTGTGTTCCAAGTATTTCTAACAACATAAATTACTTCACGTTTACTACAAGTTTAAAGAGGGAAATTCAGAGTGTCTAATAATTACCTATTTCTCGAGTAGGATACATTTTCAGCTCCCAGATCAATTAAGTGAGCGCTAGACCAAAATATCGGCAGAAGATGGTCTACTGACTTCGTTACTATAGAATATTTAGTCGAAATGTTCCAATTTGTGCTCATCGTAGGGCTACTATAGAGGCTCTTTCAACTGCCTATACTCACTTCTGAATGAGATGGCAAGTTGTTTTGATCTACAGCCTTTTAGGTGTGATGACACCCAAGTATGTCCGGCAAATTCACTGCAAACGACCCAGACGAAGGAGATACGCGCATGTAAGTGAGGTCTATCGACTGGGAGTTCTATCGAAAAGCTTTAAATAAGTTCTTCAGTAAAATTCACTATATAGGGAAGCTTATACATAAATATAAATCACTTGCATGGTCGCAAGAACCATCTGGCTAAAATATTACATAATTAACCATATAAAGGTTCATACGGAAGGACTGCCAACGATGATAGGGGCCATTTTCTTATAAGTAAACATGACAAAAGATCTAGTCATTTCTTAAAGACTACTGTTTAAGTTTAAGAACGATGAGGAGGATGACGCTTTATCACATGGGCAGATAAATTGTGCCCAAACCATCGCGGGATCAAAATAAATAAATGAATGCTGGTATGCGGGAATTTGGTTGGTTCAACACTGACCCACATGATAACATATAGTGCGCACTGGGGCAACACCAAGATACAAGACTAGACGCAACCCAACTTAAAACAAAATAACATGAAATAAAATACGATTAGTAGTAGACAATTTTTATTAACTTCATCTGATGGTTGTGCACACAACATAAAAATATGCAAAAAAAATCTTAACAGAAGTACCATGTTAAATAAGATTTGCCTTAGTTTTCAATTCGTATTAGAATGAAACCGCTTTGTGGGAAACCGTGTTATAAGAGAACTTCCTGTATTTCAAGTGTTCGAAAAGAAAAATGCAAAAAGCGGTAATTAAAGCTGCTTTACATTTCCTGTTGTTTCAAGATATTAATATTAAATATTTATTACCAAATGGTATTGAAAGACATCGATTTTGTTTTAAAACAAATCGTAAATGCCGGTCTTCTCAACAGGAACCTTGTTTCCTAATAGAGTCATATTGTGAGCAGCACATTTTACTTGTTGATAATCAGTAGTAAGAAATTTACCAATTATTATAATGAATTCCATTTCGGACGATATTCGCATTACGCTACTAAGAATCCACTATGAAAATGATGGATGCGCAAAAGCTATATATCGTGAAATTCTTGATATTTTCGGTCAATAAACCCACTGTTAAGAATTTGGCTAAAAAACTTGAATTTATTTATCAGCCCATAAGTAGCATAGTGTTTAACTCCTGTTCAAATTTAACAGCTGTAAACGTATTATTATAAAATACAAATAAATCGATAGCCCCATAATGCTCTTAATTCAAAAAAATATTTAAATTATTATGGACATTAATTTGAATCCCCTTTAAAGCACTCAATATTTTTCTCATTATAATGACACGTCATTAAAGATTAAAATGCAATAAAATACATGAAGAAAAGAAAACAAATCATTTGTTAAATCAGTTGGAAAAAATACAAGTCTGCTACAACACTTCAAATGATTAATTATGCATTTTGTTATGCGCTCAAAATAATATAAAAAGAAAATTGAATGTCATAATAAATTAAATAATTTTGAAAGGGAAATGGATCAATTTAGAGAGATAAAAAATGAAAAATTATATTTATATCCAAAGAATTTAAGCAAACGATAATATACATTTTTCATTCGTTCAGCCGATTTCTATGTCACAATACAAATTAAGTATGCATGATTTATAGACATATTTACATAAATACATATGCGCATTATTTCTTATAAGACTAATGTGTTATTTGATATTAATTAATTTTTTTTTTTTTTCAATTTGACAGAGTTTTAGGGACGAAACCCCAAATGATATGATGTCATATTGGGTAACAAATACCCGTGAATTTGTACACAAATATAAGTTTATGTTTTTATATAAAATATTATTGAGCTTAAAAAAGCCGACGTCAAAGAAGATTACCGAATTTGAAATGATGCCATTAGAATTAACAAAAATAAAAAAAATACTATAAGGATTTATTTTTGAACATAAGAATATACCAAAGAAGTTTTCTTGCCAAGTCTTTTGTTTTTTCTCTCAAAACTCAAAAGAAGAACAAAGTATTATACAGATTTATATAGATATTGTTACAAATAAAATTATAACAAATTTTTAACTCTATAGTACTAGTATTAAATGCAATCGTATTTTTAACAATTAACAATTTTTACTCATTGTTTTTAGAACCAAGGCTTAAGAAATTCGTTTTTCTGTTTGATTTTTGTTTATCCATTTGAAAGAATATATCAGTCCCTGTGAACAGCACCATCTCCATGTGAAGCAAATTATTTTCTTTAACTGCTTTGAATTAAACAAATTTGAAATCTTCGACATACATTGAACGCTCATGACAATTCGACTTTATAAATCAGTACAGTTCTTATTATAATTTTTAAATCATTAGTATCATAAATAAAAAAAATATGTATTAAAGTTTATAAATCCTTAAATCCCTTCTTGGATATAGAATTTCAATAAACAAAATTTGTTAAATACAAAGTGACATCACTAGTTCAGAAAAAAATCATTCAGTTTTCATTATTCAATATTGATTAAAAACAACAAAAGTCTGATCGATTAAATTATTTCGGGACTAGTTGATTTAAAAACTACACAGTTTAAATTCAGAACATTAAGTAGTTAATTTTTGCAATAAATTATCAATAATATAGACTTCAATTTTTAAGTACTCAGTGGTCTTGTGTGTGAGGTTTTATAAGGCAAATTATTAATTTAATATATTTCCAGGTTTTCATAACTTCTTCCTTTGAAAATTTTTAGAATAAAAATTTTACAGAGAAGAAAATCGATAACTTAAAAAAAGAAATTGATTTAAAACAAAATCAACTAACAATTACAAAATGCTATAATAATTTTTCTAATACAAATTTTGACTTTATGTAGCGACGTGAACTACGCCATAAAAAATTAAATGAGTACCAATTGAATTTAATGAAATATATCCCCAAGAAAATTAAATTAATTTCAAGTCCGCAAATTAAGTAAGATCTAAAAAATATGGAAAAAGTGCAAAACGTACTTGTCTTTCAGCCGTGTTTAAGATGTAAACTTTCTGAGAGTACGTGTCTGTTTGCTAAGGACAGAGAAGCATACATGTAGCCTGAAGTGTAGGCAAACGGAAGGAAAAAATTAAAAAATGGAAATATCTTATATTTAAATAAAATTCCAAATCGTTCAATAAAATAAAAAAAATAGGGAAGAAATGGCCAAGGCTGTGGTAAACAGACAGAGAAACGAACATCAGATGGAAAACAAGCAAAGAATTGTTTCTTTTGGAGGGTCAATAGGAAATTTTTTTCACTTCAAATAGAAAGTAAAATAACAAACCTGTTTAGAAATAGTGAAGCTCTGGCAGAACAAACCTTCATATTTCAATTTTAAATAAACCTTATGATGGTTTTAAGTTTTATTCTAACTGCGTTTATTCTTCCATGATAGATAGAAGAAAAAACATTATTAATTTTTTACTGACAATTTACTTCATTATTTACAAATTTATGCAAAACAAAAGACTTAGACAACAAACTTCACAATATATGCTTCATGAGCACTTGAACCCCTTTAAGTCACGCACTTGACAGACTTGTCTTTCATTCCAATAAATATAGCAGATAGTCTTCGTAAGGTTATCTTAGAACGCAAAATAAAAACTAAATAAATTAAAACTGACCTTTGTAGACTAGTAGGTAGTGTACTAGACTCGTAGTGCGAAGGTCCCAGGTTCGAATCCTGCCGCAGAACTCTGGCAGTTTGTGTCTGATAATTAAAAGGGAGCGCACAACAAGCCTTCACTGGCTTAAGTGTATGTCGTATGACATGGGCTATCACACCCCTCCAATCAACCTAACCTAACCTAACCTAAATAAATTAAATCTTCCGCAAAAGAAATTTCAATTAATGAAAAAACTTTATTTTCTAGTTTAGCACAGACAAAACTAGATGATATGGGTTGTTAACTATTAACGAAATTAAAATAATAATGTGAAAAACACATTTAAAGCAATGGAGAATAAAGGATGCTAGAAGTGAATTAGAGCTGCTTCAAGAGATATAAGAGGAACATTAGAGAAAATAAATAAAAGATTTCGTCTATACTTTTTGCAGCTGAAACAACTTTTCAAAGCTAATGTCGTTCCTCTAACAGACAATTACCGCATAACTTTTTTCCTCTTACTTTTTATGTAGCCAGAGATTTGTTAATACGAGTGTATTTATAAACTTGCAACTTTTTTTCTTAGCTTTAGTTCTCTGGCCAATTTAAAAGTCGTCAACCTTCACATGTTATTTTGTATCATGTTTATTAATACACCCACTTAAATAAGAATTTCCTTTTCTTATTATTTTTTGTTTCTTACGTTTCTTCATACTCTGTGTCTTAAACTCAAAACCTTTAAAAGTTGCACTAAATTTATAGTTTTCTATGAAAAAAACCTGCCAACTTTTATTTTTATTGTACAAGAGTTATAAAGTTGTAAGTAATAATTTTAACAAGATCGTGACATTAATACTCGTAATGTTGTATAATATACAATTTATTAGTATGAGTACGAGCTTAAGTATTTTGTCTACATAAGTTTAAATTTATTATTGAAGGGAAATCAAAACTTTTCCAACAACATGGGGTCGAACTGAACCGAAAGGAATTAATCACCAAAATTGTGTACAAAATGTTTTCTAAAGGGAGTTTCTCAACTCACAACTCTGCACCTAATAAGACAACTGAACTTGTTAAAATCATTATTTGTTATAGGACTAGACTGCAATATGTCTGATACTTCATTGATTCTAGCCAACTCATATGTCTGATTTAACCTACACGCTTTAAAGTTAAGCCCTAGTGAAATTTCATACATATAGGCCATAGAGCCCTCAGTAGAATTACAGTGAAATGTTCTCGTCCTAAGGGATAAGTCATGTAAGTCTGTTTTCAAGATTAGTTCAGTGACAAAGCAACTATCTTTAGATTATTTATGCGAGGGCAACACTTTTGAAAATTCTTGAGTTAATTATATTTATTTCGAAATACTTTTATTCATAAATAATAAGAAAGAAAATCTGACATCTAATTTAAAAACAAGTATTGATGTGTATGTTTTACTTTTTTTTTCTTTTTTTTTTAATTAATTAACAAACACAAACTGCGAAGCTACTTGGCTTATCTGCAGAGACACCCGGAGTCTGCGGCAGGAGTCGAGCCTGCGACCTTCGGACTACCAGTCTAGTACGCTTGCTACTAGTCTACGAAGGCACTTAAAGAGTACACAGAAAAAATTATTGCCAAAAAAATGTTCAGGCACACATTTTGTCCAAAATAAATTAGATTTTCAGTCAAGCTTTTTATTGCGCAGCTAATTACTATTTTAGGTCTTTAGAATACAAAATAAAATTTTTATTTTCTTAGTCAAAATGTTTTCTGAATATAAAAAATTCTTAGTCGGTCCGCATTCACACAAAATATAAACTAATTTATTACATTTTGTTACGAATTTTAGCTTTTTCTGTGTAATTGTCATTAATTCGCAAGTAATCAAATATTAAAGAAATCTTTTCGAAATATTTTATAATTGGGGGTTCAGTTCATTTTATGGCCTTCTGGTAATTTACTTATCTAAATTAAATATATTTGTTTAGTTTATTTGATCAGCTGATTGTAGTAAATGAAGTAAAAATTATAAAAATTAATAATGAATACGAGTATTTTATAAAGTCGGCTTTAAATTTTGTTTTGGAGTTACAGTATTTATATTTAACACCAAAAAAAATTATAATACCAATAGTAATGAAGCCTGAGGATAAATGACTAATTGTCCTATAGAAATAAAGCCCTCATGCTACGATGCTTGTGTTCATTTTAAGTCATTGATTAATCTCATGTTGTTGATAATGTTAATATCAAACTATCATCCACTTTTTCTGGATGTAACTTCCATGATGATGATGCCTTAATTGCCGAATTCGCCACTAATAAATAAATGTTAAATGAAACTAAATAATTTTATCACATGAATGGAATTAAATACTAATATATAAATTCGTACCAAGTTTAAATAAAATATGAATGAAATATATCACAGTGATCTCCAGCCTTTGAGGCAGAATAAAACCTCGTTATTTTCGGAGGCTGCTAAGCCACTTAACCGTATTTAATATTTATCTTCACTCTTCTTTAAATCGGGACGCAACGTGATTTTTGTATGTAAAATGTTTTTTACATACGTATAATAAATGCATACAAAAGTGCAAGGAAACCATTAGTGCGTTTTAAGAGTGTAAATGAGAAATATATCTGAAATTGAAATTAGTTCCTTTAGAATCTACACAGATTTAGAACCACTATTACAGTATCAATTTTATGAATTACCAGAGTCTAATTGCAGCTCTAGAATTGAAAATTTCTAGATTCTACGAATAGTTCATAAGTGTCCTTTGAAAGGATATAATTGGTTTCTTCTTTGTTTTGATTGACAATTTCCAAAACTTTATAATTTTATAAAAGGCTATAAAGCTACAGAAATGGTAATGATAGAGATTTTTTATTTTATTGATGGCTGTTACATGAACAGAGATGTGTCTGACTGAGAAAAAGTCAAGTGCAAAGAAATTCGTTCCTTCTTATGCGATTTTCAATAAATTACAGAAATTTATTTTCTTCGTTAAAGGATGTTCTTCAGACAGAAATTCTCTTGCCACGTTAATGGATGCTTATGCGGGAAAGCACATCAATAAAAAACAGTATTATAAGCAATTCCAAAACTCTGTATACCACTGAATTAATTCTTGTTACATTGGGACAACAGAAACTTTTTCGCAAATTTTGTTTTTCTTTTTTACGCTTCTTTCTTCCACATTTTTCCTTAGCCATGTTCTCCAAAATAGTCATAATTGTATATCATGATGCTTTTCATATTTCCCCATTCCACGTTGGCTATAATAGGCTTTCTATGTTGAGCATCATCTACTATTAATTTTCCAAGATTTTAACATCTTTTCATAAGAACTATACAGAACTAAAACTCAACATCCTTTTACAGCTCTGAAAGGTGTTTATGTATCATTTTGTTCCTCTCAACATCTGTAGGAAATTTTAGTGTCATCGCTATAAAAAGGACATTCGATAAAGAATTTTTGTTTAATGTTTCTCGTCATTTGACAATTGATATACAGTTTTTGTTTAAATTTGTTATTAAAGTTATTTTTATTATGAAAAAAATTAATAATAAAATTAATAATAGTACAACGAATACACCTCTATATTTACTTAATGTCAAAAACAGCTGAATAAAAGTTGTATATAAAGGAAAATATTGCAAAGTAATTAAAGCAAATAAAGAAATTTTGACAGAGAGCAAAGAAAAAATGTAGAAAACTTTACATCAGTTCTACCTGTTATGAATTTGCTTGCCATGTGTTGATATGAGCGCAAAAATTTAGTTCGTATTTTATTACATCATTATTTGTATTAATTATTTAATGTTTTGTCAAGTTGTTTTGCTCTTGAAAAGCAACATGGTAAATTATCTAATAATGAGTAACAATTTTTCATTATTAACTGTGAAGGACTAAAAATTATATTTGCAAAACTATTTTTTTCTAACTATATATGTGAACAAAGCATTTCCAATTTTTATCATATTGTTTCATTAGCGTTTTTGCTGCCAATTCAGCTTAAAACCTAATAAAGGCAGTAACTATTAAATAGGGTATATGAACAACTTTCTGAACTCTCCTTTTAAGACCATCAATGATTGAAATACAATCTTACATACATACATACATGTATAGACATACATATATTCTTAAAAACTACAACCTAAAAAAGATTAGTAATAAAGACGACAGAAGAAAAAATACTCAAGTTGAACTGCAGTCATGCATAAATAAAGTATCTAAACTCACATACTTAGACTACATACTCGTATAAGATACTGCAACAACAACAAAAATTGCTAAACATTTCTGTACAAATTTTTTTCTTTCTTTTTAAAATTTAAAAAATTCAAGAAGTCTTCATCACGATATGAACTCAATGCCACATGTAGTCATGGCTTAAGCCATCTTCATAACAGACAACAACAACAAAAACGAGTAATAAAAAAGGTTTCCTAATGTATGCTGCCGCCAGACCTTAAACTTGACTTTTTAGCATGTAGTTTTTGTTTTTGTTTTTTTTTTTGCAACTTCAAAAAATCAATTTTCTTTGGTGCAAGACTCATTTAAAATTCAACAACAGTTGTTGTCTGTTTGTTGGCTGTAATCATATGAAAATCCAAAAAAAAAATATTTTCTTTTGACTGTTGCTATTCATTTCCTAAAGATTATACTGCAGATGTCAGCTGTTACTTGCGTTTATCTTGAATTTTTTTTTCACATTTGCCAAATGATCATAAGCGGTTTATGCTTAAAGTTTTGTAAAAGGCTTTAAGTTCAAAGTCATGACTGAGCCAAAAATGCGGTAACTTTTTGATAAATGGTTTCTTTTTTCGATAAAGTCATTTTGCCAGATATACTTCGTAGGACCAGAATTAATAATATAAAAATTAGTAACTCATATGTGTATCATTTTGTTGCCGTTTTGGTATAAAATATCAAAGAACTTGCATCACTTAATCAAAATATTGTTTCTTAGACCTAAAAAGCGTTCATAAAGAGCAAATGTTTGAATAAAAAATAAGTGAGAACTATCTTGGCAATTATTTATTATTATATATTTTAATTAATTTAATGAAGTAAGTCCGAACAAAATAACTCCCAATGAAATGGGACCTAAAATCAATTAAATAAGCTCTGAAAAATTAAATAAATCCCATATAACCTGCTTTTCGTAATGCAATAAAATAAAAAAACTTAAAATGGAAAAAATCTCAAGAAAAAATATGAAATAATACAAAAAGCTAGGAAAGGTATTGACATGCCTGAAAGGGTAAATCGGCAATGAATAAATACTTTAGAGAGCAAAACAGGTCAGCGATAAACCGATAATTCATAAATAATTTAGATATCGATTCTGTCTTGGACTCATCACAGAGAAGGCAGCCTTTTCGCTCGAAGGGATGGTGACTATTCAAGTATCATGTGGAAAGCGAAGCTGGTCTTGGACATACCGTAGTGAAGGCTCCCTCCTAAAGATTGGCAATACATAAGCACTACAGAAAGCGAATGTGGTTTTGGATATACAACAAAATATTATACAAAGTGTCCCAACTAAAATTAAATAAGTACCAAACTTATTTATGAATTAGATTCCCAAAAAATAGGGAGTTTTTTCATAATGCAATAACTCTCTTAACATATACGAATATTCTTGGGGAAACTATTTAATTTTTACTTTTGGGCGTTATTATTTTAGACATCTTAAATACACAACCATTTAATCCCTTCTTAAGTGGACTCCTCCTGTTTTTAAATAAATATTTTTGCATAATTATTTTTGGGAATACGAAAGCTTAAGTCTGAGATTCTAAACGGTATGAAACTGTAAGGGGAAAAAATTAATAACCACATAAATTACTGCATGATTGCTTTTAAAAATACAAGAAAAACCATTAACCACAATCTAAGAGCAACCATAAGTAAATTAAATGGTTGTAGGCTAATCATATAAATTTTAAAACTACTGACTGTAAATTAGAGAAATAAAATGATACATTTTGCAAACATTTGCTTTTATAACTTCATGTTTGTTGGGGGCTTAACTCTTCACCTATCGATATTTCAATTGGGCTTGTAAGCCTTTAACCTCGTATGTTTGTACATAAACTTTCAAATACAATATGAGAATTCTATCACTTATGACCATAAGACATTCATATTGGATGTCATTTTTTTTGTACAGTTTGCATTAAATCCCTCTAATAGTTGCTTGAGATGATCAAATATACACATGAATGCTCTTAAGTGCTTGCATGCTGTCGTACTTCTTTTGGCTACACAGCACACATTGTCAGCAATGATTGATGAAACTAAAAACATTTCCATCTTTCCATTGGACTGTTGATTATATGATACTATCCCCTTTTGATTGGTAAGCTTTTGACCGCTTTTGCTTGCTCTATTTATTAATGATCTTCCTTCTGTTGTCAAAGACTCCAGCACGGTAAGAAATGCAAATGATGTTGTAGTATTTATTTCGTTTAATAATATTGATCAACAAATATTATTGCAAGAAGACATTTATCGTTTGATCTTTTGTTGTGGTAATAATTTAATCAACTTAATGTGTAAAATGCAAATATATGATTTCTACACGATCATCTGCAAATAATTCAGTCTACACTATAAATCCTAAAATTCTTGATTAAGTTGATTCCTTTAACAATCTGAGGGGCTCTATTAGATAGAAAGATAGACTGCTGCAGGAGTCAGATTATATCAACAGCCGAGACACGTAAGAAAAAGTGATTTGTGATGCTCTTGAAGTGCTTCAATGCGAGTGAGTGATGAAAATTTATTTTTGGAGTGGTAAGAAAGATTTGACATCAATAGTTTCAAAAACAATGAATCCATTATTAATTGAAAAAACTTTTTCCATTTTCACAAACATAAGGAGTAGCCCTCATCATGTGTAAAGACTCGACTTACACGATCATTTTTTTTTTAATTATTGCATAACAAATAACAAATAAATAATTTTATATAACCATTTGAATGAAAAGACATCGTGTAAAACTGGTCAAACACAAAAGCTCTCAATCTGATAATTTAATTTAAAGTGATTAATCACAAAGAAAAAAAAAACATAATACATGATGACTTCTATCCATATTTAGGCAACATTGTATTTCAAACATTGTTACAAAGGATACATGGACCAAGCATATAATTTTATATTGTCATTTTATGCAAAATATGATTATAAAAAATTATCTGTTTTAAAAAGCTGAGTTTGATTTTGTGGAGGCCAAAGCTCATGCATGCACATTGAACTAATATGATTCAGATATACAAGACAAAGTTTATGGTCGAAGAGCAAGACAAATGTAGACAATGTTTAAGAAAATATAAACAAAAACATTTATAAAAATAAAGGTTTTTTTTTAAATATACAATCACATTAAGCCAGCCAGGTTTTATTTTTCTTGGACTCTTTTTAATAGATAAAACAAATGACTCACTGCTGATATTTTCAAGAAAATATTCATAAAGGACAATATATAATATTTCAAGCAATAATGGATTTAACAGATTTTGTTGTTTAAAAAACTAAAGAATGTTTTAGAATGACTAAAGAAAATCATTAAGAGTTATGGCTGAAATTTTTTATAGCAAATTTTTTTCAACTAATTTTATGACAAATAAAACCCTTTAAGCAACGCACGATTTTCTGTCCTTACAAAATGAAATCCATATTTTTATACATTTTTTTTTTCTCTTTCAAGAAGTTGATTTAACTTTTGACAAAAAAAATTGCTGACAATTCTCACACTGGTATTCTTTGGTTTCTTGGAATTAAATTTAAATTTTTTCATGTTGTTGGTGATGTGAAAAAATAACTTTAAACTTTTCTTGAAACTCCCTTACTTGGAAAATGTGTGTTACGATTTTATTTTAATGTCATTGTATTGTATCTTGTCTTAACCCAACTTGTATTTCTAAGACCTTTTTGCATATGAAAAACATTAAATTTTCCTCTTTAAGAAATGTTTGAAATATGCCGCTTGACTGCCATTTATTAAAAAAAAACAGACACACATACACACACAAAACTAAGCAACAAAATACCAGCGAATGAACTTAGGAATATTTAACAAGAAACTAGATTCTTTCCACATTAAAAATTTTTTTTTGTAAACATCTCCCATTGGTAAGCGAAAAGGAAATAACAAACAAACAATGACACTAAGTACAGAACGACAAAGCAACCTATAGAAAAAAAACTTTAGTTAGAAAAAAATTTCTTGAGAAATGTTTCATTTCCGTGTCTTGTCATTAATTTTCCTGAGGAAGTTGCAGTTCTTTGAACTAGACTTTAAGCGAGTGAATTGTAAAAAACGAAGCAAAAAACAAAAGACTTAAGAAACAAGTTTGCAGCAAATGGCAACTTTTTATACAACAAAAAGAAATGTAAAATTGAGGAAATCAGCTTTCTTGGTTTTTTATTTCAATACAAAATAAAGACACGTAATAAAATATATTGATTTCATAGGAAAATAAAACTTTAATTTTTTTTAAAGAAACAAGGCAGATTTGCTATAAAAAATTTAAAAAAATTTTATCCGGCATCATGGTACCTTAAATAAGACGAGTTCACTAGCACAGCTGATATATTAGAGCAAAAGTGAAATTCGCATACACTGTTAAAAAAAATTATCGAGACATAAAAATTTTCCTAAATGGCTACATTTTTATTCTCTATTATAAAATAAAAAATATATTTATGTACATTTTCAAAAAAAGATCGTGGAACGATATGGCTGATCGCTAATGACATGATCATATATCCCAGATCTGGTATTTGTCTTAATGGCTAAGGACAGTAGATAATAACAATTTTACACTTTTAAGGCATCATTCCAAGCCAAATTAATTTCATTCGATAAAGAGAAAATGTCCTTGAGGTGGGAGTTTATGCAGACCAATTATGAGTATGAGAGCAACATTATCTTGCAATGTTGCCTGTATTAAAGTCACTGAAAAAATCTAAAATTTCACTATTTCTAAATCACTAGTTGTGGATCTTATTGACTTTTCTGGAAGTTCTATTTTGCTTGGGATTATTTTAACTGTTTCGATGATATTGCAACTTTACTGGGAAGAAATACCTCTGCAATTATTTTATAATCTAAAAAGAAATATATACATTTTAATTGGAACCCAAGGTACAGCTAACAACTTTTTATACAACTATATAACGGGTGGTCTAAATACGAAATATTAACTATCAGTAGATATCATACCTCCGTCGATTAAAGTGAGTGGCTATATGCATGAATAACGTTGAAACATATTGCAAAGCAGCGAAACATCATATTTCCTGACGAGGCGAATTTTTCTCTCGCGGCTATGTTAGGAAGCAAAATTGCTGCATGTGGGAGATTGGAAAACCCGTACATCCTTTTCGAAAAGCCAATGCATGCAGATACAGTGATAGCTTTCTCCATTTGTCTTTTAATGTAACCACTACAAACCCATGATTATGAACTTATATGGCCTGGAATGGAACATATGAACTTGGGTAAATTTGATTTCATCAGGATATATTCCTTGTCAAATAGCTAATCACCATGTTATCCTAATTCATATGATTTAAAAAAAATATGCATGTGTTTGAAACACCCGTTATATACCCACAAATATTTTGCCAATTTTTTTATTGCATATTGTATCATCAATATAAAATAAACTAAGAATAGGTATTCAAATCTCAACTCCTATATTTTTATAAGTTTACGTGTAGCAACTGAAAAATTTGTTGCACAAAGTTTTCATTGTTAATCACTACATTGCAATAGAGGATCTATAAAATTTTGAAATATATTTTTACTGCTCACATCAAAACTTAAAATATTACATGAAAACTCTACATATATATATATATATATATATATATATATATATATATATATATATATATATATATATATATATATATATATATATATATATATACATATACATATGCAAATATTCTCCATGCAGCACCCCACAAATATTTGATTAACAAATACACATTTTGCACCTCCATATTATAAAGAATACCCAACAATCAATTTCCCATAATAAATAAATTGGTTTCTCAATTAATGAAATTAAAAAAAAAACAAATAGCAAAAATTTTCTCAATTCATTTCCTGATCCTTATCATGACACATCCTTTTTCTCTTTCGATCTCATTGCAGATTTCCGACTCCCAAAATATCGCACAACCCAACGGCACCCAACAGACACAACGCAAACAGTTAGAAGTATTACAAACGTGCACTGCTGCTGGCGCAGCAATGCAAGTGATACGATCTCAAACTGTACAAACCATATCATCGCGTTGGTCAACGTCCTCAGCATCGCCAACACTACTATCGGTTTCCACTTCACCCATGCCACATCCACAGCCACAACCACGGCAACAATTACAGCTAACAATCAAAAACAATCACAACAACAGCGAACATAGTTTTAAACAAAAAACACACACATACCAAACAGCCAACAACAACAACAATAACAACACAATCACCTCCAAAACATCCTCCTCTTCTCCTTTTATTGCCACAACATTATTGACTAATGGTTTTAATCACAAACCGCATCATCTCGACCAGTTGCCACAATATCCACATAATTTAGTCAATGGTATTAGTAGACATAATAGAAATTGGCCAGATTTAACTGAGAGTATGTCCACATTAGACATTTGTGATAATGATCATGATAATGAACATGATCATGACAACAATTATATCGTACAACAGCAATCAAGTGATGAACAAGCAAGTGATGATGATTCAATAATTGATAATAATTTCAATAACAATGATGATGATCATCACCATCATCATCATAATCGTCAGCATCATTATTTGTTAAATAAACGTAATAATTTGAAAAATATTAGTGAAAAAAAACGTCACACATATACGACATTTGCCAATAATGACAGCAACATTAGAACTCCAATCAACTCTAGTGATCATCATCATAATGATCATGACTCACAACATAAACATCACCAGCACCAGCATCATCATCACCACCAAAACAACAACCACACTAATAACTTAAGTCGTGATAGTAGTAGTGGTAGTTGTAGTAATAATAATCAATTATTTCTATTGGATACGGCGCCAAGTTTAAAGTTAAGTAATCTAATGGTAAGTAGATGATTATCGATTGGTTTTTTCTGATTTTTCTTTTTTTGTTACTTTTTAGTAAAAAGTTTTATGAAAAATGTTGCTGTATATTCGGTTTGCTGTGTTAAATTCAGTTAATTTACATGTTAAGTTGAAACAATTACTTTTTTAGTTTCTTTTATTTATTGTTTCTAATCGAAATGATCTCAAGTCTTAATTGCAAAGAAAAACGGGGTCAACGTAAAAGTTGTTTTGGCAAAATGTGGTTTAAACCAAAAGTAATATTTTTTTTTTTTAATTTTATTTAATTGCAAAAAGCTGTTTAACATAAGATGACATAATACCAAAATTTAAGCAAAAATTAATGAAAAATAATATTATATATATATATATATATATATATATATATATATATATATATATATATATATATATATATATATATATATATTCCATAAGAATGAGTCTTTTGGCGAGTGTCTGCAGTCCTTAAGACTGACACCAGACATCTTAATGCCTTTTTTTAGGCAATTATTTTCGTTCAAACAGTGTTACAACACTAATGTAGCGACCTGAGCATCCTTGGAGAAATTTTAAGGTACGTGATCCAATTTAGTTAAAGGATTTTCATACTTCGCATTAAAGTTCCCTTTTAAATTTAATAGCAATTATTTTATAAAGATAGAATTTCAATTAAGTTTAATTTACTCTCACAAACTTACAGTGGGATATACTGAATTCCTATGAGTGGCCGGATCATTAATTATTTCAATTATTTTGAGTACAAAAACATAATGGATTGAGGTCCTATCATGGAGTTGTTTTATTCTGTAATGAAATTTTTAGTTCGCATTTTACTAACGCAAAAGTTGAACGTGCATTCAGTGGGAAATGGGAAATATATTTGCTTTACGTACCACTTACTCACTTCTTTGTAGTAGACATGGCTTCGAAACATTCTGTAAATGTTTCAAAAGTTTTGAAATAATAAAAGTTCTCATTGAAAAAATTTTGTATGAATAATCATTTTTTTTTGTCAAATTCTGCATAGTCGTATGTATAAAATTATCAATGTCTCTATACTCTTTGACCTTTTTTTAATAATTGTAATTAAAATATTATTTAAATGCAAAGTCGTATTAAACAGTAAAAAAGTTTTGTTTGTAATTATCGATATTTCGTTACACTTTTAGTATCAAATACAGGTTTCTGAAGATGATACCGAAATATCGATAACTGCCAATAAAACTTTTTGATCGTTTAATAAGACCTTCTGCTTAAATACTATTATATATTAATATCATATATTGACAAACACACTACAAAAGCTTTAATACTTAGCTTGCACTATTTTGTTCAAAATAAGGGAAATATACATACAGATTTTGGGATCCGCCATGAAAATCCCATATATAGTATATAATAATCGTTAATTTTATCTTCAAGAGTCTCTATAAATAACAAAATTTTCCTAACAGCTTAAAAGTTATCTGCAACTCGAAAATTTTTTTAAAAATATTAACCTTTTAGAGTTTTTAGTGCCATTTACGTTATATTAAAAGGAATAATAAATTGTCTACTCTTCATCTACAAAAAGCCCTTGTTGGTTCATAGTTTAGTTATTAATATGCGCATATTAAAATATTTGTTTATAGACTTGAATTGATAAAATGTATGAAATAGTAGATGCAACATCGGCTTAAAATGCTGGAAAGCTTTTCTGAAATTTAAAAATGTTTTCTGTATATTAAAATTAAAAAAAAAAAAAACTCTTGATCCTTTTAATTTTCAACTACTGAAACAAGAACGAATTTATTTCTTAATAAAAAAATCTTTTACTCATGCAATATAATTTCTTTAGAAAAATTTCAGTACATTGAACTTTTTGGAAATTAGTTCTTTATAGTCAAGCGTAAAGCTTTACGATTTAATATATTATGAGAACAATTAAAAAAATATGTGTTTATTTTTTTTTACTAAAAAATAATGATCATACGAACAGCATGAAATCACAACGTCATCATTGCTTTATGAGACAAATAGAAAAACAAATTGAATACGATGATGATGATGATGGTGAACGTGTAGGGAAACATGAAGAGTTATTTTGAGTTATTGGTAATTCCAGAAACATTAAATACTCCGTATATGCTATTGTTAAATGTCACATGAATTAAACAAGCAGAGAAAAAAGTTAAAGAGAAAGAATGTACAATCACTTTTTGTTGATTTGACATGTCATTAATTATTTCATTTTTGGCCTTAAACACGTAGAAGAAACAAAACGAGACATTTCTTTTTTGTTGACGAAATTCTGTCTAAACACCTACAAACGTTTTTATTTATATTTCTTTCCATTTAAACCAAATTAACCGTTAAAATGAACATAATAACTGCTGCAAAGTGTACAGTGGCAACAAAAAGTATGTATACAATAATGTACTAGTTCTCTCGATCTATAAAAAAGAGTTTCAATCGAGAGATTTTAATTTTAAGTTTTTATATTTGCTACAGACTTAATTTTTACTTCAGCTAAGCACACACGAGGCAATTGTTGAAGCAAAGTTAAGTTATCAGGTTGCTGATAATATAAAAATGATTTTCGATAACTTGAATCCATAATTATATGATTCCTTTGTAAAGCAATAAATAGCAATGAAATACAATATTTATTCAGCTTATATAGGACAATCTCTTAGCTTTCACTTTGTAAACGGAATGCCCCATTTTTACAAACGAAACCAGCATTAGCAGTACCCGATGATATATACGAAAAAACAGTATGAATGGTGAAATATGTCAGCATTTTATTTTCAATAAGGCACATATGGGAAAAATATCCTGGTAATTTTTTTTTTTTTTTTTTTTTTGGTTAAACCGAGCTTGTTACGTGGGTACCCAACATTACAAAACACTTTACTTATCAACCTTATCTTATTTTCTAAACTAAAAAACCATACACAAATACAGGCAGGCAGTTATCGAATACAACAATAAAAATTAAATAACTGAAATAATTTAGAAATGTATATTCCCAAATAAAAAGATCAGATTCTAAATCAATTTACAAATAAATTTGATCTGGGAAAACAAAATAAAATGCTTTAAAGTAGACTTGAATTTAAAAGCTCCGTTTTTTAAAATATTTTTGAGTAAAAAGTCATTTGTGTGCGTATTATTTTAACGCCCACTGTAAAGTAGTCCATAAGTTTTAAGAACTCGAAAAAAGATTTATGAAACCATAAAAAAGAAACAGTTATTTATGGATTTAAACTTAAACAGTTTATCATTGCTATCTTCTTTGTTTTCATTACAGAAAAGTAGTTCCAGCTTGTCGAATAGTTCAAATAATTCCACGACGACTGCATCTCAAGCAACAACGACAGCAAATACAACGTCAATGAACACCCACAAGAGTTTGGCAACAAACAAAATAAGCCTACATGCAATTGTTGGCAACGGCAGGGGCAGCAACGACAACGGCAACAACAACAACAACAATGCAAAGATAACAACGACAACAACATCTTCGACACCATCACCAACATTGTCAGCGTCAACAATACGACCATCTTGGCAGCAAGCTTCCTTATATAGACAAAACAACTATAACAACAGCAACAATACACACTTAATGAAATCACGCGTAGGTGACAATAATAATTGCTGTAGCAGCAGCAGTGGTGATGAATCTCGTTCATATGCGGGCAAAACTGAAACAGATCTTTGTCATCTCCAACGTCAGTCAACCAATCAACATCAGCAACACCAGCAGCAGCAGCAGCAAATACATTTTAAGCAAAACGATCGGTTGACACCAACGCATTCACCTCAGACATACCATCGTGCCGATTTGGAAAGTTTCCGGCACTATAGTAACAATGACAATACAACAAATACAATAAATAATAATGATAATAGTAACGATACTGATGATGATGGCTTACGGTAAGATTTATTTCATATACTCGTGGACCTAATAATAATTACTTCCTCTCAGTCCCCCTTCCTTAAGCTCTAGTGTTTTACAATAATTTTTTATGTATGATTTTGTTCAACTTTTCAATAATTTTTTTCTTTATATTTTCGTTAACAAATAATTTATTTTTAAGAGGTTGGGGGCTTTTTGACAATTATTATTTTACACTTCTTTAAGTTTTAATTGTGTTTTCGTGAGCTTTGGTAAGATGATCGCTTAAAAGTAATATTTTTGTCAAATAAAAAGTTTTTTAAATAAACAAAAAGTTTTAAGAAAAGATTTAACAAATCAGTTGTTACTTGAAATATAAAAGAAAAATTAATTATTCTTAAGTTCCTAAAATCTTAAAATATTTCAAAAAAGAATGACTCGAAAAATCCTTTGCTTTTACACCATATTAAATGTGTTTGTCAATTTTTGTGAGTGAAGCGTTAAGAAAACATTTCTGAGCGAGTGGCAAATATCGATCAGCCAGTATGACTAATTTGTAGATAAAAATTTCGTGCGTAAACTGGTCGTCGGCTGAATCATCACTACAATGACGGAGCTAGATTTTAATATCATTTGAATTTTTTTTATTTATTTAAATAAAAAAAGAATTTTGCATTTGTAAAATTTATTAAAATCAACAGCAACACATTCACAACAAGAGCATTAAAAGCTGTTTTTTGTGAGTAAACATTTGAGCAGAAGAAAACGCATAACTTTTGTTAAAATATGAAGAGCATATGTCTAAAGCAATAAGGATATCAATAGAGAAAGCTTAAAGTTTGTCATACTTTATATAAAGAAAGGCTGAAAAAGTCCTGGTATTAGAAGTAATCAATAAAAAAAAATTATTATTTGCTTGACAAGGATAATATTTTTATCCTGTTTTTGCTAGGGGAAAAAATTCGAATCAAACCCTTTGCTATCAGACGCACTCACAAGGAGACATTTGACTTTGAAATTGTCTATTGGACTATTGACAAAAATTAACAAAATATTTTCTATCAAACAATTTTCCTTTATAGACTCTCTTCTCGCCACCTGCGAAGACAGCAAATACCCAATGAATCGCCAATAGGCAGCTTACAAAGATCTCGTTCCATTTCTACTGACGACTTAAGTACCGAGTGGGATATACAAGGTGTCGATGGTGAAGAGCCAGCTGAATGGCGACGCGTTAGTAAGCTGAGAAGATCTTTTCAATCTTCCACCAAAAACAATCAACCCTTTAATTCGCCGGCAACAACAAGAAGACCGCTCGACTTGCCCACCAATTCAGTAAGTGTGTCAAAAATAAGGGCAGAACTGGAAAATGGTCGAAGACTTAATACGGTCATGCGTAATAATCATGTAGATCTAGCAGCTCTTAACAATATCTTAAATGGCAGTGGTGAGAAAGAAACCAAATCTCCACTAGTACCCAAACGAAACTCCTTTCTAACAGCTGAATCGCTAAAGGAAATCCGAGGAAAACTAAAAAAATTATCCGATGAGTCATTATATAAAGAGGACTTCCTTATGAATCAACAACACAACGATAAGAATCCCGTAGTGGAACATTTAGTTAATGATCAAACGAAATTTAAAAGAAATTACAAAAAAAGTCCCGAAAGGTACCGAGTAACCGACAAGACAGAGGAAGTGACCAACAAACGTACCACCAATAGTTTGGAGTCCAGACTGAAGTATAGAGATACCAACTCTACCGATTGGCATTTGAGACGTAAATCATATGGTTTTGAAAAAATGTCTCCTCCGGAAAAGGCCATGTTGCGTATAGATGCATCCACTGACAGTGGATTGGGTAGATCTGGCGAGCTCCAAAATTGGTCTCCTACAGCAGAGGCAATTGCCGCTACTAATCGAACGGTGGTGCATTTTGGTGAAGTGGCCAAGGTAACAGCTGCGCCCAGTATTCAACGCCGCTTTAGACCCCAAAAGTCCTACGAAGAATCAGAAAATTCTCCCGAGGAAGACTCAGCAGTCTCCAAGAGACATTCCATTGCAGTAGATGAAAGTCAATATGTACGTGATAGTTCGCGGCAAACTACTCAAATACATCTAAATGGTTTCTATGAACCGACCAGTTATGCGAAATCCATACAATCTAGTGAATCTACCACTACCGCGGACAGGGGTCAGCAGAAACGTGTAGAGTTTAGTAAGACGGAAGTACATTTTGCTACTGAATCGGGCCGAGTTAATATAGTGGAAACGGATAGTAAGCCACCACCAACTAATAATTTTCGCAGACGCAGAAGTCGCAGCTCTAGTGTGGGTCCCTTACAAAGTCTGGTGAAATCAGCCGCTACTGTTTCAACAGCCAATACCGTTAGTACGTCCTCCGCAACAACTGCGGGAGTTGTCATGCCGATCACACTATTTGGTGATGACAATGCAAAAAAGAAGACTATTGCTTCTACCGCGGTGGCCTATCGAGCACCCTTAGTGGGCTCTCCAGAGCCCAAGGATTCAGGAATAAATGTTACGGTTACTATACCTGCAGCCAAAGAATCCTTTGCTTATGCGGAAAGCTCACGTAGTAGTTATGCTTCTACTACTTCCGGTGTAGATACCACGGATTGTGACACCGATGAAATGATCTCTCTAAGAGGCATTTTGAAGAATAAGCCCGTCAAGCCCAAGCCGTATGTATTGGGTGAAAATATTGACAAGCCCGATGATCTGTGGGGTGTTCACCTGAAGCCCGTGGGCCCTCAAACTAGAAATGAAAGAGGTTAGATAAATACTAAAATCAATTCTTTGAATAAAATTTCTAATGATTTCTTTAAAAAATTTTAGTCTTCAATTCAGAATCACCTCCTTTGGTAAACACTTTGCCACAGAAGTCAGTGGCTGAGCGCATACAAGAACTAGGCTCATCTACCGTGTCCCATTCGAGCAACTTTTCCACAAAAATCAATGTTAGTTTAGGAAATACAGCTACAGTCGACACTAATTGGGAAGAGACTGGTGAGTTTGACTTGAATTATATTTTCTTTGCTTTAAACGGTTGTTTAGTATAAACTTTATATTTTATTGTATAAAATAAAGTAGATTCTTTTTAATCATAAATAAATTTTTTATGTCTGTATATGGTAAAATTTTATTTATTATTATTGATTATTTTAATAAATATGTAGCCTTAATTATATTTCTTCTTATGGGATGATCTACTTTTATTTAAAATTTACATAAAGATATTAATTAAATGTTTTAAACTTCTGTCATAAATTTGATTGTTGAATATTAAATATTAAAACAAGCTAACAAACAGCATGAGTAGTCGCTAACGTTATTTAATAATTTCTAAAAAGAAATCACTTGGTATTAAGCAGAAAATTAAAAAAAAATTCTCAACGAAGTTATTAATTGGGTCTTTATTAAGAAAAAATTTTAAATTATAGCCTAATTTTGTATTTCACCTATGTGAGACATTGCGTTATTTCCACATATGTAGGTTGCTGTTTTTTTTTCAAACAAACAACAAAACCAATTGCATTAAAATAACGATACGATTTACTCTTGTGATCATTAGATTCAACATTTTTCAATTCAAATCTTAATTGAATCAATTTTCGCAACAAACAGACCTTTTTTCTCAATAACATACCCGAGATGTAAAAGAATGATTCATATCTCCTTTTATATTCGACATAAATGACAACAATTGGAATGCATTATTTTTCCCAAAACAAAAAAAGGATGTTTTAAATGAAAAAAAACACAAATATTTTGTACAATTTTCCGTATTACATTGTAATGCTGCTTTTCGGGTTTAGCAGATATAATTATCACATATAGTGGATTTCAGTCATATTCGATCACAAAATTCTCGTTTAAAGCAAAAATTAAAAACTTGCAACAATCCATAAAATTTCGTGTATGTGTTTTCAGTCTTTTGTTATCATTCACAAATTATATTGATTGCAAATTAAAAGACTTAAAAAACATGCTGATAATTTCAAAAAGAATCGTTGCGCCCTAAAGTATGCTTTAATGATATTTTCATTATAAAAAACTAAGAGTAAAACCTAAGACCAGATTATGATATTCGGACCCATTGAGCGGGACAAATTTCGATGGCAGAAATAAAATATGTCTATTTCTGAGTGTGTGCACTCAAAACTCATACAGTAACTTTGTTGCAAATATTTCCAAAATTTTAAAGAATATTTATCAGATAAAAAATAAAGAACTTTTCAGTTTTGTCAAGTCAATTGAAATAAAAGCAAACAGGGCAACAATAAAATTTGCACAGTCTAATAGAAGTCAAAGTTGACTTACTAACTCACAATTCACACATGCATGCGCAAGTCCGTGCAAGTCAATACGTTCACACGTTTGATATCATTTAAAAAAATAATTTCACTAAAAGAAAAAACAATACCAATTAGTAATACCAACTGTTTTCCTACCAATTCATGCGTGTAATGTATTTGGTATCCCTAAGCTATAGAGTGTATATAGCAGTGAAAATAAAGCCAAAATTCAACAACGAAAATATTGTTAAAGTTAAAAAATTTATATCGTTCCCATTCAGTTTTGTGGCACATGGACAACAAATTATTTTGCTAAATTAAAATAATTTTTATTGCAAGTTGTCCCTTCGACGATATTTTACTCGTAATTGCTTGTATGCTTTCATTAAGGAAAGTCAGTTTAACATTTTTTCTCTATTGCTTTTTAGAGAATTGTGGTATTAACACGAATATATTTATAAAAATTGAATTTATAATGAGTAGACCACATTGTGTCCACCTTCTTTTCTTAAATTTAATATTCACCCTTATTTACTGACATCGTTTCTGGACTTCAAAATTTGTTAAAAATTAAAATTTTTCTAAACTCACATTTCACGAAATGCTTAATATTGGCTTTTAAACTCTAACATTATTAAAGTTCATTATATAATTGCTTAATGAGCCTTAGATGGAAGGTAAAATTCATTACATTTCAAAAATTTTTTGCTTCTAAGGAACTGGCTATTAAAGATGATATACATATGATAAAATTTTATTTTAGTTCAGTTTTTTTAATACGGAAGTTTTTTAAGTCATGCAATTAATTCATTGAAAACTTTAGAGCAGATATTTACAGAACTATCTTTACAGTACGAAAAAAAACTTTATAAATCTAAACTTTAATCAGTCCTTGTCCTTAAGCTTTCTCTCTACTTATTTTTTTAATAATCGAAAAAATATCTTTGACTATTTAAAAATCTCACTAATTTTTATTACTACTATTTTTTTATTTATTTTTTTTTTCTCTAAACTTTTTGCAAAATATAACAAAATCAATAAAAACACTTTTTCTAAACTATAAAAGCTTATAATGCTATTAAACTGCGTAAATCACTCTAGTACTTTGCCAATGAAACATATTTGAATCATTTAATCTAATAACTCTACTACTATCTAAAATTTAAAACAATATTTTAAAATCAATAATTAAACAAACCTAAAAATGATGAGTGAAAACATAATCACCATCAAATCGAACAATCAACTCAATCGTCATCATCATCATCTCGCTAACAGGTCTAACAGCAAACCCAACACCCGGACCCACAGTGCAAGAGCTACTTATGCATGATCTGAAAGAGCATCAGAAAATATTAGATGAAGGATTAAAATCTACTACTCTGATAATAAAGACAATGCGTTCGGCCACCGAGTTTGATGAGGCCATGAGACGTTTAAGTATGGCTTCAATAGAAGCGGCTGTAGTCAAACCCACAGCCGTGTTAAGATCAAATAGTTATCAAGAATCCGCACAGTCTTTTGATTGCATGCAACAGAATTTACATGAAACACTAAACTTATGTAAGTCAACTAGCTTTTCTTCTACATCGTCATGGTCCACTGTGGCTTCGTCACGTAAATATTCTCAAGATTCACAAAAAACTTCTACCGATTCGGGAGCCTCCTTTACACGCACAGACTCTACCCCACGTTTAAGTTCTTTGGTTAACGAAAAGTTACCGGTAAGTCAGCAGCTGCAGCGCTTAAGGTTGATATATGATGCTGCCACCATGTCACAAGATGAAGATAGTGCTGATGAAGAGGTCAAACGCTATTTTAAGGAACAAGTTGAAAGTGATAGCGGAGGCGGCACGCAGGACAGTTCTTCGTATGAAGATGATCATTGCATAGAACAAACGAATAGCTGGAGTAACCTAAAGGCCAGAAGGACAATATGGAAAATTGAGGCGGTTAAGGATGTTAGAAGAAGTCTAAACAAAACGTTGGATAAAACAGGTAATTTCATTTTATTTCCTTTAATCGAAATAAAGAAAAAGTAGATCATCGTAATAAGTATGCGTGTAAGAAATATACTTAAGTGATGTTTTAATTTAAATAATTTTTTTAGTAATTAAATGTACTTACAACAATCTTTAACACCATTCACTATTACCTTCAATATAATGCTAGTCTTAGAAATTTATTACTTGAGGACGCTCTGCCTCTTTTCTTCAATTAAAAAAATCTACTTTTTATTTTCAGAACTTCCTAAGTCCAATGTTATGAGCATCAAACTTCACTCGCCACAAAGCGGCAATGAAGATCAGCCACCAGTTAAAGTGGTGCCTCCCATAGCCAAGCCCAGAACCGTTACAACTAGTGAGTATAAGAAAATGTTTAGGAAATATTGTAGATAAAAATATCACCTTTCTCTCATTTAGTACAAGAGTCCCAGGCAGCCAAAGCACAAACAATATCTGCTGTCAAACAGACCTCTTTCCAAACAACTCTACCCACCAAGGACTCTTTGAAGATTATTAAAGAAGCTCGTGGAGCCCGCCAGCTACGAGAACATGAATTATCCTATTTTGGAGTACCCGTATCGACATGGGAAGACGAAAAACCCAAATCGAAATATACATCGAATTCAAATTTTAGAAATTCACCAAAACGTTCTCTGCCCGCAAGAAAACTTCCTGAGGAAAACTCATTTAGTGTGGAAGCGGAACAACGAGAGCAATGGCAGTTGGACAACGATAAGCCAGATCTTTTGAAACACAATCCCATTGAAGTGAAAGCAGCCGAACGCACAAGTCTGAAAAAGGAGGACGAGCTAATTAAGGACGAAGAACATATATACGAAAATATAGCCAATGATATAACACCCGTATTTAAGGTTAAAGCAGGCACTCCGCCCGAACAATATGATCGTAAGATGGACTTAAAAAGAGACGCCATGATTTTGAGGGAAATGAATAAAAATGCTGATCAAACTTTAAGGGTAAGTGGCATTGGTTTTTTACAAATTACAGCAGCAAAAAAATATTAACCATAAACTTAATCTTCAATAGGAACTCTCTGATGAGGCTGCCTTAAAGGATCGGCGAAGACGTTCTTTGCAAAGACGCAATTCCAAACCCCTTGAAACCATTGATGAAAAATCTATCGCCGAGAGAATCAATGACTCTTGCATAGCAGTGAAAATATCTCGTGACACTTATTCCTCTGAAGCTAAGAAAACTTCCAGACACTCAACACCCTCACCCGCTAGCGTAAAAAGCAACTCTAGAGAACGCACATCCTCCCAGTCATCCATAGAATGTTGTCCCAGAGCCAGGTCTCGTTCTTTATCTAGTGAGAAGGAATATGAAAATGCCAAGTCCAAGTCTTCTAGACCCATACAAATGGTGAAGCATAAGCTACAAAAACTTACACAAACTCGCTCTAGTTCTCTAGATTCACAAAGATCTGCAAACTCACAATATTCTTCGGGTGAGGATCAACAGCACAAGCGCAACAGCGGAAGTTTTCGCAGAGAGGACCGCTCACGCACAAAAGCAAAACGTATCACTAGCTCGGCCTCCTCAGCCACACGAAACAAACATAGAGATGACAAAAATAATGGCCAGTCATCTCAACAGCATCAACACAACCAGCATAATCATCACGGTGACTCAAAGCGTTTATCAAGTACCACGCATTCTTCCTCACACAGAGAACGCGTTGAGTGCAAGCATGATAATGCTACCAGAGCGGCAACGAGTCAACAACACACACACCACAGCAGCTTAAGCGGTGGGCTACAACGTACGACTTCTATCTCCGGTAGTGGTCGTCGTCAAATAGATGATCTTCGAGACTCTCAAAGAATAAAACGTTCTTCGGTTACTACTTCGGGACGATCGACCAGCGAACGTCATGACAAAAATGAACAATCGTCCACTAAGCACGTTGCACGTTCTACTGGTGATGATGAAAGAAATTATTCAAAACGTCAATCATCACATCGTTTGGAACGCGATGATAAGGAGAAGGATAAATCATCAAAACCGTCAAAGGGTAAGTGATATCAGCGGGGCGGTGCTGAAGAATCAGTTACCCATATTATATAATGAAGATTGATTTCTTCTTTGGAAATGGATATTACTTTCAGATTTTTTTATTATTATTAATTTGATATTTGTTGGTTTATTTTTTTAGCTAAATATTTAAAAATTTATAAAATCGTAATATTTAAATTTATTCCCCCTTATTATGATTGTCGACGTCGACGTCACACCAAGTCGACATCAATATATTGGCAATTGTGGGATCGTTATCGAGAACTATTAAATATTATTGATAGGATATTACTACTACTATGGCTTATAAAATTACAATTGGCCATCAATATTAGTTAATTATTGGCTACAAGGAGTTCAGAACTGCTGCCTTTTTTTACTGTCGACTTGATGTGACGTCGATGTTGACAATCATAATAAAGGGGATTATTTCAGGATATTCTCCCCAAATAATTGTTAAAACAATTAGAGTTTTGGCAAAATGCATTTGTTTGTTGTGACTTTAGCTGTTCATATGCCGACATTTCATTGACCGCTAAACCAAATCGTTAGTGAACTTTGAATGTTTTCAAACTGCTTAAAGTTAACTGACGACTTGGTTTAGCTACTAATGAAATATGGGCATATGAACAGCGAAAACCACAACAAACAATGCCAAAGGCGTCAATTATCATGGCAGAAATGTCCATCCGATTTTTTAAAGAAAAGAAAATTCAGAATTTAACCTTTTTTTGGAATTCAATTTTTTTATTTTGAATTTGATGTTTAATTTTTTGCGATATTTTATAATTTTTTAATTAATTTTGTTACACATACATTTCAATGTAGTAGATTTTGAAGCCTTTCAATTGTAGATGTTTTGCTAGAACTAATGCCACGGCATCAGTATACTTTCAAATGTGTTTCAAAAAGTTAATAACTCTAGCGCAAAAACTCGACAATTATGCTTTGGTTGGCACTAAAAATCGATGTATATGGGACACTGTCGTAGATAAGGCTATCTCAGAACAAATAATTCGAGATATTCACCAAAATAGCAATTTAATTTACTAATTGTTATTGGATGTCTGTACTATTCAGCCAAATTATGTTTGAAAAGCATTTAAACTCATATACTCTCATATAAAATCAATAAATATTATATGAGAATTCATTAGAACTCAATCATATTTGTCATATAGTATTTGTTGATTTTTCTATAAGTATATGAGATTGAGTGCTTTTCAAACATGATTTGGCTGAAGACTATTCATGATTTTACAAGTGTCAATGAAATTCAGGCATTTACTCAGATAAGCCAGTAACAAACAATAAATGTATTATTACTATTATTGCTATTTTTATTAGTATTATTCTATTATTATTATTATTATTACTACTATTATTACTATTATTGTTATTATTATTATATGATTGTTTTAATTTTTTTATAAAATTTTTTATATATCAATATTATTCAATTAAATTTATTTGTTGCTTTAGCCGCTATTTTATTATTGCTAAGCCAACCTTGAACTTTAAATCATCAAAGAACACAACAACAAACAAAATATATATTCAAAGTAGACTTAGAATGCTTTAATAAATACAAACGGCTTTAATAAATACAAATTATTTTTCAATTATTAGGTACAACACTGATAAATTTCAATATTAACGTTTTTTAGTATATAGAATTTTTTATCCACTCAAATCATCTGTATATATATTTATTATATTATTCTTAATAAATCTTTTCTTACAGACCTTTTACTATTGGGCCTATTAATAATGGGTGCCACACAGCCAACAAATTTACATAAAAGATTTAGGTTAGACAACAAATAAAGTTTCTATAGTAGTTTCTAGAAACTTCACATAGATATCTTACACACTCCAAATCGGTCTAAAAGCACAAAGCACCTAGTCTGTTTTAGTTAATAAATTTTTTTATGTTAAATAATAACAGTGCAAAAAATTTATGTGAATAATAGCTAATAAATGTTATGTATATTCACCTACTTTTTTCATTAATCAATAAGTTCTAATAATATAATTTTTTTTTTAATTATCCACAGGTCACTCCAATCATTCCATATCCCATCATCACCATGAGAGATCAACGAATTCAGAAAACAAACATTTAAGTACTAGAGATTCTAAAATGAAGTCTGTTAATCCCGAAAATACGACGTACGTAAGCGTTACGAATTTAGCACAATATCAAAACAAGCACAACAATAGTTTAGTTAAAAACGAAAACAATAGCAAAAATCTTAGTGAGAATCAGATCTATAGCGATATAGCGGATATAAAACCAAATGATAAAATTCCACCTACTAAGCCACCGCGCAAGAAACGCAAACAGTCCCTTATACCCGTAGCCATACCTTCTAGACCTGAAAGAGAGCCTCCCTTACCTCCCTTACCGCCCTTACCTCCCTTACCCTTGTCAGCTGTTTTAAGTATAGAAAGTCCCGCTAGCGAGTCCCCAACTTATGAGTATAAAATTATAACAAGAACTATACCTCCTTCCTATTCCAATCAAAGTACTTTGAAAAAAAGTTCTTTACCTAGGCCCACAAGTCGTTTGGCCATGTTGATTAAATCTAGAAAATCTTCCCTTAAGTACACCCAATCAACTTCCTCCTCCTTTGCCTTCCTGCCCTATTTACCAGCCAAACGAAATTCCGATGTTAGCCATGTCTATGACAACTGCATGTTGTATGCCGTGCCGGCCGCCTTTAACGCTAAAGCCTACAAGCAGAACTTAGTTAATGATCATGCCCAACTTTTTGGTTCATCCACTAGTCGCCATCATACTCCAGCCTATAGACCAGAAAGACCAGCAGGAGGAAAAGGAACGAAACATAGAACTGTTCGCAGTTCTGTATCAACGCATCAACCATTTGGCATATGTACATGTTCATAGTACAGCAAAATAAGAAACAAAAATGGAGAACTGAAGCAATCTAGCTGTCGGCCGCAATATTCACTCCTCTCTTTATCTCTTGCTTCATTCTAACTAAACTCACTCTTAAGTGAAAATGAGCACAAAAGTTATACTTAATCCAAAAAAAAAAAAAAACAAAACAAATACTCGCAAACTTGTTCTGGCAAATTACCTCACCTCCTCTTCACTAGTAACTAAACTAAAACACATTTAGTAAAATTTACACCCACAAGTCAACAACCATCACCACCAAATCAAACAACAACAACAACAATTACACCATTTATTTTTGCACCCTCTTGTTAATAATACGCCATGTTTTACGATATGAAATATAGATACGCATTCAAAATTTTACTTTTCTCAACGACGGCATCTCATTTTACATACATACATACATATGTATGCATGTATTTTGTTTGGAAAACATAAAAAAATATACAAATAAACATACATATACATTTTTGGAAATAATTTTACTTCTTGACAGTGTAAGAAATGGCAAATTTTTTATTTCCCTTTTCAGTAGTTAGTTTTTCTATTCTTTCATTTTGTGTACATTGACTTTTGTATTGATCTTAATAAAAAGTAGTAGCCTTCAGTATGTCCTTGTGGATCCTTTCACTTAGTCTATTAGAATGTAATCACAGTGTGCAATGGCATTTTCTTTTCTGAAAAAAAGTGTAACATTTCCTGCTTTTGCTCAAAAGCGAAACTTATCAGAAACGAATATCGTACGCAATTCTGTATCAGCACGTCTTCACGAGCCATCGACTTGGACAAGACATGAAATTAACGCTGGCAGAGGAACGGTGTGTACGTGGGGATTATATGCTGAAGTTCATATTTAGACAAATCATTGATTTATTCTAACTGCGTTTAATTTTTTCCTAAGTATATATGATTCGTTATCGAATATGATTGATCGAACATGTATGTATATGTTTGGGCAAAGTACATGAAGGAAACATGAAAATAAGCCGTTTCCACGAATCGAATTCATGTGCGACATACCAAATTGATGGCTAATGGAGACAACCAATAAAAGAATTAAATTTTTAAATAACAAATCGAGCCTTTGCTGCAATAACGCAATAATTCAAAAAAGGTTGTTTTGCAGAAATTGAGTTTAAAGTTTTGAATTTACACACAACTTAATGGCAAAAGAAAATTTGGTTCCTTTCTCAAGAGCTGAGTATACAAAATATTTTTGTGAAACTTTTACAGAATATAAAAAACGACAAGGCGAATAAATTCGTAATATAACCTTAAAAAATTAAAATTTTGAGTTACTACGGTATTGCACCAAAGGCTCGAAATGTTGCAACAAAATGTTACAATTTTTCAAGAAAAGAAATCGCCATAATATATTAACATCAGTCTAAAAGATTATTGTAACTTTCTCTCTATGACTAATTATATGGTTTACACTTTAATTAATTAACCTTATCGTAAATAAAATTTCACAATATATCTGTTATCTTTTTCCAAAATACTTAGTACGAGTATATTAATGTTGTTCTTGTGTGCTGATTTGTTGTATTCGTAAAAATTTTCTGTTCATGGGAAATAATTCACGTGAAAATTTCGTTCGCCTTTTATTTACGATAAGGGTGATTAATTATTATACGTACATACACATATACATATGTATTTGCTCAATTCACAGTGTAATAGGTGTAGAAATGTTGTTGGTATTTTCTAAGTATTTGTTACAATACGTACAACTTGTGTTCTTATATTTTTCAAGTGCCATGTAAAGACATGGATGGACGTGTCAATATGACTGCAGTTTAGTTGAGATATATTATATGAAATTTTTTTTAATTTTTTATTAATAAAGAAATTAAAAATAATTCAACATACTTTTCAAGATACTAATTCTGGTTTTTGTGAGCTTTACTCCGCTTGAACTAACTAACTGTAATAAGAACATTTAAAAAATAGCCAATTCCATCCCTGTTTATTGAATAACATGCGAACAATTTAAATGTTGTAAATATGGCATAAGGAAAGCATTTAAAAAAACATAAAAGAAAGATTTTTTTCGACAAATAATTTTTCCTGTTTTTTGTTTATTTCTTATTAAAAAAAAATAATAATAAAAAGGATATTAGTGCAAAATTGATCCAAAATTTTTATAATATTATAGATAGAGTATAAATAAATTAAGAAGTAATTAATAAAATTATAATAATCTTAGATTTTTTTAAATTATTCTAGTGGTTCTTTAGTCTAATATAATTTTTAGCATGTATGAAGAAAAATTTTTGCACTATTAATTTTCACACAACGCACAGTGTTACATTATAGTCAAAAATCAATGAAAAAATTCAACCGATATTTGAAAAAATAAAAACATTGAACTCATATAGCTTTCTGAGAAACATAAGCCACTTATCAGAAACAAATTTAGCCGCCCTAAAAGGTCGATAAATTTATTATTATTTTTTTCAATAATTTTCATATGGAAATGGTGTATTTTTCCTGAGAACTACATTTTTTTAAGAAATAGATCGAATTTTTTTTTTTTTACAGCTGGGTATCTACAAGCTTATATCAAGCTACATATTTCTTATGTCTGTTCCAGAAATTTATAAAAAAATCTCCTAATGGAAAGATTTTATATTTATGTCCATCGAAAAAAATTTTTAAGTGTGCCAAGATTCTACTATGGAAGGACGGAAGAAAAGTCAGTCACAATATTTTTAAACAAATTACTATAAAATTTTTAGCTTTTAGTATTTTGATAGAGATCCTTCAATATATTATTATACAAATATGCTGGCTTTAAGAAATCAAAAAACATATTTACAAGGTCATTAGTATTACCCAAACTTGATTAAATATATAAAATATATATTAGCATTTTTTCAGTTTTCTTGATTTTTTAAACTATAAAAGTAAAAAAAAAACATAATCACCACATTCTGGGAAGAAGTATTTCTCTTTGTTTGTGTTTTTCAAACTCTAGAAAGCACTGTGTTTTTATACATCTTTCGCGACATTCACAATTTTGTACTTTTTTATTTTTTTAACCATATTAAAACTCTTCCAAAAACATATTTATTTATTTTAAAGAATATCTAGAGAGGTTAAAGAAGCCATTAATTGTTATATCCTTTTAACAAAAGGCTATATGGTCTCGACATGAAAATAAACGATCAAGTTTTATTATTTCGTTATAATTATAATGTCCATTTGGAGAAAAACGACATCTTAGCTGGGCAACAAAGTGTTTAACATGGATTGCAATCTATGTTTTTCGACTTTTGGGTAAACTTTGGTACTTGTTTAGTGCTTACTTTTACTTAAGTCTAAACTCTGCAATAAAGGATACATATGCAGTTGTTTATAACCTTACTGTAACTAAAAAAAAACTATATATGCAAATTACAACTACAACCTATATTTTGCTTACCTCGGTAATATTTTCTTTATTTTCGGTAGTTTAGATTTTTTTATTTAATAATTTTGCTAAAAGGTATATATGGGATGTAACCATATCTTTGCTGCTGCTTCGAACAAATATTTTGCATAAGCCATATTCTATGACTTTTGTAAAATTTTTCTCCTTCTTATTTACTTAGTTTACCATAAATAATACTTTTTTTCGAAAAAGGATGTACATGTATGGAAGATACCCATACCCTTGCTGTAATTTCAAAAAAAAATTCGTACACAACTTGGATTTTATATTTTATACCTTATGACTTTTTTTCTTATTATTGGTTGCTTAGATTAAATTTATTTATTTTTTTTAAACAGGATGTATGAGAATTACTCATTACCCCGGGATGGATTTTTCCCCCAACTCATACCATACGTGCCATACATTTCCATTTTATTTTGAATTTTTTTAGACACACCAAATTACTGTGCAAGGGTTATAGTGCATGTTTTGGTTGACTTAAAGTTTCCATTTTCTCTTTTTTTCAAGTTTGACATCTCACAATTTAGCTGAAAAAAATAACAGAGCGTTCATACGGTCTGTAATTGTATTTTCTACAACTTACCATTTACATAAAATAGTGAATTGAGCAATTGTTTTATTAATTAATTCTTTTAATATATACAGTTTTTATTTTATCGCAGGATTTACCATGAAAACCGTAAGATGTAGAATAATAATTTTAAGAGAAAATATCTAACAAACTTCTTTATTAATTAAATACTTGGTTTGAATGAAAATTTTTCCCATATTTTTATATAACTTTAATAATAATTCTTATTTTAATTCTAACAAATTCAAATGGTGACAAGTCTAATATTCACTTTCAATTCAAGCCAATTTCATTTAAGAAATAAATGATTTAATTTACATAATAATTAATAGTAGCGATTGGCTTGAAGACGGCAATATTTATGAATTATTTTTCGGGCATGATTTAAAAATTCTTTTATTACTTTAATTAAGTTTTTAACAAATCTTCTTAACTTTGTATTTCGTTGTATCAACTGACTATGAACATGTTGCCCTAGAAAAACCAACTACTTCCGTATATCGTTGATTTTTACCTCTCTTACCCAACAAAATCATCGTATCTGCGTTGTGTTTACTACTCGTATTAAATATTTCCATAAGTAGTCTTAATCCTGTTTAAAAAAAAAACTTAATATCCAATATTTTTTTACTCTTTGGTAGTTATTAAATTTCGCTTAATATCGTAGTTTAGTCTTAATCTGAAATTAATTTGAATTTATTCAAAGTAAATTAAACAAAATGATAAATTTGACTTCTGTTTATAGCTCTAGTAAAAATGTCCAACATCCTCATTATCAGCCGGAACGCCAGGAACGGCATCATCATAAATCCAAACGAGACGAAGATCATACGGAACATGTCCATGGCTTGAAATCGGCCATTATTAAGACAACAACGAAACTGCGTGATAAATCACGCAATAGAAAGGAAAAGAAATAAAAGAATTTATTTTCAAATAAAACACTAACCTTGACTAACTTTAGGTTTAAGTAACAGGACGATTTCATGATCGACTATTTATTTAAAACGATATTTTGTTATTGAAATTTTTTAAGCAGTTCCTCTGGTTGTCTGCCTACTCCTTGATATATATATATATATTTTTTTGCTATTTAATTCTAACTCGCACTTATGGCTTTCCAGCAGCATGAAATAAATGGCTGGTTTATATTCCCTAAAGCAAGTATTAATTGAACTATTAACGTACTTTTTCATTAGATTTATTAACTTTTTATGATACTCATACCATGTTATTATTATTTTATTAGAAATTTTAGATTAAAAAGATTATGTTGTATTTAAATGTGTGCGTTTGTTTTTCGATTGTTTGTCTTAAAGTATTTTAGAAGATGAAAATGATTAAATGAATTAATATTGTATGTTGATTTCTGTAATTTATTAAATGAAAATATTAATAAAAACAAAATAATAATAATAATGAAAATTTTTTATTTAAAAAACAATCCAGGTAAACAACCATGCTACGGACAGGAAATTGATGTAGCAATCATATAATGGTTGTTATTTTCAAATATTCCAAACATTGTTTTAGTCACAACAAGCAATTGACTTACTACACTTCAGCATTAAATATTTCTCCATTTAAGAATTCGTCTATCTCTAGACCAGAATCAAATGTTTTTCTTTATTTTACTCAAAATGCCGGACTATTAAATAAAAACTTCGTTTTTAACAAATCGGATTAAAAATATTTTTTTTGTTCTTTGCTTATCTCTTACAATACTATAATCTTTAAAAATTTTAATAAATAAAAATATTGAGATTTATTATTAAAACGTAGTATGATATTAATTACAAAACAAAATTTATATTTCAACACTTACCGAATTTTTTTATTTTTTTTATTATTATTTTTTTTTTTTTTGTATGACATCATATTCATGTAAAGCTTTATGATATTTAATAATTGGCTTTCTTATCTTAACTTTTCGGGTGATACAAAAGTTTTATAAATTTATTTCATTATACACAGGAAAAAACATTAGTTAGTTCCATGCTAAACACTATCATACTGTCACTCTTAGAGTTTTAAGTTTTATTTTCCAGAAAAAGATCATTATTTACTTATAAATTAATTTAAAAATTCAAAAGTTAAAACAGTCTTATAGAAATTTCTTATACGCTAAACATTTTTCAAGGACTATAAAGTTACACAGTTAAAAAAGGACATCTCAGGTACAAAAAAAAGTATTAACAAACAAAATAAAAGTAATTAATAAGGGTAAACTCTTAGGTTATTAATTAAAAACTAAACATTCTTAAAACTACTTACTAACTAATACTTAAAAGCTAAAGGTATAAGCAAAACAAAAATAATTAATGGTATAAATGGTATTATGTTCTACGCCCATAATAAAAAAGGACATCTGCATCCTCATAAAAAAGTATGGCACCCTTAAGAGTCAACAAATCCTCGGATGAAAATTATTTCGATATTCGAACGGCCTCCAAATTTTCAACTCTAGAAAAATATTCTCTAACCCTTAGAGATTTTTATATATTTAATTCCGTCCTGCATACAATCATGGTTAAAACTAAATGATAATTCAAAAATCTTAAAACTAGTTGGGTGTATTGTTTTAAAAAAAAATATTGAGAGTCCAAGTTTACAATACATTTCAATTTTAAAGTTTTTGCAGATGACAGCAGCATTAGCCATTCTTACTCATTTGACCATAGGCCAAATCCGTTGGAGATTAGGGCTATGAGGCAAAATATGGTCGAATCAATAAATCAAGATCTTGCAACAATCTCCGAATGGGGTCATGCGAATCGGGTCGATTTCAATGCCCGGAAGACTCAGTGCTGTATGCTTACGCATAAACGTATGACCGTACATGCTGCTCCATCTGTAATTATGGGTGATATAAATATTGAGGAATCCAAAGCTCTTGATGTTCTGGGCATGAAAATTCAGTGCGATGTTCGATGGTCTGAGCACATTTTTCATATCGCCAAAGAAGCATTCAAGTGCCTTGGTTTTTTAAGACGGTTTAAGAGATACTTCACCCCTTCTGATATCCTCACTATTTATACCACCTACATCCGAAAATGGAATACAAGTCTCCTGTATGGGCCGGTGCTTCAAAGTCTATTTTAAAGCTAATGGACCGAGTTCAGGAGAGGGCGAAAAGACTCATAGGTGACAATAGTGTAGCCAACTCTATTGACTCACTGGAGCATCGTCGCAACGTGGGATGTGTTACGCTGTTTTATCGTTACTTCAATGGACTGTGCTTTAATGAGGTACGGGAACATATTCCAGAGATCCGCTCTTACTCACGAGCAACACGTTCCTCATTAAGAGCACATCCATTTGTGGTCGATATAACAGCGAATCGCACTACGCATTACAGAAATAATTCGTTTTTTGATCCAACGGCTCGTATGTGGAACGAGCTCTCTGCAGATGTCTTTCCTGCCATACGCAGCGTGGAGAGATTCAAGTCGAATATCCATAAGCACTATTCCCGCTATCCTCCTCACCCTGTCCTATTTTCCTATTTCCAGCACAATGCACTGCATAAATAGGGGTCATCCCCTGAGTACTGGTCCATTTGCAAAAAAAAAAAAAAAAATAAATTCAATGCAAAGATATAATAAATTGTTTCCTTTTTTCATCATAAATTTGTTGCTTTCGAAATTTCCTGAAAATATTTTATAAAATTCTTTTTAACGTTTTACTGGGTAAAATAATTAATTTTACGTGTGACTTGTGGCCATTAAATATTCTTTTTAAGTCCCATATCCATGGCGATAAATTAAAAGCACTTCAGTAACGAAAGAATATCTTTGCCAGATTTCGCTACAAGATTTAATTTTCCTAAAAACACAAGTATTTCAAGAAACTCTTAAAATGATATTTACTTCCCATATCTACTTTTTATTTGGATTTTAGTTTAATTTCGAAAAAAAAGTTTACACAAATATTCCTTAACAATTTATAATTCATAATTATTTTTTTAATGAAACAAGTATTATAAACACTGAAATACATTTAAGTCTTTTAGCTCTATAAAAAGCTCTCCACTTCTATAAAAATACCCTTTGTTGCACGAAATTTCATTTTTTATAACAACAAATAACTTTCGCTTAGATAAAAGAAATTATCTTTTGCAGCAAATAAAGATTAGAGTATTATTAACATCAACACACTGTGAATTGGCCACATTAAAGTAGATAAAAGGTTCGGTGTGAAGCGCAGGCCTTTTCCATGGAGCAGAATTTTTTTTATATATAAAACTAATTAATACTGTATATATTGGACCTTTCCATTTACTTTATAAAAATATAATTTATTGGGCTTTGTATAATTTTTTTATAAAAACAACATTAGTAAATTCAATATTTTAAGGCCTTCATCAGAGGCGTTGAAATATTTAATCATATAAATTTATTTTTATAACAAAATTAACTAACACTTAAAAAATCAATATTTTGGTTTTTATATGCTATGATGAGGCAAGTTCTCATTTGTGCAGAGTTAAACCTTCCCCCCAACTCAAAAATTAGGTGTACCAGCCTACAGTTTTGAAAATAATCAATACCAACAAATAACAATAAAAATGATAATAATAATAATAATAATGATAATAACAATAACAATAATAATGCACTCGTGTAATTAAATGGAAAAGCCTTTCGGTCACAGTACACAATTGAAGGATATGGGTTGTAGCTCAGACTATATAACTCCGACCAGGAAATTGGGCTATAAACTGAACATTACTATGACGGTTCAATGATGAAAGAGAGGGTGGGTGCTGCGACTTATGGACTTCTTAAATATTCTAATATTTTGCAGTCAGAGATTTAATCAGTCAATATGACTGCATCAAAATCTTTGACACCGCAAACCCCGAATTCAGGCCTATATTGATTGTATATTGATTGTCAAGCTGCAATCAAAGCAGTTGCTGCTAATTATTATATCTCAATGACTCTACTGCAAGGACGTTATGAATGCATTATGTGCCGGTAGACTCTGAAAAGGGTTATAGACTCTGCTATTAAGTGGACACTATTGGACAGCTTCGTGTGCTGCTGTCAAAATGGAAAAGATGTAGTGAGGAAGGGAAGAGTTGAATGAGACAATGGAACACCTACAATGCCATTGTCCAGCTCTCTGCCGCACAAGATATAGAATTTTTGGAACTCATACTTTCCGGTATCTTGAACTTTTATTAAGAATAGGACTGTGTGATGTGTCGTTAGAAACGGGTACCATGAACTGGTATGCCAAACTGATAAATTGTTTGTCATCCACTGGACCACTTAGCTTATATTTTCTTTAAAATTTTGCGTCGTAATATTTCGATAAACTTTTCATTATTTTATATCCCAATATTTTGAGAAATTTTAATATTTCGCTTAAAAAATAAAATATAAAAAGAACATTTGATTAACAAAGTTCATTATATTCTGCTGTGTAGGTTGCAATTAAAGTTTAATTTATCCTTGTGGACTGACTTAGTAGCATTGGCCATGATTAATTTTTAATTTAATTATGTGACGAACATTAACCATTTAAACTAAACTGAGAAAAACATTTCAAAATCAAATTCGGTTTTCAATTATAAAAAAATAAAAATCAATAAAATCGAAAAATAAAAATCAATCAAATCGAATATAAGTTGTTTGTTGTTGTGTTTTTACAAAAATTATATAATTTTATATCTTTAGTAGTTCACAAGTAGAAAAATATCATTTAATTTTTAAAATTCTAATATAATATTGGGCTTTTGTATAAGTATATGAGTTTGAACGCTTTTAAAACATGATGGTTAAAGTCTACTGATGATTAGGTAAGCGGCAAGAAGATACAGGCATATAGACAACAAATCCAAATTTTTTTTTGGACAATTGGCTGAGAAAATACCCTAAAAAATCGTAATATGTATTATTTCAGATAAAATTTCTAATAACTAAAGGCATATCATACAAATTATGAATTCGATTTTATTGCTAAAATTTTATTAATTTTTTTATTACAAAAACTTGAAGAAAAAATTATTTTAAAAAATTTATATCACTTATTCTAAAATATTAAAACGTTAAAGCCCAATTTTTATGGGGTGCGCTCTTTTCATTTTTCTTCTGTATTATTAATGCAATTCATATATCGTAAATCTAATGTAAATTATTTTTGTATTAAACTGTTATCTAGACTTTGTCATATAAAAAATGACTAACTGATAATACGTGTTAAAACAGTTTTCTAAAACTGCGTCTGGCAAAAGCTTTTGTTTTTTGTTATCACTTAGACTTGTTGTTAAAAAGCTTTGACAGATAAAGCCATTTAAAAAAATATGGAAAATAGAGAAAAGTAAGAGTAATAAGATCGCCGATAATGAATTTTTTATACTGAACAAAATAAACCTGTGTGTACAAGAAATTAGAAAAATTTCAGATTTGTATAAATTTTTATTAAAACTAATAAAATGATTAGGTATTCTTCAGTAAAAAAATAGAAGTTGTTCTACAGGCAGGACATTACAATTGTTTTCATAAGAAATAAATATGACTCGATTATATTAAAACAAAATATTTCTTAAAATTTATATGAAAACAATATTTTTTTTTAAATTTTTGCGTTGCTTTCACATACGAAAAACAATCTGGGTATTAAAAAATTCTGGCACTTAGTAATATAAATAGCATATCAGTATTTCATATCAAACCAAAAATCGAATTTCCTTAATTAATTGAAAATTTGCAATTAATTCAAAAAAGAAAACTTTCGGAAATGCATTTTTACATCAAAATCTGTGCATTTTCACGACTTTGTTTGAAGTTATTTTTACTGAGAATCAAGACCATTCCGTATGACATCTAAGTTGTTCTTGGAGAATCACGTTTCATTGCTTCCAAAATATTCGCTAACAAATTTCGTTTTCACTATATCCAAATCATAAGCTATGAATATTATTGACTTCTTTAGAAGTTCTTTTTTACTGGGCTGTTAAACATGTCACGATAAAATAATATTCCCAAATTCAAGCTAAAGTCCAGTCGAAAAAAATACTAATAAAAAACTGAAATAATGCAAATAAAAATATTAATTACAATGTATAACGTGCTGTAGGATTGATTACATCTGAAGTATATCCGAAGAATAGTTTTTTCATTAAATTTTGAACTATACTTCAGATCCAATGACTAGGATCTAAAAAAATAAGATATTACACTGACAAGCTTATATAAAAATTACTGGAAAAGACCCAAAGCTTCTTTTCTAAATTCCATTTTTACTGGGCAATTTCCCATTAACGAAAAATGGTTTAGAAAACTACAAAATGGTATATAAACACCTAAAAAATAGCAAAATCTGAATTTTGTGAAAAAAGCACAGTGGTCAAAGGAAGAATTAACATCAATAATTGAAAGTAGATATCGATCGAATTTTCAAACAAAATTTTCTTGAAACGAAAATATGTCAATATCGAATGCCGTATTCGCCTCTAATTTCAGGTGAAACTTAATTCATAATGGGGGAGAGTAAGAGTTAAAAATAGAACAAATGACTTTCTCAATACAATGTGTGCATGTGCTTGTGAGAGCTTTGTTATCAATAACGGCTGACTGTAGAGTATACGATATAATAACTCTTCTGATATAGTTTTGACACCTGCGTAGTGTATGGCTGTTTATGTGTGTATGTACGTGTATGTATGCATGCATGTATACACATTTCGTTCTATTCGTATTTTTATCAGAGTTTTATGCCGCAAGCTATTTGTCATTTTATGTAGTTCAATATTGCGGCTTAGTTGAATTCCACGTGCTGTTACTGTTAAACGTTTTTACAATTATTTAAATAAAACCACAAAAAATCAACTGTAGACAAATACAAACAAATTTCGAAATAACTAACATATTTGTTTATTTTACTGTATAAGTGGTAAAAACCAATAAATTAATTAAAGAAAAAATAAGTAAATGAATATTGTTGAATGTGAGGTTTGATTTTTAACAAACTTTTTTTTAAAATTAAGTCAATGTTTCAACAATTCTTTAGGTGTCTTACTCGGGTTGGCTTGATGATGTAATAAATTCGAATATGTTTTCAGTAAATGAAATTTTTTTTCAAATAATCAAATAAAAGAATAATAATCAAAAGAAAATATCAACAAACAAATAATTTTAATGTTGTTGAAACAATTTATAATCTATTAAATAAGTAAATAGTTTTAATAAAGAGCTTAGTTCTCCTTTACTCTCAAGGGAAATTTGCAAGAATAACTACCATATTTGAAACTAGAAATTAATTGTTTAGTTTTTGAAATTATTTATTTTTTTATATTAAAATATTTCAAACTTTTAGCATGTTATGGAATTTTCCTATACCAAAATGAAAAATTATTTAATTCTTACAAAATTTAAAATGATAAGGAAAAAATCAAATAAAATGTTCTTAAGTATACCCGTAAATAACAACGTATAACATACTCGTACATGGAATAAAAATATTTAATCACTAAGCAAATACTTGAAATATTCATGGCTCTCTTGAATAACCGTATATGTCAAAAAATATTAGTAAAGTTTTAATTTTTTTTTTAATTTTTACTTTGTAAAATATCACGTAAATATAACATACTTTTTTCATAAAAAATATCTGGAAATAATCTACGCCTGATTCAAATCAAAACTCTGAAATGTCTCTTTTTCAGTATAAATAATTACTATAAAGCGAAAAATTAAATTAAAAGAAATAATGAAATAATTCATTGGAAACGTTAAAAAGATAAAAAAAATATCATATAAAATAGCAACGCATATAGTGCTAAAACTATTCGAATAAACATAAAAAAGCCACCATATTTTTTCTATTTAAAATTTTTGGTCCATATTATTTGGAACCTTCTTGAAAATTTTTTTAATAACCTCAATAATAAGCGGGAATGTGTGTATAAAACCAAAACGGTTTCCCCAACGTTTCCAGAACTAAATAATTAATATTTCAAACAAATCAAATTTGCCATCAATAGCTAAAAATGAACCACTAAAAATCGAAATAAGTGGTTTTTCGTAAAAATCAAATTTTTTGGATCCTTGAAAACTTTGTTTAGAAAAAACTAATTTGTTTTTAATATATATAATAATCATATTTATTATCTATGAAAATAACAATGTATGTGCTTGAGAGCTAAAAATGAAAAGTATTCGAACAAACGTACAAGTTACTTTATCCGCACATTTTTATATCTAAGTGAATGGTATTACAAGTATTTTCAAATTGCCATCAATAACTAAAAATCGTTAACAAAAACAAAAAATGTGTATGCGTTTGAAAAATTTTTTTTGAAATGAACCGATTTGGTTTTAATGCCACAAACTCAAAGAAAAAAATTACTCATGGGATTTTAAATATATCCACACCAATATAACCCTGTTAAGTTATAAGAAACATGAAGAAAGAGTTCAAGTTCAAAATTAATGCGTATGTATTTATATAGTACATTGAAGCTCGCTTATAACATACGACGTATATAGCAAATTTTCGTCTATAATGAACATATTCCGTCTTCAACAGCTTTGTACAATATATTACATTATTATGATTATTACAACGAACTATGTTTGTAGCAAATTTCCTCATACGAGTATAACGAAGTTTTCTACAAATGTTTGATAATTTTTACGTTAAATATTCTTTTTAAAAGTAATATCGCCAAGCTTTTCCGCCAATTTTCTAGACCATCAGAATAATTAATTATCATTATATTTCATAAGAACTTTTGTTTTTACACGGTGTTTTTCATTATCGAATGTTAATTATTACGTTGTTCGTTTTCTAAACACTTTTCCTCATTTAAAATATTTTATTTCACAATGAAGCGTAATTAAGAGAGCCAAAGAGATCTCGTAAAGATATACTTAGGTTTGTACCGGTTGTAAATACAGTAGAAATCAGTTAATTAATTAACTACCTCTCTCTCTCTCTCCCTCTCTCTCTCTCCCTCCCTCTCTCTCCCTCTCTCTCACTCCCTATCTCAGCTGCAAATAGTTAATGGCCAATTTGAATTTCGATATTGCCAACTAGTATCGTCTCCCTATTTCTTAGTTTTAATATTGTTTTTTATAACACAGTGGCCTCCCGATAATTCGTAATCGCAGGGGACCGTCTATTTCTTACGAATTATAGAGGTTTTCGATCTAGCGGGGTTTCGATTTAACGGGGTTAAAATAAAATAAATACGAACTGATGGGTATTTTCCATTTATTTACTAAAGCGATAAAAAAACGCAAAAAATCAATTGTTAAAAATTAAATACAAAATAATTAAAATAAATACATAAAATAGCAAATTCATTTACTTAGCGTAAAATACGTGTAATTTTAATAGCAAACAAAACCCAATAAAATTCATTTTCTTAACTCAAAATACATACATACTTATTTACATTATCTAATATTAATTTTAAAAAATTAGTGATTTGCATTTGTTTCAGACTTTTCTCACGGAGGTTGTCCAAGGTATTTTTTATTTTTATTAAGGAATTAAAAATTTCTTCGTCCATAGTATGATTGGAGACATAAAATCTTAATTTATTAATTGCCAATTTTGCCTCTTTATTCGTCATTAAGGGAACTTCGCTGTTGCCACTGATAGCGAGGGAACCAAAATGTATGGAAATTTTACGAATTAACGAGATTTTTTCAAGGGACCGACAATTTATTACGAATTATCGCGAATTAGGATTTATCGGGGTACGAATTATCGGGATTTGACAGTATTATATTTTTATAATAATATTATATTTATATACACACATACATTTACATATACTTTAAATTCTTCGACAGTGATACAGTGCACCAACGATTTTTTTTGTAGTTATTGTATATTATTTACATATTTATTTATTGAAAACATGGAATATCGGTCATTTATTTCTGTAGTCTTTAAATTTATATTCTGCATAAATTTTTAATAATTTATTGCATCAATGAAAATCGTTTCGTTGTTTAAAAAATGTATATTTTTTAACAAATCTGTAGCATGTATATGAAGAGCGATGCAAACTGCCGTTTGCTTCCTATTTTCCACCAATAGCTTATATCCATACATACATACATATATACGTACATACATATGTATATAAAAATTATTTCAAATATTGATAAATTTCCATATTACAGGTACAAATAGAAAAACTAAAGCTTTTCAATGTTGTTGTCTAATAAGTACATTTACATATATACTCATTTACTATTAAAGTGTTAAAATGAGACACTTGTGCTAATAAATCATTGATAAATAATGAAAGCAACAGCAAAAAATAAAACAACATAAAAACTTTAACAAATTTGATAGTAACAAACAGGTGCACAAAGTGGTTTTCAATTTTTTTGGCTTCAAAAGTCCAACGAAACAGTGGAAAATTCATATATTTTTATTAAAAAGTCAGAGCAAGAGTTCTTTATATGATGGCTAGATCTGTTTTTAACTATAGATACAATAAAATAAGCCATGGCTAAGGCATCCCTATTTCTATGAAAAAGCTATAAGCACTCTTGACGAAATATCCAAAAGTATGACTTTAAGATGTAATAAAACTTTATAGGCTTTTATTATTGGGTCTGGCAAAATTTTAAGTGAGTTACAACACTAAAAACACTGCTAGGGGCCTCATTTAAGATTATAATATATGATACTAGCATTAGCCTTCAATGAATGATATGAATCTATTCCAGATCAAATAAACTACTAAGCTCAAAAGTTTTTTTTTTTTTTTTTTTTTTTTTTTTTTTTTTTTTTTGTTAAATCTCTTCGATGGAATCAGAATGGATGAATGGTATATTATTTAAGCGAAAATATCAATTATCTGACTACGAGATCAGGTCCATAAGTCCAAGGGTTTTTGAATAAAACACATGTTACTGGAAAAAAACTATTTTGTTTTTCAACCCACTGTCCTTTGAGCTCCATACACTTTGTGCAACGATTCTTTAATTTTTTATTCCTTCAAAAAAGAAAGGTAATTTCGTCATTGGAGTCAAATCTTTTTCGACCGAGCCATTTCTTCAGATTTAGAAACTAGAAATAGTCACTTTCAATCTCCGATCGGGCGATACTATATATTAACTTTTTTTTAGTTTTTTCGGGCATCCATATCGTTCGGCATCTTCTGTGCTTGGACGGCCACAACGAAATTCAATAAATCACTTTTTTAAAGAGTTTTTTTATCAAGTTTTCGTTTGGTTTAAAATTTGATTTGTTTTCGCAAAAACTAATGCTTAATGACCACACGAAATTCACTTTTTTCTATTTTATCAAAGAATGGGATCCCCTTGATAGTGTGGTCAGGGTATCTATAAGGCCCATCCCACTGTTCGCTCAGATTTAATATGACATTAAGACTAATGGTTCAAACATTTTCCTAACATAAGTAACATGCCCTACTGCCACCTTCACTTTGCGACCTATCACTTTCAAATGTCTTCATACTGCCTTCCCACTGTTGGCTCAGAGTAACTAAAATATTGGGACAATATAACAAGGAGCTGTTTCTCTTCAAATTGGAAAATAACAAGGTCTCTTATGTCTTCTATAAACGGTTAGATTAGTAGAGATTAGTATTAGAGTACATATAGGACCACTTCAGCCCTTCAGCCTTCCTTAATAAAAGGAAAACTTTACTCCAACCAGTCTTATAATCTATAAGTTGGGTAACATTAAGCAGTTCTTTTGAAATTAAAATTAATAAATTTGATAATTAAAGATTTGCTTGTAATGCGCTTAGCAGTATATATCAATTTTGTACTATAATCTTTACCTATCGCTTGTGGCCATTGGTGGAGGTAGAGATATTTTGCTGAAGGAGAAAGACTGCATTTTTGGCTGGGTATTACAAAAAAATAGTTCAATTCTTGGATATTTTAGGAGGGTAAAAAATTTCTACAACAGTGCATATGGCTGCTCCTTAATGTTTTTACAACTTTTTTAATTGCCTGAGTATATATAAACCAGGTCGAAATTCGAAGTTTTTTTAGAACTTTGAGGTACTTTGGTGTAATTATCTCAAAGCTCTAAGCAAAAACAAGAGAACTCGAAAAAATTAATAGTTCAAATGAATTAGTCTGTTTTGTCTTTTAACACGGTATATCGATTTTATTTTTGTAGATTAACTTAATTGGAAATTAAGAGATGGCTTTGCTGACGGGAACCACAAATTACATTAGATATGTTTTACTTGGTTTCAATTTAGTATTTATGGTAAGTTGGTGAAATTCTTTTTCATAAAAATTGTTATTTATTTCAGTCGATAAAAGATAATTTTTTACAAAAACTTATTATCTAATCAATTTTTTAACGAAAAGAATAAATAAAAATTAAGCAAATAAGTATTCCTTGTATACAAACACATATGCACGCTTAGTGGTTGTTTTGTACTATACAACCATATCTATAGTCAATCATTCGACAAACACTTACTTTTAAAAGTCCATGTTGAGAATAACGTTTTCTTTATCATATGTATGTAAATTGATAGGGTAACATTAATTCGTAGATATCATTTGACGTTTGTTGAAGTTTATGAATGTCATTCCTATAATCAAATTTTTTTATGCATTTCCGCTTTATCTTTTGATCGCCATATACATTTGTGTCATTTTTTTTATGAATCACACATTTTTAAAATAAATTTTATGAAATTACTGCAAATATCTTGTGTTTTCATTTGGACATCTGTGGAATATTTTATAACCACTTTTCAACAGTCCAAAAAAATTTTTCTACAAAGTACATAAATGGTTTTTTTGCCAATTAATATGAAACAAGCGAACCGCTCTAGTTGTGAAAGATTTTATAACTCCAAAATAAAAACATTAATCACAAAATTTATTGTTTTTGTATATAAAGATTTAGAAACTAGACAGAAAATTATATATAATTTGGATTTCTATATTTTATGAGAAAACTAGGCAAGTGCCATTATGTGCTTTAAAAAATTTTCTTATGATCTTATTTACGCATTGCAACGAATGCAACATCTTTCCTATTCCTCCTGTCGTTTTAACAATTATCTTTTTTCAAGAACAAACACCTCTGTTTAATGTGGTATTTTTCTTCTTGATTGAACTTGGAACGATTTTCCGTCATCCAGAACAGGAACAAATCAACCAGTTCACAAGAGATCAAAACAGGATTTCCGGAAGACCTGAGGAAACTCAGGTAACCAGTACACTCGCACACATAGGAAAAAAACGGTTAAGCATTTGCAACAAAAGGGATGACGACTGAACGTATTAAAGCACATGACAATACAAAATCTGAAAACGTTTGACGGAGGAATAATAAATGATCAGTAAACACCTGTTTCCGATATTATATTCAAACCATTAACACATTTTTATAAAAATAAAAACAATAGCCTAATAAAAGTCACTAACGCAACTAACGTGAACAACGCAACACGTGACCAAAATAAGAGAGGAAGCCAGAAACGAGCAATTACAGATTTCTACGTATACAGGGCAACTAAGCATCCACGCATTTAAATAGGGAACACCAAAGCAGGGACATGGGCGTAGCTAGGTATGGGCCTAGAGGGCCGTGGCACCCACCTAATTCTATAATAATTTTTTTTACATGCATACAATATAAAATTATTAAAAAATGCACAGGGTATTGTGGAGGTATTGCTTTTTTCTATTCAAGAAATCACAGCCAATTTAGGAATAGAGATGTCTCTTCCAAGGATAGTCTCTCGTCAAACGCACCGTTCAAATCCCCCATTTTCATCACCTGCTGAATACTGGAAGCGATCTATATACATTCCTTGTATAAATTCTTTAATTTCATCACTGGACAGAAGATTTAATGAAGAGAATAGGCCAGCGTTTGCAATTCATTGTTTGCACCCATCAAACATGCTTTCTTTGAAGCTGGAAGAGCTTAAAGATGCCACAAAAACGTTTGAGCATTTTTATGAGTTAGATGATTTGGAAGGAGAAATTGAGCTTTGGTATAATTCTTGGCAACAAAAAAATGGGTAAAGACGAATTAGTAGCCGACTTAGAGCTGGCGAGTATTTTCAAAGACGCTGGATTATTTTATCCAAATATAAGGAAGGCGTTATTAATTTCATTGCCACAGCCGTGCACCACTGCAACTGTTGAGCGGTCATTTAGCACTTAAGGCGAGTAAAAACATGGTCGCGCTCCACAATGACTGAAGCTCCACGCAGATTACTCCTCAAATAGATCGAAATTGTAATAATCATAAAAAATCATAATCATAAAAATCATAATCATAAAAATCATAATCATAAAAATCATAATTTTCGTGGCACCACCCTATTCATATCCTGGCTACGCCCTTGAGCAGGGATGAGAACAAAGATAGAAAGACAAAGACACGGGCAAACGAACAAAGATGGATATTTGTCACGAATAAATCTGGAGATATGCAGAAAGACACGGCGGGAACAAAGCGGACTCACATAAACGAAAGAACTATAGACTAGGATAACGAACAATAATAATACGTTTTAGTAAGAAAAACAATACTGAAAGTGGCACAAAGCCCAAGTCAGTCTATTTACAACCCAAATTAAAGGTGGAATGAGTGAAAATCGTTCCAAAGTTACTTTTGTCAGCCTCTAAATTTTCTGAAATCCAAATTATTTCTCTTTATTTTCTACAATTTTACAAAACGCAAATCAATAGTTAAGAAGTTGTATATTTATTACCACATATTTTGCCGTCAGTACCCACTATGCAATACCCATGCGTATACATGATAAAATGGGGTGCATCACTCATACGCAGTCATACACGATAAAATGGGAAATATTACCCACAGGCAGTCATACATGAGATAGTTGTGTACGAGTGTATAAATATGTATGTATGCATATGTAGGTTTCTTCAGAAATTGTATCGATTTTAGTTTTTTTTACATATGCGTCATATATTTAATTCCACAAATGACAAATTAATAATTACGAGTGTTAGTATTTAGGCTTCCCCTGCGGGGAACAGAGACATGTCTGGTTATAGTTCCAATAATTTATATCAAAAATACCAGTACGGATAGATTAAATTTAATTATTTGAACGGTTTACGGTTTGCTTACTAGGTTTTCGCTGTAAAACTCTTTTTCTCAAATATAAAAAAATTAATTTAAATCGTGTCTTTAAGAGGAACATATACGGAAATGATGTCCAATATAGTATCCAAATGTTATTGAAAAAGTTTTTCCTTAAAAGATATTACTACTGATATTATCTCGATTAATTTGCTAACAAAATTATTGTTTGTTGTTGGCTTAGTTGCTTCTAAGCCTCTATTTCATTGGCGCTAACCAAATCATGCAATAAAATTAAGATGAATTTTTTATTTTTCAGTAAAAAAAGTGGCTAAGCGAACGCATATGAAAGTCATGAAACTTGCAATACAAATGTCATAATTCTTATCGAAAAAAAATTTTTTTTGCAAAATTTTTAAATTTTTTCTACCCAAAAGATTAATTAAAAATTAAATTTTCTAAGACAAATTTAATTTAATTTTTATAATACTTAATATTGAAATTTATTATTTGGGATATTCTCCCCAACTAATCGTTAGAAACAATTAGAGTTTTTGCAAAATGCATAGAAAAAATCAAAAAATTTTTGAATGTTTTCAAACTGCTTAAACTTCACTGACGATTTGGTTTTAGCAACCAATGAAATGTCGGCATATGAAGAGCTAAAGCCACAACAAACATTTTTTGATTTTAATTTTGCCCTGGAAAAAACTTATGAAGAAAAGGATTCAAAAACGAACGACTTAAAAGTGGCTAAACTTAATTAATATTTAATTTTCAGATACACATTTGAAAGACGATCGTAAACCAAAAAAAAAAAACATATAAACCAAAACAACCAAATTTTTTGATTTATTATGAATTTTTTTGCTTCATTGGAAGCTCATCCATTAACTGATCTTTTCAGCACACTCTAACATGCTGGAGAGTTTCCAGTATGCTCGAAACTTGCTAATGTAACACCAATACCCAAAAAGGGAGAGGGTAAAAACTGTGAAAATTACCACCCAATCGCAATTCGCTCTGCGCTACAAGTTACCTCGCAGAGAAATGATATCATTTTATTGAGGGAGCTGTTGGCTGAAGTAGCAAGCGCGTTGACTACAAAGCAATTGCTGACTGAGAACCTGGATTCGATCCCTGTTCAAGACAGGCTATTAAATTAATATCATGAGTTTTTCTGATTTATTTAGTGTGCCGTTGTGCTAATTTTTGTTGGACTGTCTAAGGGATGAAAGCATAGCACTGGTCACTAAACAGTAACAGCGATTGGAATCTACTCTTCTACGCTAATTTTTACTATATTAAATTTATAATAATATAATTTCTTGGTAATTTTATCTCCAATTTTTCACATTTGACTTACATGGAATAGCACGTACTCGATCAATTAGAAAATAATTGTTAATTATAATTGTTAATAATAAGCTGTAATGCTTTTATTACAGCTTATTATTACAAGTATCCAAATAAATTAAGAGACCCGGACAAAATCAACATCCTTTTGTTGACTTGTATAACTTTTCAATTATTTATAATTGCAAAATTTAGCAGCGGAAATTTTAAATACCGCGTTTTTTCAATGCAATAAGCTCAAGTCCATTTTTCATTAGCCTCTTTTTTTAGTACTTTTTGTTCAATTTTAGTGCAAAATGAAAGTTTGACTTCCTCCACATTCTATTTCCTGCTTCACAATGAAAATTTAAGGATTTTGTTACTGTCTATAATCGCTCTAATAAATTAGGATATTTTAGATTGTTTTTTTTTTCAATTACCCCTGTTGGGAGCATATAGCTTCTACAAAGCATTTCCATCTTACACGATTTGTTGCAGTTGTAAGACGGCAATGTCGTAATTCGTCTCGTACGTTTCAATTTATTCTTTGGCCGACCATGGCTTCTTGAGTCTTGAGGGCTCCACTCTAGTGCCATAATTGTTATACTGTCAGAATTCTTTTTGATAGTATAGCCGATCCACCTTTATTTCCTACATTTTATTTGTGTTAGTAGTTAGTTCCTCGTTGGTAAGGTTCCAGAGATTGGTGTTGCTGATATTGTTAGGCCAGAATATTCTGCATATGATTCTGAGGCACTTGTTGATGAACGTTCGATTGTAACATTTGATAAATAAATTTGTATTTATAACGAAACCTTTTAATATTTTATCTTTTCAGCTGACGGGCATTATTTTAATAGCCGTGGGTGTTGGTGTTGGTGCCGTCTATCACGATTATGATTTATTTCTAGTACGAAAATTCTTTTCGATACCAACATTCCTAATCGTTATCGGTGCAATTGTGATTGCCTTCTCTTTCTTTGGTTGCTGGGGTGCTTTGAAAGAAAACTATTGCTTAATCCTAACATTCTCTGTACTCCTGGGCTTAATTTTCATTTTGGAACTGGCAGCTGGTATTAGTGGCTACGTTTTAAGATCTGACGCTGAAGGTCTTATTAAAGATACTCTCAACGATAATATGAAACAATACAATAATACAAACGCAAAGGATGTAATTGATTTATGGGACTATATGCAGAGAACTGTAAGTAGTTCTATTCAAATTAAGGATATGACTTTCTTTTGAAGCCAATGCAAATTTTATTAAATGAATAATTTTAGTTTAATTTTTAATTTTTAATTTTTTTGAGATTCTTGTAGCAAAGTCTATGATAAAAATTAAATTCACCATGGGAAAATAGATTTCATACTTCTGCTGTGTTAAATTATTATTTTTTCGACAGTATAAAATTTAGACCTTTTTCAAAAAAGAACCATAACCACTCGTGGACCTTTATTACAATAGACTATTATCTTTCCATTTCAATTTGCTTACTTTTTTTAATGTTTTACTTAATTTTTTTAGTCAATTTTATGTGTATTTTTGTCGAAAATTACACTAAGCCTCAGGACTGTGAAAGCTTTACTTATCAGAGGATCTTATTAGATGTTTTTTATACACGAATCTTATTTCATAATTATTTTTACAAAATTAAGGTCTCCTATTACAAGGTGGTGCAAATGTAAAATTATTTGGTAAAATATTTGCACGCATGCTCTTTTAATTGTATGATGATGATAATAAATCTCTCTTTTAAGAAAAAGCAAATTTTCACTCTAGATTACATGATTTTAATGAAAGTAATGTAAAAAACAAGATGGTGCAAAAGTATTGTCATATATAAACTACCAATCATTTTTCTATAAATAAAAAGATCTGTTTTTATAAAAGTTTATTTGAATGAGTAAAATTGACAACATCAACTGGAGAAAAATCTATCGCTAAAATTACCACCTCCCGAATTGATGCATAATGGTGCACGTTTTACGGTATTTCGAATTGTTGCAACATCTGGTTCCAAATTAGTGATTTCTTTTCCAATGTTAACTTTCAAAAAAAAAACTCTCCAACGGCGATCTGGACTGCCAGTTCAAATCTCCAAAACGGGAAATCTATCGAAATGGAAATTGGTTTCTCAAAAATTTACATCGTTGCCCGAGCTGTGTTGGACTTTGCTTCTTCCTGTTGAAAACAACAATGAACGAAACCCCATATAGCGAATTGCAGCAAAAAGAACCAGTCTTTAACGCTCATCATTTGCGGTTGCGGTAGCGCCATCGGTGTCTTCAAAAAGTAAAGTTCAGTCACTTATTCACCGCAAACACCTCAACGCACTATCAATTTGAAATGTTGCAATGGCTCTTAATGCTTTTTGTGTTTTTATGTATCTCTGAAATGCAAATGTTGGTTATCAATATAACCACTTAAATGAAAATGGAGGGCTTGTGGCTCATTATGATTTTTGGTATGAAATCACCCTTCTTGCATCAAATTCAGACTATGACAGTAAGTTAACCTTGTCCGGCGTTCAGAAGGCAGAAATTCGTAAGCAATTTTCACTTTATAGAAGAATATTTTCAAAACTTTGAACTAAATTCGTTGCAACGAATGTCTTCTTATGCCTAATTATGTGCATCGTTCCCTCGTTGATGTTTGTAAATTATTTCTGACGTCATCTGCATCAGCTGCGATGATTGACTGATTGTTTTTGTAAACTTACATAGAAATTTTGTTCAAGTATTTTTATTAGAAACAAAAAGAAAGTAATTCAGGAAGTAATTGTGTATATCAATTATTAATTACAGAAAAATTATGTTTTTATGAAAATTTATGGTCGTTATTATTCCACACAAAAAAAATGATTTTCAGATATTTAATAAATATTTTGTCAGCTCGATTACCTAAGAAGTTGATAAAATGCTCTAATGGATTCTTGGAAGTAATGAGACTGGAAACGGACAGAATTGGTGAAACCTCCACTTACGAATATCGAAGTGAAATCGGGCGGCAAATTGCGGTATTCGACTTCGAAAAGAGTTTTAATATATTTCAAGAAGATTTGCTTAATCGAAGGCTTTAGTTTGCCCCTGTAGTCCCCAGTTTAATTATTATTATAGTTAGTATTAAAATTATTCGTATACTGCACACAAAATTTAACCAATTATCCAACTAACAAGTTTCTAACAACTGATTATAAAAGAGGGGACCAAGGAAACATGAACATGTATCAGCAGGCTTATACTACGAGGAGCATTTTTATTAAACATTTTGAGCATATAAATCTACATTTTAGTCGTCAGTATTTTCGATTTATTGATGGTTCTGTATCCTTTCGTGAATAAAGTAATTGAATTTCCTTCGAGAACAAATACAAATGTGAATTTTCAAAATGCCAAATACACGTGCATATTTTATGATCTCATCCAACAGGATCAGTCATTAGAACTTTGTTAATATTACTATCATTATTGTTATTATTATTAATTTTATTTTTTTGTTATATCCTGCTATTAATTTAAGCCTAAGGATATTTTTAATATATATTTATTTTCGATTTATATATTTCGCTTACCTTTGGTAGTATTAAACAAATATTTATTTATGTACTTATATATATTTTCTTTATAATTATTACATAAACTGATATATATTTTAATTTAGTTCACATGCTGTGGAGTTGAGAGTTATAAGGATTGGAATAAATACTTCCCCGGAGAACTGCCTCTTTCCTGCTGTAGAATACCAAATGGTATTGTTGGTAACTTCAGTTGTACCGTTGATAATGAAGACATCAATCGCTACTCTCTAGGATGTCTCACTGAATTCTCTAACTTTATTGCGGCTCATGCTGTCAGCTTAGGGGCAGCTGGTATCGCTATTGCCGTCATCCAGGTTTGTTTACAAGCATATTGTAATAAAATATTTTTCTAATTTTTTTTCTTTTATAATTTAGTTCTTTGGAGTTTTGTTTGCTTGTTATATTGCTCGTGAGATTAGAATTCGGAATGGTATCACTGGTTTTATGGGTTAAGCTCAAAAACTTCGTCAACGTTTTGAAATTATTAGTCATTTTTTTTTTAATAAGTTGTACTAAAGTTTTAATTTTTTTTATTGATTTATAATGTCTTGCAAAACTTTTTTTGTAATTGTTTGCAAATGAACTAATAAAAATATTAATAAATAGATTTACTGTTGTTTCTGTTCATTATATTGTAATTTAGACGTTGAAAATTTTACCGTCTATTAGTTTTCTATAGAAAAATTTTGACTTTTAAATACTGTATCAAAAATTTTAGCGCCAACGGTATCAATAAAATATTTCTGGTATCAATAATCTTGCTATAGACAAATTTTAATATCTCATTGTAGTAAAAAAAGTTCTTACACTGTACATTTAAAAAATTAATATTGTAAATTTATATATATATATATATATATATATATATATATATATATATATATATATATATATAGTTAGCCTTTGCTAAATCCTCCATCATGACTCTCATATGGCGAATTGGGAACGCTCGCCATATTGATTCAATGATAGGTGCTGGGAAAATAAAGTACACGCGGGTAATAGAAGTCTAGTCCTAAAAATAACAGCTATTTCTCTAGTATCATGAGGGAGTGAAAGTTAAGTCGACTGCTGCGGTCAAAAATGAAAAGCGGACAGAGTTGTGGCAAACACGAAAACTGTGGGTGTACAGCAGAGGTAAAGCGAAGAGCACTCTTTTGTCCTCTAGAAAGCAGTTGACTCTCATTATATGAATCAATACATTTCAATACAATACTGCATGTAAGCCTGTTTGATAGATTATGTTGACAGCCCCAAAACCAGAATCGGGTGATTGAGGTTAATCATTCTATCATCTTAAAAAAAAAAACTTATTAACCAAACCTCTACAAATTCTTTTAAATATCGTAAATTTTTAGAGAAATTATTCTATCGAAAAATTTTTATAATTTACAATTTACTGCGACATAAAAAATTATATAAATTGCAATAGTAAAATGTAGGTATATTTTTTGTAGAAAATAAAAATTAAATTATCATGTTTTTATATAGAAAAGATAAAATTTCCTGAATTTTCAAAAAAGTCACATTATTAATTATGTAACAATAAGTGGCTGATGAACATAAAAATAAAGTTTTCGGCATTTCGAGGTTGTGCAAGTATAACAAGGATATTCTAAATAACCAAAAAAAATCAATAACTAAAATTATGTATTTGATATGAAACTTTTGTTGTGGGCAAACAGCTTGTAAACAAAAGATCCTTGGAAACCAGCGTGGGAACTAAATAACACTGGCAAAAAGCTTAATTTTCAATTGCCATAAATGAAATATAAAGTGCTTAATCTAAAGTGCTTAAAAACAGGGAAGGAATGATAATCGGACTAAAATTTAAAAAAAATATACATCAATAATATAATTAAAAAAAGTAAAAAAAATTTCACAAGTCATATTCTAGAAAACAAATTAATCACGCCCCAAATTATAGTGGAACTGTATAAAAATGCTATAGTAGAGAACATACATAATGTTATTATGTTTTTATATACTCCAGGGATAATTTCGTTTAAGTGATACTCGTACAAATGTTCAAAAAAAAACTGTCCAAAAATTTATAAAAAAATTAAAAAAAGATATATATATGTGTGTGTGTGTATGTCTGTGTAGATTATATATATATATATATATATATATATATATATATATATATATATATATATATATATATATATATATAAATTAAAAAAATATATACATGTATTTTAACAATTAATCTATAAATAGCTATTTCAAATTATTTATTTAAGAAATATTTTTATATTTTCATATTTGTTCTCCAAAAAACTCTTGAGACTCAATCTGGTAAATGTTGCTAAAATTTATAAATTACGAATTAAAACTTTGCCTTATCACATCGTTTAAAAGCTTATTTATCTTTATCTTTTGTCTTCAAGAAAATAATAAACAAACAGTTAAAATCATAATAGATAAGGTTGAATAGAAGAATATGAGAAATGCTAAACAAACAAAAATTAAACCTACCTACAAAGGGTTTTCCAATAAAAAGTGAGTTAATTTTCAATTCAATGGCGGCTACGGTATCAATAACATTATTTATTATATATTTCCTATATATTAAGAAAACACCTTTCATCCATTTCGGAGCTTTTCAAAATTTTTGGCATCGATTTCTTACAGAATATTTTTGCCTATTTTTCGCTTAACAACATATTTTTGCATATTACTCTTCTCACAGCATATTTTTTCTGAGAGATTTTTTAAGAGTATTATTTCCTTTTCGCTCCATGCGTATTTAAATAATTTTTATTGAAGCAAGAAAAAAATTTATTATATTTTGATTTTATATTATTTTAAACTCATAAAAGTTTTGCATTTGGTTTTGTATGAGTAACTCTACTGGCACTGGTAATTCTTATTCATACGAAGTCAAGACTTTCCATGGTGAAAATTAAGGGCCTATTCGCTAATGCCTTTCCTTTTAAATTATTATTATTATTAAACATTTTATTACTATGATACGTGCCATTGGATTCAGTTAAAATTGGTATAGTTGAAAAGCGTTTCAATAGCTTATCTAAATGCTTTAGCTTCTTGTGGCAGGTATTATGAAAATGGATTTTTCTTTTTGTTTTATTTTCTTACAAAAAATCTAAAACTATGTCATCTTTATTTGCTGAAAATTTTAAAATACACTTTCAAGTGATTGAAAAATTAGGACTATTTCTTTACTGCGAAATAAAACGTTTTCATATAAATAGTATTTGTAAATATCGAATTAAAAAATATGTTGGAAAATATTAACTATATATTTTATATATAATGTTTTTGCAATCTAGATCTCATATTCCATATTTCTGATTGCCCTACTTATAAGAAATCCCCATAGAAAGACACACTTCATACCTCATAGTGTATATGTTGAGAGGGTACTTTGGATTAATGGCCAAGAAAATTTCATAAGGATTTGCCATTGATAATTACTACCTTCTTGATATCATAGCCAAGACTGAGTATATATATTTATATTATTAATTTTAATCGCTTACAGAGAGAAATAAAATAGTTCCGGCGAAATAAAATAGTTCTAGTGGGTAAGTTTTTGACTCCCCGCATTTTGATGCACCAATAAAATCAAAGTAACTGGAACCGCCAAAAAGGACATGCCCTGCGCAGGAATGGTATACTAGTACATAATTACATACTGAGGTATTTGAAATATAAAAAAGTAATAGTGTCCTTAATAGCCCAGATACATCCCGTCTTAATACATTTTCACATCAAAAAACATTTATTGGAAAACCCTTTACGTTATATACCAACAAAAATATGTTTTCACAAAAAAGTTAAAATTTTTTTAGTTAATATCCATCACTGCGACAACAAGGTGTTTTTTAACAATAACAGAAGTTCTAAAAAAAAGTAACAACAAAGCAATATATGTATGTATGATGAAATTATTTGTAGTATATTTGTATGTATATCTTATTTGTATGTATATCTTTTTTAAATTTCAGCTAAAATTCGTAGCAATCATTTTATAAAATGGCCTCATCCGGGGAGTTGCAACTAAATTCTGGCATGCGTTGCGCTAAGTACATGTTACTCATTGTCAGCTTTTTGTTTGGCGTAAGTATTACTTAATTAAATTTATCACTTACGGCCAAATTGTCTATATATTTTTCTGGAGAAGAGTTTTCTTCTTCTAATTTCGTTAAAACTAATCACATATGGTGGCTGCGGTCAAAACCCAAATTTTATTAGTTAAACTGAAATAGTATGGCTTATATATTTCGTAAAATATCTCTAGCCAAGCATCCATGTAAAATAAATTGTCGCCTGCTTTAATTCTGCTACAAATGTTTTTCTCAAGGTCAAGGTTTTCAAAAGAAAAACAAAACTTTATTAAAACAACTTACAAAAAATTTATTATTTTGTAAGACAAACAAATAATATTTTAAAGTAATAAAACAATTTCGGCTGTAATTCCTAAAGAAGTTTGTTTCTAACCAAATTAATGATTGATTTACTTAATTAGTTATTACATACTTTATATTTATTTAAATTGTATAGATACAATTAAAAATTATATCATTACTTGGGTTAAACGAACTCAGTAGCAAGGAGCTTCATTCATCATTTAAAGTGAAGCAAAGCAAAGTTTTAGTTCGGAACCAAAACCACAAGATCAAGTAAATTCAGTAACAAAATAAAGCCAAATCGCATTAACCATTACACAGCGCTTTGACATCGTACAAAATGGGACAAAAAAACACTTGGGTTAAAACAAATCGTACAGTAGTTTGTATCAAGTTGTAAAAAATACAGTCTTAGCAACAAAAAAAAAATCTGTCATGGATATGGATACCTCCCATTTATCCTTTTTAGTAAAATTCTGATTTAAGCTAAGCGAAGCAACAAATAAAAACAACAAATTTTCAAAACTCTCAATATATAGTTAACAATCCATAAACAGTAATGTGTTATTATCACTTCTAATTTATACAAATAGACGTTGAGATTACACGAAAGCAATAAAACTTAGTTGTTTTTTCATCCGGACACCAGGGATTTTTAACCGTATACACATATTAAGGACAGACATAAAATACGTTACAACGCGATATAATATCTTATATACTTAGCTGTTAAGAGAAAAGATTTTTGATCTTTAAGAGATCGATTTCTCATTAAATATCTGAGTTTAGTGAAAAGCTAGATCAATTTTCTGACATTGTTTTAATTTGGATCTCTGCGCATAGAGAACACTTTGCTAATGAACAGGCAGGTGCGCTAGCGAGATTGAAATCTACTTTGAACATTTCCAATGTGTTTTGAGATGCAATACACTTCCTGCAAAGTGCATACTCTCGCCATATGCAGGATCACCAGAGTGATGTGATCCTCCTACAACATAAATCGCACAATGCAACTCGTAAACCATAGTCGTAAGGATATATCGAGAGTGCTATCGATATTAATGGGTCACTGTATTTTAACAATACATGCAAGCCGACTCGGATAAGCCTTTACCAACCACTGCTGCAAATGCAAGGATATAGGAAAAGTAGAACAATCTTTTACCTTCCCTGCAAATATCCTACCTTATCAACTAAAAGGGAAATATTCCTAGGCTATATAGTTGACGATCTCTGCGGGTTCAAGTTTAAATGATCTCCTAAGATACCTCACGGCAACGGGGTGGATCTACTACTCCAAGTCATAGGAGCAGTACAGGTTCTACCACAAAATATCTGCCAAGTTGTATGGTCATGTCAAAACATTTCACTTAACAGTTTGCGACCTATTGTGGCAAAATTAATTTCTTATACAAAGGTTTTATGTTTTGATGCTACTGATTTTTTTAAACATTTTGTAAATTTTTTATTGATTTTTATCCATTAAATGAAGCACTGTGTGACGACGCCAATCCGCTTATTTCTCTTAAAGTGAGACTATTTGCTATTGACTCTAACAATCTGATCATCAACATTTTTTAAGGCACAAGGATAAATGATTCTGCTGTACCATAAATTATTGTGAATTATTTTTTAAGAGTCTAATACACATTTTATTTACGGTCAAATAGTTTTTTAATTTTATATTTTTTACAAAATATATAATTTTTAGATTACCGCAGTTTTATTGATATTGATTGGCTCAACCGTACAAGCAATATTTTACGATTTCCGGCAGTTTGTAGACGATCATTTTCTTCCACCAACTATTCTCTTAATAGCCATTGGTTTCATTTTGCTGTTTGTAGCCACCTTGGGAGCATATGGTGCCATTAAGGAAAGTGTATTGCTTATTAATCTGGTAAGTTTGCAAAAAAAAACAATCGTCTTTTTAAGGGTCAATCTATCAAATTAATCAATATTATCAATTTTAGTATGGCTTTTGCTTATTTTTGGTCTTCATTTTGGAATTGTCAGCCTCTATTGCGGCCTTCGTTATGAAGGGTGAAGTACATGAAATGTTAAAGACCACAATGAATCAATCGATGGCCGAATATAGAACCAACGATTATGTGCAGGACGGTGTTGATTTAATTCAGCGCGGCTTAGAATGTTGTGGTATTGATGGTCCCAAGGATTGGTTGAAATATATGAACCAGAATAGCGATAATGAGGAAAATGAAGTCCTAGTACCACATTCATGCTGCGGTATTTTCATTATAGATCAATCGGGTAAAGCAAAAAAATGTCTCAATCAATATGAAAATGGCTGTATTGAGCAAATGGATTTTATTATATCTCAAAGTGCCATGTTAATTGCAGGAGGTGCCATCACAGTGGCATTTGTGCAGGTAAGTGTGTTTTGTTTTTTGTTTCCGTATCAAAAATGTATAAAATAGATAGAACTGAAGCTATTTTCTTTATTTCTCAAACTATCCCCCAGTATCCTTAAAAATTTCTCAGTTCAAAAACTTATAAGAGTCTTTTTGAGTCTCTCACAGAGTTTTTCCTTATTATTTGGATAAATATTTCCCAAGAACTTAAAAAAATCTTATGGGAAAATATTGTGAAAGCTCTTAATACTCAAAAAAATATATATATAGTTGGAGATAATAATATTCGTAGGGTGACATATTATGATTGACAGATCTACAACTGTATTCAAATCATATTATTCCGAAATTAAGTGGAGCTTTTTTAAACAAATTAAATAGGCTTCCGAAATTAGCATCATTCATATGCAATAGTACCTAAATTTTTAACATGAAATAAGGCACAATGGAATGAAATAACATTTCAAACGATAAAAAAAAATAAAATAAATTCAACTTGTACCTTAAAAGCACTGAAAATTTTAATATATTTCAAACATTCTTATGTAAGCTTGTTATTGCAAGATGTTTTACTTTTTGAATCCTGCCATGTTATAGATGGTATGGAAAAATAATTCTTTGCTATTCGTCCCATAGTGTATTTTGCATTATACCGTATTTAAAAGTTATCCTTATTATGCATTTAATTTGTGTTCGTATAAAGCTTTTTCTTTAAGTGTGTTGTCGAGGAGACTTGATCTCGAATTTGGGAACATTATTTCATCATGACGTGCTCAATAGTGAACGCGTTTACCACCTGAGCTTCAAGAGCATATAAGTCAGTAACCGCATCAAGTTTCCTAAGAAGTTTTAAAATTCGGAAATTTTTATATAGAATGAATATAAGTTCAGTTCATTTCGAAATAATTTTAACACGATCTGGTCACTGCAAAAGTCACGCTTCAAAGCCCATGACTAAATTAGAAGCTTTCTTAAACATACTAAAAAATTAGATATATATTTTTTTGCTTTTAAGAAAATAATTTAATGTAATATAACGAAAAAAAATAATAACAATTTCACATATTCAATACTGACTAAATTCACATTTATGGGGCAAAAAAGTGTCTTAGTGCCATAAAAATAACACTTGCGCTAAAAAGAAGCCATTAGCCATACCACTGTTTCAAGCCATTAAAAATCTTCCCAAGAAAATTTTTCCTAAAATAAACTTTATTTATAATAAAGCATGCCCCATACTCTAGAAACAAGCAACACAAATATTCCTTGAAGTTAAATATTACTGACACGAATTCTAAGCCAAAAAATTGTATTTCACAACAATAAAATGAGGTTGAATGCCACAGTTAAAAAAATTAACTAAGCTTTAGCATATTTTCCAAAAAAAAAATATTTTTATTTCTTTTAGCTCTTGGGCGCAATTTGTGCCTTTATGCTGGCCAAGACCTTGAGACGTCATAAATCTATACGCGAAGCTCGTCGCTGGCTCCTTCAACAAAGTGTAGATGTTTTAATATCTGGTGGAAAGATGGCTCCACTCATGAACTCACCCACGACCGGATATACCCAGTTGGAAAGTGATCCAATGACATATACACCCAACAGTCCCAGTGTAATAAATTAAATAACTATATTAATTCATGTTTAAATTTAAAAGTTTACTTATTGAATCATAATATTGTTATTAATACTTAATAAATAAATAAAATAATTATATTTCTTATTAATGAAGATAAAAAGCTGCTATTATTCATCAAATTCGAAAATCATTTCAATTTGAAAGATCTGTGCAGTATGACACAATCATATTTTTTGAAAACCTTTATGAATTAGTGGAATATACTCATAATTCTTGTTAGAGGCTGACAAAAGCCAGGCAGGCAGATACACGTGTCATACTTATATTAATACACTGTAATATTATATTATAGTGTTGCTTGCCGAAAACAGTAAATATGAAGCATTTTAATTTACATGTTACCTTTTCCTTTTTAAGCCACACATGTCGTCTCCCAAGAATTTTACATTGTCGCTTGTCATTTCATTAACGCTAACATATGTATGTATTTATATTTGCAAATGGGTATGAGCATACTGTTGCTAGAATTTTTCTTTTCACGGAACTAAAATGCTGAATACAGAGGGGCTAAGGTATGCGTCTCTTATTTGCGACATTTGTAGCTTTTATTTAAAAAAAATGTTTAAAGAAAAAATTTTTGATAATTTTTTATGATGAAAAGTTTTGTCAAAAAATTTTCAATTCTTGGTCATTTTACATTGAAAAATTCTAGCAACGCTAAATGTGAAGACAATTTCCTACATTGCGAGAGAGAGAGAGAGAAATAGAGCTGAAAATACCTTATGCAATTGCACTTATATTTTGGAAGTAATGGAAATTTCATTCTATTTTCCTTGCCCCATATGAATTCTATTCCCCGTGATACAATTTATTATTTATAAATAAGAAAAAGAAAAAAAAAAAGAAAAGAAGAAAAGTTTTTAAACGAAATTGTATGTGTGTACGGGAAAAAATATTTCATTTGCTTTTACTAGAAAAAAAAAACAATCGATAAATTCCACTTAAATTAAACATTTGTTGTGGTCAAACAACCAATAAGCAAACGAGCCTGGGAAACCAGTAAAGAAATCAATTTTTATTCATTAAGGCAAACCTTTTGGATATTTTGCAAATTAGTACTAGAATCTGTAATATAAGAATTGGGTTGTTATAAAATCGAACATCACATTTAAGGTCGATGAAGTGAGATAGTAATATATTAAAAACTAAAGTTAACCAAAACGATCAAACAAATAAAATTAAAACATATTTTTATATGCTCTGGAAAAAAGCTTTTTTTTACGAAAACAAGAGCAAAAGCCAAGTGAATATTGCGAAAACAACAGAAATACTAAGAATAATAATGTCTTATCATATTGATTAAATATCTGTTATCTTAACTGTTGGTGTTGTTGTTTTATTAAACGAAAAGTAAAAACAATATTCAGTTAAAATAAGCAAGAACTGATAACGATTTGTGAAAGAAAAAAATTAAATAAATAAAAATTAACACTTACTCATACTTGTACTACCAACGGAAATGAGGTTTGATATACAAAAAAGCTTAAATAAATTTTAGTGTTTTTGTAACGTTTCAACCAGAAAGTTGTGAGATAAAAAATTTTTTATTAAAAGAAAACTTATATAAAAAATGTAATAAGTTCAACAGCAATAAATATTTAAGCCAGTTTTTAAAGCATTTGTAACAAACTAATTTAAATTTTTCAGTTTAGAACCTAAAATGGCCTTAACCAGGGATCTACAATTGAATTCTGGCATGCGTTGTGCTAAATACATGTTACTCATTGTCAGCTTTATGTTTGCTGTAAGTATTTTGTCAGATATTTTGAGATGCATATTTAAACATGGATATCTAGATGCCAACGTTTCATTTGTGATTATTAAAGAAAAATGGAAAAAAGCGAAACTATTGCTATTTCACAATACTTTAGATATTCAGCGTATTCGATCGATTTTTCATGGAAGTTTTCTTGCATAGAAAAATATTATTTGTTCATTTTCTTATCAGTTTTGTGTTCTCTATATTTCAACGAGAGCGAAATACTCTTATTAATTATGTGAAGAAGGGCATATAAACCAAATACAACAAATAATCTGTAGAATTAAAATTTATAAATTTTTAAGCGTATTCATTTAACAAGATGTCTAAAGTCTTGCCACGGGATGTAATAAACAACCCTCAAATCGGTTAAAAAATATAAAAATGTGAATTTTTCCGTGAAAATTTTCCTAATGCAAGAGGCAATTGCGGTTTCTTTTGCTTAATGGTTCTCACTGACTAATTTCCATAGTTGCCAGATTTGATGATTTATTGTCTATTTGACGATTTTAGACGCAAAAAATAACACTGACATTTCAACAATTTTTATACTAAATTTTACGACTTTTGTTAGTGTTTAGAAATTATTGAGTACTTTGATGATTAATTATTTTAAATTAAATTTGCTTAATAAATATTAAAGATTAAAGATATTTGTTGGACCTTGAAGAAATTTATCTAAGAATTTGTGTAATATTTGAAATTTTATCAGAAAAAGAATTTGTGAAATAGTAAAATGTTTCACCATTTATAATTTTTATATGGAACTGTGTTGCGCTTCGATTTTGGAGATAAATTTAAAGTCTGAAGAGTAATTAATCCTCAACTGATTGATAATCAACGAAAATAATATTTCCTTTTATGCCATATGTCTGAAGAATGTTGAAAGACGGGATATAGAGTCAAATGCATGTAGCCACCGTTTATCGTTTTTATATTCAAGTCGATAACGTTCATTCAAAATACTCTTTACAATGCCTACACATTTGTGATATCAAATTTCAAAATGTTATCAACTTTGTTATCTATCATTTTGATCAGGCATTTTACAGCCCAAATCATTAATATTTATTCACAAATATTTTTTAAGCATTTGTCCTAGACCGCAATAAAATTTATAATTCATGTAACATACTTATGCCGTTTTTAGAGAAAAAAAGAATTTAGTATTCGTGACTACAAGGGAATTAAATTTTATAATGGCGATAATAGTTTTTATTGTTCAATTCATTTTTCGAGATATTCTTCAAAGTAATTATTATAAAAAATTTATTGTTCGGTGTTGGCTTAACTGAGTATATGAATGCATTTCATTGGCTCTAGCCAAATCATCAGTAGTCTTTAATTGGATCATTTATAAAGAGCATTAAAAGAATTCAATCATATTTTTTCTCCTTGTGGTTCACCTAACATATAAATATAATAGTTTTATAAAACTCTTATACAAACACGATTATTTACTCAACTAATCCAACAACACAATATATACATTTTTTAAAACAATTTTCTTCTGTTTGATTAACACTTTTTCGAAAAAAAATTCTTCTACCACAACTCCGTACAAGTCGTGCATTAATCGCCAAAAACGCTTAAGCGACAAACTAACAATTTTACAGCACAAGTGTATTGACTGCTTAAAAATTAATTCTGTTTTTAACTTACTATGCAACATCTAACGATTATGAAAATTTCAGATGTCATTTTGGTGATCATAACTTATCTTTAGCGAGAAAAAAACTAAAATCTAAAATTATGTCACATAACCTGTTTTATCCTTAAAGGCATGGGTACGTTATATCATCTGAAAATTGCATGATCTTGCAAGTATAAAAAATTTATCGAAAACCAGAATTGTACAGGTTTGAAAAGTAATATATAAAAAATATATGTAAAAAAAATTAAATTTGACTAACGGACATTGGAGCAGATTAGTCCGTCTGACAACACAGTACAAATTTCGCTGCCTTCTAGAATTTTTTCGTTATAGAATTCCCATGACACAATTTTCTTCTTCGTTAAAAAAAAGCTCTGTTACTTTGTACCAACATCAAATTATGGAAACCTTCGACCTTTAAAAATAAATCGTCTCAAGAATGGAGTCCTCTCGTATATATATTAAGATGTACTAAGCAACAAAGAATAATAAAAACTTTTCAAGAGGTGCTAAATAAATATAACTCATAATGTCTGTACAAAATTTTTTTGAACTCCCGGCAACGATATGAGTATGTCCTATCTATATATCCTAGAATTTTTTTCCTCGATATAGAATTTCGAGTGCATGACACAACTTTTCTCTTCATTAAAGAACTCTTTTCGCGGTAAGCTAGCGCTAACAGTCTCTTGCTCGAGGTGCTAAGAGGAACTCGTATTTACAATTTCGGAGTAAATTCCGTTAGAAAAATCCTTAAAGAATAGAGTCTTGGCGAAGAAAAGAACAATGGAGCTCAAACTTAATGTATGTTCGTGTAACAAATAATTTAAAATTTCCCCGCAGATAACCGCTGTGCTTTTGGTTATGGTTGGCTCCACCATACAAACAATATTTGAGGATTTTCAACAATTTGTAGATGATCATTTCCTTTCTCCGCCCGCGTTTCTAATCGCCATTGGTTTCATTTTGCTCTTCGTAGCCACCTTGGGTGCTTATGGTGCCATTAAGGAGAGTGTCTTACTTATTAATCTGGTGAGTTTGCAAATAATAATAAATTTTTTAAGGGTCACACTCCCAATTTTACTATTTGTACTTTCAGTATGGCCTTTGCCTATTTTTGGTCTTCATCATAGAAATTGCTGCATCTATTGCGTCCTTTGTTATGCAGGGCCAAGTACGTGAAATGTTGGAGCGTACTTTGGACAAATCGATGGCCGAATATGAGACCAATGAATATATACAAGCTGGTGTTGATTTCATGCAGAGCGGCTTGGAATGTTGTGGCGTTGATGGTCCCAGGGACTGGATTAAATATATGAACCAAACAAGCTATGATATAGATGGTGAAATTTCAGTGCCATATTCTTGTTGTGGTCGTTTCAATATGGACGACAGTACAAAATGTGAGTTACAATTTGAAAGTGGCTGTTATAGACGAATGGACTTTATAATTTCCCAAAGTACTATGTTAATTGCAACTGGTGCTACCACAGTGGCCTTTGTGCAGGTAAGTGAAATCAGAGATTTTTTTCAAATGAGAATATGTACAAGCTCATAAGTAATTTTTATATCAATCAATAATGAAATTGATTGAAATTCCTTAGACAAAATCCTGTAATAATTATTCGAGCTACTTTACCAATTAATTTTTTCAATTTTTATTATTTGTTGCATGTTGAGCTAGTCTATATGACTACTTTTTCGCTGCTAATGCAAGCTCCTTGGGAAAGCTTCGATCATTACGTTTTGAGTTTATATGTAGTTTAAAGGAATTTATTAAACCACCAGGTTTATAGTACACAGTTGCCATAGTATTAATCAATTCTTTCTTTCGTTTTAATGATGACTTTTTTATATAAAAAATAATGTTTGATCATCACATTAAATTTACTTTTTTCATTCATTTATTGAAATTAACGAGGTTGTCTGTCTACTGTTAAAACCGTTTTATTTTAATTTATAAATTGAATTTATTGTCTCAAGCTTAAGGTCTCTCCTTTTTGAATTTTATTAATCGATATTTCGGTACTTATCGAGCACCATCTTCAGAATATCCTTAGACAGACTTTAAACTTAAGAAAATAAATTAAATTTATAAATGAAAATTTACAAAATTAAAAACACATAGACTTAAAGTAGTGAAGGAAAATATTTAAAATTTTTTAGATCAATTCATAAAAGTTTTTTATATAGTTTTCTTTTCTTAAGGTACGATCAGATTACAAAAACATTTGCAGCAAATGAAAAAATTTTTCAAAATTAACAATTTTTTTCTGTCTCACTGCTCACATTCTGTTACCCACATTATTTGTTCAAACAGCTAATAACGTTTACGCAAATATTAGAAAACATACATGTTTTCCATGCGCTCACGTACAAAGAAATATGTATCGTTATAAAAATATAATCAAACTGCCAAAAAATTAAAGCAAATGTCCATTACACATTAACATCTTTCCGTCACTTTGTTCCAAATTATTAACTGACACTTTTAGCATTTGCTTCTGGAACTCATCAATATTGATTGCGTTTGTCAAATCTAGGTCAAATTCTATAGGTTAGTCAGGATGTGAGGGATCAATACATTCTCGCATCTGGCTGTTTCGCTGAAATTAGTCGCCTCTACGATATTCCCTCAGAGATCTTTGATAATTATCTTTGTGCCATTGCTCTTTCCCGATGCATCGAAACTTCGGATCACCAAGGCTTTGTTATAAATATGTAAGAAAAATTCGTGCTGCACTTTTCTGCATTAAGTTATTACCGGTTTCATTTTCCTACATGGACAGAGTTCCAAAACGCTTTAAAAGCTATTTTACATTACTCCTAACACTTTTTTAGGTAATGTGTATGATGGATGTATGTATGACTTGTATGTGGTAGTCGTGAGGTAGTTGTAGAATCGTTAAATTTCTCTGATTGTGTTCAATTAATGGATGGAAGTTATGTCGCGATAAGTGCGCCAGCTCATTCTGAAAATATTAATTTCAATTGCGTTTCACTATCGTATGATGATTATATACATACGAATAAGTACATAAATTTCAGTTATTAACTTACAAGTTTTTGTATATCGATTTCGAATATCTGAAGTTGGAGCTTTTCAAAAAAACGAAAATTATGTTATTGTGATGAAATGTGCTTAGATTTTGACATCATATACATTAAATTTTTATAATCATGATCAGTATTCGTATATCCAATGTATAGTGGATGAACCGAAACCAAATAACCAATAAATAAATTCATTTAGAAAAATATATTGTTTTTTGTTGGATTCGCTGAGTATGTGACTGCATTAAATAAATCAATAAATTTTTTTAATAATTATTTTGAAATTAATTTTAGCATTTGAGTTTGGGCTAATTTCTGGCTGTTTATTTTAACCAAAATTGTTTACGAACAAATAATTATTTTTTCAATAAAGAGGAAAATATATGTCTCCGAATGTACACGCTTTGTTCACATTAGATACACTTTTGTTTGTTCCCTAATAAATTTCTCATAAAACAGCTGTATTATTTTTTGCCATGGGAAGTAGTTTATGATCATATTACGGTTAAGAAATATTTTCCGATGTTTCCCAGGTGCGGTCACACTGGCTTACACGTATTTAAATTTAACATAATTATGAAAATTCTTAAACTTTCTTTGTAGAGGATATTTTTGGGAAAATTTCTTCAATGAGTTATCTGTATCTTAGAATTCCTAATCACTAATTGTTTTTCTAATTAACTCTTTCAGCTTTTGGGCGCTATTTGTGCTTTCATGCTGGCCAAGACTTTAAGACGTAACAAGTCTTTACGTGAAGCTCGTCGATGGCAATTACAACAAAGTCTGGGCATCTTAATTTCCGATGGCAAGATGGCTCCGGTCATGGATACATCCATGACAGGTTATACCCAATTGGAGAAGAGTGAGAAATTCTTAGAAAACGATCCAATGACGTATAAACCAAGTAGTTCCAATATAATTAATTGAAGAAAAAATAACGAATGCCAATTTACCTTTAATTTAATTAAAGCCTTAATTACATATTTAATCAATCAATTGTTATATATACAAATTAATAATACAATTAACAATAATAATTATTTAATGTAAATAAAAGCACTAAAATGTTGCCATAAGTTTAACACAGTAACGCACACGCACAGAAAAACCCAATCACTCTAATTTTTTTAAGCCACTAATGAATTCTCCCAATAATTTCAATTGTTCTGTTATGGCAATGGTGGCAGTGCCTCCTATAACATCATATTGCTCCACATTCGAACTATAATCTGCTACTTTGGCTATATCAACATCGAAATATGGACAAATGTGTTGTAGGTCCTCTAAAGGAATTTCGTTAATTTCCAAGGACATGCGTTCAGCATGAGCCACCACAGCGCCTATATAGTGGTGAGCTTTGCGGAAAGGTACGCCTTTACGTACTAAATAATAGGCCTAGAAAGAAAACATTATAAACACATGTTTTGCTACTTTTCATTAACACTGCAACTTACCCAATCGGTGGCCAACATATCCGCACTCAAGGCCAATTCCATTTTCTCTATTTTAACTCTCATGGTCTTAATTACTCCTTCAGTCACTGCCATAGCCAATTGCAACTTGTCAAAGGCTTCAAAACAATATTGTTTATCAAATTGCAAGTCTTTGTTATATGTTGAAGGTGTCCCCTTTATGGTCATCATGGCTCCAGTTAAGGTGGCGCAAAGTTTACACGCTAAGCCTCTAACAAGTTCCAAGCTATCGGGATTACGTTTTTGTGGCATCAAACTGCTGCCTGTTGAGAAATCGTCGGAAATTTGTATAAAATCAAACTCTTTAGTAGCAAATATGATCAAATCTTCAGCCAGACGTGATAAATGCAGGCCAATCATTGAACAGCAATAGATGAAATCCACTAAAAATAAGTGCGCAGAATATTATTTATATAATTTTAATATTTTGAAAATTATATTCCAATATATATGTATCTATATATATAAAATAGGATGTGTGTATGTATGTAACGTAATGGCTCCAAAACGGCTGGGCCGATTTTGACGAAATTTTCAGGGAAGCTTCAGAATACTCGGGCGTGTGACACTGTGAATGACATATATGTACATATGTATATTTATTTTTTATTTTATTTTTATTTTTTATTTTATTTTACTTTTTTTTTAAGCCGTTGTCATGTTCTTCAAAACGAGATATCAAACTCTTAAATCGGTTATGTAGTTCCGAAGATATATACAAAAAATCTATGTTAATCATGATTCAATATCAAAATTTTAAAACTTTTAAAATGTTGCATTAAAAATCCGAGTTTTCGATTTATTTACAAAATATTTACATCATTCGATAACACAGGATATTCCGCGCTTACTAAGGTGCAACATTGTACAATAAGTTAAAGATCTATACATATAAAACAGGATATATACATATATATATATATATATATATATATATATATATATATATATATATATATATATATGTAACGTATGGACTCAATGGATTTTTATTTAAAGGCCGTAAATTTCGTTAAAAGCTCAATTTAGATCGTGTGGTAATATAACACTAATGTTTGCTTAGGACCGCGTCAGCTAGTATATATATATATATATATATATATATATATATATATATATATATATATATATATATATATATATATATATATATATATATATTTTTTTTTTTTTTTTTTTTTTTTATTCAACTAGTCTATATGGGGGCATATCGCTGGCGCCACTGCTTGTCAAAAATGATGGTCCAGGTTCAACTAATGAGTGGGCATTGGTGCTAAACCACAGCAAATAATAACAAAAAATATAATAATAATAATTGTGAGATTATGTCAATACTGTGTTCGTCGCTATTATATTCATAAATAGACATTTTCAAATAAATTAATTTATAATTAATTTTATTCAAACGATATATTGTTTTATATAATCTTATTGCCTAAGTTTCACAAAAGTGATTAAAGACTACTTCGATTATTATATTTTAAAAGATAATTTAGGGATTTTTCTAAACTATGGAATATTTGTATCTCTTGGCGGTTTTTACTTGTTTGCAATTGTGTACTTATATAAATTATAGTATAACCCACTTAATTACTTTTCACGGATATTTACCTCGCTTTTTAGATCCCTGGTTCTTATACTGTTTTTCTAGCAAGAGTCCAGGATTAATTAACTTTTGCTTAATTACGAAATTCGAGTAATTGCCTGAAATATTTTATACCGAAAATTAAATTTATTTCGTTTAGTTATCCAAAGCATTTGTCGGTTTGCAGCCGTGCAAATATTTTTATTAAGCTACGGTTTTATAATTGTTTATTTTTTATGTTAAAAAAATATAATTTTTTGTTTTCATTAAATTCGAATAGATCTTTGAAGCCATTTTATATACATATCATACCCTAGACATAAAAGAGTCACAACTCAAAAAATTCAAAATGTTCAGGAGAAACAAACAACAGTTGATGTTGTACAAGGGACACTAGTAAAAAGGCATAATGGTATTTCTCCAGCTAAAGAAGATTCTAATAGGAAGGAAATTTTTGCGACCCTGTTATGGAATTGATTTAAAAAAAAGATTTTGAAAAATGTTGAGTTGTGACTCTTTGTACCTAGTGTGAGATATGTACATACATATGTATTTAAATACACAAAAATTTTTAAAATTTGAATAAGATAATTAACGGGGGCTTACTGTGTATATCAAATAATTTATAACATATTGTTAGTTCCACTTGTGCTGCATCCTTTGTTTATTCTATTGGTGTTTACTAAGTGCAAAAATTGTTCTACTTCCGCTTATGTTTCATATTATTGTTAATTAAATAATTCGTTTAGTATATACGGTTAGTATAAAGACTAATAAAGAATAAAGCAGTAGCAAGCAGTAGCAGTATAGCTTTTGATCGAATGCCTTCTGGCTTAAGTGCTTAAAAGAAGTTACCCAAAATAATATATTCAAAGTTTAACTGCCTGAATAAGCTAATAAAATTTAGAATACTTTCAGTTTAGAAAATTTAAAACAGAAATTTCTCTTTGTCCTCTTAACAAATCAAAGACAAAATAGTAGCGTTTTTTGCTATGAAAATTTACTTATTTAATTGGGGATCTTTATTAGTCCTGTGGAGTGTTGTACAAGCGTGAACAATAGTGAGTTTATGATAAAAGGTTTTTGCACACAAACGCCAATCGGGGACCCCACCAATAATTGGGCAGTTTCCTTGGCAGGTTATTCTTAAGCAAGATGAATACGATCATGTAAGGTGTGGTGGCTCCATTATATCTAATAGCTGGGTCTTATCCGCTGCCCACTGTGTTTATGGCTTGACAACGCTTCTTCTAGTTTTTGGCACTATACAACTGAAAAACACTGATCACAATATGACCTCAATCCAGCTATTTGTACATCCTCGATATTTCCCCCCCAATGTGAATAATGATATCTCGCTCATTAAATTGCCAACTCCTTTAACTTTTTGTGACACCATACAACCAATTGCATTGGCACCCTTATTAATGACTGCGTTTAAATTTGTTGGATTAACAGCCACTATCGCTGGATTTGGTGTAACGGATGATGAATATTTGGATCCTTCTGAAGTTTTATTGTTTGCCAAATAGGAAATTATTGAACTTGATTCTTGTAGAACCACTTATCTCAAAGTACAAATATATGACACAAACCTGTGTGCCAAGGGCGCGGGAGATTCAAACTTGTCCACTTGTAGTGGTGATTCTGGCGGTGCTTAGTTATTACAATTAATGGTCAAGCTATACAAATCGGCATCAATTCATATGTGTCCCTAGACACCTGCACGGAAAGATATCCCTCCATTTAAAATAACTTCATATTTGAGTTATATTTCAAGTGTTACTGGATTAACTATCAATTGAATTCAATAAAGGCTAAATTGAAAAGTTAAAATAGGCTCTACTAAGAACTTCAAAAAGTAAGCCAATTTTATAAGCGTAGCAACCTAGAAGAAATTTCACCCCATTCCCTAAAACATTATCCTTCTCATGGAATTTCTAATAGGTGACATAATTTTTCTCTCCGTCAAAGCATTACATTCTTAGGGACTGTAAGCACCTCTGAAAAAATTTCTAGTTATGCTCAGGATCAATTTAAAAAAGGAAGCTTTGAAATGTTTGATTTCTCATTTCATTTCTTTTTATTTGTATAAAATAATTACTCAGAGAATTTGTACGAAATAAAATTAATGTTATTTATAAGAATTATACTATGAACAATGTTAAGCTTAACCATAAAAATATGTACTTATATAATACTTAATATTGAAATTTATTATTTGGGATATTCTCCCCAACTAATCGTTAGAAACAATTAGAGTTTTTGCTAAATGCATACAAAAATCAAAAATGTTTGTTGTGGCTTTAGCTCTTCATATGCCGACATTTCATTGGTTGCTAAAACCAAATCGTCAGTGAAGTTTAAGCAGTTTGATAACATTCAACCTCGTATCTTTATGCCATACAAAACAAATACAATATGAGAATTTCAATATTGCATATGAATTATAACAAATACATAATCATAGTAGGCTTAGAATGTGTGTTTGTATAAAAACATTCTAAGCCTACTATGATTATGTATTTGTTATAATTCATATGCAATATTGAAATTCTCATATTGTATTTGTTTTGTATGGCATAAAGATACGAGGTTGAATGTTATCAAACTGCTTAAACTTCACTGACGATTTGGTTTTAGCAACCAATGAAATGTCGGCATATGAAGAGCTAAAGCCACAACAAACATTTTTGATTTTTGTACTTATATAATATTATTAGCATGTGCTAGTGATATTCACATGGCCGAAATTTTACCCTATATATATCGTGCCCTAACCGCCAAAAAAAACTTAAGGGACAGACACACAATTTCACAAGAGAAGTCGTACTCTCACCGCTAAAAAGGATTAAGTAACACCATTTGCGATTTTCTCATTTTCATTGCAATCGATAATTAACGATCATTACAATTAAATTTTAAAACCTTATAGTCGTTAGAAAAGGCAACACAAATATAGAACAAAATCAATTTTCCAGTAGTCATACAACTAGTGCAACGGCACTTAGTAGTCCTTTCAAATAAATAAAAAATCAAACATATATCATACACACTTTGTTTTGTTTAAATTTAAAGATAGAAAGCCCTTAATGAAAAACCCTTTATAAACACAATTAAATATCCCATATCCATTCATTATTTGAACTACTCCAACAAGCTTCATTTCTCTCCAGACATTTCAGTGCGAAGTAATTTCTAAGGGATATTTATATTATATGGATGAATATATTATATAAAATCTAGTTTTTCAATTGAAATAAACTATACAAAGAGTTTTTCTTTATGGCTTCTTGTTAATATAGTGTAGCACATAGATTAGGTTTCCACAATCCAGACGGTTGATTTTAAATATGAATTAATGTGGAAAAAAGTCAATTTTTAGAGAAATTTCTTTAAAATTTTTTTACCCAAATCAACCATCTACATTGTTGAAACTGCACTATGGTGTTAATAAAAATAAATTGTGAAAAAAATTGTGCAATGTTGGCCAACATACTACACAATATATTGCACAAACGATTGTGTGATAAAAGTCTAAAGCCTTCCAATATAACATACACACTGACGTAATTATTACACAGTATGAATTGCGCAATTATATTGCAAGTGTACGTTTAGGGACCACTTAATATGCCGTAAACAAATTTAAATTTCGCTGTATATAAAAATACGTATACATTTTGAACCCGGCTACGATACGTTTTAAGCCTCATGAAAGACTGTTAATATGTAAAAATTCCATCATTATTTCCATTTTTTTATTTCACTCGTAGCTGTCCTATTTCTAAATAAAATGAATTTTGTTCTATATTATTAGCCGTGTCACAGATTCCGTTCGGATTTCATTTCATATTTGCCATTCCAAACGACTTTATTTCTGGTGGCTTATATTTCATTTATTTTGTATTTGATACCTTAATAAGACACCACTATAAACTTCTCTTTACATACAAAGCTCATCTTGAGCTTTTTATAGACATTCAAAGCTTAAACGGTGGCATTCATTTGAGGCTCTCTGTGTAATATAAACGTATTTCACTTTGAAAATTTAAAGTGTTTTCATTCCGAAGAAAATTTGCGTATTTCGTTTTCTGAAGAACCGATATATGAAATTAAAGCCACTTTTCAATAGGAATTGAGTTCTATGACATGTCTGTATTTTTTATAATTGAAAAAAAAAATTTAAACTAATAAATAAGAAAAATGAATTAAATTATATTTTCTTCCAAACCGCTTAAAATATGTTTAGATTTTTTAACAACATCGGATAGAAAACGTTATGAGAACAATTTCAATCGCTTTTTCGAACACATTTCGCAGTGAAATGTGAAATCTGTCCGCATATGTTTATTTATACATGTATACTGAAATTGTTCGCGATTGTACCTAAAAAATATATATGTATTTAGATAATTTGCTTTCAAAATTTCTTTCATATAAACAACTAAATCTAAAACAGTCAAATTTGAAGAGTTAATTATTCAAGTATTATTTGGCTCCTTTTAAATTTTGCATTTCGTAAATATTAATTTTTGTTTTCTAACTGTTTTATAAATCAAAAACAATTTATTATAAATTATTATTATTATATTTTATATTTTATTGTATCGTCTTTTACCAAAATTCAAAAATATAAATAGCCACTGTATCCCACTGTAGCGCAAATACCTTATACTTTTGTTGAAACTATTCTGAAAGTTCACTTCATGCTCAAATTTACCTTATAAATTTCAAATATATTCTATCAATGCCTTAGAGACAGGTATGAAGATGCAGACTGCTTAGTCCAAGCAGAATAACTGATATGTGGCAACTGGGAAGAAGACTTCCCAAAGTAATACTAACATGGTAGAAATCATTTCACGGACCAAGATGGTCGCATGTGTATTATTATATATTTTGGTGTCAGTTCCACTGTGACTTATTGAAAATATAATAAGTATGTATTAAAATAACTCTTATCATTTTTTTTCTCTATTCGAACATGCATCAAATGTCTGTGAAAAATTATACTACAAAGATAACATCATGAACTTGAAATAGTCGTAATAACTCACCAACAAAATCACGATCGCCCACGGCATGCATGCTATTGGCAGTGACGGCTGCAAAGCCTAAGTGTTCTGCCAACCAAACGCGATCAATCTGTAAGGGACTGCCGGCCAAAGCGCCACTACCCAAAGGTAAAACATTTGAACGACTACGCACGTCACACAAACGTAAACAATCCTCACGCAAAGCGAAGACATGAGACAACAGCCAGTGAGAGAATTGCACAGCTTGGGCTCTCTGCAAATGTGTATAGCCAGGCATTAGGACACCTAAGTGTTGTTGCGATTGCTGCATCATACTCTCCATAAGCTTACGTAAGCCGCCACAGGTTTCACGTATAGCCTTGCGTAACCAAAGTTTCATATCGGTTATAACTTGGTCATTACGGCTACGACCGGTATGCAAACGTTGACCCACTTCTCCCACTAGTTCTGTAAGACGGCGCTCATTTACCGTGTGCACATCTTCATCGGAAGGTAAGAATTTAATGAGACCCTCGACCCAATCATAACGTACCAACTCCAGCCCTGCACATATCGTGCCACATTCTTCTGCTGTTAAATAACCCGCCTTTTTCAAAGCTTCTGCATACGCTTTACTGCCATCAAGGTCATCGGCAAAGAGTCTAGCATCTACTGGTAGACTACAATTGAGCGCTGCTAAACACTCATTAGTTTTGCCGGCATTTTTACCAAAGCGACCGCCCCACAATTGTACTGCCATTGCAGAGTACTTACTAATTTATTTTACTTTTACTTTTAATTTAATATTTTTCTCTGGAGCCTGATGAAGTTTAGGAACTTTTGATTTATGGTCTTTGCTTATTCAGATTAAAATCACAACTGCTGTGAATTATCTCGCGTGTAGTTTCTAATGTACTCTAAAGAAATTATTTTAATATACATATATTTTTTTCCTTTCGTTATCTATTGAATAAGTTTCAGTATTATTTATATATGAATGTATATACACATGTATACTTTTGCTCAGACAGAAAGAAGACTGAAATAAAACGTAAGTTTGTATTTTGATTTAAGATGCGAATAATTTTGTTTAGTATATACTTATGTACTTATAATTATAAGGGCATGAAAATAATATACTTATGTATATGTGGTCAAATATATGTGCAATTGCCTAAAAAGTCTAAAAGCAATTATATGTATAAATTCAACTTTAACGATTTAATAAAGTTTTCGCTACTAGAACATAAAAAGTTATTGAAATATTATTTTCATATATAGAATTTTTATCAGATTGTGGCTTTTCGCGATCCTAAATTTGTGGTTGTGTGTTAATTTCTCATTACTTTTGAATGACTGAACCTGTCAAAATTTCACTCACATATGATTGTATTCCAACGTGATAACCTCTGTAATTTTCGAAAATAAAATTTCTACTTTTGAAATCCACTCTTAACCTTAAAACATTTATTGAGGCAAATTTCATCAATCTCGCTTTATTCGTTCAAGATATGTATGTGACTGTCGAAAATAGTAATTTTTTTAATAGTTCCAAAATATGTCTAATCGATTTTACAGGATCGTCATTTTTCGTAAAATTTTATCGGTTTTCTAAATTTAATAACTTCTTTGGACATTCGAAAACAATACGTCAAATTGCGCAAGTTTTATATAAATTAGTTAATTGGCTTTTAATATAGATATCATTATCGAAAATTTTCGATATATTTTGTTTTCAACTAATCCTCTGAAATAGAGCTTTTTATATAAACGATAAATTCAAGGGATATATCTATACCAATAATAAAACTAAATACTTGTTGCTGCCACTTTGTGTAAAGGCAGAGATTTCAAAATGGAAAAATATACAGCTTTCGGCAAGCACTGAGCTCTGATCTCCATAGTCAACTAAAATTCGACTCCGAGAGAATAAATAAAAAATAAAATTAAAAATTTAATAATGTTCCTTTCATAAAGAGTAAAAAATTTCATACCCTTGGATGCATATAATAAATTAAAAATTTATACCAATAAAAAATATTATCAATTATATGATTAAAATTGATTTCAAAAACGAATGTATTTAACACCGATAAAGTTGTGAAGTATTGATTACGTTTGTCTTGGTTTTATTAGAAAATATATTTTTGTAATTTTTCAGGATAAATGTCATAAAAATATTCTTTAATATTATTTAAATCTCTTCTCTTGATTTCATTATCATGACCATCTCATACCACTTTTTTTACTCGCATACGAGAGTTTTCCAAGTTTATACACGTACAAATATAAAAAAAAATACTTGCAAGCAGATTATGAACTTAATTCCTGCATTTGTAAGCTATTAACCTGGAATGTAAAGTTCAGATGACGTACATACTGTCTCTTATTATAAAAGTTATGATCGATGTCACGACAACTCACGCAATTATTGCCACTTGGGTATCCGTTGTCGTCAATAATTGACTACCGAGTATGCAAGATTTTCATACTTTAACTATATGCCTCTATATACCATACAAAATATTTTAATTATACCAAGTTTTAGTTTGAACAAGTGTAAATTCTATTTATTTACAAATTATAACAATTAAAGCCTCTAGTTCTTTGTTTACAGAATCTTTGCGTCAACAAATAAAACATGATTTTATTTAAAGGAAAATACAAATTATATTACGCTTCTTCCAGAAAAACTTTATTAAGTTCACAGCACAAGCGATGTAATGGCAAACCCATAACGCAGTAAAAATCACCATCAATATGGGAAATTAAAGCACCACCAGGGCCACTAATACCATATGCTCCAGCCTTGTCTCTAAAAAGACACAATTACGAGAAATGTAAAAATTTATATAAAATTACATATTAGTTTATATCTTTTTTATAAAAATATAAATTTGTTTTTCGATACCTCATTAACCTTTAGTTGGAATCGTCAGATAACAAATTTTTTTTTATGAAAATCTTAAAAATAACAAATCAATAACATTTTATCTGCTTCCTGACGATGATCGTAAGTTCGATATAAACTAATACATTAGGCCACAAAGAACTAAGAACGCAGCAAGACCATTATTATTTCTTTTACCAAAATAAGAAAAGAGCGCTTAAGAACATGAAAGAACGTATAAATTATTCAATTAAATAAAAAAAATCAATTTCGTAAAGGAAGAAATTAAAATATTAGTATAGCAATGAAAATTGCAAACCTGACGGAGATAATAACTTCTTAATACTTGATTTGATAGTATTTGATCTGTAAGACATCCATTATTCGTTTACTAAGATTTTTGTCGTTTCCATGCTAATTATCTGTCACTTGTCTAGAAAGAATTCTTTCAGTTGTGGTTTGCTTCGGAGTTTTGGTTTTCAAAAATTTCTTTCTTAAGTCTTATTATTGTATTATAATACATTACAAGGTTTTTCATAACACATGAAATTGTAATACAATGAAAATATAAGTTTTAATACAAACTGTTTGTAATGTACCCTTAACAAACAGCTACGCTTACATCTCATTATAACGGACTTATAAAGAAAAATTTAACTTTTATGTTTTAGTTTTTTCACCGTTTTAATTTAATTTATAAATTTAATTTATTTTCTTAAGGTTAAGATAATATATATTTTTTATTTTTTTATTTCGGTACTCCAGCCACAAATTTTGAGATGCCTGATTAAGTTACTGGTATTTGAACATTTTCGGCGTTGTTTCTATATATAATTTTTTTTCGGAGACATAAGTATGTAAATGTTTGGTATAAGGGAATATAAAAAAGTCGTAAATAAATTGAAAGTAAAACTTTAAGTAAAAATTTTATAAAATTTTAAATAAGTTTGCTGTGTACTTAGTTATGCGACCTGTTGTATTTTTATTAAAATAATACCCCTTGAGATTAAATAAATAATTTTACCATAATTAAAAGTTTAATGGCTCAATTATAGATGGCAACTGAACTTTAGTTGGGTTGCTATTTTGAAACCAAAAAATTATAGTTACCAGTAGTATATGCATTATCATTTCGAACATCTGGTCTGAATTATATTTTTATCAACTACATTATCATTTTTAGCGCGGACATTGAATTTTAGGCAAGTAAATTGAATTTTAGGCAAAGTAAGTAATTATGAAAAATAACCGGTAGATATGTGTTGAAAAACTATTTCAAAACTGTAAGAGGTGTGATGCGGTTGCTTGAGTCCCATCGTTATATCCATTTCAAATTCCATTTTCTTTGCTATGTAATGGGAAAGGAAAATATCAGTTTCGAATCAGTTTTGATGCAAGATTGTGTCGTTTTCCCTTTTACTTAATTTTTACTTCAAAAATATTGAATCTTGTCATTTATCATAAAAATGGTGAATAACTAAAGTGTATTTTTATGGGGAAACATAAAGACGCGAGACATTAATTAAGTTTATACAAACTCATTTAGATGTAGCAAAAAGTTTCACTTAAGTCGTCAGGGATAATGTTGATAGTTTATGGAAGGATTTGAGAGCTTAGGTCCTTTAACACACGATTTGACCGGGTAGAAAATACGAAATAAACTTATCATAATTCATCACATATAAATATATATTTGTAACTGACTTTACTTTTAAAAACGATTAGTTTTCATCACATATATACCATAATGTTCATACTTACAATGGGTCGCCGGAATCTACATAATCTTGTATTTGCTGAGCATTAAGGTTGCCAAAATACACATCTGCCGTTTCAGTAAAGGAACGTACACCTTTGGAATGTTTTAACACCACGCCGGTAAAAACTCGATTACATTTTCCCGACAAACTAAAAATTAAGGGAAATTTGTGTATGTAAATAAAGATTTTTAATATTTCCTTGTTTATTAACTCTCACAATGTGGAATGTAATCCTTCGCTTGAACTTTAAATGAAAAAAATAATATATTTGTGACCCACATTTAATTTATTATTTTATTTTAAGTCGAGCTACCACATGACACTGGCAAAAAATTTCCAAACATGAAAGTATGAATCACTAAAAAAATGAAATTGATATTATAGATAATTTTACAAAATTAGTTATGCAGCTATACACAACCGAAGAATATGTTCGAATGATCGAAGCGTGTTATGACGATGAGCGCCCGAGAAACAGTGCACATTTCAAATATTGACTTTCTGAGCGCATGACATGAAAAAACCTCAATATGATCGGTCAGGTCGTTCGGATGACCATATTGAGTTCATGAAAGTGTGGACGATGAACCATGTACATCCATTCCTTGGAATTTGCTATTAAACTACACAGCGAATTTCGAAGAGAATTTGCAATAACGCACACAAGATTCAAACCAATCAAAAATTTAATACCAGAGACCATGAACAGCTTCGTATGTTTGTCGAATAAATGGCTATAAGACACCCTGCGTCTAGGCTATTAAATAATAGAATTTACTTACTAACCGAATCAACAAAACAATGTGCTAGTGGGACGCAAAAACGTCTTTTTTCGCTTAAAATTCGAGTGAGAAACATCGTAGAGCAGACAGTTTAACATACTTGTTCAACATGCGTACTGCATCGCTCGAGTCTTTTGGTTTTCCATATATTTCAGAACCCATTGTGACCATTGTATCCGCCGCTATTACTAACAATTCCTCAGGATTATCACCATTCTTTAAGCGATTGTAGACTTCGTTAGCTTTCCCCAAGGCAGTAGCTTCAATGAATTCTGAGAAATCTTTAAAATCTCCAGGGAACAAGTCCTCTTCAAATGTTGACGGTATAAGTTCAGCATTGAGGCCCTAGCAATGTGAACATTTGGTATTAAAAAGTTTTTACTTACTGAATATGTACTTACTATGGACTTGACTAACTCTTGTCTTCTTGGTGAGCCACTTGCTAAAATTATACGTTTTGTGGGCAAGAGGTGCTTAATAGGAGCCAACATGTTGTATTTTAATTTCTTTTACATAAATTATACTTTTGCAAACTATTTTCTTTAAGCACGGGCAAAATTCTTTAGGTCTTATTTTGAATATGTGTTGCAGAGACCTGTGCCGCAATTTAATTAGTTGGAGGCGGCTGTAAGCCGACGACTGACCGGCTTCCATTGCTTTTAAAAAATTTATTATGACGGTTTAAATTGCGTTAAATTGAAATATATAAGTCCACACAACAATTTGAAATTCGCTTAATGTTACAGGTTTTGTTTCTCTGTATAAAAACTCATGGCCTTGAAAGATAAGAAAAGTGAGGGAAATATTTTGAAAGTTTTTCGTGACAGAATGGATGTGAAAATCAGCTCGAGGCGGCAAAAAGTTATTGTCGCATTATCTTAACAGTTAAACGATGTTCTCTGATATAGCATATTTAGACATTTGCTTGATACAACTTGCCTTTAAGATACCCGATAGTTAAAGGTATCTTTAGTTAAAATGAGCTATAAAGTGGACGTTTGGCCTACGATATGCATTTAACAACAACCACAAATCTTATATATATATATATATATATATATATATATATATATATATATATATATATATATATATATATATATATATATATATATATATATAAAATATATAAAATAGGATGTGTGTATGTATGTATGTATGTATGTATGTATGTATGTAACGTAATGGCTCCAAAACGGCTGGACCGATTTTGACGAAATTTTCAGGGCACCTTCAGAATACTCGGGCGGGTGACACATTGAAGTCAGATTTTTTATTTTCGGTCTATGGGCGGAGGGGCGTGGCAAAACCCAATCTATATATAAAATAGGATGTGTGTATGTATGTATGTATGTAACGTAATGGCTCCAAAACGGCTCGGCCGATTTTGACGAAATTTTCAGAGAACCTTCAGAATACTCGGGCAGGTGACACTGTGGAGTCCGATTTTTTATTTTCGGTCTGTGGGCGGAGGGGCGTGGCAAAATCCAATAATTCATAAAATGAGAACGGCTTGGCCGATTTCTGTAAAACTTTTTGTCAGTTGTTCGTATTTTCGAGGAGAAGGTTTTTATGGAAGAAAATTTTGGAAAATCCCTCCGGAAAAGTCGGAAAATTGGAAAAATCGAAAATCGAGTTTTTGTATGAAATTTTGTTTGAAATTATTCCTTAATGGCTTTTCAAATTAAAAAATAGAAAGTTTGTCTGAAGGCTTAAAATTGGGGCGAGGCGAAGTTCGCCTGGTCCGCTAGTATATATATAAAATAGGATGTGTGTATGTATGTAACGTAATGGCTCCAAAACGGCTGGGCCGATTTTGACGAAATTTTCAGAGAACCTTCAGAATACTCGGGCAGGTGACACTGTGGATTTTTTATTTTCGGTCTGTGGGCGGAGGGGCGTTGCAAAATCCAATAATTCATAAAATGAGAACGGCTTGGCCGATTTCTGTAAAACTTTTTGTCAGTTGTTAGTATTTTCGAGGAGAAGGTTTTTATGGAAGAAAATTTTGGAAAATCCCTCCGGAAAAGTCGGAAAATTGGAAAAATTGAAAAATCGAAATTTTGTTTGAAATTATTCATTAATGGCTTTTCAAATTAAAAAATAGAAAGTTTGTCTGAATGCTTAAAATTGGGGCGAGGCGAAGTTCGCCTGGTCCGCTAGTTAAACATAAAAATAATACTCCTCTAAACTTTTATGTTTAGAACGTATGCTTTCTCGGGATTTAGTAATCAAGTGATGAGTTTTACTCTGAGTTCATAAAACATTTTTGTCGACTGTGAGTTTGTACATAGAGTTCTAGTTTTAGAAAATCCTTTCTTTTGGTACACATATTATTAGGTGCTAATAAAATATAGTGATCAGTAATTTTGTGTTTAGAGTGATTCTATTTTTTTAATCTCTTCTCCGAAATTCTTTTCATTTTATATGCATATCATGGGGCTACTAAAAAATTTGTTAAACACACAAGCACCGAAATGGGTGAAACGTGTAAAAATTTACTTTCTCGGGAAGAAGATCAAGCTAAATCGGTAACTCCTTGACTACTCCTAAGTAGTCAATTAAGCATTACTGATAATTCTTTTTCATTTTTTAATATAACTGATGCTGAACTAGTTCTTGCTTTATTTAGTATAAAATGCGCTTCAGTTGGAATTGACGGTGTTCCTATTAAGTTACTTAAAATTGCTTATCAATATATTGACAGGCATATGCTCTATTTGATTAAATATGTTCTTACTTCTTCCAACTAACCAAGTGACTGGAAAATAACCAAAGAATCGTCGAAATATTGAATACAATAAATTTGTTTGTATTTTTATCAAGAGATCTAAAGCTCGATAACAATAACATATATAACGATCGAAAAAATAGTATTAGTTAAAAATTTAATTAATTAAATATAAAATATAAAAGAATAATTCCCCATAATACATATATGTATACTGATTCATTTAAAACATGATTTAATAATCAAAAAAATATAAAAAAACCTTTAATAAACAATAACATATTTAACAATAACATATATAACGATCGAAAAAATAGTATTAGTAAAAAATTTAATTAATTAAATATAAAATATAAAAGAATAATTCCCCATAATACATATATGTATACTGATTCATTTAAAACATGATTTAATAATCAAAAAAAATATAAAAAAACCTTTAATAAACAATAACATATATAACAATAACATATATAACGATCGAAAAAATAGTATTAGTTTAAAATTTAATTAATTAAATATAAAATATAAAAGAATAATTCCCCATAATACATATACATATACTGATTCATTTAAAAAATGATTAAAAAATTATAGGAAAAAACACCCTCAACTCGCATTGTTTCCGCCCGGGTTCGAACCGGGGACCTTGTGCGTGTGAAGCACACGTGATAACCACTACACTACGGAAACTTGTTAATCACCTGAAGTTAACAATCAATATAAGAATTATGTGACTTTTAATATTTATAGTGATAAAAACATACTTTTAAAACGACTCTGTCATTACAATATGATAAATAAAAATCATATGTCAGGCTTTGAGAAAATTCATTTAATAAAGGATTACTTAATATAAATTAAATAGAAAGATTAAAATGTTATTTAATAAATATATTAAAGTGCTTAGTAAAAACAATTATGTGCATCTTTTCAATAACATTAGTAAAAGGGAGAAATTCACACAAAATATCCGTTTATTAACCACAGCAACAGATAAAAATGTTCTGAATTTCCACGATGAAAAATTACAAAGCTATTTGGAATACTTACGCAAAGAATTTTACTTATTGCGTACAAATGCCTCCAGCGGCGATGAAGAATTCAGAAGAATGAATCAGTTATCGCCTGTAGTAAAAATATTAGAACAACATCGTGCCTTAAAAAGTAACATGCCATCGCAGGTGGATATTGAAGCAGAAAAGGATGAAGATATGAAACAATTGATAAAAGAAGAAGCTGATCTTTATACACAACTCATGGAGAAAGCAGAAACAGAGCTAATGGAGAGCATTCTGTCACTAGCAGATGAGTACTATCCTTCCTTGATATTTGAAGTAAATGCTGGAGCGGGCGGTCAAGAAGCAATGTTATTTGCTAAGGAGCTTTATGATATGTATATTAATTTCTTTGATAACAACAACTGGGACTATGAAATATTATCGGAAGATTTAACAGATATCGGTGGCTTAAGACATGCTAATGTTATTGTAAATGATGAGAATTGCTATAAGTGCTTGCGTTATGAAGCTGGAGTCCACCGAGTGCAAAGAGTACCGACTACTGAAAAATCGGGACGTATACACACAAGTACAGCTTCAGTAGCGATAATACCAAGACCAGCCGATATAAATGTTGTTATATCTGATAAGGACATAAAAATCGAAACGAAACGAGCTAGTGGTGCAGGTGGTCAACATGTAAATACCACAGATTCCGCAGTGCGTGTTGTACATATACCGACAGGAATAGCCGTAGAGAGCCAGTCTGAAAGATCCCAAATAAAAAATAAGGAAATTGCAGTTAAAAAACTACAAGCTAAGTTGGTTCAAATACAATTAGAATCCTCCGAAGCTAGTACCAAAGCCACTCGCAAATCTCAGCAAGGAAACTTAGATCGTAATGAAAAAATACGTACCTATAACTTTGTTCAAGATCGTATAACTGATCATCGTATAAAAGGTGGTACTGTGCATAATCTCAAGGAATTTCTAGATGGAGGTCAGCCTCTTAGTAGTCTTATGCAAAAAGTGGCCAAAGAATTTCGTAGAAAACGTTTAGCAGAAATGGTAGAAAATTGGAAAGATGAAAGCGTCGCTCTTGGAAGTAAATAAGTATTTAAGTCGCAAAAATATAAAATAAAACAAAGAATTTTAGTTTCAAATTTATGTGCATTATTTATTTTGCTATATTACTCCAATCACCGGCAGATCCCATTTGCATTAAATGCTTTCGTACTGCGGTCTCCATTATTGCCTGAATTTCTCGGCAACCTGCCAAAGCCTGTTCCATTACATTTTGCAAATTGTCTAAGTGGAAACGTTGAGACATTTCCATAAAAGCTATTTTGTTTGATGTAGGCAAAGATGCAACAGTCAACGTGGGCCCACCAGAAACTTCTTCGAAATGGCAAACATCAGTCAAAGGTATATTATTTTTGCTAAGCGAAGCAGTGCAAGCCACAACGTATTCCTTGAGGCAAATGCCAGCATCAACTAATGCCAGTGTGGCAGCGTTCAGTCCTACAGCATAATTTGCCCCATCAGCCTGCAAAACTTCTACGTAAACATCAATTTGCGAACGAGGATACAATTCAGTTTTAATCGCCGCTCTTAATGCCTGTCTAAGGTAAATTGTTATTTCTTGTGATTTACGGTCACCACGGGGACGATTTTTTCTCTCAGCTGTGGAAAATGTGGCCATGCTATATTGGCAATTAATAACGACTTCATTTACATCCAATTTTTTACTGGTAGCTTGATGAGGGCCATAAACAGCAGCCAACACTTTAGTATTTCCTTGCTCCAAGTAAGCGCTACCATCTGGTTGTTCGAATACACCCAACTTGCATTTAATTCTGCGTAATTCATGTGGCCTGCGACCATCTAAGCGAAGTCCTTGGTCACTTAATAATTCAAATTGAGACATTTTAAAATAGAAAGTTGAAAATATTATTAAACCCGCGTGTTGTCAAAATAAAAAACAAATCAAGTGTTCACAATCTTGGCCACAATAAAAACTGTATAAAAGAGCCCAAATAAAATAATTCAGCTGTCAAAATGCTTGTTAATAATTTTTTTAGTATGGGTTTGACAGTATTTTGGAGGTTACCATTAATTATGTGCGCCGCTGTTGAAATCTTACGAATGTCACATGAAAAGAATGCCAAACTGAAATGTTTACATACAAGCTGTTTATACCATATGTGTGGTTTGTTGTCAAACGGTTTTATTTTTCTGAGTTTTGCAGGACGCTTTTTAACAATTTGTATGAAAAATTGCATGATCATAATGGAATATAAATTAATTGAATTTATAAAAAAGAATCCTGTACTATATGAAAAACAATATCGCACTGTAAAATATTTGGACGAGAAGAAGGCCAAGTGGCAGGAAATTGGTAGAATTTTGCGCAAAGATCGTAAGTTTTATGTTGTATTTCTACTACTTAGATAGAATTTGTTTGTATTGAAATGACAGAAAACTATTGTACAACTGTTGTCTATTTTAGCTGCTGATGTGCGCCTAAAGTGGAAACATTTGCGTGATACGTATTTGCGTTCCTACAAACAGAAAATGAAAAAGGGCTATGATGGCGATGTCTTAAACACTAAAACCTGGCAATATTACAATGCAATGTCCTTTTTAAACAGTCAATTTGAAGAGTAAGTTTTAGATAAGAACAAGTACATATTTAATCTCATGTAGCCTTTATCCTAATAGAAAAGTTAGATTTTTTACAAAATAATGTATAGCATTGATTAGTGTGTCTGTGAGACACTCCCAAAACAGACTAACCCCCATTAAAACTCATTGAATTTCTAATACATAGCACAATATTGAAGATAAGATTTTATATAAGTTAACTCCATTAATTTAAATTTTTGGCTTTTTCAGCAGCTTTCAGTTACTAAAATAATATGTGTATAATGTAACATTTGTTTGAACTATATAACGTACAACGTACACATATGTACATTTAAAAAATATGTTTTCTTAAAAAAATTTGATTTGATATATTATTGATTTCAATGAAATATCTTAAATACGAAAATTCCGCTAATGTAGAAGCTATACTGTATCATCAAAAGTGGCAGCGTCTGTTATATTAAAAAATATACCTCACTTGAAAATGAATGTTCTACTCAAAGATATATAAAAAATGTATATACATAAAAATATATTAATTCTTTCAGTAATTCTTTTTTCAAAGTTGAGGAAAATTATGACGATGAATCTGAAGCTGCAGCAAGCCATATGAATCAAACCGAATCAGAAGCTGAACACTTCGATGTCCCCATTTACAATGAGCAGGAACTTTCAAATGAAGCCGACTTCGAGATTGAAAACTTTGATTTAAATGATTATGTTAAGAAAATAGATAATCCCACTACTACCAGCACCACCGCCAAAACCACAAATACAAGTGTTACAGCATCAGCCAATAACAATGTGCATGTTAACAGCTACCGGCCAGACAATGAACAGAATAGAAAGAAAAAATATGATAAAGAAGCATTAATCCATGACGCCTGTCAGGAGATGACAAGTCTATTACAAAACGCTAAAAAACACTTTACTCCTCCTTCCTCAAATCAAGTATTCTTCAACAGCTTAGCGCTGCAAGTTGAAGAAGCCAATTTGCCAGCGTTAACGCAAATGCGTCTGCAGCAAAGGATTTTAGAAATTGTTACTATGGAAATTGTTAATCATAAGCAGAATAATAATTTGCAACCTATATAACATTATTATTTAAGTTACATATTTAACTTTTATTGATTAACTTGTTTATTATATAAATAATCCTTTAATAAATCTCGGTTGGTAAATGCTTGCTCTCTAGCATTGCTATCATGAAATATTTTCGAATGAATTATTTCAAAACCTTGTTGGCGCCATAAACCCTGAACAAGCTCCATAGTGTTATCGTCGTTATGATCTACAAATTTCTTATGAAAATAAGTAGGATCATGTTGCATGGCGAAATTGTGCAATATCATGGTGGCTTTGACAATATGTTCTACGCCAGTGTCCATGCGACACGTAAATTTATTTTGCAACACCTTCCATTTCCAAATCCATAAGCCCAAAGTATTTTCTAACGTCGTGGAGCATACCTTTAAATGTTCATTTAAATTGTGTTTTTCTGGGGTTAAAATTTTTCCAGGGTAGGGTTTAATAACATTATCAACTAAAGGAAAATTCGATGGTGCTACAAAGTAAGGAGCTAACAATAGTCCGGTATCGGGCATAACCAAATCATTAGGCATGGGAAGTTTCTTTTGTATCAGTCTATTTACGAAACTGTCCTTTTCTTTCATCTCCTTTGATAGTGCGACGTCTGCATGGGTGAATAAATATCTGGCACTGCATGCAGTCATTACAATTATGGGTGAGTAGCATTTTTTATCGTGTTGAAATTCAATGGCATCCAAACAGCCAATACAGTTAGGCAAATGAAGTTCTTTTTCAAAATCTTCAGCTAAGGCAAAGTATTCATCAGCGGTGAAAGCTTTTAGGTAAGTAGGTCCTAGTGTTTCGCAGATTACTTGACAAGTATCCAAAATAATTTCTCTAACTGTAGATTTGCCCATTCGAAAAGCCAAAGATAATAAAGTTTTAGCAGAATCATGAGCCAAATAGCTAATATAAAAGATAATATACATACATATAAATCGATCGTATATTTTTAAGCTTCTAATTGCCGGTATACATAAGTGCAAATGCATGTTATGTACAAAAATATAAGTATGTACTATGTATACTTACATTAAAGTTAACATAAGCCTACATTCTGGTGGTATTGGTTTTCGAAGTGAATATTTACACAATCTCTTTTTTAAAATGCGTATTAAATATTGATATGTTGAAACATTTATGCGTGTGAATTTTCGAAATTCACGACTGTTATGTTGTTTTATCAATTCTAAAAGGTCATTGTAAAGACTGTATAATTGGCGTTCATTCTCTCGAAATTCTTCACGCGTCCACAGAGTGCGATTTTGATTTGGCACAACGACATCAATGAAATTGACAAAAGCCAAATAGAACTTAAATATCTCCATAAATTTTTCAACATAGTCATAGTTCATTAAAAGCATTTTGATTTATTTTTTCTTATAATGCAATATGTACAAACTTTATAAATTGGAAAGCGATTTTTTCGCAATTCTATAAAATGACGACGTTCCTAGAAGTTGCAGCTGTCAATGTGTTTATGCAAGGAGTTGGTTAAGTTGCCAGACTAATGAAAGTTTGAATATTAAAAGATTAATAATAACTTATCATTTCAAACACATAACCTGCATTATTAATATTAACCAAATTTCTAACTCACGCATGTTTAATTAAAAAAAAACGGTGCTAAATAATAAAAAAGAACAATATGTTGTATTCATTATACGTATATGTATTGTATCATGATTCTTCTCACAATATTTAATTTAATTTTTTCCATTTGACGACGAAAAATCACTTGATTGTCATCATTGAACATACATACATACATATATATGTTTGCACACAAAATGACAGACAGTCTGTTATTTCTTTTTTGATGTGGAGACCCCTGATTGAATTTTTTTGAAAGATATACCACAGAATACTGTATTCTGTGAGATATACATACATATGTATATAACACAGAATATATCCTATGATATATAATATTTTAGTGAAAAGTGCTCTTTGATTAAAAAAAATCTCAAGTATTAACTACAAAGATATACTATTGCAATAGAAAATGTCTACTACCACCGCTGGTAAGTGAATAAAAATAAAAAATCCAGAAAAAATATCAGTAATTTCACAAGGGCTTATTTCCTTCCAATAATCTTTTAAGCACTTATGCATTCCTCAAATTACAAACCATATTTATTAATTTTACATGATATAAAGGTCAATGGGTAAAATTTTTTAACACTTCCGGCATACCCTCGCCGGCTGCTGCCACTTACGCCCACATCTTTGTGGAAAATCGAATACAGGTTGACATGTTAAGCGACTTGAATAAGGAATATTTAAGAGAAATGGGTATAACGCTAATGGGTGATATAATAGCCATATTAAGGTAAAACCATTTATATAATATTTAAATTAAATAATTGAATAAATTAATCGCAGACATGCCAAATCCGTATGCGATCAAACGGCCCGAGAAAAAGTTTTAAGTTCAGAAACACCAGTGCCCATAGCGGCTGTACCGGCAAATCCTGTAACTCCCATGGAGAAAAACAACATTCGTCTAAAATGTAAGTTTTTTTTCTTACATAAAGAATGTGTTAATATTGAAATTTATCGGTATTGTACCTATAAAATATTCCAACTCTTCAAATTTCTTTGCTCAGCCTTTAGCTGTTCATGTGTCGAGATATAATTTTGCAAACTACTTGAAGTTCATTGACGATTTGGTTTAGCAACCAATGTAATGTCGACTTGTGAACGGCGGAATTCACAACAAATAAATTTAGAAAGTTTAAACTAAATATGTTTATATGTAAATTAAAATAAAGTTTTTCTTAGCTACAGCAACGGTAGCATTGTCGAGCTCACCCGTGGTTGTTCCTCCTTTAAGCGCTGTTAAACCTCGACGTGTCTTGCCTGAACATGAGGGGAAATATAAAATTAAATTGCCTACTGGTACCACAGAGAGAAGTAAGCAGATTTTAGCCAAACAGGCTAAATGTAAGTTTTTGCAGTTTCATTTTCCAACAGATTTATTTTGAATACTTTGTTTATAGTATATTCTGATAGAGAGGCTTCAAAGGAAAAATCCGATATTTTCCAAAGATTGGCGAAAAACTCTAAAGATACTGTTGAATTAGAAGATGATAATGAATCATCTTCAGAAGATAATGATAATATAAGAATGAGAGTAACCGGCGTAGGTAGCAAGGCCTTACAATCGACTTCAATATTTTCTCGACTAGGCGGAAAGTCAAGTGATGATATTGTTACGAAACACATTAAACCTATATTGAAAAATACAGCAAGAAATGTAAGTGGAAAAATAAAGAGCTGTTGACATTCAATGTTAGAAAACTACATAATGCAATAATTTAATTTTACTTTTCAAGTGATTTACAAAACGTTTATAAATATTCATTTTAAAAATTAACTTTATTTCAGCGACTTTCAACTATTGTTAAAGCTAAAACTGTAGCTCCGACTATTGTAAAACCCATTAAGCAGAAAGTTATTTTGGTAAAAAAAATTCCCATTAAAAAAGACAGTGATGATGAAGGTATGGAACAATCGGACGATGATATGTATGATGATGCGGAAGTTTCAGTTGGTAGCGAAAAATATGTAAAGTTTGCATCCACAGCTGAAGTAAGAGAAATCGCACCCCGTAGAATCAGTTCACCTGCAAAAAATTCTTTTAAATCCAGGCAAGAAAAATCAAGGAGTGTTAAATCTCGATTGGGCTTAAGTGAGTATAAATATAAAAATATATAAGAACGAATATAGTTTACGTAAGCTTCTCAAAACAAAAACAAACAAAAAACAAAATCTTGGCTGATACAAAATTTAATTCTAAGGAAAAAAATACAAGTAAAGTTCCCTCGGAAACGCATATTTTCGGGCTTACGTACCTATAAAGTTTTACAGATTTCTAAGAATTTTATTTATAAATTATTAATTCAGTGTAATAATATGGTTCATATGTGAATGCTTTTCAAAATTGCCTCTATGGTATAACAAACAAACAAACAAACACACACACACATGTATATATATATATATATATATATATATATATATATATATATATATATATATATATACAGTAGAGGCTCGAAAAAGTTAAGTAGTTTGTTGTGGGGGTGCTTAACTTTTCCGAATTCTTAACTTTTCCGTGATATGAAAAATGTATGTGTTTATACGTGTATTTATTCATTGTATATATATTATTAATGTGTATTTAATACACATGTATATATGTATGTATGCAAATGTATTAATTTTTAGCTTTTAAAATAGGACCACTTAGTGGACAGCTTCTTTCACGTTGATATAAGAATCATTTGTACAGCTCCTTCTCCAAATCCACGAATTCTGCCTTATGTAAAGACTTTCTCTTAATTTCGTCACATGTACCTGACACTGCAGCTGGTTGCTTTGTTTCTTTTAATTTTAGAAATTGAAGATTCAGAATCATGAAAATTTATGGCCAATCGACTAGCCAAAACGCATTCATCTAATTTTTTTAAAATCTTGCATTTTTCGGCAACTGATAACCTTTTTTGCTTACGTGCTGCTGACATTGTTACGATCAAAAGAAAACTAATAACTGATGCAAAAATAGTATGAAACATTACGTACGAATGTAATAAATTTTATAACAGTAAATGACGATTGGATATGTGTTGAATTTTTTTATGCTTCCCATGTACTTATATAGTACTACATACATATGTATGTATATTAATGCGACAATCGACATACATATAAGAATTCAAAATGATGTTAAAAATAGAAAAATTAAATAAAAACAAAAATTATTCAAAAAAGTTAAGAAGCACTTAACTTTTTAGAGTTCCTTATGGTGACAGAAAGCTGCTTAACTTTTCCGTATTCTTAACTTTTGTGCGTCTTAACTTTTATGAGCCTCCACTGTATATATATATATATATATATATATATATATATATATATATATATATATATATATATATATATATTAGAGAGAGAGAGATTATATATTCCTAATAAAAAAAAATTTAATTATTGGAATATTTTTTTCAGATTCCAAACTTCATGCCACAAAAAAATCTATTAATCTCAAAACTTCATCACCCTCAAAAATTAAAACAGTATCCAAAATGAAAGCCGATGAGTTAATAAATCGCCATGATTTGCCTGTACACAAACGTTTAGGTAAACTACCATCTTCAACGTCCACCTCTAAGTATATTGATTCGACAATATCGCAACGGTTGGGCAGAGTTAATATTCAGAAACCCGCACGTAGCAGTTGGAAGAGTAATTCAGTTTTTGATAGATTGGGTTTTAACAGTTGAATATAATATCTAGCAACTGTTTACTCACTTTTAATGCTCTTAAAACCAACAATTTTAGTTAACACCGTTTTTTTTTTTTAAATTTCTTAAGTTCTTTTAAGTACCTTCCATGTTAAGGTAAGATTATTATTTTTTTATTTGTTCGATTTCCCTGTTATTTAAAAAGTAAACAGTGTAGTAATAAAAACTATATAATGTGCACATTTTTCTTATTTTATTTCATTTTAGATTTAACCATAAATCGTTTTCAAACTCAATATACATGTAATTGAACAAATCATTAAAAAAAACAATATAATTCATATCAAACAGTTATAAGTATCATGTTTGCAAAGCTCTATCTGGGAGATATTTCATCGTTAAAATAAAATTTTAAACGGCGAAGGTAAGAATATGTTTTACTTTTCGATTTTGTATATTATGTGTACTTCAAATGAAAGAAATGAAACACGAAATATTAAATTTATAAATAAAAATGTCCATTTTCTCCAATATTACAATTCTTTTCATGGCATTTATGTACATTGTTTAAAAAAAACTCTTGGAAGTCGGTACGAATGAATTTAAAATTTTTGGTAACTGTTTCAAATGAGTTCTTTTCGAAAAATAAAATTCAAATTTACAAATTGTAAAAACATTACACTACGTTTAAAATTTTATCTTTGTCTGGTTCTTAAATTCGCATACGCATTTTTTCTTAATTATTTCGTAAATACTTGTAACTCTGGCAGTTTTTAATTTTAAATTCTGTAACCATTCCATTTAATGTATAGAGTAAAATTTTCAGGGGTTTTTGTTTTCCAGCCAAAGAAAATATGTGCTTAGCAAAATAATGATTTTTTATTAAAAATGTGTAGGATAAAAAATCTTTTAAGGAAATAATTTTAAAAAATTTATTTGTGTTCAATTTAATTAAGTCTGTTATAAAATATCTACTCGTATATCACTATGGTTTCCTTTTGAATCAAAAAGTATTTTGAATATTTTGATTATAAAAATTGATCTATTATGAATTCCGCTATAAAATGGAAATTACGAAGCAAATCGTATTTTCATCCTCAAGTAAATAATATATAATCCCGTCCCTCTTCGAATCGCACACTTTGCAAATTCCTTTCAAAATCGCCATTGGTTAAATCCAATTTCATGCAAATCACTACTGGCGGTAAAACTTCAGAAAAATGAAGAATGGGTATGGAAAATGTTGTCTGTCGTAATGTAATATCGTAATATTTATACAATTTGTTGATTTTATCTGTAATAATAAAATTATTAAAACTCTTTTTCAAATATCCCACTTACTTTTATCTACATCACAAAAAGTTTTTACTTTCCTCTTTTGCTCTTCGGGCAAATCACGAAAGAACTTTCTACCTTGCTTTCCGGCATTCCATATAGAAAACCCCTTACACCAGGGTGGTTTCTTCAATACATTGTCCAATAAGTGTTTAAGTCTTATTTGCCATATAGTTTTCGCTGGTACGGTGAATGTAGTTGCCTCCAAATGATAACGATATTTCAGCAAACATTCTTCTACACGTTTCACCAGGCCTTGATTATCTAGATGCTTGTAGAAAAAAATTAAGTCTTCGGGACAACCTTTACCTTTTTCAGAAAATCCTCCCGCTATGTTTTCGTACACTTGACGATGACACAGCCATGTGGGCATAATTATAGTTGGACCGTTTGATGTATAGATTTGTAGCATCAATTTATCCATGTGTAAATCATTGGCCCATCGTGTAAAGCGGCACGTGGAGTTGCTGGGTGTACGTATAAATTTGGAACCAATTATCTATAAAAGAATTAACATTTATCCCATTATTTTATGAATTAAACTTTGTTTCTTATTTAGAAATTGATTGTAAACTCAGTTCAAACAATATGACAGCCATTCCTAACGAGGGATATAAACGATCAAAATGTTTGACATCAAATTCATGTGCATTAAAACAGATGTCAATATCAGTCGAAACACTAAGAGCAGCTATGTCCAGTGTGCATACAAAAAAAAAGGGAAGGAAATGAGCGGTAAATTTCTATTAATTTCAAAACGTCTTTTTTTATTGTCATCGTGATCAAGCGTTCGCTTTGAAACTTCGTTTAAAATGTGTTTCAAATGTGCTTGACGAATGCATTCAATACACAACTCAAATTTTGACATCAAGCAATTTAAAAATCCAAAATTTTTTGGTTTTCCATCCAGAATCACATAAACATAAATTTTCACCAATGCCACCAAAGTGCGTCATATATATGGATCATTATGAGAAATCGAGGCCTTTCTACTCTATATTTTATGTCTAATGTGCGGTTTCCATAACTTGGACATTCAATTCATATAGACATTTGTTAAACGAGTTGACTATCCATTTGCAAATGTCTGATACATATCGCAGCTCTGTATTTTCGCTCAGTCCTACAATATCTTAATAATTATTTTTAACTTAAGCCAAAGGACTGTGTTCTAGAACATTTAACTACTATAAGTTTTAAGAATATTACCGCACTTTTGTATTGCTTTGCTAAGTTATACTGCTTCCATATACGCTCCGGCTGCATTTCATCATCCACGTCTTGAAAACATAAATAATTGCCCTCAGAAATCTCTATAGCCTTATTACGACCATAACCAACTGAAAATTCATCATAATTCAGAATGTTGATAATTTTCTATCTATTATGCATTCCTTAATTCACCTCCTTTTGATTTGCCCGTTGTATTCTCCATAATATGCATCACAATATCGAAGTGTTCTCTGAATTTGTTTTTCCATTTGTTCAGTATTTTGAAGGTGTTATCACTGCTACAATCATCAAAGACACAAACCTCCACGATGGGCATTCGAATTTGTAAATGACTTGTTGCTATATCGCCTTTCACTGCCGCAATTGTAGTTGCTGGCACAATTAAATTTGGTGAGATGGTGTTGGTTGGTATAAATGGATTCGGCGCTTTGAAATATTGCCATTGTTGTGCGGCTGAATGTTGCTGTTGTTGTTCGTAATGCTGTTCTTGCTGCAATGCATGTCTATGTGCTTGTACAGCTGTTTGTTTGATAATCGATTCCATACATTTATCTATCCATTGGCCACCATTTAAAACCGTAATAATCACAGACTTTTATTCAAGTAAAATACAAGTTTCTTCTATTTTTGAATACTTACTATTAGGTCCGTCTTTTCTTCCATTTCCGCCATAATTTGCTTTTATTTTTGTCTCTAATTTATTTGAAACTAATATAATTTGTTTGAGAAACTCGCCGGTTGCAATCATGTAATATTATGTTCTTTGTTTGCTTCTAATGATTTAATGTGTATGATTGTACATACAGTGAATTTTCGGTAATATCAACTAACAAAAATCAAGGCTGTACATTTAATTGAATTCGTTCATAATTTCGATTTTGAAAAATTTTAATGCTAAACTACGTTTTATTCTCAAATTATAAACAAATTTGTTGTATATACATAAATATGTACATGCATATGTACATACATACATATATAAAAAAATATTACAAAATTCATTAATTTATTTTCCGAACCACGAAAACCCAATTTTTTCAAAATATTTTTTCCAAATATTACAAAATTCATTTATTTATTTTTCCAAAACACGAAAACCCAATTTTTTCCATATTTTCTTTTTAATATTTTTCATAAAATATTTTTGCACATAGAAATCCGTCTTATTTGGATGTATTTTTCAAGGAGAATCTTATTAGCACGGACTGTTGTCTCGTTTAAAAACCATACACGGCTAATCTCCTCGAAAGTAAATCGAATGTATTATTATTCTAATAAATAACTTAAGCAATACGAAAAACAATTTTTCGTCTTTTTTACTGATCAAATTATTTTAATACATTAAGTTGAAAAATATGACTTTAAAAACACTATCTATTCTTCATATTTTCGTTCCAAGTATGAAGAAAAATTACTTTAATAATTGAAGTCACTTTTGTCAAAGTTTAAGGTACATCATAACAAAAATCACTTTTAAACAATATTTACTATACATATATAAATTTTGTTAGAAACAATTGATTTTATGTTGTTTTTATAATTTCTGATGCTTAAAATATTAAATTTCAATTTCACTTTGAATGCACTAAATCAGATGATTTACAGAACAACAATTTGTAAATTTTTCTTCTTTAAAAATTATTCGATTTAAAAATCGAGTCGATTTAAAGAACATGGCTGTAAGAATGGTTTTGTAAATAAAGAAAAACAAGTTGCTTACACTATATTTAAAATAAAGCCGAGTTTAGAAAACACTTATCAAGAGCTGTCTCTGGATATTTTCCATGAGAATAAATATTTATATCGATTTTCCAAAAAAAAAAAAAAAAAAAAACGACAGGCGGTCTTCGAAAATAAACGAGTTAGATAATGTCTTATCCACAATGAAAAAGTTGTTTTCATTTGTTGCCGTGCCACGTGTTAACAGAATTAAACCTAATTTCTTTCACATTATTCATTATTTACAGCCACTAAACTTTTGTTCAATATTTTGAGCATTCATGCGAAAAACTTTGTGCCCATATAACTGAATAGTTCATCATACCGTGAGTTCACTGTACGTACATATCTATGACAATTTTTACTATTTTTATATTTCAAATTAAATATTTTGATATATTGTTTGTTGTTGGCTTAGCTAGGTATATGCCTGCATTTCATTGGCGCTAACCAAATCATCAGGCATACACCTAGCTAAGCCAACAACAAACAATATAATATTAAACTGGTTATTTTGGAGAATATCTCGAATAACGAATTTGATAAATATAAAATATTTTGTTTTGAAAAAAAAAACATTCAGTTTTCTACGTGTGTGTCTTATATATGTATGTATAAACATTTTCTTCAATGTCCAAATTCAATTAGAGTTTTAAATGGGTATTTACAAAAATATATTTCTATTATTTTTGTTTTTGTAATCTGTATGATTGTAGCTTGTCAATGTCAAAATTAGCTGCCATTTTTTGCCTAAATGCTTTTTACTTGGTTTACAGTTTAAAATGTCCTTTACTAAGAGGGAACTATTTGATGCTGGGTATAGTGAAAAACAACAAATTAAGAAACTTAATGCTGTTCTATCATATATTTTTGCTAAGATCGGGCTTCAGAATAATGAAACGGATAGGTATTAATAGATATTAATGTATATTAAAAATTTTGATAAAAATTCGAAATTTTTGATAAATAAATAAATACTGTTTTACATAAATACAGGCATATCATTTGTTTTTATTTATTTAAAAAAAATCTGCCACACCCAACTTACAGATTGCGCCCATTTTTTTGGTGAGTGTTTTTATTGATAAAATCTATAAACGTGCAAAGATTCATGTCAATGCGGCTTTTCAAAAGCAAGTTTTCACTTTCTTCCGACTAGGTTGAGCAATTGAACCACTGTGCGTTGTAATGTTGTCGTCTCATTTAGCATCTCTCTTAGTTATTTTGAAAATTTCTCTTGCCCTGATGTTGTGGCATGTTTGATGGGTTGCCCAAAATAAATTGTTGCAATAGTAGTTGCTGTTTTCATACCCTTCATCACAGATAAAGGGTTATGTTGTATAGATATTGTTGTATAAGTTTGACATTCCTTTTGTAGGGGAGCAATTCCTACGAAATTGATATTTTGAAAGAGAATTATTTGAAATTGAAAATGAAATATTATTCTCAAAATCGATCGAAATTTGTCACACTACTTCAAAGCGATCGTTTTGATATCGATAGATTTCCCTCACATACCTGACTATGCCTAAAGATGGAAAAAATTACTTAAAAAAGAAATCAATGAAATTCGGAGAAAATTTTACATACCGAAAATCCATTAAAAATTGCCCAAACTGTAAAATCAGGGTCAAAACTGACAAAAGTATTAATTGTGTAAATCGCAATAACAACAAAAATGTTGTAAAAGTTTTAAAATTGTAGTAAACAAGTTCCTGGCGCCCACCAAATCGAAAAGAATTAAACAATTATATATTGATCACTTTCATTTTAAAATCAGCCATATACAAAAATTTATCGAAATTGTTCGAAATTAATTTTTTTCCTCGAAATATTGTTATTTGTTGTTGGTCATGATAGTGCACATGTCTGTATTTCAGCGATACTAATGCCAATACATCACTGTTTGTTTGAAAGTTCTACTTACTATGTTTATATATTTTGTAATTCTCATTTGGTCTTTGAGATTTTTTTTGTATAATCCAGCGTTTGAAGATATATGTACATACTGATTAGTCGTCATTAGCACCATATATACGAGTAGTACTTAATCCACAACAAATTAGATTTTTTGAAATAAACCAAAATATAAAAAATGGATTAAGATTAGATTAATAAATCTGTGAAAACGGTAAGAAAAAGTTTTAAAAAATTTTAAAATTTCTCAGGGAATAATTAAATTGAACAAAAGTTTTGCTCAGCATTAATTTTTCGAAAATCCTTGTTTAACGAAGGGCTTATAAGATTCATTGTAGCGCTCGCCCACTCTTCGTTTTATTTTTTTGTTTGAGCTATTTTATCTGTATGTTCTTGTTGTTGTTTTTTTTTCTAAAATATTTTCTGTGTTATTTCATTTGTTTGTAGAAATGTACACACTGACTGTATGAATGTTCAAGATAAAAAATTTTAAATCAATGTTTCAGCATTTTATCAATGTATTTTGTTTAATGGTAATTTTCCGTTGAAGATGTTATTATTATTTTTTTAATTCTAAATAAATATTTACTTCTTAAAAATCGTCGTGTATATTTAATATTTATGCGAGATACTTATGTTCCAAAGCGTCGTCCCACTAAATGTCAAACATTGAAAACAGACGCAAAAAACTCAATTTATTTTTGTTTTTAATATAAATTTGCGAATGAAATTTTAGTTGGCATTTGATGGCACAAGTCCTATAGATCATTGGCATTAATTAAGGGGCTATAATTTAAATTTAAGGTCCTCCGTTCCTTGTAACGAATACTGAAATTTCGTCAAATTAAATTTCATTAAGACATCTTCAGTCGTTCATGAAATATGGAATCATTTTTGAATTAAAATAAGCATTTTACAAGTTATTAATCCAATAAAAATATTTTTAACTAGCAAACAAATTTAAAAATTTTAAGAGTTTTTAAGCTTCGTATTAAAGTACCCTTTTAAAAGTTAAAGCCCTTTTAAATACACCACATTACAAGCCCACAACAACAAAATACATTGAAATATAATTTATTAAATTAAAAAAAAAAAAAAAACGCAAGACCTAAAACCGTAGCATAGTGTTTTAGTGTTTTAGAAGTACAAATATGAGAGTGTGAAATTTAATTTATTTATAACATCGACACGCTGGGGCTTCAAAAAAACTACCAATTGTGAAAACCGTTATTATCAAGGTGTATTAAACTTACAAGGTCCCCAGTATTTATTGAATACTTTATGACATTCCAAAATCTAAGTTTATTTTGCTGTTGTATATGTTGCTCTTATAAATTCGATACACCTTGTGATTTATTAAAAAATGTTTTTTTTAATCTGGGAGTTGTGTGAACTTTGCTTATCAAAATAATACCGGTATTGAAGGAAATTATGTAATAGCTTCTGTATGGCTATAGATATTCTATTTCAAACGATTTATAATCGGTAACGGTTCGTTTCAATTAAATTCACTCGAAATACTGGAAACATTTCAAGATGACTTTCAAATGATAAATCTTCAAAATTACACTAAATAAAAACACTATATTTTTTTTTCTTAATTTTTTTTTCAATAAACAAATGTATTTATTTGTGTACACATTTATGTATATTTATAATATTTTTCTAATAGTTGTATACAGTTGCATTTACATAAAGTAGATTAAAGTAATTATAACTAATATAAAGAAGTAATTAAGTAAAGGGTGAATAGACATTCATTAATTTTCAATTTTTTTTGTTTTTTTAAATAAAAATGTTACTTGAAATTCAATTTAAGGCAAAGAGAATATGTTTTATCTTATAACTTTTAAGTAAAAAAATAATTATATTTTTCATATTTAAATTCAATACTTTTTTGAAATAATTTTATTCATTTCCAATTTTTTCTTACTCTTTTTATATGTTAAAATGAAACAATTTCTTAAAAATAAATTAAGGCAAAGAAAATGAAAGCATTCTTTTTACTTATAGCTTTTAAATATTTTATCATTTTGGAATTCAAATTATGAAATACAATACTTTTTCAAATAATTTTGTTTTGTTAAATACAAACTCAAAATATTTCTTTTGTTTTTTTTATTACAATAAGTCTTTCATTAACTACAAACAAGTTTTCCAATATGGAAAATATAAGGAAATGTACATATTTTGTAAATTCTATTTTGATTTGATTATATGAAGAATAATGCGCTTCAAAAGATTTACATTTGGATGATACTTAATACAAAACATTTACACATGATCAGTCTTTTCTTCAAAACAAAAAAAATATATATTTTTTAATGTTTTACCGCAAATTTCAGATTTGCAAAAATTTTCTTGTGCTGGAAGCATATTGCTTATGGTATACTGATTCAAAGGAGCGTATTAGTTCATCCATGCCTTTGAGTAGGCCCTCCTCATGGTTACCGGGCACCCACTCAGATCTATGATTGACGGTAACGTTCTCTGCCAAAGGTCTAGACTTGACGAAATCTATTAGCCAGCAGCCCACTTTTGTTTCATCATAAACAATGAAGATGCTAGATCCCACAATTTCGTGGGTACGGAAAAATTTTGATTTTTCCATAACGCTGCGCATGTGTTTTAAACGTTTCAACAAGTCCTTTTGGACCGCCTTCTTGTTATCCACGAACTCCTCTATAGTTTGGCTGATTTGCTCATTTGTGCGAACGGTTTTTAAATCTTTCATGGGCGGCTTGCCTTTCAGTCTCAAGGCCTCTATGCGGAAGCCTTTCGATTGTGAGGAAGACATGGTTTCACGGAACATCATATAACGTAGTTTCGTGATGGCCTCTTGTTTATGTTCTTCTTCGGTGGGTGCTAAGGGATCGACTTTTATCATTTTCTGATAAAGATCTGGCCTTAGAGTCTTATTACCAACTTCCGATTCCAGAAACGTACGACAGCCCATTTTTATGTCCATGACACAAGGATCTTTGAAGTCCTTAAGCAAATCCTCTAATTCAATAAACATTTCACCGGACTCTAATTGCACGCAACCATAAAACTCGGGCAGAATTTTTGAGGTCAGTGGCTCTTGTGACATCTGCTGATAAGCTAAAACTTCATAGTCGGAAAAGCTCGTCACTCGTTTGCGTACAACACCACTAGAGCAGGGTACTATAGTTTCGGGATGTCCTGATAGTTGCAGCCAGCTGGTGGATTTATTATTATTTTGTAGTAGTAAAAGTTGTTGTTGTTGCTGCTTGTGCTGTTGCTGTAGTAGTACCGGTGTTGCTGGAGCACTTAATTCCAAAGCATTCTGTAATTGAAAAAATAAAATGAAAATGTTTAATTAGCGATAAGCCTTCAATAAATATTCGTAGCAAATAGTTTTTTTTCTCGTATTTTATCATACATTGGAGAGTTGGTTTAAATTAAATAAACAATTAAATACGTGCATAAATACATATACTCGTAAGTATGTGTTTATGTATATAATAAAAAAAAAATCACCAAAAATTTCCATTTGACATTATTTTACGAAAATGTGTTGATTACAAACAGAGGGAAATAATTTTTTTTTTCGCCAACAGCCAGACATGTCTACATATAAAAAAAATTTTAAGAATTGTTTTAAGAAGTTTTTTTTATATCTTCAAAAGTTAAAGAAAGCAAATTATGTTGCTGTTTGGACCAGTACACTGATGCAATGCATTGTGCCAGTACTAGGAAAATTGGTTATACGAATACAAATTTATATAAGCTTAATATTTGGATATTTTATGTTGAAAATAAAAATTTGTTGTCGCATGCAAAGCGCCAATATATTTTTTCAGAAACGGAAACACCATTAATCAATAAGGCGAATTAGAAGAAAAAACTTAAGTTTTCTTCAAGGCTCATTAATTAGGACTATGGAAGAGACCAGCTCATGGTCAAGCTGAGTGTCAAACTTCATATACTAAGAATTTTTTTTCGAGAAGTGTGACATTTAAATTCTATATAAAGTGTCGCTTAGAATATTTCCTTGAAATAAATAATTTCCTGGGTTTTCAAATTATCACAAATACAGTCACACACATTCATATTAAAAAAAAGGGGGTGTGTCCAATTTTAAATCAATTAAATTTTGCCATTTTTGTTTTGTTTGTTCGAATACGAATATTTTAATTAAAAATCGATTTATTAAATGAATAAAAAAAATTGCAAGGTAATTATTGACGCGTTATAATTTGGAATGCCTGTCTAATTTCATTTGTTTTGCATTTATTTATTTCTATACCTTGAGAAATATGTATGTGTAAATAAATTACAAGTATAAATCGTAAGGGACTTTGGATTAAGAACTGACTAAATGACGCAAGTTGTTTGAGTGTCAGTCAGCGAGTTTAATGTGAGTGGTTTGTTGCCAGACTGCAATTTAAAGATAAGGTGACACTTTTTTGTTGTTGTTTTAAAATAAACTCGTGCAATCTTTTAATTAGGCTACTAATTAAAAAATTAAAATAATTTATTATTAAAAATATTTATTTATAACGTATTAATAATATAAATATGTATGTAAGCAGTAAAAGAAAGATCTTCCAAAAAAGTCTTGTAAGTGCAAATTTGGATCACTTCCAAAGAGTTTACCATGGAGATTGGCATGGCAAGATGTTCTCTTTTTTGGTTCCTATTCAAAGATCCGCATTATGTTGAAAAGGGCAAAAAAATTTTTAGAATAAACTTTACATCTACAAGGAGTATAAATCACTTATTGATTGAAAAAATATATTTTTTCAGGGATTTGTAAAAGTAATTCATATTTCTAATCATAATTTATTTAACTTGACTTTCTAGGAAGTTGCAAAAATGCGCTATTGGAATTACTTCGATATTTTTTTTCCAAAGGGTATGTACTCGCATGTGCATATGGAAAATCGTTTTAGTTCTATTAAAATCATATCATGCGTGCCAAAAAAGCTTAAAGGACAAACACAAAATTTTGCATTAGAAGCGTTTTTATTAACTGCCTTTGCACGAAATCAATTTGTAATGTAAAGATTTCAAGATTTAATTTTAGTGATCGTTAATTATCGATGGCGATTAAAAAGTGACAAATCCAATATTATGTTATTTAAGCTTTTTCCGCGGTAGGGGCACGATATACATAAATTGTTCTATCATCAGTACTTATTTGGAAATAAATCAAGTTTTCTTTATCAAAGAATTTCTTTGAACTTTCCGCTTTCAAATACGAAAAAGTTTGCATTTTGAGGTCCTTTAGGACTTTTCTAAGGTTCTTTGCGATGATATTCTTTGTATTGTAATTTTTGTCTAATCATCCTCTATTTATTAACACTGGGCCTTCGTATACTAGTAGCTAGTGTACTAGACTAGTAGTCCGAAGGTCGCAGGTTGGATTCCTGCCGAAGATTCTATGTATTTCTGCTAAATTGCTTCACAGTTTTTGTTTGTTAATTTAAAAAATTACTTAAATATGGGAATTATAAAAAACAAAATTTAATAATGATTTTTTTTAAATAAGCGATGTCATTTTTAAATAGAAAATTTCTGCAAGAATTTGCTGTATTTACATTTGATTATTAATCATTTAATTTTTCCCCATTTAGAAAGCAAAAGTTTCCTATTATAATAATATTGTCTGTCATACGTTTTTAATTTGTTTATATTGAATATTAAATATTATCTTGTTTGATTTGCAATTTTTTTTTAAATCGCTTCAAGAAAAATTCCATTCATGGAAAATTTTTGCTGATGTTTTTCTCCTTCTTTAGCATTGCTTTAATTTTTTGTAAATATTGTAATTAATAATTTACACTTGAGGATGGTAAATGAAAAGCAAATAAATTGTACGAATGCACTTTAACAATTTCTTAATACTTACAATAGCAAGAAATTTTAACAAAGACATGCGGCTGGGCGTATCAATATCACGTTGACCCAGGAAATTTGTTATATTTTCACAATTCTCAAATGATAAATTCTAAAAAGAGAAGAAAAAAAAAATAAAATGAAATAATAATTAATACAAAAAAACGTTGGTATTGAAATTTTTAATAACAATAAACAACAACAACAAATATTTAAATATCTTTTTCTTTCTTAATGATTTTTTTATTTTTCGCTTTTAACAAAAATTCTACTTTAATACGTGTATTCATTTTCCTTTCAGTTTTTATTACGTTTGCTTCTTTCTAGCAACAATTTCAAAAACCTACTAAAAATTTAATTTTAATTTTATAACCATTTTTATTATAAAAAAAGACTACTACTACATTTTTGAGGAATATTTTAAGAATTTAGCAAAAAAAAAACTTTTTTATCTGCTTGCGACGTTATCACGTTCACGTAACACAAACCACTTACGAGTAAATGTCTTATAAACATTTTAACAGTTTTAAATTCTATGTATATAAATTCTAAAACAATTTGATAAAAAAATAATAAAAAATTAACAAACAAAATTTGGACGCATTAAGGTTATTGTGGTAACTTTTGCCAAAAAATATTAGTTTTATAAAAAAAAGGATATAATTACATATACAACTTATAAAAATATTTGAACAAGAGCCATTTCTTTCATTAAGTTATATGTTTGGTAGATTTATGTAAAAATGATTTATATATTTATATGTTTTACATACTCTATCACTCAAAATGCATAGAAGTAAATAATACAAAAATATTAGTTAAACTGTTGATAACAGCTCAATTATAAAAAAGCAACCGTGGAAATATTTTTCAAAATCTTGAAAAAATAACAAAGTTATGGACTGAAACACAGTAAAATTAAAAAGCTTATAGCATTACCTTCTCTAAAAAAAATAGTGTAAAAATGTGTAAATCTTAGAGATCTTTAATAAGCATAAAATTATTAGAGAAGATCATGCAATCAATCCTGCAAGAGAATTAAATTTTTTAAATTAAAGCGCGTATTAATAGTTCTTTTTCCAGAAAAGAACACTCCATTATTTATAAGAGTCCTCCAGAAGATGTCTTGTTGACATAATTAGGACATTTGTTTTGTTTCAAATATTTTCACTGCCGTAATGTTGCAATGATTATGTAGTAGAAGCCACAATTGGAAAATTATTTTTCCATCTTGTGTATTTTCAGTAAAATAGTCTTTTCCACAACAGACTCGTTGCAACATTACTGCAGCGAAACTATTTGAAATAAAATAAATGTCAATTGTCAAAAGTCTATATTATTTACATAGTCAAAAGTCTATATTATTTACATACGAAGCGTGTTCAAAAATTAAGCTGAATTTTTAAAAATTTATCTATTCATTAATATTATTCATTCTATTCTTTAATATTCTATTCATTAATATTAATGCTTTTAACACAAACATATTTTTTGTGTGTACGCATGAGCCATTTCAGCGAAACAGGCTTTATATCCTCAATCGTTGCAAAACCTCTTGTCCTTTTGGGAATAGGAAAACATTACGAGGGAGCCGAACCTGTTGTACATTGCGGCCTGTGATTATGTTGTTTCGAAATTAGGCATCCCCAAAGGATAAATAAATAATTATAGGATCAATAGAAACATATATAAAAGATAAGACAAAGACTCGCATGGCACCACCAACCGGGATGCCTGCGTCCTCAGCAATTTCTCTAGAACTGATTCCCGAACACCATTATATATTTCTTTAGCGTTTTAATTTATTGTACATTATAAAAGTTTTTAAGGGGTGAAAGTAGTTCATTAACGAATTTAAAATTGGCGATTGAATTTTCTTGCCCCGACAAAACATAAAATTATTCTCAAAATTAGGCCTAGGGATCATCTTAATGTTTTGTTGTACTATAATGAAAAATCTGCCGTGTACTTTTTGAACGACTTTATTCAACAAAAAGGAGAAGGTTATACATTTATTCGTTAATGTTTTGTCTTATGCTCAGCGATTTTTCGTCACTTGTGGACCGATTTTGAAAATTATCTTATATATATATATATATATATATATATATATATATATATATATATATATATATATATATATATATATAATATATAGTATATATATATAAAAGGTATGCTCCAGAGATGTTGCCATTTTAATCAATATGTTTTAAAATTTGGGGGAAGGGTACCTCCTGTGCAAAGTAAAACCTAATTATTGTATATGTAGTCAAGGCAAAGAACAACCGTATTTGAAGACTATTGTAACTGATTTTCATATTTAAGAATGTGGGTGGTGATGGCCTTGTGAAATAATTTTCCTTTTCCCCGACTTTTTCGCGATCTCCTTTTTAACATTTTCTCTCAGCACAAATACTTCTCACCCGTGAATTGATATGTTCATCGATTAAAAATTTAATATTTGAATATAAAATATTCAATAAATGAAAAAAAAACTATTTAATATTCGATTGAACACTGTAAGATTAAATCATCATACTACGAGTGAAGCAAATTGTAAAATATTTTTCGTCTTTTAATGTAGACTTCAGTTCTCCTTTTTGAAATAGTATACAACGTTTATTAGCCAGTGACGTCACAATTGGCCTTACTAAACTTAATCTAAATGTACATTTGGTAAGTTTTGAACTTTTTGTGTGTGAAATGTTTAACAGAATCGAAATGAGTACAACCAACAACGTTTTGCTGTCAAAAACTCTACTTAAGAATTTGTATTTAATACTGCTGCAAATAATTTTAAGACAACAACAAAACAACAATATTATAAACATTTGTTATGCTAAGTTGGTTTCTTTATATAAGATTGACGTAGTTTTAGCCAAAAAAAAAAACTGGTATCGAAAAATTTTTATATCGTACATTCAATAATATTGCGAGCTTTTTTTTACGTCACGTGCATAAATTTTGGTTTATGAAAAAATACATCAAACTCAAATTGTATAGAGGTTTGTTACTTTTCATATTCATTTACGCGCTGGGGGTTTGTTTTAAAAATAGTACGTCTAAAACTTAAATTATTGTTTTAGATAAATTTAAAATCATTGTTTCAGTTTTGCATTTGTAGAATTAAATGAAATTGATATTTCTGTGTTTTCAATATTGCCAAAGTAATTCTAATTGATGTATTCTGAAAATCACTTTCACTACAAATTAACTGAGTTTATCCATAAATTTCGATCACTCGTTCGAAATTAAAAGCAATTTAAAAAAAATGAAATTTTGCGTTTTTTTTTCACTGCTCGTTTTGTATAAATTTCGTTTGAATATTTACATGGACATTGAAAATTTCAATTTCTTGTTATTGTATCGAACAAACGAACAGAATTTATTGAAACAGGCCGTTAGTAATTTGAAATCGATAACAAATAACTCAGTGAAACGTAGTACTTTTGGTAACTGCTTCCAGATTTTTGAACGATAAAAATTGGAAAAAAAATTATTTCTTAAAGAACAGAAACAAGCCACAATAATGATAATAAAATTGAAAAATTTTAAAATTGCGATAAAGCTTCTACAGCGAAAATTCAAACTCTTTTAAGAAAAATGTAAACAACTTCGAAATTTCTTCAAAATCACAAAATCTATAAAAATGAAATGAAATGAGGAAATGCGGAAAGATCCGGTTTATCTTAGACACACAGCAAATTTGTTAAAGTTGCTTAAAATGAAAACCCTAAATAGTTTATTAGCCGCAAAAACTGAAAAAAAGTTGAGAAACTTGGATAAGCCCAAGAGCTTTAAATGCAAGATCAATATAAAAAGTGACACTAAAACTTGGAAAAATATCACTTGTTGAAAAAGACAAAGAAATTTTGAAACTTTTTCGATTTTTTTATAATTTCTTTAGAGATTTTATGCATGTGTTGCTTCTATTATTCGCAAGGTCTTGCAAAATTTTCTCATTTTTGCAACAAAAGCGTTACTTGCTGAAATTTTTTCTCCACTGAATGATTGCAATTCAGTTCGAGTCATAGCCTCCATAGAGAAATAATCAAATAAATGTGTTTGTTCTCAATATGATCTTTGGTTGCAAAGATTTTTTTTATATATCTTGGGAGTTTTTCCGATTTTACTAATTTAATGATTTTGAAAAAATTCTGAAATTTTTTTCTTCTCGGTTTTTACTTCTTTTCCAAAACAGCATAAGCAATTTGAAAAAGTTATGGCTTTTATTTCATTAATGAAATGTAAAACCTATTCGAATGTATTTAAATAATCTATTTCCATAAATAAACTTTAATACTTTCAAAGACATTGAATTAAGTGGTTCAATAAACTGAAAACTTAAAATAAAATGAATTTGTAATTGGAACATTTGTTTTATGCAATTTAACATAAAGTTCACATTATTATGTACATTAGACAAAAAAATCATTATACGAAATATATTGTATAAAAAATTATTTAAAGAATTAATAAATAAACAATGATTAAATAAATAATTGCATTAAAATCTAAAAAGATTTTCTTGAATCGTAGCTAAGAGCACTTTTAATCAAGTTTCCTATTATTACGAAAAAAAACCCAAAGTGTAAATTCCACAATCCAAACAATTAACTCGTTTAGAAATTAAATTTTTAATTAATTTCTGCACAAATTTTCTAGATGAGTTGACTGTCTGAATTGTGGAAATCACATTTAATCAAAAATGAGGATATCCATCCAAAAACTATAATGCAACAAGCAGACACACAGTTACACCCCTTCTCTTCTTCTCCTGAAATCAAAATATACCAAATTCTATGGTAAAGGTTTATTATTACAAATATTTATTTGGTTCGACAATGAACTCCTTTATTCAGATGCGATCTTGTTTTTTCTGCCTTAATGTCCGTGCATGATCACGTGAGCTACAAAAAGAATATTAAACGTGGCCCTGACAAGTCACGCTTATATAATGCCCACGAAAACATCTAAATGAAATCATTTAGTTTTTAAAATTAGATTTTATTACGCATAAAAACGGGTTTTAATTACATAACATATAACTATACACCATTTCCATTTGTATTTCAAAATTTTTTATATAGTTTTTGTAAACATTTCAATTCCGAAAGTTTTAAGTATCATTGCAAAATTTATTATTTGTTTTTTTTTTATTCCAGAGTATTATACACCATTTCCATTTGTATTCTAAAATTTAGGAATTATCGTTGACAGAATTTCTCTTCTATGACAGATTTTTTTAAATATAATTTTCGATATTGTTACGAAGCCGTTTTTATAAATACGAAAATTTTTCAAAATTTGAAAACTTAAATGGCTCATATGGTGCGAATTTCATCAAAATTGGTTTATTTGGTTGGGAGATGTTTTCGAGAATTTCTGAAAACAGTACATTTTTCAATTACTGCGAAAATCTCTGATAAACCGGTTGTCTAAATTCGCTCACTTATTTGGAATTTCTGTAAAACTGTATTAAATTTCATATAAATTGGTCAATCGCTTTGGAAGATATCGCTACCGAAAATTTTCATTTCGTTTCGATTATTTCTTAAATAGGTTTTACGGAATTATATTAGCGAAAAGTTCCACGGGACGGCCTGCCTGCAAGGTCAACCACATATGTTTTTTTTAAGTTTTTTAATCTTATTTTAGAAATTTCAACCCCATGAAATAAACAAATATTTTTTTACAAGATGCGTGCGCATGTCTAATTATTGTTTCTCTAACAAATTAGAACTCATAATATTTAGAAATAGCAACTCTCGTACTCGTATTTATTATTTCATTTTGTATTTAACATTATGATGTTAATTGTTTGTTTGTTTGCTTTTTCGTTGTTGAAGTCTTCCTCTTTAAAACGTCTAAACGTCTAAATGTGTAATTGTGTTTTAAATTTCAATTTAATGTATTTTTTTTATATTAACATTATTATGGCATTTGTAATGACATTATAGAAATTCGTTTCGTGTTTTTGTTGTAGTTGTTCTATCTAATATTTCTTATTTTTTCTCTCTCCAAATGCGTATTAAAATTCCAAACGTGTAGTTAACAGGCGACGACTGTTACAAACGTGTAAGAATTTATAATAGAAATAAAAGCATGTATTAATGAATAAGATAAACAATTAACATACTCGTACTAGCACATATGTAAGTACATATAAATCTTTCAAACAGATCTAGAAGCAATATGAAATAAAAACAAATTGCAACCATTAATTAGATGTGAAATACAAGCACCCTCTACTCAAAGCCAACGTATTGAATAGTTGGTCTTCAGGTAAGTTGGCTTAAATAATAAATAAAAAACAGTTTCTAATATATTTTATCAATTCAAAATGCAAATGTACGTTTAATATTAATTTTGAATAATTTTTTCTAATGGCATTTGCATTTTAATCTGTACGTTTAAAAATAAATACATGCACATTTTTTTGGTGCTGATATTTTATTAATATTTCAAATATTATTAGTATATCTTTTAATGGCTCATACCTGATTTGTTTTTAAATAAATAATATATTCATATTTAGCATATCGTTAGTACATATACAAAATTATGGATCTGTTTTTTGTCAATGCATCACTAGACTGCATCTTCTACGAGCTGTTTATTCGCTAAAACATCTTTTGACTTGTTCATGAAGAAACAAATGGCAACTAAGCAGTATAAAAACAGACCATAACTTTAAATGTCATTAGAATCCATAGAAAAGTTGTTAGATCTAAGCATTAGATATTAAGCGATAAGAAAACAATTTGGAATTAAAGCCTTTGAAAGCAGGATGTTCATTAGACGTAACGCTGCGATGCATTTTCGCTTTTATTATTTCGTTTGCTGATTTTTTTAAATTCATATTCCTATAAAGATTCAAACGTATACCATAAAAATTGCGATATTATATATCGCAGTCATTTGAACATTCCCATAAAATAAAAAATTAAAAAGTATTTACATGGTTTTTGCATTTAAGTTAAAAATTAAAAATAAACCACCCACGATTTTTTTTTTCAAATTAATATTCATATTGTAATGTATATAAAAATAATATTTCTATTGGTTTTTATGAACAACCGCATATGTCTATTTTTAAACTTCGACACAAAAACGGCATGTCGTAATATAAACAGTATGCGAGGGACTTTAATACAATGTTGTGCAACATTTATGCCATAATCTCCAATTTGTAGTCAGATGGTTTGCATTGATGATATAGATGCCTCAACTCAGGAGATGGTCATTTGAGCGATATAGTTTTTTTCCAATTAATGTCATCAATCTTATACTTTCAAATTAATTTTTCTTTAAACAGAACTGCTTTTTTCATTTTTAGCAAAGTGGCAGTCAGTTCAAATCATGACATCACTTTTGCGCCAATATCCAAATTCGGATAAACTGAACGCCGCGGCGTTTAATTGAAATCAAATTTTCTTAAATATTATTTTTGATTAGTTTCACTTAAAAGAAAATACTCTGTGCGCAGTGCCAACAAACGATAAAAATTCACTTTATTTTAAATAAATCTGGATTCATAATCAGTATATGTATTACGCTTACAAGGGACTTTCGCTTAAGCGAATTTTTTAAGCCATACCATGTCATATGATTTTTTTATACTTTTAGACACAAAATATGTTTCTTTAGAGTGGGTTCACGCTAAAGCGGATTTTCTGTTAAATACACTTGGTAAAATTTTTTTCATTAAACGATTTTTCTTCATTCAAACGGCTTTCAATTATCCGAATCATATCGCTTCTTCAATGCAATAAAAATATCAAACTTGTCGAATTGCGATTAAAGTTTTCAAAATGTTGGTTCCTATATCGAACATTTTTGGTACAATTTAGCTTGATATATAATTTTGATTTGTTGTTTTTTTCTTATATATTTGAAGCATATCGCGGAATGCCTTTTTTGGGAATTAAAAATTTTTGTTATGATTATGTTGCGATATCTTCTAAATTCTATTCAAAGAAAATTTAAAAATTTTGCTGAGTTCGTTTAATGTAAATGATTTTCACTTGTCCCAAGTCCATTTAATTGAATATCTTTCATAAGATATAGATAGGAAAAAAAAATAATTCTAGTAATTCGCCATTTTCCTTTAACCTATAGCTCCCGATCGACAGATAACTAGATAACGAACTGTCCGAGAAAATCTGTTCAATAAAATGCAAAGCTTCTTAAAATTTTACATTTTAAGACATACGCGATTATTCATGAAAATGACTTGAAGTAAATAAATATGCTTTTATTTTCTCTTATATATATATATATATATATATATATATATATATATATATATATATATATATATATATATATATATATATATACATATACATATACATATATACTTATATATATGTATAGTATTAAATGTCAATTTAGAACTAGAGACGACTATATTTAGTTGTCAGGTCTTTTATAAATATTCAATCAATGACTTCTCATATCCTATTCATACTAATTAATAGTCGTTGGACAAAAGAAAAATAATAATAAACAACAAAAAAAAAAAAAGAAATGAAAGTGTGATTAGTTGTTAATGTAATACTTTTCTTTTTCGCAGTTTCTATAATTTTTATTTATAATTTTAAATCATGACTCATAGTCATTTTTCAATTTATTTATGTCATCAAACGTTTTCATACATAATGAGTCTTAGATTCCTGTTAGTTGTTGTCTTCATATATTCTACATTTAAATGGTGTTGAGGTTGTCAGAACAAGATTTAAGAACTGAAACCAATAACATCGAAAACCTTTTTAACAAAAAATTTAACTAACTTTAAAATAAAGCTCATAAAAGCTTTAAATAACTAAAATGTGAATATACGCGTTAACTGCTCAGATCTTTGAAGCCGGTGCCAAAAAAGGTGTTAAACTAAACTAAAGGTTATATGTAGGTAGTCTTCAAAAGATACAAACTTGTGTGCCTGCATTTCGTAAGCAAGAATTTCAGCTAAAATTTATTAATAAATACTACTATCATGCAGATCGTAGTAAGTCGAAAAAATGCACTAGGGGACACTTTGGAAGCAATAAAAATGTCATTCCTTGACATAAGAAGCGTTGTAGTTCTATTTTTGTGCCGGGCTTGCGTTTAATCGCCCCTAACTTTTTATTATTGTTTTTCTAAATTCAAATAAATACCAGGTTTAAAACAGAAAGTAATGGTGTCAGTTCTGGAATTAGCAAACAAAAGCAAAATTTTAAGAATTTTTGTTTTAATATCTCGTAAGTTTTTTAATACATTTTTCTTATTTACTTGTAAAAATGTTTTCTAAAGCAAGAAACATACGTTATGACAAAACAACTTCGTGTACAACCTCTGTGGGCAACTTCATTTTCTAAACAAGTCATTTTGAGTAAAGATGTTATCAGATGTTATTGCAAATGTTTTTAAATTTATAATTTTAATTTCTACAATTCCATAGTTCAAAAATTCTATAAAAATATTTATTTCATCTGAGTTGTTTTATTTCCGGCCAATAAAATTAACACAAAATGTTACGAATACAAAATATAAAATGAAATATTTTGTTACATGGCTAATAACGCCATTAACGTGGCAACCATTTTATACAACTTGGATCTTTTTTTTTACACATCTAGCCCACACACTTTGCAAATCTCATGTACGACCTCCTCGAATTGCAGCAACAATCGCAACGTCTATGGTTTGCATAATAATTATCAAAATCATTTATGTTCATATTTAAGAAAAATATTCGCTATATTTCTAAATTCCTTGTTTATTATTGATTATTAAAAAAGAATTTCAAAATATGCAGCTCCAAGAATTTTATCTTTATTTACTTTATCTCATTTGCTTTTTATCTACACGTACTCGTAATAATGTAAATATTATTGTCCTTTTGCCTGCAAATTTTGCAATTAGAGCTGGGAGCAGTTTTTGTTGATGTTTAGATTTGTTTTTTTTTAATTTTATCTATTCTAAATAGCTTTTTTATGCTTTAAGCTTTATCTATTATTTACTTTCATAATCATACTGCATCAACAAAATATGTTGACTTTTGTGGACAAGTTATTTAAATATTTTTAATCATGACTTTTATGATAAAAAAATTTTTTTATTAAAATATATTTTAATAGGCGTTTCATGGCATTAAGCAAAAATAATAAGCAAAAATAATAAAAAAAATTCTTTCTTAAGAACGAAAAATTTTACTTGTCTTTTTTAACTGAGAAAAATTACATATTTACTTAACAAGCAAATTGGGTTTCAAAAACAATAATTTGCAGCCAATTAATAAAACAATTGGCGATAGAAAATTGTGCAATAAATACTCGCATGTTTCTTTTTCCTTAATGAAAACAATTTTTTTTCTGTAGAGATTTATTTTTTTGTTTATCAATTTTTATTAAAACAATAAGACACTATTTTAATTGACGTCATTTTAGTTTCAATTGTACAAAAATAATAAATTTATTGAATTATTTTGTTACAATTAAAACACCTGTAGCTATTTCTATAAGGAATTGAATTGAACATGAGCTAAAAAAACTTCTTGAGTAAATATTTCATTTTCAACAGTAATTAGTTAGAAAACCGATTTTATTTAATATGTATTGTATAAATTACTCTAGAATTAGTCATTGTGATTAGTAAATTTATGATTGGGCATTTCCTAAATAAAGTAAACGATAAAACTTCAAATAAAACAATAACAAAAAATATATAAAATAAGAAAATTGGAAAAAACACACACCCTACATCTTAGAAGAAAATATAAATAAATAAATAAATAAGTTGGTGTGACTATTACAGTCAGTGGGTGGGGCATCCCATTGAGAGAAATTTGTATGTGTGTAATTTACCTTTTAAAGCTTAAAATTTAGAGTTGCTTTTATTTAAAAATTCATAATCAAATGATAAAATAGTCTTAAGTCCAACAAGTGTTCCCAACTCATAAAGAACAAGTATAAAAAGAGCAGTTGACTGGACAAGTGGCACTTTCTGAAAACATTATCAAATGTCTATTTAAGCTTGTGCCATAAATTTATTAAAAATTTTATACTCGTAAATATTGATACACACATTTCTTTTTTTTTTTATTCTAATGTACATATATGCTCATTACTTCCTAAATTGAATTCAAATTATTGTGTTTGCTGGGTATACGAGTACTTATATGTTTTTTATTGTAACATTATTAATCACTGCACATTTTAAAAATAAAAAAATACTTTTTAATACGTATTTTCTCATACGTCTTATAGTTTATTATTCATTTCAAATGCCCTCAAGCACAAACAACAATATATTTTACCTTTTGTAACGAAATTGAAAAAAAAAACGTTTATGTATACACCTCAAGGATCTAGAGAGAGAAAAGGAATAATATATTTCCTAATTCAAAAAATAATGTGAATATCTTTTATTTATATTAATGCTGTTAAAAGAAAATTAAAAGGTGGTTGCTTCCTTTTGAGGCTCTACGCTACCTCCGGCTCTCCTTTATATCTCACCTACCCTAGCTGACCATCCACGTTACCTTCTGCGTCTACTTTATACTTCACCATTTTTTTTACAGAATTTCGGTAGAACTAAAAAAAAATGTCAGTGTGGAGGCAGACATCAATCGTGAGCAAGGAACATAATACAATGTCCTCTTAGTACAAATTTATCTCCGTTCATTCAAATGGCTCGTTTAAATTAGCGAGCATGAAACTGTAAAACTGTTCACTTAGTTCAATTAAACTAGTTAGTTTGTGAACTACCCAAGACAAATTGTAAGGCATGGTTTTGTACCATTATATGATCATTAATACTAAAGGTGTATTCACCCATTCGTTCTGAACGAAATTTTTGTTGTTGTTCCGCATTAAATTTACTCTCTTTCTCTCACTCTCAAAAAATAGAGACGTCAAACTACATATAAAAAAAGCGTTCGGTACGTTCAGAACGAATGGATGAATTCACCTTAAGATTCTCAATATGGAAGTTCTAACAAGAACGGCGTCAGGGGCTGCTGAGCAAAAATGCCGCCGGCGCGCCGGCTAAAAGTAAGAAGCACAATTATTACGATCAGGTGGCCTATTTTATATTAAAATTTCTTTGGAACAAATTTCGTTGGAAAGATTTAATGGACCATAATGACATATTTGATATAATCATTATTAATCATAGTTAAGAATTGTGATTGCAACGACCAGCTTTTTTCTTTGCGTCTAAAATGACAACATTAAATATACTCTATTTGGCAAATAATTTATCCATAAGTGTTTTCAAATAAAAAAAATATATAAATAAAGAAAAAAGATTTTAACGTTTATGCAACAAAACTTAAAAAAATTGACATGACCATTCTACGTCTGTCTTTAAATGCATCACTGTGCTGCATCATTAAAGCATCTCTTAAGCAGACAACGCGCAAATACTCAGTATAAAGCACTGATGCATTTACGAAAAAAAAAAATAACAAACCGGATAGTGATGCCGTCAAAAAGCATTGCAGTTGCGTGTATATGTTTGCCCGATTTTGATACGTTTGCGATGTAACGGTAATTTAAATAATAATGACAACTTTGCCAAAATAAATGGAGGCAAAATCTTAACATTTTCTCTGCTTGCACAATATAGGAATTTTTCGTAATACAAGCAGTTAATGATAAATCACCTTGAGTTAAATGAACTGCATGCACAATTCTAGATCAATTCTAGACATCTCATAAAATAAAAGTAAAAAATTTCAAACTGAGATAGACCACAAACAGCCTTGAAAAACCGCATACGTTGTAAACTTTTAAACAAAATCAATATTACATACATAATGTAACCGTGACTTAAATAATAACACACGTCTGGTGTATTGTACGAGTATGTTCACTTTAAATTAAAAAAAAAAAAACAGAAGCAAAAAGGAATTCAAGAACTTTAAAAATAATTTAGTTGAGGTGCTCACAGTTTTACCTTTGAATGCCAGTAGCAGCAGTTGAAAATCATAAATCTAAATTTATCTTTAACTTATACATAGTACATACATATGTATATGGTATACACATACATATATATATTTTTTTAATAGTATTTATGTATGTAATTCAACGTCAACAGCCTGAGTTTGTTTGTTTTATTTCATTATTAAGAAACAAGTTATTTTTTAAAATTACTTTTAAAACGTTACTGCTTTAGTCTGTCTGACCTTGACTGTATTTAACGTTAAAAAATATATATATTGCAGGTGCTCTAAATACAAGTATATTTTGAAAATTTAATAAACTGTGATGACATACATGTTGATGAACTTTGTGACGTGGTGCGCCATTCTACTGAGATCAAAGATTAACCAAGTTCACATCTTCCATTTCAGAGCATAAAGAGCCCGTAATCATGCCTCGTTTCCAGCATTTAAAAAACATGGCTGATGGTTTTCATCACTCCAAAATCTACATCAAACTATTAATAATATCTTTGGATTTTTCCTAATTCTGACAAGAAAATGCGCCTGTTAAGAAAAGATGATTTTTTGTGCAACTGTAAAGTGGCTCATTTTAGTCCGCAGAGGTATGACAGGCAGAAAAAAATCCATCAGCGCCAAAATAACATATGTTTAAGAAAACGCTTGTATTGGAACCACCCTTTATAATGCATATTCTTTATAACTTATTGATCACAGAACGTGGGAATTATGGACAATAAGTACTTTACTAATAATTTCAAATTTATATGCCGGAAATACATAATTGATAATAATTAATTATAAAGAAATAATTTAAACGCTTCCCCATAAAAAATCAAAATCAAAACAAAAACCATAATAATCTATTTATTTCAATTTTATGGTTAATGAACTAAATGAATCAATAAGAAAAAAAAATTGTTTATATGTATATAGCACATGCAGCAATATGTGAAGGTCCACATCAAAACTATACATTTCCAAAATTACAGAAGAAATAAAGTGAATTGAAGAAGTATGCAACGTCAAAGCTGTATTTAAATACAACATTAGTACTTTCCAACACAGCGAAACAAAAGTGTTGTAATTTTAGATCGTGCAAGACTGTGGAAGTTTAGGAACAAGTGTTCTCCAAGAAACTCAAGTTTATTACACAAGGACGCGCAATCTTTTAAAGGAAGAGATTACAGCTATAAATAGAATTTTGGTTACTATATTACAATAGTCAATATTCTTTTTCTTACTAAAAACATTACAAACAATGAAATTGTTATTCAGAGAAACCCAATTTCAAGTTTTCACATCGCAAAAAGGATCAATTAAAACAATAATAAAATTGATACATATATAAAAATAATAATAAAAAACAGTAAAATTAAACAAAATTCAACATTTAGAGCTCCTGCAATTCTAAAGGAAATAACACATACAAAGCAAAAAGACATGAAATAAATAGTTTCCAAAGTTTTAGAACGAATGCAAAAATTCTAGCTTCTCTAAACTAATATTCAGGGAGAAAAAGGCTCAGGTTTTGATTTTGGTATTTTAATTAATTCAACCAATAGATTTCTATTCCGGCTGCCTCTTAAAATAAAATAAATCTTAATTTAAAGACTTTTGTATTTTCTCAATATCAAAAGTAAAATTTTTGACAAAGTAAAACCACATTTTTGAAGCGCTCCTATGCAAATGATAAATCATCGATCGGTCTGTCTTAAAATTTACATTTCGTTTCTTTGATTAAAATTCAAAGGCTTCTAAAGCCAATTAATAATTTTAAAGATAGAGTATTTCTTTTATAGAATAAAAACTATTTTTAGTTATTAGTGAATAAAAAGACGAAAACTTTGTTAATTTACATAAATTAATTTATAACCAAAAATTCGAGTATATAAAGTTTTACAACGGCACTCCACAACTAATTAGTCCGTAAAATAACCTTAGAAAATAGGAAAAATTAACTACACATTCATATTTATTTTACAAAAAAATTCAAATTTAGTGGAACAAATACAAGCCATAAAAACGTTTTGAATAATAATAATAATATAATAAAAAATAATTTATGGATATATGTGTACATATGTAAGTTTTACACGAGGCACTTAAACATCAACTTCACGCGTGTACATTTTTATTCTTTAAAAATCATCTGCCTCGACACACGCTGTGCTAAAGGTTGCCATAAATTTTTTCCAAGTCAATGCTCTAACACGATATGCATGGAAATAATATGTACGATCTTGCGGATAACCAAGGACAATCACTCTCTGTACTAACAAGTTTTAGCTAAAATTAGTGCCCTAGAGTCGCATAAAAGATAATGAAAATTAGGTTAGGTTAGGTTAGGTTGACTGGAGGGTTGTGATAGCCCATGTCATACGACATACACTTAAGCCAGTGAAGGCTTGTTGTGCGCTCCCTTTAATTATCAGACACAAACTGCCAGAGTTCTGTGGCAGGATTCGAACCTGGGACCTTCGCACTACGAGTCTAGTACACTACCTACTAGTCTACGAAGGTCAGTTAATGAAAATTAAAACAAAATGTTTCTTAAAAATCAAGTTTCTTTCTACATATAGGGCAACGTTTTTATGAAAAATTTTCAATGAGGTAACACACTGTGCAGCGGCTGTCACGTATGAATTCTTGTGTAACGCTTTTACTGGTCTGATCATCGAAAACAAGCCGTGCTTAGAAAGTGTTTTGCTCTATTATTGAAACTTTTAAAACAAAAATTTTTGTATATAAGTATGTACATACATACATATGTATGTTCAAACCCTAACATTTGTATGTAAATATATGTATGTATGTATGTACTCGAATGTATACATATCTAACTTGTAAATTAAGGTTAGGTTAGGTTAGGTTAGGTTGATTGGAGGGGTATGACAGCCCATGTCATTACGACATACACCTAAGCCAGTGAAGGCTTGTTGTGCGCTCCCTTGAGTTAACCTTGAGTTAACCATAAGATATTGAACCAAAGTTCTAGAGAAACTCCGTGTCACTCACAAAGTTCCTTAATTTCCTCCAGCATATTCCCCGTAATCGGCTTATGTCCGGTAAGATGTCACTCCCAAGATATCGGGACCTTATTTGTGAGAAGGCGGGGCATTGGCACAAATAGTGTTCCAATGTTTCGCTCTCCTCCCCACATGCTCTACATTCATCTCCTCCCGCTATTCCCAAGCGTTTAAGATGTGCCAGTAGTTGAGAGTGCCCTGTGACCACTCCCATTATTCTACTTAGTTCGAGCTTGCTGAGTCTTAGCAGCTCCCTCGTTCTTCTCTCGTCTGGATCTCCCCATAGAATTTTTGTATTGATTCCCATGGTTCCGTTATTCCAGAGAGTTGAATGGGCCCTTTGTGCCCAAGTCTTTAGCTCTGATTTAACTGCATCGAAAGGTTTCGCGCATTCCAAGCTTATATTACCTAACTCTATTGCCCTAGAAGCAAGTGAGTTTGCCCTCTCATTTCCAGTTATCCCCGCGTGCCCCGGCACCCATATGATGCGTAGTTCACCATGTGTCGAGTAACTGTTAATGGCGTTTTTGCAATCCCAAACTGTACGTGATTTAGTGCGTTCCTCTGAGATTGCTCTGATGGCCATCTGACTATCTGTGAATATATTCACAAGTCCTGACCTCCTCATTACATTGAGTTCCCTGATACACTCCGTTATCGCCCGAACTTCCGCCTGCAAAACTGTGCAATAGTCCGGCAGGCGGAAAAACAGTTCCGTGGTGTTTTCTATATAAACACCAAGTCCCGTTTTCCCTCTCGACCTTGATCCATCCGTGTAGCAATGAAGCCCCATGGGGATCTGGTTCCAAGGGTCGGTCAACCAGGAATGGATGTCGGGAATCAATGTTCCGCAGTTGGCCTCTAGTCTAGTCTCCGGTATGCGGTCATTTGCGACACTTTCCGGTATGGACTCTCCTATGGCCGTAAAGATTCGTTGATGATACGCTTCGTGTTCCTGATCGATCCACTCACCCATCACCTTTAGTCGTTTTGCTGCTAGAGCCGCTTCGTATTTTATACGAATATCGATTGGCTGGATAGATAATATTGTTTCCATCGCACCTGTTGATGTCGTTCGGAAGGCCCCACTTATACCAAGACAGCAGGTTCTCTGAACTTTCTGTATTGTTTTGATGTTGCATTTATATTCCATCGATGTCCACCACACTATAGAGGCATAGGTCATAATCGGCCTGATAACGCTACTATAAAGCCAGTGTGTCATCTCTGGATTCAGCCCCCATCTCGTGCCTATGGCCCGCTTACAGATTGACCAACATATATGAGCCTTTTTGACTCTTTCGTTTATGTGGTCTTTCCATTTTAATTTCCGATCGAGAATGACTCCTAGATATTAACTTGTAAATTAAAGTCTCATTTCTTTTATTTTAACATTTGCTCATGACAATAGTTCTAATTATTCAGGGTCTCGTTTTAGGAAGTCATCGTACATCAAGAAATTACGTGATGTCGTATTATAAACAAACATAATTATTATCTTTTGTTAACAACACATATACACAGTTGCATATACATATATATGTATATGTATTTATGCGTGAGTGTGTATCTATGTACATATTTATGTATGTATATAGAACTTATTTTGCATATTAAATTATTTCATATTAAAAAATGACAAATAGGTACATTTTTTAAAAATTTTTTAATGATATTAAAATGAATGATTTAAAAAAACTTATATGCTTAAATTATCTACTTTGTTTCTCCTAATGACTTTGTAATTGGGGCTTTAATAAGAATCGTAAAATTTCTATATGTGTATGTATAAAATAAGAATTTCAAGTGGCCTTGGATGAAAATTCAACCATAAAAATGTAATTGAAATTTAAGGACTTGCTTGTATTTGATAAAAATAATTTTAGAAATATTTTTAACTTCTCGCATTAAAAAAATGGGAAATTACTGATCTCATCCAAATTTTGGAAAATCGAGTTTTCACAAGTATAGCAAGACTTTCCAAATATTTTAGTGATGATATTCATACGTGAACATGGTTCACTTAGATGTTGTCTGGATATGAAGGTTTGATTAAATGTAATAGATTTTATGACATTTTCGAACATAAATTGTTTAAATAAACTCAATCGAATCTAAAGTCTAAAAAACAACGTTAATTGTCACAAAATTTCGTTAGATATTTGGGATTAGCGAAGGTATTGTTGTCGATAAAATTCAAAAAATACTTTTCGAAATAATGCCTAATGAAGTTGTTAAATCTTAACATAGTTGTTAAATATTGTTTTTCAAAAAATTTTTATTTTTTTAATAACTCGGAAAGCTCTTGTCAAAACGACTTTAAAGATCAGGTAATTGTTTAATTACTCCTAAAATATCTCAAATCGAGGTGGGAAGTTCTATTGATGGCCTGCAAGTTAAACATATTTTATAAATTTATTAAAACAGTTTTGCTAATACCAATTAATTATTCATACGTGTACATATATATATATATATATATATATATATATATATATATATATATATATATATATATATATATATATATATATATATATATATATATATATATATATATATATATTTATATATACATTTGAATTAACGTACATATACATATGTAAGTTTATATAAGTACATACGTATCCATACACTACTTAAGTATATAAACACTCGACCATAAAATTTAATACCACGGACTTCTAACGTTAGAAAAATATTAGAATTTTTTTTTAAACGTATAGGTATACTTATATCTTTTACCTCCAATTAACCTTTTGTATCTATGCATTTAAATACATATGTATATGTATATGTACAGTAAAATTTGGTTAAAACGAGCAATACGAGAGCAGCAATTTTTTTAGGGAGTCTACAGCTCCTGAGATTTTTTCCTGTGGGTATTACAACTCTTTAAGGAAGAGCAACGTTATGCAATTTATTACGAATTCTATATGAAGGGAAAACTTTGAGGGGAACCAAATTTCTGCTGGCCTATTTACGACCATGATTTTCTGCTGGTGGTATATGCGTCATCGTACTATTTCGTCGCCCCACAAAATACATAAAACTAGCATTTATTCCAATATTAAACTAAAATAAATTCGTTTCGAGACAATGAAATATGATATATGTATTTATTTGTACAGAACTATTGGGACCGTATAAGTCGTTCGTTTCGAGTATGTAAGAAAACTCGTCATACCCAGTGTATGTTATAAGCACACTTTACTGTACATTGTATTAATTTTTTTTATAGAAAATTCATTTATCAGTCAACGTCTTTTTGTATTTTTTTTTTATTATTTATTTTGTCTTCACCATCATTATGTGGTTTCTGGCACGTTTGTGACGTCAATTGTCTGTTATAATGACTTATGAGAAAATATAAATGTAAAAACACTGTGGTTTATTTCACTTATTTTTAATACGTGTTTTTTATTCATAGATATGTAGACAAATACATATGCAAGTATGTCTTTATATACATATCCATTTAAATTTAAAATTTCTGCCATATACACCTACACTGTGGTGCACAAGCGAAGCAATCTTCTCGTGAAAAAATTATGGTTAAACTATTTTTGGTGCTTTCTTATAGCACCCGTTCAATAGTGAAGTGAAGACTTTAACATTTTTTAGAATCAATTTATATATCAGAATATATACCGAATTTTCTCTTAGGGCTTTTTTGCGCCACTGCGGAAAAGTGTGTGCAATGTAACATTATTGAGTAACGACTCCAACAGAAAGTTGTGTTTTCTTTAAGGGTTTTAGTAGCCATTGAAGATGTTATATAGCCTAAACCGATAAGTTTCCAAAAAAACGTTTGAAGTATAATGACGAAAAATCATTCCAGATTCCAATATCCTGTGGCCTTTGGAATTCCCTTATACGAATTGCATGCGCAATCTATACCATAGGTATTCTTCTCTACTCTAAATAAGAAACCGCTGCCAGAGTTCGTTAAAGCTCTTCATAGTGCACCAATTGGAGTATTATATAATCTCATGCAGCCATTTTACTACTAATTTTTTGATGTTGGAAAATTGTCTCTAAAATTATAAGTCATTTTGGCCAAATAATACTCCCGGCAAGTTTTTCTTAAGGATATATCAGGACTATTTAATGTATTATAATTTCTATTCTTACAAAATGACCAACGATACTATGGGTTATGCAACGCCAAACTTTCATCGAACTAGTTCCATGTCTTCTCATATATAATAGGGGATTGTAGTTGTGGATGGGTTTGAGTTAGATTGGTATGTAGTTTTGTTTCATTGGATCATATACGAGGAATCCTAGATTTTCTTTGGCTTTGTAGCCAATGCTTTTATGCGTTTTTTGTATTGTCCATTACCGGACTTTACTTTCATAAAGAGAAAGAGCTTCTTAATGATGTTTGAGCTAAAACGATATCCTAGAGTTCTAGACTCCAAATCAAAAAATTTCCTTGGTCTTACAGTTTTTTTTAAAACCATTTCTTATTGGTAAAAAGACTTGTGTAATTTTTTTATAATACTAAGTGCTAAAAGTTGGTTTATTTGCATTCGCTGGAGACACCATTTTTAGACCTTTCAATTCTATGTTTTGTTAGGTTTGTGGGCATTAATCTTTTAATTTTTTATTTTTAATATTTTAATGGACATTCGTCTTTAAAATTAGAACAATAACTAATAAACAACCTTTCATTATGAAAAATTATGACTTTTCATTCTGATAAAGAAGTAGAGAATGACGTCTACTTTTGATATAAAAAAATACGTCTAACGTTAAATATTTTATAGTATTTTGTTTCGAAGTAAACTTGACAAGAAATACTATAAAAAAAGTCAAAAACGTTGCCTCACTTTTGCACCACAGTGTACTCGTGCATACATACAAAACTTTAAGATCATTGTCACTGGAGTTTCATTATTTGGCTTGTTTCTTGTTGTTGTTTTTAAAGTGACAGTTACTTTCAAATGTTGGTTCGATTGGTTGGCTGATTACACATGCCTTTGGCATGTAACGGATATCCGTATTTGTATGTTTATGGGCTAAAACTTTTTCCCTATTTATTGTTTAAAGAAAGTTGCTTTTACATTAGCTTGCGTTTGTACTGAACACACGAAGATGACATTAAAAAGTACTTTACATATTAAATTTTCTATGTGGGTAAACGCATTTTGATGTCAATAATACAGAGCTGTCGATCAACGTCAATACAACATGTACTAGTTTACATAATTAAATTTGTAAGTACATATGTGTGCAATCGTGTTATGCTAATGACGCGAATCACGTTTATGTTTTAGTTTCACATTCATTTATAAATCAAACATGTTTTGTGGCAAAGCAATATTTTGATTAGTTTATAGAACAAGGAAACTTTTTAATGTACATAATTATTTAAAAAGGATTTTTTGTTTTTTGATAAAAAGATAATGTATAATGTAAGTTAATTAATTAATCCAGTAATAAAGTAAATATTCTTAAAAATCTTAAATATTCTGCCACCTAAGTAAATCTTGTGTAAATCTGATCACAAATTAAAAAAAAACAGCATTTCAACTTACCTCGTTGTTATTGTTGTTATTATTATTATTTTTATTATTTTCGGCATTCTTGGTTGTCGCTGTTGTTGTATTTGCAGATGTGGCTGCTGCTGCTGCTGCTCTTGCTGTTGCATTTGTATCCAATGCAATCAGTTTCCATAGCTGTTTCAAGCCAATGTTGTCAACACAAGAAAATCTTAATTTGTCATGAGACCAACTCATTGTTGAAGCTTCCCCAGCCGCTTTTGTTGTTGTAGTAGGAAGTTGCAATACGGTAGAAGTCATTCTTGTTTATCGTAAATTATTTATATTTATATTTTTTATGGAAGTTAAGTAGAAATTTCTGGGTTTAATATAGTTTAATAAGCGTTTTTTTTTGTCTTGTTAATAGGCCATCATATTAGTGATGCTTTTAAGTAAATTTTTTATATCAAATAGCCGGCGATGGTTATTAATTCATATGAGATTTTTTTTATTTGTAATATTTCTAGCGCTTCATTTTTCTTTCTTTTGCTAAATGTAGGCCTTCACTTACTTATCTATCGTGTTTGCATGTTTTAGATATCTTACATGAAACTTGTTTTTTATGCAATATATGCATTATATTAATTTTTTTTCATCAATCGTTTTTTTTTTTAATTCTTTAATGATAACAATTATTTCTCTTTACCATTAGAGTGCTGTATGTTAAACAATCGCTCGTAGCAATGCGACTAACTGGTTTCCGTTTATAACAGCGTGCTTTTGCTAAAAACAGCAACACACACTCCTCACAATCACGTCACTACGACTAGTCTTTTAGGGATCGTTTATTAACGAAATCCCATATGGTAGTTCTCATATCAAATAAACGAAGCTTTTATGAGTAATTCTCCCACAATACGAAGCGGACAGACACCTAAATTCCCTTAACACCCCTTACCAATTCCCACGTTAGTTCTCTGTAATTCAATACTAATCAACTGCTCAATTCTCTTCGATTTTTATTCAATATTGTACATACGTATAACAAAACAGAATTAGAGCGTAACGACAGTTTTTTTTGTAAAATACTGTAAAATCTATTTGTATGTTCCTTTTAAGACATCCATTCCCATAAATTTGAATATTGACATAGTTTTTCTATAAACAAAAGCAAAAGGAATTTATTTTTATAATGAGAAATGAAAACAAAACAACAATTACTAAATAATATTAATAGGAGGCGTCATATGAATACTGGGAAGTGTGAATATTTGAGCGAAAATCCACATACATTGCACAAAAATATATGTACAGTGAAAGCTCGCATAAGCGGAAAAATATTGTCGACCCAAGCTTTTAATCAGGTTTTCCGGACGGAGACACTGTATTAAAAAAATTATAAAAATATATCTTATAAATTGATAGAAGATATCAACAACATAAACAAATTTTTTACCAACTAAAATTCAATATCAAAACCTCTTGAAATAAAGTTGAAAAGCTGCAATAATATGGCTGCAACCACAACAAACTGCTTTCGTAAAGCTGTGCTTCCAAGAATTAATTATAACATTCTTCCAAATTTTGATACCTTCGTATGAAAACCCATTTATGGCGACTGTATATATATATATTTTACTTTAGTGTATGTATATATGTGCAACTGATTTAATTTTAGTTTATTTGCATCAACAAAACATGCAATAAAAATAAATTGGGGCATGAAGACTACCATATTGACATTTAAGATAGAAAAAAATATATGGTTGAATTTCCAGACGAACCCTGGAACTTTTAATTTGAGAAGAATTTTTAGAATAAATAAAAAGTTTGCAATTAATCGATTTAGACAAATTTTACGCCATTTGGTGTGGTTTAAAAAGTAACCGAATTAAAAAACCCGATTTAGTAAACATATTCGAGTTATTTAGAGATTAAAACCGATTCCGATAATTTTCGACCACGATATCTCTCAAGCGAATCAATTAACATATTTCTAATATAGATTAATATGTAGGTATATTAATATACAAATTTAATATAGATATATAGAGTATTACATACATATATATAGATGTCAAAAATATATATAAAAATATTTCTTATGGAAAAAAAGCTCAAAATCGTCATGTTTTGTTTGAACTTTTAATTTGTAGTTTTATATAAAGGATTCATACATCGGTGTTGCTTGTTGGGTGCAGTTGTAGTCTGCTACAACCTTTAATTTCCCACTTCGATAAACAAGCCAAGTTACAGTCTTATTCCGCGGTTTTGCTCTTATTTTAACTCGCTCTTTCTCTCGATGTATATATTACACTGTTTTCTTCAACTCTTTCGATTATATTAAATAAATAAATCATTGTATTCGATCTACTTACTTTCCAGTGTCTTAATTTTTCTCTCTCAATATTTAGTAAATAATTTAAGAGAATATTGATTATAATATATGAAAATGAAGAGCTTTTTCAAATTGTTATCAATATTTCAAGACGTCACTAATAAAACAGCAGATGATTGAAGTTAATGATATAGAAAAACAGGCATGCTACACATGCGGGTTCACATACACATGTACTTATATACATATGTTCGCATGTAAGTTATATTTGTATACCCCATAAAAATTGATGTTGTTAGCAAGGAATGACATTTTCATTACTTCCAAAGGATCCATTAGTGCTCTTTTCCGACTTCCTACGACCCAATTGACAAAAATTTTAATTTAAAATAGTAACTACCGCTACACATTTATGAAAATCCATTTGAAAATACTGTCTATTTATAAAATAAACGAAATTTATTTCTTTAAATCTACATAAAAACATTAGAGTAGTTCTCTTCAATCAATAATGATAAAATTACACATAAGAAAAAATTTATTTTTACTGCTTTCGAATTTGTACGCCTTACAGATGTAAAACTTATTGTCAGTGGGAAATAATACCAATTTATTATAAAATTAGTTTTTCTGCAAAAAAATATTACTAAAACTTTACTTTTCTCCAGATAATGAAGATAAATCTGTGAATAGGAATCGGAAAAGACGACATCCTATGCTAAAATAATTGGAACTGATTTAAGTATGTACTACTTTAGTATCCTAATCTTAACATTTTTATGATATATATATATATATATATATATATATATATATATATATATATATATATATATATATATAATATACATATATATATATATATATATATATATATATATATATATATATATATATATATATATATATATATATATATGTTGTTGCTTAAATTACTTGAGGGAAAACTCGAAAAGCAGTTGGGAAAAATTTAATGCGTTAACGGACAAAATACGGAGATTGCGCACTGCGTTTGCTAATGCATTAGCTTGCAACACTATATATTCTTAGGTGCAAAATTTTTTTAGCAATAAGTTTCCCTTTTTCAAAAATCTTCGATTTTGTCAATTCTATAGTTTTATTTCATTTTGTTATAATCATTTGCTACTTAAAGTTAAAGTAGGTTCATACATTTAATTTCTATATTATCGTTTACCTAAATCGCAACTCCCTAGATGCAACACATAGGGATTCACGTTGCACTTAAAAATTTTAGCTTTTAGTGGGAGTTAATAATTTTATTTCATATGCTAGAAAATATGTACAACTAAATGTACAATAAATTTCATAAGAAAAAATATAAATATAAAAAAATATGTTATTGATGTGCAAACAATCAAAAAAATTTTAAAAAGCTCGTTATTCTAATACATTCTTTATTCGAGTAAAAAGAATTATTCTTTATTCACTACATTTGTGATATTTTTATTTCATAGAAACTGTCGTGACAATAACTCATAATTTTGAAAAGTATTTTTGTTTTTTACTTTGAAATAATAAAAAACTTTTTACATATTTTTGTACTCGATCGTTGTGATCGTTTTCGTTGAGTTGCCAATGAAATTTCGTAAAACATAAGATACATGGTTATCCATTTTTCAGTATCAAAAGTTAAGTTGAATACAACATATAAAGCTAAGATTTCCATAAAACTTTTATTTCCTCATAATGATTGAACCTTGTCATTTACGTACGAAATACAATGTCATTTAAATGACTGACTCTATCTTGGTCGCAGCAGTGGATCCTTTGTCAAATGTTTGTTTTCAAATGCTCCAACGTTAGGGGATTATCCGCATAGACACGGTCTTGGACGGAGCCCACAAAACGGCGTCAAGTCACATGATTTTGGTGGCCAATTGACATCGCCAAACCAGTGGAAACTTCTCATGCAATAGAGCCAAAATCAGTCGCGCTGTGTGGCCCGTGGCACCGTTCTGTTGAAACAATATATCGTCCAGTTTACAATCTTCAATTGCAGGCCAAAAAAAAAAATCAGTTGTCATACGTCCATAGCGCTCTGAGTTGACAGTAACGGTTCTTCCATAGGCGTTGTGAATGGTCAGCCGGCTTTAATCGTTGCGCAAGATGGACTTCATATGGATGTAGGTGCAAATCCGAACGCCGTGGAATCGACAAATTCAAATTATTAAGCACACTTTCACCAACAAAAGTGATATTTTCGGCAGCGCGCATATTGCGATGATGCACAGGTCTTTTTAAATTTCTTTATAGTCTTTCCAATTTTTTTCCACAGTAGGTCGATTATGACGGCTTTAATCACCCCGTTAGGCCACATTTGAACCTGCACTTCCTAAATAAATGATATTTTATATGATAGATATTTAACAGCTGACAGCCTTGCTAGACTGGCGGTTTTTGATACCACTAAATGGATAACCCGATACGTTCGAATTAAATCAATTGAAACACAATCAATTTGATATAATTTCCTTTTTGTGTGAAGAGTCACGTTTTTCTTTATTTTATATTAATTTTCAAAAATCTGACAACATGGTAAGTCATTTACCATGGTGTTGTATTTTCAATCAAAACTTATATTTCAACAAATTTTATATAAAAAAAGAAAAGAAATGAATATTTAAGTTGCATTTCTATATATTTTACGTAAATTTTAACTCATTCGGCATATTTGCATTGTTCTTTACACGTACAGGATATTAATTCTTAATAGAAATGTCCATTTCCGCTAACAAAATGCTCACATACTCTTAAGTATTTCAAAATCAATTATAACCCAACAAACACGAGCCCAAACGCTTTAAAGGTGATTTTGGATTTCAAACATAATTCTATATTTTAGCTGGCCTGGACAGAATGTTCGAATTAATTTTTTTTGTAACAATCAAAATCCATATAACATTAACATCAATATCATATCAATGTCAAATCGCTCACTTACTGCAACAATGTCATAACTCAAAAAACTAGTTTTACAATAAAAGAGTTTCTCGAAATTTGATTTGAAAATTACCCTCAAGAGGTGAGGGTAAGAGATATTTGTATGAATTTGTTACACAATATGAAGAAGGATATGAAGATTAATTCTGCAGTTTTAACTTAATTATCGGCATTTCTTAAATAATGACGATGTTGCAATAAATGAAATAATAAATATGCGCCACTCTTGATTGTTCCAGCAAAAAAGATCCATGAAATTGATGAGATTATAATCCGGAAGTAGTGTGAGTTCTGATCATTTTCCATGAATTTATAGAGTGTTATATAAAACAACAGACTAAATTTTTTTCAAACAACAAGTAACAATGATTCCACGTTCTTGAGGTATGTATCGCTCCATGACTTGTTGGCAACCAATTCTTTATAAATCTACGTCATAAATGTCAAAGAACAGTGATATTTGACACCATTTGCCAATTCCAATTATGATATTCTCTTGTGCCAACCTGTCGAATAAGCTTGTTATTGCAGAATGCTCTCTTCTTCGAAGCTTTTTCACCAATTTGAAAGCTATCACCAATATATTATTGAAAGCATATATATCTTCTTTTTGTAAAGGAGACAATTTTCGCATTACATATATGAAATACTAAATTAGGCCCATAGCATCTTCGCTATGCGTCGATATGAAAAGTTCCTAAATTAAAATATCTTTATTTTACCCAAAGACATAAACCAAATGTATTTAAGGCATGAACCAATAGTAACATTAATATAATAATTAATCTTACTTTACTGGTATTTTGTAATAACAAAATTTATAGTCACTTAGTATGTCACTTTAATTAAAAAAGTAGCTTCAATTATCGGAAATTTAAAAGGCAGTAATGGTCCTAAATTGCGATAAACTATTTAATACTGGGCATAAGCTAGAAACTTCCCAATAGACAAAAATTTTTTTCTTTTTAAGCGAAAGTAATTGTGTCCGTTACACTGTAAAACTTTAGAAAAAACCAAGAAATATATATGTACATACGTGTATCAGCGTGAACGTGGACGGAAGAATTTCAGTTCCTCTCGTAGTGTTTTATTTAAAATTTTTCTGAACACATTTTATACTTAAAATTTGGCGTGCACAAGATTTTCTGTGCTGATTCACTATTAGAAATTGCAAAAAGAAGAAGTTGAAGCTCCCTCAAATAAAATATTTCAAAACACCGATACAGGCATATCTTTTCTGGTCCTTTCTATTAGGATAAGTCGTTAAAGACTTGCCGATATATGTATGTATGTATATGTTTTTGGTTCTCTCTACCAGAATCTGTCGTTAGAATTTTATTTTGAAAAATGTTGATTTTGTTCTACGGTGTAATAATTGAAGGAAAATATTTTTTACAGGAAGTAAATATTTATAAGGAAATAAGTATTTTTTAATAAAAGAAAATAAATAAAAAATAAAATATAAGTAACGAGGGCAAAGTTTCACAGATTTGTGGATTGCTGATGTAATGAATTATTGTACTCGTTATCGCGAATATTCGCCTATTTCATGACATTAGGATTTGTATTCGCATTCGAAGAATTCAAGCAAATACAGTCAAATCCCGATAATTCGTACCCCGATAAATCGTAATTCCCAATAATTCGTAATAAACTTCCGGTCCCTTGAAAAAATCTCGTTAATTCGTAAAATTTCTATACATTTTGGTCCCCTCGATAATTCCTAATTTTTTTTACAAATAAAATCTTCTTTACCTCTTATAAATCGTAATTGTATTCTAACTACCACTTATAATTCGTAATAAAAACAACAGAAACATGGAAAGAATGATTTTTTCCTCCATTTTTTTTGTGGGTTTTTGCTTTTGCTTGTGTGTGTGTTTATTTTCTTAAGATCAGTTTGTTACATGAATAATAAAGAAAAATGCCAAAGGGCACGCACAAAACTCTATCGGTGTTAGAAAAACAAAAAATTTTTGCAGCCATTGACAATGGAGATTAGTGGTCCATTACTATCCGAAAAAGCAGTATGTTTTGCAAAAAAGTTAAATCTAAATGATTTTAAAGCAAGCAGTGTTTGGCTCGATCGCTTTAAAAAAAACGGAATAACATAATATTTAGAAAAATCTGCGGTGAAAGTTCGGCAATTAATGAAAATATATGTTCAGAATGGAAAGAAAACCTTAATCATTTGACAAAAGATTATGATGCAAAAGACATTTTCAACACAGATGAAACTGGTTTATTTTTTAAATGAATTTGTCAGTTTTATTTTTATTTTATTGTTTTTTGTTTGCTATTAAAATTACACGTATTTTATGTATTTATTTTATTTATTTTGTATTTTATTTTTAATAATTGTTTTTTATGTTTTTTATCATTTTAGTAAATAAATTAAAAAACCGCGTTAATTCGTATTTATTTTATTTTAACCCCGTTAAATCGAACCCCCGCTAAATCGAAAACCCCTATAATTCGTAAGAAATGGCTGGTCCCTTGCGATTACGAATTATCGGGATTCCACTGTATTTATGGAACAATTTCTTTCCAAAAAATTTATATCTTGTAACCGAATGACATCTATTAAAATGTTTTGATAGTTTTTACAAATTACAATCTACGCGTACAAAAGTATTGACGTAATATAATTTTTATTTATAAAATTTTGCGGACGTATAAATCGAGTCATAAATAAACATCTATAGATTTCAATGTTAATATTCGTGTTCATTATTCGTATTTGCCAATATTGCCTCAGATATACGTATTCGTATTGATAAATATGTATATAAAAGCTGATATTCGTTATATCTCTAATGGCGTTTTCATTTCTTAAAAAAGTGCAACATTTTGTGGATCAATTTATAACAAAAAGTCTATTTATCACACTAATTCAAACAAAATTTTGTTAGTTTACAAGATTTAGTGTTCATGCATAATAAGTTTACACTTATTTAAGAACACTAAGTTCCATTTTTTTTCTTTTGAAAGGGCAAAAAAAGGTTATTATACCTTTTCCCAGAAACGAAAACGCCATAATTCGGATTTTTAATCAAAATTTCGTTAACTTGACTTCTTAAGTTGAAAAAATCTACTAGTGATTTTTTGTTCCTTGAGGAATGGCTTTCGTTTTTTTCGCTGGGATTTATTCTACCAATTTTATTTATAATTATTAAGAATAAAAATAGCACTAATATTACGAGCATCTTCTTACGTCCAACAAATCTATGCGATAACAGAGATTTTAATTATTTTAAGAAAGCTTTTTCTGTAGCAAATGGATCTTTTGATTTATTAAATTTTTTTTAAAGATTATTATTTTTTAATTCAATGCCCCGATTATATTTTTAAATAAATTCATATTTTTAAACATTGATTTTAAAAAACAGATGACGCGGAATTGATAAACCCTTAATACGTCCATATAGAATAGACTTTTTTAAATAAATAAATATTTTTAATAATATCGCAATATTAACCATGAAAATATGTAAATGTTTCACTCTTTGTAACTAGAACTTTTTATTACACATCCATAATTTACAATTTAATATGAAAATTTTTTTATACCAGTTTCAGTTGTTTTATTTAAATTGACTTGTTACTTGTTATAATGGTCTTGATGGCATTTTTTAATTTATGTTAGTATAAATAGGAAACAATTCAGTAAATTTAATTGTTTGTTTTATTTCTAGAGTATTTATTTCACTAAAAGTTGAATGCAGAAAATTTTTTGAATCAAGTAAAATTTGAAAATCAATTGAGACAATTATGTATTTATGTAAGACATGAACTAATAATCACGTTTTTTTTTAATTCAATATGCAGTAGAGGCGGAATACTTTGAATAGACAATTATTCACGTTCGTCTGCTTTTGTGTGAGACTGGCAGTTATTTGAAATAAAAATAAAAAATAGAATTAAAATAAAATTCTCACACAAGAGTAAGTTGTTTATATAAATTAATATAAAAATAGTACAATAATTAATTCTGAATAACATACATAAATTCACAAATTGTTTAGTTATTTTTAAAATCAAATGTGTTTGTTGAACAGGGAAATTTTCGAATATGTTTTTATATTTATAATAAATTAAAAACCAAACAAACATTTATAAAATCCTACGAAAATGCTAAAAATTATACAAACGATAGAGAGTGTAACGCGCATTGCAGCTGATCGCAAAACAAATGATATTTTATATATGTAATATCGCTCCTTTCGTGCAATATAGTCATATCTCAAAAATCTAAATTTTTTAGTTTTTGCCGAATAAGTGTTCTTCAGTATACTTTTTGAATTAGAATTAAATCTGAAGCTAAACACCACAGTTATACCGAAAAGTATGGACTTGGTTTTTAAATTAAACTATTCTGAAATGCAACAGAGATATATATGACTCAAGAAAAAGTGTTCCAAGTGGCACTTAGGAAAAAGGGTTCCAAATTTGATGTTGAAGCAAATATTAAAAAAATTTATTTACATTTTGCAAAGTTCGTTTTTTTTATATGAGTATGACATGAAATTTAAGCAGTTCGCTGACGAATTGGTTTAGGGTCCAATGAAATGAAAAAAAAGCATTCGATGTTTTAAAGATTTTAATCACTGTTTTCTTGGATTACATGCCTCATCTACCATAATCACAATGTTGAGGGCCGTGAGATATAAACTGAAAGAGCTCATAGTTATACCAAAAAGTCCTTATCGGTGGTGCATATTTTTTTAATAAAAATAAAAAGTCAACTTACATCTTGAAAATACTTCCTATAATAATTGACCGCGATTTACATCTGTTCCCTAAACTGAAAATGCCCTTAAAAATTTATATTTTCGGTGTTTAAGGAGATTATGACAGTATTTCTAAAAGAGCTCGAGGCTATAACAGGAAGTGCTTATCGGAGGTGCACCCATTATTGGCATACGTGCATAATGTCTTCTGTGTGGCCTTATTTTGAAATTTATACGAGTAATTTAAAAAATTTTTGTTTGTTGTTGACTTAGTTGGCATCAATAGGCCTTTCAAATAATTTAATAAAATATATTTTACCTCACACACACTTGTTTTATTTAAATTTAAAGATAAGAAGTGCTCATTTCCTTTATTTTCGAAGCATTTCAAATAATTACTTATTAATTTGCATATTATTGAAATAATTACTTAGTGATTTGAATAGTAGATGTGATTATCTATTCAGTGGCATATAAAATGCATTTATTTTTTATTGTCATAAAAAGGATGCGCATTTTTTTTGCGAGGGTGTCGGTGAAATGTAAAACAGTACCCCATTTTTATGACAACACTTTTTTCAGCAATGAACGCTCCATAAAAATTTTCAAATGTGAACAATTATGATACAAAAAGAATAAAGCAAAAACTAAAAATTTTCTACCCCAACTAAAATAATTGCATGCAACAAATGATCTGTTTGTTGCAAGGTGTAAACACGATCATAAAATTTAACTTTTAATTTATTTAACTTTTAATATTATTTTTTATCGAATAGTTTATATAAAATCCCTATTGCTTTCCTTACGTCTTACGTCATATAGAGATGAATGTATCTACATCTAACCGACACAGTGTTATACATATACATATGTGGCACATATGCATGTGCACGTAAACTGCACAAAGAAAAAAATTACACCCAAATTCCAAAATGCATTTTTTTGTTACAAAGTTCAAAAACGAATTGAATTCTTGAACATAAAAAGCCGTTGTATTGGCGGAAAAAATGTTATTTTTTAAAAATACAAAAAGAATTTTTTTATATTTAAGGAACTTGATGGGGGTCTATTGAATGAATGGATGTCACAGGAAAATATTAATAGTATGTATGTATGTATGTATCTTTGTATATAAGTATTTTTACTATTAAAATCTTGGAATAAGAAATACACAATTACACGCACAAATATACATATGTATATGTATGTATGTGTATGTGTGTGTGTATGTGGAGCGCGCATTATCTGCACCTCTGCAATAAAAGCACGTCTTAATTGAATAATAATAACAAATAAAATAACAATAACAAATGCGCAGGCGAACAATTATTTCTTATTAGTACAAATGAGTATTATTCCTCTGTCTGTCCGCTTACATTTTTTTTTTAAATATGAAGAAAATGTAGTGAAAAACGATGACCAAAATGACAAGATCAAGATCTGACGGCATCTTCAAATCAAACAGTTCAAATTGAGCGTTGGTCTCAAGCGGTGTAAAAAATTTAGGAAGAATACTAAAAAATTGCTAGAAAATTTTATTAAAACATTTATAGTTAAAAAAAGTGTCATTATATAGAAAAAAGAATGAATTTCTTTAAGACTGTTTGTAATTTTTTAATACTTTTGTCCATTAAACCTTTGATCACAACTTGGGCGCATGAAATAAATATTGTAAAAAATGAAGAATTATACAACCGGGACTTTTACTCGGTACCCACTACAGTGAAAACCTATGAAAATGACACAGTGCTGCTGCCCTGTGGTTACAAGTGTAAGTTGGAAAAAAACGAAAAAAATAATTTAATTTAAAAAAAAAACGCCCAAAATTTTAGTGCCTTATCTTTCGGTACGCTGGCTCAAAGATGAAGATTTGCTGATGGAGTCTCCTCAATTGGAGCCAGTTTTCATGGATCGTTTTCATTTGCTATCCAATGGCAGCTTAGAGGTCATGAATGTCCAAGCCGATGACACGGGCAAATATTTTTGTGAGATTATCACTGGTGCTGGTAAAGCTGTACAAGCTCATGCCATAGAAGTGCAATATGCGCCTCGTATCTTTACAACTCCTAGCGGATTTATAGAGATGCCAATTGGTGCAGTTTTGGAAATTATATGCGAAGCTGAGGGCGTTCCACAGCCGGCCATCACATGGACTCATAACAATGATACTATTATTGATTACCTGGTGGGAAATCGTCAAATACATATAGTGGAAATAAAATCGCGAAACATGTCGGGCAATATTGTGTGCACGGGTCAAAATGGTGTCGGCCAGGCTGTTTCAGACGGTGTCGAGCTGATTGTTTTGTGTAAGTGGATTTTTTTTATAATCAAGGACAAATATAAGAATTCTTGGAGAAATTAATTTTTTTTTTTTTGAAAATTGTATAAGAAAATTATTCGAAAATCATTTTGAAAAAATCAATACGGAATTGAGAAGAAGTTGTTCTACATGCAAATGAAATTAAATTTCACAGGAAGTGATTATAAGTCAGCCATAAAAAAGTTTTGCTTTTGAAATAATTGTAGTTTTTGAGAAAATTTAATCCTTTTATTTACGTGTGGTTTCGTTTGGACAATTTCTATGAGAAGCGCTCACTTTATATAATTTATTTAATTTGGTTTTTACTATTTCATTTTGAAAATTTCTTTCAATTCGAAATATTTTTACAAATTTTGCAGCAATCAGTTTTCTTCGAAAAACTACTTGCATAAAAAAAATACGTTTGAAGAAACCGTCGAAATGGTATATTGTAAAATTATCAGTTAAATAAGAAAGTTGTAAGAAATTTATCTTATAGCAAGTTGTTGTCGACGTGATATCAAGGCTATAGTCGAAAATGGGCACTTGTACACTCTATGTCGGCAACACTAGTATGGACACTCACTTTTCATTTAAAAGCCTTAGAGAATAATTAGAATCTACCAACAATTGGTTGGTTGGTTTACGAGACTGCCTAAAGGGCAATTAAGCCAAATCAGAAGTGTTTCCGTTTTAACAAAAACTTGTTAATGTCTGGGTTCCACTGTCAACCCGATTAACTCAACGGCGCTGGAGCCACTCGCTCAAATTAGGATATTAGATAAGATATCAGCCCGAACTAGTCTCTGATAGTTCCCAAATGTTGTCTGTCTAGCGAAGAATAAAATACTGGGCATTCGTAGCCTTCTGGCCCAACTGCCTATATTCCAGTGACCGACCGTCAATGCGTTGAGTTTAAGGATATCCTTACGTTTTCAGTGGGCCAACTGTTTCGAATTGTATTGTACTTATCGAGAATAGTTGAAAAAAAGCTCAAAGCAAATTATCATATTCAACTACGATCTACCATATGTTTTTTGTTCTTGTCACATTTGATTCTAAACGTTGGAGAGTTTTTAAAATTAAATTTTGAACTTTTAAGTGTGTAAACAGATACAAGTTACTGTTCTCCAAAAATAGTTCCAATATGTATGGAAAGTTAGTAGATATGTAATAATATATTGAGATTCTCCTTTGAGATTCAGAAATTTTTTGAAATAATGTTTTGCAAAATTTTTTGAATTAATTGTGACGCTCGATCGAATGAAAAATCGAATTTGTTTTGAGGAAAGACGTTAAATACAGAAAATCTCATCCAAATTTATCGACTAGTTGGAGACATATTGTTATCGAAAATTTTCGAAAATATTGCTGTGTTTTAATAACTTTAAAAGTTCTTCTAATATTGATTTTATGGATTGAGTAACATTTCTAAGCTTGGAAAAACTGCTTCGAGTGTAGTAGATCTGATCAATAATGGTTTATATGATCGAGAAATATTGTCGAAAATTTTCGTAAACAGTGTTTCGTTCTTCTCAAATCAAGTTTATCGATTACGATACTTTTTCTAAACAAATTTAAAATTTCTTTTAAAATCGTATCTTCTTTGGACTTTCAAAATCACATCGAATGTCCTAATGTTTATCTAAATCGGTTAATTGATTCGAGATATATCGTTGATCAAAATCGATGAAAAAAATTTAATTATTTTTTAAATTCTCCAAAAATTAACTGCTAATACATATGTATGTATGTGTGATATAATAAAATCTAACTATAATTTTTTGTTATTAATTTCCTTTCTTCATTCAGTCTCACCCGAAATTCATACAACGCGTAAAATCTATTATTCCAAAATTGGCGGACGATTACAATTGGATTGCTTGGTTGAATCTGCACCCCTGGCCAAAGTACGTTGGTTTCATGCTGGCAAACCAATTTCTTATGGCCCGTATTTTGGACGCCAAGACGCCGAAGAATTGCCACACAATGCAACTCAGGCTCAGCGTTACTATTCGGACATGAAACATTCGTTGATCGTTAAAAACGCCCGCGAATCCGATATGGGAATGTATGAATGTCGCGCAGAGAATACGATTGGCATACAAAGTGCCTATATGGAAGTGACCTTCCGTCCAATGCCATGTACATTTAAGATTAGCCCTGACATGCAAAGCCCCACGGCGCACATATTGGTGTGGCAAACAGAAAGTTACTCGCCAATTATTGAATTTAAACTTAAATTTAGACAAGTGCCATCTGGTAAGTTGTGCAAGTGTGTATTAAGATTAATTGATTAATTGAACCGAACACAACAAAATGTTTTCATTTCGTGTTTATTACATTCAAAGACAGCAGCTATGTGTATTCAACGACAACGTTGGCGTCGACACATGTGGCAGAATGGACAGAGCTAACAATACCCTCCTCGATATCAATAGGTAAATAAATATGTTGCTTATTTGTTCAATAATGGTTTTAGAGAATTCGCGAAATGTGGTGTGTGTAAATCGTGGAGTTTGCTGAAATATTTTCTTACAGTGAAACCCAAAATAGTACGTAGTTTTCAACAAGAACAAAAATGCTTTCTTATTTATACGAGTATGTAGTTTGTAAAACCCAGACTGTCTTATCGTCTAGAAAATTTGTATAGAAGTCAATCAAAAAAGTAAATGTGTTTCATATAGTAGAATTTGCTAATGCTTCTTCCTGCCTTCCTTCTATAAAATGTCTTTATTAGGTCCGTTCACTTACTAATTGTTGTCGTCCACGTACTTGAAAAGAGTCCAAAAATTTATTGAGAAAAGAAAATTTTTTTTAAATTTTTATCTGTAAAGTTTTTACTTGTAAGAATTATTTTGTGTTTATAAAAAAAGGTTTAAAAAAATTTCACAATATAGAAGAAATCATAAGTATTTGTTTAGTTCTGAAAACAAAAGGATATTTGTACATAATTTTTTGCGAAAATAAAATATTCTTAAACATAGAGGAAGCGGTATCCACACAAGTTAATGTGTTCAAATTAAGCTGAGCATAGTACAGTGGGTGCATCCTGAAACGAAGGAATTGTAAATGGTATATATTTTTGGAATATAGCTCGACGATTTGGGACCCAGACTACAACATTCATATTAAAACAACTATAGTTGTTTGCACACAGTGGATTATGTTAAATCTGTCAGCTTGCACTAGTACGCGACTATTGTGCTTAATTTTATAAAAGGATAAGCAATATATCTTTTATTGATCCATTACGTCCTACAAGAGATTTTTATGCGCTCTTCACCGAAGAATTAGGAGCTAATTACTCGTATAACCACTCTGATCCTTAAATAAGAACTTGTGCTTATTTTGTTCAGCTTTATTAACAAGCACTCGCAATTGTTTTTTATGGTCTGTAAGGATCACGAATCCGTATACTTAAACAAATACTACTTAAAGAATTTTTTAAGGGATGGAGTGTGTTTGGGATGAAAAACAGTTTTCTTAAATTTAGGAACAAAAAACACACGAAGTCAATTTTTAAGCTGCATAAAGAAGTGCAGCTTTTTAAGTTATAATTTGTTAGTTTTTTCTATTTTTTAAAATCCGGAACAGCAATTTTGTACATTTTTATATTACTTTACCTTGAACATTTTTACTGGGAAAGTAAACGAACGTAAAAAAAATCAAATACATTAAATGAAAAATATTACATGGTTTTTTTTAAGAACATTTTAAAACAAATCGGACCAATTTCTTAAAAAAAAACAATTCCCATGTAGATGATAATAAACTATAGTTGTTATAAATTAAACACAACGATATTAGCAACAATTATTTTTAAATTTTCTTTCTTTATAGGACCCATTTATACCAACACTTACACTCTACATGGCCTACATCCAGCCAGCATTTATCAAGTGGTAGTTTTGGCACGAAATCATTATGGCTGGAGTGATAGTAGTAAAATATTACGTTTTGCCACTGGAGGGGAAGGTAATTCATTCAAAATCATTAGAATAAAATCTATATTTCCTATTTCTATTTCTTTTGATTTACAGTTGAATTTCCCAACTATTCCACCGAATCGGATAAAATTGGTTTGGACAAAAATAGTGATGATGATACAATCAATAGTAATGAAAGTGATCAAAATTATATTTATGATGATCTTTTGAATAAAACAATTGATGAAATAACAGAAAATTACATAAGTCCACTAAAAGACTTAAAACTATATGCCACCATGACATTGTACCCATCAGCTGGTTGCAGGCCAAGCATGCGAGTAATTTGGTGGTGGCTGGCAAGTGGCATTGTAGTCATAATTGGATATAAATTATATAAGCATTGATTGTAATGTTAAGAATCAAATAATAATGTATATTTTTTTATTATAAACAAGTTTTCTTTCAATGTTTATTTTTTATTTTTTTCGTGTTCTTTACTGCTGCCTGAGAAAATTATGTAGTATCAGCAATGAGTGAGTATTATATCATTTACTATAAATTAATTTGATTAAATCAGTGGCTTTTGTTATTCACATACACTTAAGGTTTAAAAATACCATGCTTTAATAATAAAATCTGACAATAATATATAATCGCATGGATGTGAGATTTCTATTTGTGTTTGAAATCAAATTTAAAAACAATTAATTATGGTACAACATATAAATCAAGAGCTAGTTTTTTACATGTTTCCCGAAAGTTCGAAAATAATCTCGAATTTTCGAACATGTTTAGTTTATTTGTTTTTTTTTTAATATTTTGTCATAAAAATTTTTTTTGGTCACATTTTCATATTTAGTTCGAATTTCTGATCTGGAGCATTCGAGATTTAAAAAAGTGGATTTCACAAATGGTAAATTTGTAGTTGTATTCGAAATTTTGATCTCATATACGAATTTTTATACGAAATCTGGTTGATGTTTTGTTGACCTAACCATTTTTCAATCAGGTTTTTAATGTTCTTGTTTCGTCTAGGAGATCTACTCCTAATTATCCAATCAGATGATATTATTAAAATAAATGTTCCTTGGGATAAACTGCATTTCTACATATGGCAGAGAGATGATTGTTATTGTAACCAATCAACCAATACATCACAGGAGCATTAATGTCATTTAGTTAGTTAGTGTTAGTTCATTCCTAGCCGCTCATAGGTCTAGAATTTTAAATGAAACTCATCTTACGCAACAATGAACATTCTTGATGAACAATCTGAATCTATGCTTGCCCTTAGCATAGATAATACAGATTGATTACCGAGGTTGTGGAATTAAATCCTGCTAGATCTTTTCTGTGGCAGTTTTCTGAATGAATCGATCGTTCATACCCAACACAACACAAGCTTTTATTATAATTAATTGATTTTATATGGTTTGAAAAAAACCCCATTTTGTTTTCCATCGTTTAGGTAAGAATTAATCTAACTTAGAATATTTGTAGGTCATGTTACACTTTTCCCACTGTGCAAAACAGATACGGAATCAAGAATGCAAATGCAAATCAAGCCATTTGTCTAGAAAAATCCTTATCAAATCAATCACTATTTAAGTTTAAAATAAACAATTGAGGACACATGTACCCATTTTAAGAAGAAAAACCAAAATAGATTAGACACAAAATAAACCGGACCACTCATAGATAACAATTGCAATTTTGTAATCGAAAGATCACTTTAATCAATTAATTATTAAATTTTTTTTTTATAATATGTACGTAAATGATTTTGTCATGAAAATTTCACGAAGAAAACGTGTTTCACACTTATTTCAAATTCATTCATTCAAATTAATTTTTTTCCATACATGCACATATGTGCATATGTAAATATCTATGTACCTACATACATATACTTATATACATATTTATATAAAATAAGAATAATAAACAATTACTCTTTAACTAGTACTATTTTCTTACAAAAAAAGGAATATATAAAAAATATAAAAAATCGTTTTCCCTCCAACGACTATTTCTATTCATTTGTAAAAACTTTATATGCCTTCGACTTGTGTTTACGAGTTTAAACAAATGACGGTGACCTTTTACAAGAATATTGACTTTTATTGTAATTTTATGCAAATTGTCTACGCAGCTTCTGTGGTCGCTCTGTAAAAATGTTCTACTAGCGCACGCGTACTGACATGTGTTACGATCGCTTAATTCAGATCAAACTTTTATCCACAAATAACTACTACAAAGTTTACAATGACGACGGCAGGCGATAGATTCCATTGTTTGTAAATTATCTATCCTCTGGTGCATTTATTTTTGTCTTCTTAAGCATGTTCAATTCTGTTCTAGTTTTATAAAATACTTTTTAACTGAAAAAATAGTGAAAGTGTCCATATCCGGACACTCGAAGTCGCGGTATGAGAGATGCCCGCTTAGGAGAAAAGCACAATTTTTTTATTTTTCATTTTAAAATCATTATTTTTTAAGACTTTGAAAATAATGGAGAACTAGTTATGGAGGTTGAAAAAAAAATTATTTGTAGTAGACAGATTCAATTTGGATTGGTTCAACTTGAGCTGCCAATTTTCAAAATGGCTTTGGTGTACTGGATTGCTATAAAAAATTACTTGCAAAATGCTTCAAACGTGTAATCTAATTAAATTTTTCATCATATGAAATTATTGAATCGGCTATTTTTCAAACATAGCTCCACAAAAGCTTTTCATTTCGTTATTCCAATACTGTCGTTCTCAGCGAATTTTATAAATTCGTCTCTAAGACATTTAATTGACCAATTTCCATACGTTGGCAGTGGAATATCCGAAAGACTATATATATATAACTTTTGAAAATCCATAGAATAAATTTATTATTAAAAATATTACTTTCACATAAGAAAAGATATATTGTATCTATTGAGAAGATTTTAAAAAAGTCTAGTTTTTTTACATGTTGCATACAGCTTCGAATATGCATAAAAAATGAGAATTTGTTTTGAAAACCATAAACATTAGTGGATAACTTAAAAATTTAAAAAATCATTAAAACCACTGGTATTTAAACAGATTTATATCAGCTGATACTTAGTTTTTAAGCGGTGTTGCAAGTGAACATAATGGGACGCTCAATAATTTATGATGAAATTTCGTAATTACAAACAGTTGCATTTTAAAATTCACCAGAGGCCGAGACCCGCTATTGTTTTATTCTAATTTAGGAAGACATTTGGCATACAATTCATTAAATATATGCTTCAGGAATGAAGAAAAAAACTTTTCCGGTTGAAATTAATCCAAATTTATTTTGCTGATATGTTATTAATATATTCCGGTACAAATAATATTTGAACAACTTGAAAATCTTTATTTTTTCTCAACATTCTTTACATGGCTCGAGATCCAATGAATGGGAATCAAATAAGAGAAAAAAATATTGAAACAATGAGACAAGACCATGTTAAAAGCATTAGTAATGATCCGAATCTGCATCACTTTTTTTTAATTAATTTATTTATTTATTAAGATAGTTAATTTCATAATTCTGGTGCCCCAGTATCACAGGAATTTTGAATAGTGTCTTCTTAGGAAGTTTTTGTTTTGCGGACTATTTTGGAAAAGCTTCTCGAACGAGCGCATGCGTTACTTCTAATTGTAGTTCTGCTGTTGCTATTGTAGTTGTTTGGTTGATATTCGTACGATAGTCATTTTAGATTTTTTTTTTGACATGCATTCATTGTTGATTACAAAACTCATGCAAATGAAATGTAAAAAATAGGTAAAAATAAAAACAACAATAACAATGTTATTCAATTTAAATTTTTTTCTATTGTTTTCGATACAAAAACCATGTACACGTATGTACATATGTTTGTGCATACATACATATATACGTGCATGGATATTTGTTTCTGATTGTAAATGAACGTATACGTTCGTACATCGCTGCAATTTAAATGAGATGGAGACAACAACAATAGCATAAAAAAACCCTATTAATTCACACATATTGTATGTATCTCGTGTCAAAATCCTTTAGTTTTTTATAAAATACACATTTAGAACAAGTCGAGGTCAGTCAATCGTATTAATTTCAATGCAATATATTGACGTTTTTTCTTGAGAAAAACAGATTTCACAGATGGCAGAAGTAGAATTCGAAATATGGAAAATAATGATGAGGATGGCCACCCACTTTTTTGTATTCTGTTTTTTTTTTTTGTGATATTTAGAACGTGCGATTGTAGACTTCTGATTTTTCTAGAATTGTTTGCGATATTGTTAGATGTGCAACATTTAATGAAAGTGTTTGTTTATATATTTATTCATTAAAATATATATATGTACATACATATATACATACATACATATGTAGATATATGCATGTATTTGTCAGATGGTAATGGTCGCCACTTTTATTGCCAGTCGAAGGGTGTTGGCGTTTGTAGGTTTTCGAATCTCTAGAATCTTTTTCGATCTTGTAAGATAATACAATTCGTATCGTTTGTAAAATGTATGTATGAATGTAATGAACGTGTTTGTTCATTTATTTATTCATTTACAACTTGTTTGTCTGTCTGGCATGTTTACATGAGAAAAACAAAGCTCCCTACCTGTTTGTTTGTTTAAATTATTAACAATTTTATTGCGTTCTGTATTCTTATTTCTTGAAAAACAATGCTTTAGATTTAATTTTCTCCTTGTTGTTTCTCGAACAAAACAACTTTTGTTTACATCTTACATTTTGGTATAATTAATCGTAAATGAAACTTTTGGTTTTCTTTTGTGTTCATATACATACTTCAGTGCGGCTGTACTTAGCACGTACTGATGCTAAGCACCAGTCATTACAATCCCTGGGAATCTGCAGGCTCAAAATATTACTTTCCTTTCCTTGCATCTCTCCCAGTACAGTACCGTAGAGCAGCCCTCTAGCATCACTTTTTTAAGATCAGCTTAAAATTAGCTATTCTGCATTACCGTAAAGCTTCTTCCTAGCCTTCCTCCAGGTTCACGTGGTTCATATAGTCAGCAAAAAATAAATAACATGTGATTTCCACAATCCAGACAATCAATGGTGTGGTATAGCGCTGTTCATATAAATTTTCTAAAAGAACCGATTGTCTGGGTTAAAGAAACAGCACTTAAGATTTAGGAAAATCTTCTCAATTTCACTTCAAAATGATTGTCGTATGGTTAAGAACGTATTTATTGGGATTCCGTCAAAATGGATCTAATGTTAATTTAAAAAAATTATAATTTTCTAGAAAACTTTGATTATAGTGGTTTTACATCTGTCATCTCATCATTCAGAAACGGCTGAACGGATTTCAATGAAATTGGCAAAACAGATAGTTTATAGCCTGCATTAATATAAAGGATACTATTGATCATGATAAAGGCATCGGGTTGACCACGTTTGGAAGGATTAGAAGGCGACTGAATCGTAATCATACATGTCAATAGACACTGTGATGAGCAGTTGTGGCAGAAGAACTTATACAATAGAATTTTAAAATATCTGGAAAATAAAAAAACCTGGTGTGCCAGTCTCACTGATACATAATCGCGATGTAACGATATTATACAATGGAACAAAGCTACATACTTGCTTCTGTACTGATGATTTTGTTAGCGGCAATGAAATGCAGGTACTTGTATACTCAGCTAAACCAACAACAAGCAATAAATTGTTAAATTCATAAATTTATTTTATATGCTCGTATAGGACATTAGATTCTCTACAAAAAAAATGTATATATGCATATTTTTTCTTCTAGTCGTGACAAACAATAAGTTATCAGGCCTTGAACTCTTACAACCAAGTTAAATCAAACCAGATATAATTTGAGATCTATAAAAAAAATGTAATTATCGTATTATAACACCTTAGTTTAAAAATAAAGATTTTCGCTCATAGATTTTTTTCTAAGATACAATTATCAAATCTTCATTCATGGAAACTCAATAATTAGTTCTAGGGTCATTTTCATAAATATACCTGTTTGGACTTGACTTGATTATGTGAGTTCAAGGTCTGATATCATGTTATCTGTTGGGTTTAGACGAGAAATATTCATGTTTTTTGTAGATAATTAAAATTTTGTATACAAATATATAATTAAGACCTATTGAATTGTTTTAAATACGAATCGTGTACAGTTGAGATATCGGTTTGCACTTTGGCGTGATTTTTTTTTTCAATATGTATGAGACACTTTTGAGATGATAGCAGAAAATTATTTTTTTTTTTGAACCACCCTAATGTACATACAAGTATATGCGCAAAAAAGCATCATACATTTTTTAAGCAGATATTAAATTTTAATTACTCCGACTATGTCCATTTCTCTTCGGACGCGGACTAATTCTGATTAAATGCAAGAAATTCGTTATTGCGGTAAATCATTTGTAGTAATTTCTTCTGTGCGGTTATGGAAGATGGTGTTTACCGCTCATTTAATCAACCACACGCATGTATGATAATGTCATGATATTCATTATCATGTATTATAGTTCTGTGGTGCCCATAGTTGGTCCTGGTGCGTTCAGCGATGGACAAGACCAGTTAATGGTCCACGTATTCAAGTTTCATTTAAATGAAAAGCTTGAGTAATTTTTTGATCATGAAAACTATGACTTACTCTGGTTAAAAACGATAAAATGCATTTTATTACAATTACAATTAATTTTATTCATTTCAATTTTTTGAGTTGTAATTTAATTGTAAAAATGTATTTGGTAAATGTAAATGCAATCATTACTTTTATGTTATAAATAATGCAATAAAAATAAATTCGAAAACCTTAAGAATATCAATAAGATTTTATACTTTATATAGTGATAAAAATTCTATTTTCATCTACAGAATCATATTAAGGTGTGTAATAGAGGGTTAGAAACTTTCAATTTGATATAATGAGGTCCAGTTTAAAAGAGGGTGGTTACTATTATTTACCCAATAAGAAAATGTTATTAATGCCTTCGTAGACTAGTAGTTAGTGTACTAGACTCGTACTGCGAAGGTCGGTCGCAGGTTCGAATCCTGCCGCAGAACTTTGGCAGTTTGTGTTTGATAATTAAAGGGAGCGCACAAAATGACATGGGCTATCACACCCCTCCAATCAACCTAACCTAACCTAACCTAAAGCAAAAGTCAAGGCATCCGTACTTAAATTAAGTTAAAGCGGTGTAAGGAACGCTTCCCTCAAAAACGGATGCGCTATTAATTTAGAGCAAAACGAAAAATTTGACAAAATCCAATTGAAGACAAATGGTCTCGAACTAGAGTTTTTCAAGCGGTAGTAGGATGAGGCATGATTTTTTTCTATTTACGTCCTGGAAATTAATATTTATTTCTCTTAATTGTCAATGTTTCATTATTTGCTTTTTTTTTCTGATACCAGTCTTCAATCCAGGTTTCCCCATTCATCGCATGTTCATAAGCAAAAGCCTTTACTACCTCAGCTACAACAACATTCAAAATACCAAACTTAAATTTTTAAGAAGAAAAAACTTAAATTTATAATGGCTTTTTTCTTTCTGTGCATGAAAACAACTTCCATGGATTTAGTATTCGAGAACACTGAAGATGGCACAAAGCCGAAACCGGTCTGTTCATAAACCAAATTTGACGTGGGATGACGGAAAATCGTTCCAAATTCCATAGAAATCATACCGCTTATTTCATTCGATTTAAGCAACGATGCATTCGTATTGAAAAACCTTTTATTTGATATTCATTTTGATTGCTTTTCTTTCATCAAATTTACAAAATCAGTAACAATAAATTAATTTCTTTCGTATTCTGTGTAAGTTTTTAATTTTACTATTCAAATGCTTTGACGTCAATTTTGTACCGAACTTTATATGAATATTAAATTATTATAAATCAACGGTCTTAATTAGTATTAGCGAAATAAATAAAAAAAAAAATACTAATAAAATTAATTTTTAAAAATTATTAATTTAAAGAAATCACATAAAATATATACGTTTTATTGCATTAGTTTTGTTTTAGCTTTCTAACTTTTATCTAACAACCATATTTTATGCACGTCATTTAGTTATTCATTTTTTTTTTTTTTTTTTTTTGCAAAAAGTTCACTCACATTTTTTTTTCGATTTCGATTTTATCAAATTGCAGCAATAAGTTTCAAATAATTGAAATTCAAATTCTATGCTTAAAACATGCGTTCATTATTCTGCAAAAATTTTGCATATTTCTTATAGTTTATTGTATTTTTGCATTCGAAAGGAAAAGTTCACGGCCATTCAAATGAATTTTCTTAATTGGCGCCACAAAACTGTCGACAAATGGCCGCCATATTGCGTTATTATTAAATATATGTCTTCTTATCAATAAAAAGACTGTCTGTTATCAATTCAAAGTGAATATTTAAGGGATGCGCTAGTAAAATCATTTTAGTAATTTGAGTTTAAAAAAAAAACTAATAAATTTTACCCTGTCAGAATATTAAATGAATCTAAAAGTATTAACAATTTCTAATAAAACGCAATTAAACTTAATTAATAAATCTTTAAATAAAAAGCAAAAGCAATTTTACATAGAAACGCCCAATTCAAAACGAACGATTAACACAAATTGAGTTGTTACTATGTGGTGTAATATGGTGTGATTTAATTATTAGTTTTTGTTTTATATTAGTTTTTACTACAGAGACTAAAACCATCATGAGAGAACAACAAAAAATAAAAATGAAAAAAATTTAGATTTATTAAGTGATAGATGACGCACATCCGTTGTCGTGTTCAAAGATTTCATTAACTGGATTTTCGTATGAAAAAAATTTAAATCCCCTTGATTTTTTAACCTAAACTCAAAATTTATCATTTATATATTATTTGATTTGATTAATATGAAAAATATTCAAAATTGATTCATAATTGAAAATTTCTTTACAAAAGGAGCGCTGAAAAATTTACCTTCGCTAAACGCATTTATTTCTATTTTAAGAAATACTATTCTGACCACTTCCGGTGGAAGTAAAATAATTGTTATCATTTTATGGATATAATTACATACCTTGTTATGTCCTGCACACTTTCGAACATCACATCATTTTACATTCTTTATTAATTAAAATTGCGAGCACCAGCCAATTAAAAAATTAATCTGTATTATGAAATCAATGTACAATACGTTCGAAATCAAATCAATCTTGTATATTGCAGCACTGATTATATTTTACACATATTCCTAATAGCAATGGTTAGGTTAGGTTGATTGGAGGGGTGTGATAGCCCATGTCATGCGACATACACTTAAGCCAGTGTAGGCTTGTTGTGCGCTCCCTTTAAATTATCAGACACAAACTGCCAGAGTTCTCCGGCAGGATTCGAACCTGGGACCTTCGCACTACGAGTCTAGTACACTACCTACTAGTCTACGAAGGTCAGTTTAATAGCAATAGAAACTTAAAATCTATACAATTATACATTTATACTTGTACACTGAGCGAAATTTCGTAGGCAATATTAATGAAAAAATGGAAAAGCCTTCACGAAATAAACAAATCATTAAACCTACTGAATTTTTATTCACTTCTGGAACTTAAAAAGTTTTCTTTAAATCATCGTTTCTGTTAAAAATATATTTTTATATGAATTATGGATGTCAATAAGAATTATATTTAAAAAATTGCTCAAAACCTCCCAGTCAAAAAATGGAAGTCATTACTTCTAAAAATCCATTAGTGCGTTTTTTTCAACTTCCCAAAAGTCAAGCTGATAAAATTTTAATTAAAAATATGAACTACTTTTACAAAATCTACAAAACCTATTACAAAATTCATTGAATTCCGGAGTACGTGAACTAATTTTTTCCAAGAATGTTCTCGTCTCTAAATTTGATCATGTTTTCGATTATCACAGTACAACTAAATCAGTACGTACATACAAATATATTTGTTGCAAGCAGCCTAATGCCAACATATTATATAAGTTCTTATGCTGGCATTACCTCAATTAAAAAGAATACAAGAAATAAAACAAAAATTCTTTAATAATAATATTAATTTTTAAAGATTTTTTTATGATTGGAAAAGACAGGAAAAGTAAAAATGTTGGCTGGTATCCCCAGTTAGTAGTAAAAATTACATATCCTGTCTTTTCTAATCATAAAAACAATAAAATTACTCCTCTAAAACACATTTCTAAAATATCTCCCGACTTTCTTGTATAAACTATACAACTTCTTTCAACAATTTTATTTGTATTCAATGTAATTAATTTTTCACAAAAATGCTCGATAAGTCCAACTTTAGAGGGCTATAACTTTTTAACCATAATTAGTAGGGATCTGACTTAAGCGTTATTCGTAGTAGAATTTAAAAAAAACCGGAAGGAGATGAAAATCCAACCTGTGGCGAAAATTTTTGAAATCACCCACATATATGTAAATTAATCTCAGTTCATTGAAAATTCCAAAACTGAATTTCTACAAACGATATATAAAACTTTCCATTTCTGAACAAACTGAGCTTAATTTGTATCCTTGCCACAAATTTGTCATTGCAAATGCCTCAAACAAATATAAAGAAAATTATTAAAAATAACGAGGAATAACCACTCTGACGTATTTGGGGGGAAAAAAATTACAGGGTTTTATTATCAAGAACAAAATAAAATGCTATTTATATAATAAAAAATATTTAAACAAATTAACAATCACAGTGGCTCATGACATCAAAAATAAAATTTCTTCTTTTTTAACAATAAGTACATGCGAATATATAAAATATGTACGTTTTCAATTAAAAAAAATATCATCCGATGTTTCTTTGATCTTTTGTTTTGCATTTACTATTTTTATAATGTTCCTTCCATCGTAGTTTAATGTACAATGTTTTTATGTTTTAAGTCATTGTACGAATATTTGGTTGGCACTTCTTATACCCTTCACTGAAGGTCCAACACTTATAAGTTGGTCATTCCATTTGTAATTTGTATACACACGAGTATAATATTCATCAGCCACCCTTTTAGTTAATTGGACCAGTAAATTTATTCTTCTTGTATCTTCAGAACTGTGTATCATTCTATCAAATACATCTATCATCGCTCCTTTAATACAACAAATTCATATCACAAATGTGATTCAAGTTTTTAAATTTTGACTTAAAAATTAAAATTTTGCTTATTTGCTTTTCGTATCAAATTACTGAGTAATATACTTGATGAAAACTCGATTTTTTGGAATCGGCATGAAATAGTTTTACTATGGATCTATATTAACAAATAACATTGTTTTTTAATTATAAAAATAAACATAAAAAGGGGTAAAAACTTTTCGTAAAAAGTTATAGATAATATAAAACTTTAATGTATGTTACATTACCACATGTTTATCTGCATATTTTATAGTTGAAAGGTATTGAAAATTCGACATTCTTGCAACTTTTATGTTTGTTTTCATTTAGCACGCGTAAAAATTCAAAATAGCGGTCAAAGACCCAGGCGAAATTAATTCTTTTTGCAGCCTAAATTACAACAAAATATTCTAAAGCTGTTTTTCCTTCAAATGTCTCGAAAAAGAAGTACGAAATTTGAAATTTTTTGTTTATATATTTGACGCACTTATATGCGATTTTTTTTTATAATTTAAATAAAGAGCCTACAGTGAAAAATTACCAAAAAAAAAAAAGACTTGACAGTGACGTTAATTGAAACAGAATTTTAAATTCAATGCAGAAAAAACATTTTATTGCCAGCTAATAAGTTAAAATGCTAATAACCATTATCTTCGGAACTTCTTCTTTAACATGTTATTTGATTAAATTAACAGAGTGTTGGCAATCCATCAGATTAGCAGCATATGTACTCAAACCAAACAACTTTATCAGCTTAAGCTACCGCACTGCACGATGGATGGCGTCAAAAGCTTTCGAAAAGTCAATAAGGATCAAAATACTCCAAAATCTTTAATAAGGATGCGCTTCAAATCCTTGCAAATCAGTAGCCATATTGAAGTTGATTAGAAGTCAGTCGTTCAAACACATTCGAAAGCGATGGAAGGATAATAATACTCGCAGGTCGATAATCATTTGCAATAGTTTTTAGACATTAGAATGAGAGCCTAAACGCAGCCTTTATTCGCCGACATTCATAATCAATTTACGGCTATTTAACTAGTTTTGACGGGCAATTACTTAATTACTTAATGTGTTAGAGTAAGTGCGGGTAATGTGGTATACCCATTTGTTTTTTGGCTATAATTTGTAGAGTTTTCATTCAAATACGTTGGATTTCCGCTGGTAAATAACTTCAAGTCTTACCTTAATATCAAGTAAGTTATGAAAAGCTTTGATCATCAAATTTCTTTTATATTTTAAATAAGCTTGAAAAATCCATATACATATCATTGAAAAAATGTTCGGGTAATGTGGTATACTATGGTCTGCTAATGTGGTATACTATACGACATTAAACGACTAAATTTTAATATATAATAAAAGCATTGTTTTTATTAAAAAACTTAAATTTTTTATCAATTTTAAAGACATAAAGAAGAAACATAAAAAACATAGAAAGAAAGATTGAGGAAAACATTAACTGGTAAAAAAAGAGATGTGGAACTAGTCTTTACAAGAAACGCAAAGAAAAATAGCACTACTATTTGGTATGCACTTTTCATGAGCCCAAACTCTTTCGCATTGTAGGCAGACCTTAACAACGATATCTTCTTGATACGATTTGTCACAATAGTTACAGGGAGTACCTTTAGTGGGTGGAACATCATACATTTCTTCATCATAGGTACTGTCATTTAAAAAAACGGCTTCCTCACTATCACTTGAAAAAGTTTCACCTCCGCATTGGTTGGGATCCTCTTTTTGTGAGTTTTTGGTGTTTTCGGTGCAATCACTGGAACCATTCGCTTTCGGTTTCCGTTGTAACGTTGTGTGGGGGACATTAAATGACTTTGATGCCAGAAGAATTCCCATTTGGTTCTCTCTTACAGCTTGAATAGCTTTCTTCATATCCTTCGCTGCCCATTTTCTTATTTCACATTTTTTGGGCATGATTGTTCTGATGAGTGTTATGTATTACACTATACCACTTTAGCCACCTTCACCTATACCACATTACCCGACCACGGGATTATTAAAATAATAATTAATTATAAAATACTAATTAAATATATAGCTTAACTGTAAGCTTTATTCTCAAAAAAAGTATTCACCTTTGACTTGTAAATAACAAAATTATTATTTATAGCAAGCACTTTTCTAAAAAAAAGAAATTAAACTGCATACAAAAAAATGTCATCCACAACACCACCCTTCAGTTTTGCAACAATTTTTTGTAAAGACATTAAAAACATAAATACACTCACGCACTCATAGTTTGCTGAGAGGATTTAACTTTTAAACTTGGTACCGTTATTGCAACGCACTTAGTTTAAGAGAAAATCAACTATACCACATTACCCGCCTATACCACATTACCCGAACTTACTCTACCTTCATTCGGAAAGAAATAGGACAGGCGAAAATGGGAAAGAAAGAAAGCGTAATAGTTTTCATAATTCTGCTATTGCACATTTTATAAATTTATAGATTAAGGTTGCAACTCCTCTGCATGTATTAATAGTCATTTTATCAATTGTTTTACTTCTTCGACAAATTCTGCTAATATTGCCGATGAAGAAGGAGGAGCTGTGATGTACGTTAGTATTCAGTGACCAATGTCATGCTTTTATCACTTTAAACAGTCCAACAACAACTAGCAAAATGTCACACTAATTCACATCATAAAAACTCATGCTGTTGATAACTTGACTAGAACAAGGATCGAACTCATGTTCTTTGTCATAAATTGTTTTTTAGTTAACGCGCTGACTACTGTTGTCCTGTCATTGTGCAGCGAAATTTCAGTAGCCTGGAATGAATATGATCTGGCGATAATCATATGTAAGCGAAATTTTAAAATTGAATTGTTGTAAAAGTTTTGCCAGCAACTAAATAAAATGTTTCTTGGACTTAAACTATCATTAATTAAAATGTATGCAATCGATTGTAACTTGGAACTCACTTAATTTATAAAAATATATAGATAATATCGTTATATTATTTATATAATTGTCATATTGTTTTTAAGACTTGAAAATAAAATATAGGTATATTATTCATCTCGCTTGAACAATTTCGAATGAGTCATTTTATATTCTTTTTAAAACTGAATGACTTTCAAAAGATATTATAAGAAACTTTCATTAATCATTTAATAAAAAAAACTTTCAGCACCGTTATTTCGTTTGACGTAATTTTAAAGCTTAAAGTTATTTTTATAAAAGCTAAATCTAAAGTTATGACCTGAAAATTAAATTCAAGTTTATTGTTTAATATACAAAAAACATATCCCAATTGTAACCAATTTCGTTGAAAATTAATTTGTGAAAAATTAATCAAGATAAAATAAATATGTGCCAAAAGATCATTAAACTTACTTGAACAAGTAATAAACACGCAAAGTAATATCGCAGAGGAGAACAGAACGGCATAACTCCAGTTTCGTAATATGAATTTTTTCGTTATTCATTTATTTACGAATTTTATTAACGACATAACATGGGGTGTTAAACTTTATTATCAAGTGTTGAAGTATAATAACGAGTCTCATAGCTGAGTTTGTTTTGCGTTAATTTATTATTAAGCTAAGTGACAATATAATATTTACTTTTAATTAATATTGTAATTAGATATTTTAAATGTACATAAATACTATTATTTTTTTTAACAAAATTGAGCAACAAGAATACAATTAATGCAATTAATTTCTTAAGTATTCGAGTTACTTGCTTTTATTAATTTATTTTATATTAATTTAAACACACTAGTATAATTTTTAGTTTATTTCGTATTCCCATGACTACAAATATTTGAAATTCCAGAAAAAAACACAAAATTTTCACAAGATTCTTTAATTCTTCTAACTGCGATGAAAACAATAAATAAGTATTTCAACAGCACAGCAAACAAAAAAGTAATAAATAACCTTAAGAGTAGCAAAGTAGAAAAATTAAGTAAGCAAAATTAACAAAAAATTACTACGTTAAAAGAATATTTCTAATGGAAATCGAGTCTGAATCTACCTGGGTCATTTAATTTAACAAGTGCTTTGTTTGGAAGATATTTACCTATACGCTCCCAGGAAAAGAATGCGATTTTTTTTGTATTTAATTTTTTATGAATTTTTAAAAATCTAAATTTTTTTTAATTATGTATAAAATTTTTTGCGACACAACATCCACGATATCTCTGAAATTACTGAGCATATTATGAAACAATATTAGAATAAGTTAAAGTTAATTGTGTTGCCGATTTTTGGATTTTTTATTTAACTATATATGTAGGATAATCGAACTCCAGTTATGATATTAATTGCAATGCAATTGACTTTATATTTGACATAATCAACTTTAAGAACCCAGGCCTCATAAAAAAAAACTTGAGAAACATTTTTCAGTTGCCCCAGTCCAAAAGTTGAAGTGAACTCGTAGCCTATGTTATTATATATTGGATAATTCCAAGCTCTAAATGAAATATTAATTTTTTTACAATTGTCTGCGCATTACATGCCCAGGACAAAACAAACTCCAAAGAGATCCACAACTTACGATCCGAAAGTAGTAAAATTCAAATATTTTCAAATGAATTTAAAATAGACTGGTCATTGCAATACGTTCTCTATTTTGGACCCTATTCATTGCATTTGAAGTCATGTGCAAGATGTTGCAAGAAACGATTTTCGGAAATAATTCAAATATTAACCCCCCCACAGTATATTATACATTGTAACGTATATATATGAAAACTGTCATCATTACAGTATAAATTTTTTCGCATAATTTAATTTTATTACAACACCAAGTAATTTATACTCGACATGAGTCTAATTGTAAACATGTTGCAAGAAAAATAGAATATACTCAAGTCGAGTATAAATTGGTTGTCGTGCTGTTCATGTAAAAGAATTCTAAGCCTTCTATGATTCTCATATTGTATATGATTGCTTAGACAAACAAATGAGGTGAGGTCAACTGTTTTTAAACTTTTTAAAGTTTGCTGACGACTTGGATTAGTGACCAATGAAATGTCAGCATATGAACACAACAAACACTAAATTATTTGCAACTCTTATAATTTTTTCATAGTTTATATCTTGTAAAGTTTAAATAATAAGAAATGACATTTTCGTTTCTTTTCTGGCAAAACTGTTACACGTTTTGCGGTAGTGTAAAAAAGGTCACGTTCTTTTCTAAATATGCTGCAGATAAAACAAGTGAAGGTGTTACATATTTTGCACTAAATTTTATTTCAGTTTTAGATAATACCATTTTTTTAACTATTCAACTAGTTTGAAAAGTTCAGATATTTTATGGCTACAATATAAGTTTAAGAGAGTCAACACATATTGAAAAAGTTTTGCAATTTGAGTGTTAAATTGAAAAATAATTAATTAAAAATGCAAATCATTATCGATACCGTGACGTATGTACGATATGTGGCAACTTTTTTGCCTTTCGGCTAAACATTTATTTTTATGACGCTCCAAATATTTGTTTTATTAAAAAAATATACATATATATGTATGTATCTATATAAATATAATTTACAAATAAAATGTTTATTTATCATTTGTGAAGAAAATTATTTTATCAATACAATAGAATTTGCAACAAATCGTTTCGTTATAACATACTCGTAAGAGCCACATTGCCTCTAAATATTATTCCAAAGTAATTTCAGCAATCTTTAAAACACAGAAATCGTAAAAACAAAAAATTTATATATTATATAAATAAGAGAATCATTATTTATGTATATTCCCATGAAAGAACAAAGTAAATTAAATCAAAGAAAGACGCTTTTTACTTCAGATCAGATTCTTTTGACGTCAATAACTTTTTTCTTTATGTATTTATTTTCAGTTGTGGAGTGGAATTCTTAATTTTTTACGTTTTTTTCCAATATTATTTGCTGTAATCATGAAGAAGACAAAGCAATGGTTGTTTGATTTTGTGACAGACAGGCAAACTTGCAACATCTTATACATACATATATATACACATACATACATATGAAGATGGATATTAATTGGTCAGGAGGAAGCTGAGTTTTCCCGAAGATGATGGGCCTAATTTGGTGTTTTAAAAAAGTGTTCTTTTACTTTTTTCAACGAAAAACAAAAACACTTACCTATACTAGCATTATAACAAGGCAGCGCCTCACGGTTGTAAAACACAAAATTAGGCGCGAAATTTATAGTCTAATTTTCACAGCATAAATTTATAGATATTAAAATTCAATGACGTGATTTCTAATACTGGACATCTAAAATCTTGAAATTATTAAAATTAATAAATAGTAAAATAAATAGTAAAAAAATTAATAACTTAGTAACCAGTTATTAAATGGGTCTATATTAAGATCACTTACTTTCCATAGATGTGTTGACGTTTTCTCATAGATATTGGGCAGCATACTCGTAAGTTCTAAGGTATGGTCGCAATAGGTGTTCTCTTATGTTCAGATTTGTGTGTACTGTATAGGTTTCTCGACTTACATACATACTTTCTAATCATATTCAAATGTTTAATATTTGGTATACTATTTGATTTGAAATCGTTGTCAATTTGAGTTTAAACTTGCACGTTGATTGGAACATACAAATATTTCTGTGTGCATATCCATTCATAATTCCCTGTAAATCTTCATGAATATTTTTTTGCGATTAAGAGAATTGGTGATCTTTATTTTTTTCATCATTTTTTTAATTGTCGTATTAAGTGTGAGTGTATGTGTTTAAGGAGAAGTGTTTTAACGATGACGCTTGAATTATTTCAACAGATTATAACAGCTTGTCATTTCAATTACGCACGTCGCGTTTTGAGAACTAAATTTAATAATTATAGTCATCATATAACGGTTCCATATTCATAACGATAATTTTATATGCAACTCAAGAACTATAACAAAAATATGGCGTCACAGTGGACAAGGCAACTCAGTATTTTTGTATTACTTTTATATCATTATAATTATTATAGAAATATTCCCCCTTATTATGCTTGTCGCGTCGACGTCACGTAAAGTCGGCACAGTAAAAAATACAGCAGTTCTGTACTCGTTGTAGGCAATAATTAACTAATATTGATGGCCAATTGTAATTTTATAAGCCGTAGTAGTAGTAATATCCTATCAATAATATTTAATAGTTCTCGATAACGATTCAAAAATTGCCAATATGTTGATGTCGACTTGATGTGACGTCGACATCGACAATTATAATAAGGGCAATTATTTAAAAACGCACATACTGCTTTAAATTCATCAATCAAGTTCATGTACTTAGATACTCATATTTGACCTTTGACTGTGGAAAATAATTATTTAGAAAATTATAAAGGACACTAACAGTAACTACTGATAAAATTTATAAACAAACCACCCACGATTATAAATGGATTCAATAGGGGTCAAAATGAAAGATTTCTGGTAAATTTAGTTAGTTTTGCGGCAAAAATTAATTTTTTGTTGTCAAAGTATCAAAACACAATAATTTTAGTCCTTTCAACATTAGATCACTTATTCGATTTTTTTTAATGTTTTTTTGACCATTTAAATAATTTTGTTTCTTGAATTCTTGTAACTTTTGTTTCTTGAATTTTTGTAGGTTAGGTTAGGTTGATTGGAGGGGTGTGATAGCCCATGTCATACGACTTAAGCCAGTGAAGGCTTGTTGTGCGCTCCCTTTAATTATCTCAAACACAACTGCCAGAGCTCTGCAGCAGGATTCGAACCTGGGACCTTCGCATATATATGTATTTAGTTCCTTTGTTAGAATTATAATATAGTATAATTTCTGTTTTTTATCAACTTTATTATGAAATATTGAACATGTTCATAGAACTTTTTTGTTTTGCACTATGGGGCATAAAAACCGTTAATTTTTATTTATTATTAAATTTACTTATTGTTGTACAAACAGATTGTAAATAAAGAATATATAAAAAAAATTCTCTGTTACACTGAAAGGTTCTTGTGTAGGGTTCATAGCCATTGTGTGTGTGTGTACGAGTGTGTTTGTGTGTGTATGCGTACGAGTATGTGTGTGCATGTATGTGTGTGTACGACTGTATGTTAGCCTCTTATAATTTCTTGCAAGTTAGATCCGTTTGGAGCAAAATTTACATCATTCCAAAGATTTTGTTTTCGAACGTGGTAGATTTTAAGACTTGTCGAAAATAAATTTTTCATTAATAACCACATTACAAATAAATCCAGATTCGTTCGGGAGATATCGTTGTCAATTTTTTTTATTGTTTTTCAAATATCCCGACAAATTCTCACTCAATTGTTTTAATATATTCTGTAATTTTTCGAAATGGATCCAAATTTTCGAAAACATTCTTATTCATAAATAACTCTGAAAATTTAAGCCAAATCGGTCTTCTAAGTTCTGTCACTACCTCGATTATAGTGAATAATAACGGAAAGTGCCAAATATAGACTGCAAGCTCAGTCATATTATGTTACTACTACGCAGTAAAAATGGCTGCGGTTTAAATTTTCCTATTCTATAATACTTCACTATTTTTTTCATATAAATGTGTCATTATTTTCAAAAGAAATAAATATTTTTTTATATTCTTCCTTATCGTGTTTGGGGACTTTCGACTCAAGTCCGAGAGGTTGTGCTAGATTACAGATATCGAGCAACAGTTTTCTTTAATCCAGTGCAAAACTTCAAAGACAAATACGATAAGGTCCATTATTTCAGCAAACACGGATAGTAGGACCTAGAACTTGCACTGAACTGGTTATGAGGAAAATCAGAAGCTGTGATTAAAGTACAAGATGTTATTTAAAAGGCTAATGTTTTGAGCTTGCGACAAGCCTTGTCTTACAAAATATCATTCGCATTCATAAAATGACTGCTAAATTCTATCTTCTCCGGTCTGCTAAATTGTGTCACTTTTTATACTTCTAAAAAAACGCTGGGCATGGACTGCAAGATCGGCCATATTTTTTACTCGTTGGAAGGAAATTTTTCAAAAGACGGAAACATTTTTTTTCATATTCCCCCTTATTGTATTAGGCGATCTTCGACTGCAAATTAAATAGTTTGGGCTAAATTAAAGACATCAAGCAAAATGTTTCCTTAATCTAGTATAAAACGTCGAAGTCGCGGGCGAAATTCGTCCAACACCATTAGCTCCATTATTTCAGCAAACGTAGAAGTTGTTCACTAATTAATTTCCGAATTGGTCCTGCAACTTGCACTGAACTGAAATCTCGCAAAGAAGGAAAAGGCTTGCGATAAGCTTCGTCCCACAAAATATAACTCTAGATATTGTTCATATTCATGAAATGCCGCTTTATGTGTTGCAGATTAGATGCCACTCCAATGTTGTTTTAATTACATCTGCAAGAAATATGATGTCGTCGTGGTACGGATGCAACAGACCGCTCTATATATCCGGCTGAACTTGAGCATGGCCCGATTTTTTTCAGTTCGAGAATCTTGGTCGATTATATTTTATTGGCATAAGACTACGATTTTCTAGTAAATAAAAATTTAACTCCAGGTCTTAGATATATTTTAAGTACATATGAAGTATAAAATTTTTCAACTAAGTTGAGGCCGTATGTAACTGTGTGTGACTGTACTATAACTACATGAGAACTATAGGAGAAATTTTTTCTAAAACATACAAGCGCACAAGAAAGTCCAACACAAAATTACAATTTCAATTCAAAATCATTTATTTATTCAGTAACTGTTTGTTTTGATTTTTTTCAACAAAAACTACATTTCAATTTAAACAACATCTTTGGCATGTGATGAGAAAAGAGCAAACACAAAAAAAATACGATACAATTCATTAAATATTGAATTGTTCCAATCAATGTGTGACATAGAAAAATCAACAACTTAAATCAGCAATAAAAAAGTGTTAAAAAACAATCACGCAGATGTTTAACGTGAAAATTCATTATAACTGCTTGATTATAAAAAAAGGTTTCATTGCTGTTGCTATTGTTTTATTGTCGATTTATTTTTTATTGGAAACTCAATGATATATACAAGTATAACGATCATGACCACCATCAATGACACCATAATGACAAATACACGGAATGTTGTAGGTGCAGTAGATATTTGAGCCTGCTAATCCTTATAATTAAATAAGAGCATTAGGGGAGCTATGGTAGATCAGTGTCCTGGGTAGGTGAAACAGAGTCCCTATAAAGTTACTAAACGATATAAATCTAAACTGCTCAATAATTGTTTTTGAGCTGCTACTCAGCAGTAAATTGACAACAAATACAAAATTATGCATATAGTTTTTTTTTTAAACACCAGATAGATGTCAACGTTGTTTCGTAAAGAAACTGAGAAACAAAGAAACAAAATATACACGATAGATACGTTACCAAAGGATTCATGTGAAAACTTTTATGTAAAAGGAGAATTAGGTGTAATTTTGCAAGGTAGTTATTCGAATGTATTCAATTTACAAATTGGCCGCACTAGGACAACAACTACAATATGTCAGATTTTATGTCAGACCTGTCATAAACTTAACTTGACGGTGCTCTTCGCACTGGGTGAATAAAGCCGTTCACCACCGTCCCGTCGTCCCTTCCAGAGGCACATACCGGGTGAAGCAACAACATGTGCCCCTAATAGGGACGAACATGGTAGCAAATTCTGTACAGGCTGCAGAACCATGTACAGACACCTTGCTAGAGTGCTGGGGCTATCTAACCTCCTACTACCCCAATGGCCCGGCAGCAAAATATTGCCCCCATCTTACCTGGGGCCAGGGCTGGGCAGTATTTGAAATACATGTATTTGAAATACGTATTTAAAATACAAATACGTATTTTGTATTTTGTATTTTAAATACATATCCTGAAAGTATTTTGTATTTTGTATTTTAAATACATGATCAGCAAGTATTTTGTATTTTGTATTTTAAATACCGCAAACCATGTATTTTGCCCAACACTGCCTGGGGCTTTGCCAATCGCAAACATTAGGGCAGCTTTGTCGAATAACAACAACACCTAGAGATATATGGCCTGAAGAGAGCATCTACAATCAGTCACTAGCACCATATTGCAGACACACTCATCCGACCCATACCTCTTCCCGCGTATCTATAGGTTTTAACCACAGCCAGCACGTGATCCCCGAAGGGGCCTCTCCAATAACCAGTCTAGGACAAGTCCTAGGGGCTACTGGTTCCCGTGGCACCAGATGGGACTCTGGTCAGCCGCGTGTTAAAAACACCTCCGATTTTAGGTCTTATGCAAACCTGAGGTATCGGTAGCACCTCTACCCAGACAAGCATAGGCAGAGCTACTTCCTTGCAGTTGTGTCTAATAAAAATTTCAGAGGAAATAAGACACATAACTTGCCCGCTAAAAATATTGATTATTTCATGATCGTGGGAGTAAAATATCAGCTAGAAATGGATAATATTGGATTTTAAGGTCAACCATAATTACGTCCGTTTTGTAATATGTTCAATTGGCTCTTTGCATTAAATTCAGTTTTTTTCAGAATCATTGATTTTGCTCAACCACAACTTTATTTTCGCTGATGTAGTTCTTGTCCCAGTGCGGCCATTTTCTAGACACAACACAGCGTATTTTCATATTTATTATTCTTCAGGAAATAAAAAAAATTATATTTATTATTTAAAATATAAAATTATAACGAAAAATTTTTTGATGTGGCTTTAGCTGTTCTTATATACAATTCCGATATATTTCAATATATGTTCAAGTTTTTTGACCGTTTTATTTTAATTAATAAATGTTACTTATTTTCTTTAAGCTTAAGGTCTCTTGTTATTTAATTTTAATTATCAATATTCCGGTACTCATCGAGTAGATAAACCAATACCCTGAAGACGGTATCCTGAAGATGGTACTGCCTGCATTTCAAATCATGATTGAAAAGCTTTCAAGCTTGTATACTTATGCCACAGACTACAAATACTATATGAGAATTCAAACAGAACTCAATCATGATTTCGTGATTATATTTACATAAACTCAATTAATTAAAATTAAATCTTGTCTAATGGCATACAAATTCTTGTTGGAATCCATAATATGGTAACATTCATTGGTTTATTTGTATAAAAAAGGATATTGACACAGTTTACAGTAACCTTAAATAAGGTTGATTGCAAAATTTGTGACATATTTACGTGTTCTATGTGCAACATATTTAGAAATAAACGTTACTGCCTATGGAACATCGCTGGTTATGTTTTATAGAATAGAACACAAACATGCATGAAGGGCAAAATATGTATATTATTTTTGTCACAAACGAAAAACCCGTAAAGAACCAATTGCTTGGTGTAAGCATGGTTTAAGCCTTTTTATCCACACTAATAATTTTATTTTAAACATACAATTGTGGTTACATAAACAAAAATTCCCAGAATTTCTTCATACTTCCGAATGTACAATTAATATAAACATTTGTGCACGTAAGTATGTAAATTTTGTTTTAGAAATATTTTCCATACAGATTTCTGCTGAAAACTTATTGTAAATTTTTTTATTGCTTTTTTCGCTTAATAAATAATAGATTAAGCGGCAAATAAAGCACACAAAACAAATAAACAACAATAAAACAGAAAATTATTTTTAATAGCCAAATAGTTGAAAAGAAAACAATGCCTTCCTCTAAATGGAACATAAGAGTGGGAGGCACATCAAATGATAAACAAAACTAATTAGGGGCCAATTATTTATAATGGCAGACGAAAGGAGGGGAATTAGAGAATTCAATAAGCAACTTTATTATTAAAAATCACTTGCATTTAAATGAAACCTACCAATAATTTCAAACTGTACGCTAAAGATATGTGAAGAAATTCAGTATAGTTTCAGGCAGACACAAAATAAATAAAACGCCTTTAATCTAAATCAAAGACATCTAAAGGGCGTTTCTATGCACTGAAAGATAAAGATCTCTTTCACGTGTACTTTTACAGACTATAAAAGCCACAGCAAATTTTGAAACAAATTCAAATTAAACCGCAGTTATGAATTTCAAAAGAAATTCTTCGCCTCCATTTACCTATTCTCTACCTATTGAGAACTATTTAAAACCTAAGAAAGTGAGGAAGAAAAATTCGCTTTTATTCGCAAATCGGCCCAAACACAAATCTTCATTGCGTTTAAAGCTCTTAGAGCACCCAGTGTTAACAGCAGGCCATAAATCTAAGTGGATGTTGTTTAAAGAACAACTAGACAATGTGTTTAAATCGAAAATTAAAAAGCATATTTTCAAAACTAATTTTAAATTTTCTATATCCAATATCAAACTTCCTCGATTTTTAACTTTTCTAAACGCTCGCAACGACCACATCGTATGCAAACGTAAGTCTGGCTTTGAAATCTATTGTGAGCTTGCAAGTATACATGGATTTAAAAATTTTGTGGGTGCCACTACGTTGCAGAGGACGTTTTGGTTTTCAGTCGTTCTAATTGCTATTATAATGTCCGGGTCTGTTTTACTATTATCGTATTTCATGAACGCTAACACACCCACAATATTATATTCAGAGACTACTCAATATCCCGTCTGGTCTATACCATTTCCAGCCGTCACCATTTGTAATTTAAATAAAATATCAAAAATAAAAGCTGAGAATTTGGCAAGAAAATTGTAAGTACGATAAAAAAATAAATAAATCTACATATATGTTTGACCTTTCAGAGTATTCATGTAATACGCATTATCAAACTTATGGCTTTCGAAGCAGGAAAGGTTTAGAAAGGTTTTGGAAATTTAAATCTATTTGATATGAATTTTTAGAGTTATTAAAAAATAATTTTGGACAATTTATTATTTTATTGTATTATAATAAACTCTTAATCTATCGATGTTGCCTGCACGACCGAGCTTTACTCGAAGTTCGTTATTTTTTAAATTTTTATTGAAAGCATGCATCCGCCATATTAACTTTAGAGTCGTTACAATTTATTTTAATTTTTGCTCTCCTAATTTCCTTTCATTTGATAGCCATATCACTGGCATACATAAAACATAATGTTTCGCCGGTTTTGGGTGTCCGTAATTATGGACGGTCGCCATTTTCAATTTAGAATGATTTCATTTTTCTGAGCTCTCTTCTTAAAAAACGCACTTTCATTTGAAAGAGTAGAAAATGGATTTTCCGGCACCAATCTAGATAGATTTGTCGTTCGCGAAAAGATCTATACAATAAATCCCATTGAAATCATTACAGCCACTTTCGAGAATATATAACTATGAGAATATAGAATATAGTATGCATATATTTTCACAAGAGTTGATCATTTAAAGATATTAGATTAGGATTTATGTCCGATCGAAATTATAACTTAAAATTTATCTCAAAAATATATATTTTAGAATATTTAAAATATACCAAATCGATTCGACTTATATTGACTCGACATCTATATGAGGCCAATTTTGTTCTGATCGGTTTGTAAGTTATAGAAGATTTATATACAAACACAAACAGAAAACCTTCCTTGGATTTTAAAACACCGAAATCTGATGAAAAACATATTTTCGAAAGTCGTAGGGAAATTAGACATTTTCCTTTTTTCGGAGCATATTAATACCTAGTAGAGGATTTACTAAAAGTATTTGATTTATATTCACAAGTATGATTTATATTCGAAGTATATTAAATTAACAACATTCGACTTCTGGAATAAATCCTTTCACAGGCAGTGTATTGTATTGTAACTGCAAAAATAGATTACAATTAGGAGGATGGAGGAAATAGTGTTCATATTCGATTTGAAATTTACCACATCGAAAGAAATTGATATATGGGACCACTTTAACCAATTTATTTCACATGCACACTGTGCAACAAAAAATGGAATCCCAATTTAATGCATGTTGCGATTTGCTGTCCAACTAACTACAGATGGATGAGTTTTTAATGAGTAGCGAATGGCATGAAAAAACGATGAAATTTTGCTGATATAATGTTTATTACCTTCTGCGAAGCCAAAGCCAAAAATTTCAAAATTTATTAAACATAAATTTTTTTAAAACCTCAAAAATAAATACTGACCAGAGATATAAATTCTGATCATCATACATTGAAGCATTTGCACTAGAAGGCTGGCCAAAAGTCCAGGCATTAAAAGTGTGGTGAAGTATGGTGGTTTCATTTCTTTTATAATAACCAATCAAGTGAGCTATATAATTCCAAGTCACCCCGATATAAAAATACTTGATGCGTTTTTTAAAACCAAATAACACCATACTTTTTTCAAGAGAGTTATTGCAAGCAACTTATTTTATACTCCGATAGGAGGATAGAACATTGAATTTCACACGGTTATTGACAACATCAACCGTTTATCCCGCCTAACACTACATGTTATATTGAAAAATAAAAATTCATCATGCAACAAATTTCGTGAAAAATTTTATTTTGTAATGGCAGGCTGATTGCATGAAGTTCTATGTTTTACAATTTTTTACACCTTTCATATCTATTGTAAAACTTTGTATTTACTTTCTCACGTTACTTTCATTTTAGCCAAAAGACAACCAACATCACTCTTGAGGGACTGGTTAACTCTTTTACTTTAGCTCTATCTACAACCGAAAACATAATGGCAAACTCAGATGACTACAACAATCTCAATGAAATTCTTAAAATGAATAATTACACAATGTACAATCTTTTAGAGGATATTGCACCAAATTGCGACAAGGATCTGTTGAGGTGTAAATTTAAAGGACAATTTTTTAGATGTGGTCATATATTCAAGAAAATACAAACATCATTTGGTCCATGCTGTTCTTTTAACTATAAAGCTTTAAAAAGCAGTTTAAACAGCCAAACCGATAATGAGGTAACCGATCTAATGAAATATATCTCCACGTGTGGTTACAATAATGGACTAAATGTATTGATGGATCCTCACGTGGAGGATTATAGAGCCAGTCCATTTTTAACAGCTGGATTTCAAATTTTCATACATGATGCTTATGACTTTGTTGATATCGGAGCCATGCAACATATAATAACACCCGCAACAGCAAATAAAATTCGCATATTGCCCCAACAAACTTATGCTACCGGCCATATAAATTCGTTGAAGATAAGAACCCGCAAATGTTATTTACCAAATGAACGTAGACTACATCATTTCGGTTCATATTCTCAGGCTAATTGCTTAGCCGAATGTCGTTCCTTAATAATTTTTAAAAAATGTCACTGCACTTTGCCTTACAGACCGAAAATGCACAATGGGACAGTGTGTAATTCAGAGGATATTCCATGTTATGTTAAGTATAAAAGTTGGTAATTTTTAATAATGAACGAATCCTAAATTATTTAATGCTTTAAACCATTAATGCTTTCAAACCATTACAGACTTGCTGCTTTCGAATAAAGAACAGCTGATGTGCGATTGTTATCCTTTATGTGAATACAATATGTATAAAATCCTAACAGATTCAGCAGAACTTTCAAGAAAGTATTCGCTAACGGAAAAACGATTATAGTAAGAAATTAACAAAAGAAGAGAGAGAGAGAGAGAGAGAGAGAGAGAGAAAGGGAGCATTTTTTATTTATTGTGAGTTTAGCTGTCTTTATGACTTCAGCCATCATGTTTCAAAAACTTTTCCAACTCATATGCTATACAAGAACCGGCAAACATAATACGAGAATTTCAAGAGTTCAGTCATATTTTTCTACTTGTGAATTACAAAAAATATAACCATAATAGGCTTATAAAACTTTTTATATTAACAGCACAACATGCAACTCATATTCGATTTGCAACTTTTATTATTCTTGCTTACACCTTCATACAACTGGTCGCTCTCTAGATGATAATATTTTATGTACTTCTGAGTTTGAAGGCTTTTGAAATATGATATACTACGTTTATACGCACGTCTTATTTGCAAATAAAAAAGAATGTTGCCGTACAACTTTTTTATTGTAACTTATTAACTCACTTAAACAAGTCGTGAATAACGACACTATTTGCAAATAAAAAGTAAGACGTTGCCACTTCATGAACGTTTTTTGTGTTTTACTTACCAAATAATCATATTTTCGTCACATGGCATCACTAATAATAACATAAGTTCTGTATGCAATTACCCGTATAAACAGTGAATTAGTTATTTGCAAATAGTTCTATTTGCAAATAAGACGTGCGTATAAACGTGGTAATAGTTATATAGACAGCCCACGACAAAAATTTTTTCTTTTTCAATTCGTTGAGAGGGTAACTCGAATAAAAAAATATTGAAAACTATTTTTTTTCTATAATAAACCATTTCCGAAATTACTTTAATAAGGTTCTGTTGGCTGAAGTAATCACGTTGACTACAAATTAATTTATGATTAACAAACCCTGGGATCGTATCCTGTTCAAGACAATTCATTAAAAAAATAAGATATCATGAGTTTTTCTGATTTACTTAGTGTGTGTAGTTGTGTTTATTGTTGTTGGACTGCTTAAGTGATGAAGGCATAACACTGGTCACTTAACAGTAACGGCCCTCGTTCTTCGGTAATGTTAGCAGAATCGTCGGCGAAGTAAAAAAATTAAAATAAAACTTAAGAGATTTAATGCGACTCTGCAACTCTGCTATAAAAAATAAAATAATAATAATAAACAATACGGAATAGCTGAGTTGTAAAACAGAAATTAAGCATTCTCTCTCCTCTCTCTCTCTCTGTCTTCTAATATCACCACCTGTCCTCTCTACCCTATCCCTTTCACAAAAGAAGTAATACTTTAAGATAACTAATTGCCTTAGTGTAATTTCTTTTAAAAAAATTAAATAGTTTTCAATGTAGAAAACAAATGTATCACCCGGTTCACACACTTCAACTTTTGTTGCGCAACTTTCAATTCAGATGTGAGAAAGATAGACAACGTATGTACTACCTTCTCTATCTTTCTCAAAGTACCCAGTACAAAAATGCCGGTAAACTTTTACGCTTCTAACGAACAAAACAATATCGCAAAATATTTTCATTACTTTTCTAGGTGGTCGAAATAGTTATTTGCTAGTATTTGATAAACAGATATAAAATACTTGAAATTCGTGATCAGATATATGGTACATGCATATGTGTCTTATAGACATATCGAAAATTAAGAAAAAAATTTAAGCATTGCTCTTATATATTAGACGAAAAACGTAAATATTTAGTCCGGCTATTGCGAAATAGCCTGCTACCATTTTGCTCGTTATAACTGAACTCCACTGTATATTTTTTATATTTTTCTATATGTACGGAAAATTGTTATAAGTATAATTTTTATAATATCCCTATATTTTTTAAACAATTTTGATTAAAATATTATTAAATAAGACCTTATAATATTTTAATCAAAATTTATAATTTTTATAGATTTGCAATAAATTTTTTTCATAAATATTTTTTTTTCATATCAGGGAAACTGTATCTCGTATAAAAAAGATCTCATTATTGATGTTCTATGTATGTAAATCTTTGGCAATAGAAATATTAATCCTTACCTTTATTTCTTTGCAGTAGAGGCATCAATGTCACCAATCATATACTTTTGCGGGTGTTTGTCGGCGAACTCTATGCCGAACGTTTACGCTTAGACGTCTATGAAAATTGGTTGACTTTTCTTGGAACATTTGGCGGCATTACTAGCCTTTATATGGGCTATAGTATTCTATCTGGATTCGAGCTGATATTTTTTGTTTTCGTGCGTCCTGCATGCAACTGGTGGAGTAAGAAACAAATCCAATATCGCATTAAAAAGCGTCAAAAGAAAATAGAACAAGAGCAGCAGCGTGTTGAGAAAGTACAAAAAGATATGGAAAAAAAAGTGACAGGTTTAAGCACTTTTTAAATATCTTAAGTTATTAAGGTTAAACGATAAATTAATAAATAAGAAAACAAATTAAGCAATGATATGGTCATTAACGACACCATTAAATTTAATAGTTTACTAGCAAGCTAAGTGAATACCCATAATTAAATTGTATTAAAATGCTATTTATACGAGTCAGAAGTCAAGCAAGCACTTTTAATTAAATTAACCATTCACTGCTTGCTGGCTTCTTTTAAGATATTAGTTTGTAGTTAAATTCATGGTCTGCGTGTGTTCAAATAAAGCGCTTATGTTGTCTAAAAAAATACAACCTATTTTTACTATACACCATGTTTTGCCTGCCACTCATCAGACAAAGAAGTTTGGGAAAACTTCGACACTTGTTGCGAGAAAATCAGTAACAAAAAATCAAAATCTTGTAAAGCAAATACGGAATTGGTTTATGCAAAATCTGCGCAACTATTGCAAAACGACTTCATTGCATGGCTTTAGTTACATTGCACGCTCGGATTTCACGCAAAAGGAACGTTATTTTTGGCTTATTGTGGTGATAATTTCCATTATAATATCCATAGTTTTGGTTGTGGTCTCATACTTTTGGAATCGCGAGACTCCCACAGTAACAGTAATAGAAAGTTCTCACAATCCCACTTGGAATATACCATTTCCGGCCATAACCTTTTGCAATCTTAACAAAATATCGCGCAAAAAAGCGATGAGTTTAGTGAAAACTTTGTAAGTTTTTTTCCTTATTAAATCACTAAATAATTTGCTACGGTGTTCTTTTTTCTTTTTTCAGGAAACGTCCTCTCAATACCACCGAAGAGGAAGTATTAAGCGTTTTTCGTATCATCATGTACTACAGTTTTGCATTTGATCAATCAAAGATAAATTTAGAGTTGGCCGAAAAGATTTTAGAGCTGAATAATATGACTTTATCGCAACTATCAGACAATTTAGCACCTAATTGTTTGAAAATGGTATCAAAGTGCGTTTGGAAAGGCACAAGCTCAAGGTGTGATGGTTTGTTTCAGAGAATATCTACTATACAAGGAGATTGTTGTGCTTTTAATTACTTTGGACGAGAGAAAAAAAATTTCCCCCCGTAAGTTCGACAGAAAATATTTGTAATATAATAAATCGACATAAGCTTCATTGTTACGCAGCGACTGTAGCGTTAGATTTTTTGCTTGTGCTGAGAAATTAAATGTCCTTGCCCACAAATGTACATTGAAATTGTAAGTGAAAAGTTATGCCACCCACGATCCTGGCGGTATGTAGCAACCATATTATCTTGACTGCGTCTGTTAAATACGTTTACAGTAAAACTTATTCTCCAAGAATGGCATTTTCATTGCTTACAAAGTATCCAAAGTTAAATTGGTAAAATCTTGATCAAAATTTTTAATTAATTCTACTAAATTGTGCCGTTTCGTTTTAGTTTCAAAAAATCATTTTTTCTATAAACGAGCTTATTCCTTAAAATTTAAACAAGAATATCATTATCCTTCAATTTTTAATTAGAACTGTTACTTTCACATTAGGAAAAATATATTACAATTATTGACAAGATTTTATAAAGCCTTTCTTCCTGACATCGGTTTCAGTGCAAATTTAACATGAAATTAGTCCTATTTTCATTGCAAAAATACGAAAAATCTACTTCTCTTATTATGATAAAGATGGCTTTCAATTCAGTGAAAATGCATCAAAAAGGAAAATTTGTAATCACAAGTTTATATAAAAAATTATTAGAAACGATCACAATTTCTCTATTTTCTCTGTCAAAAAATTGTACTCTCACAATTACTCTCAATGTTATTTATAGGCTAACTTCGTGCCGTTGCTGTTCAAAATAGCGCAGGGTGGTTAAGTCGCTGACTTGAACAATAACTTGAGAGAGAAGTAAGATTCGCTAGTTCGAGATGTACTGAGCCAGCCCACAAAAATATTAATAAAAAAATTTAAATTATGTATAGGCACACACACATGCAGAATTACTATTACATAAACGTACACGTTACGAATCAGCTGATCCCGTTTGCTTACCAAGCTTGTATGTAAGTGGACATTCTCTCGCAAACATAACGTTGCGTTGAGAACGAACCTGATAACATTTGAATTTCTCTTCGTTTAATAATAGTGTAAACTTATAATGAAAATCAAAAGGTCTGATTTAATACTAAAAAAAATATTTTATGCAAATATCTAGTTATATTTATTAAAATTTAAGGTTGACCGCAACGCTTACGGAACATTTACGTACCATACAGAATAATAATCGAAATTCTTCTAAAAATAATTTTTTTTTACATTGTGAATATGAAATCGAATGAATAATTGAAAATAACAAGCGTAAATTTGCACTACTTTCATATCACGAATTTGGAATCCTATTAACTTCTTTGGAGTTTGTTTTACAGGATTGTTGAACCTCTGATAACAAATTACCACAAAAAATTGCTATTGATCGAGGTGTTTATAGTAAAATAGATTAATTTTTTTTTGTCAAATTGCTGTACTAACAGCGTTATTATAATACTCCAGCTCAGTCTTGGAAATACTATATATGTGAATAAAATTTTCATTATAAGGAAAGTATCACATCACCTGGTTTTATTGTGAAAATTTTTGCCTTGAAAATGCGATTAAAATTTTAAAACTTTAGCAGGATATTGCATGAAAGGTGATATGGCCCTGTCTCAACCAGGTTAAACATCGGTCCGAATTCACTGAAATTATTGATCCTTATGCCTTATTAATATACTTTCATCTCAGCTGGTTTTTTAGGAGCCCTTGCGTTTATTCTATTAATGGGAATTTCTTACATCATAATTTTAATATTCTTTCAATTTCTTTACAGGAAAATCGCACACCAAGTCCCGAAAAGACCTTATCGCGTTACTGGTTGTGGTTACCCAACTGGCCTCTCAGTATTTCTAAATCCCTTGTCGCACGATTATTTCAGCACATATTTCAGCAGCTATGGATTCCGTCTTATGATACACAACGCGTATGATTTTCCCGATGAAAATGCTGAAACAAAAGTGATAACCTCTGCCAGAGAAAGCTTTGTACGCATTATACCTGAGTCCTTTTACGCCACAAATGATGTCAAGGGCATGGATATTAAATTGAGAAACTGTTTATTTTCAAACGAACGAAAACTATCGGTAATGCAACGTTATTCGTTTGTCAATTGCATGTCAGAGTGTCGTATATCAAAGATTATAGATATATGCGGCTGTGTGCCGGAAAATTTACCCAACAATGGTTCGTATCCCAAATGTGGCATTAAAGAATTGAAGTGCGTTTTAGATAATAGAGGTAAAAAAGAAATAATAAGATAAATTATATACTTGTATATAAACGAATTATATTTGTGTACGTATGTACATCTATTTTAGAAATGTTTACCTGGGCTCTAAATGATAATAATAAAACTTTTTCCCCGGTTTTGAAAACGAATAAATTCCCTTGTGACTGCCTACCAGACTGTGAAACAAATCATTACTTTTCCGAAATAACAATGGGAAAGATAAATACTATTTCAAATTTTCAACAGAACATTGATAAGTCAGTTCTTATCTTTTTTGACAAAAATCGAAAAATTATTATATTTTTAAAATTATTTATTATAATTTAATTTAATAGGAGCACTATCGATGAGAGCAACATTTTGCTGCATGTATATTATAGCGACCTTATGACCACCAGATATCGCAGGGAAATTTATCAGAACTGGTTATCGGCTTTAGGTAAATTGCAACTTATTATTTTAAATGGTTTCCTAACTTTTTTTATTTTTTATTCAACAGCTTCTTTTGGCGGTCTCTTGGGCTTAATCATGGGCTTTAGCATTGTTACAGCCTTTGAATTTATATATTTTCTTACATTTAGACCTGTTTTTAATTATTTTAATAATGTCTTAAGTTAATTATAGTAAAATACTAAAATGACCATGTGAATTTTATTGCGTTCATATCTATGACCTGCCAGTGATTATTTAAGTCACATGTTTTTATTTCTCACTTGCGAATGATTTTAAATAAATACAAAAATAAATATGAGGAACTATTCGTTTGAAATTATTATTATATTTGATGTCGTTCGAAGAAATAGACCAGTTATTATTATTATTATTATTATTTTTCTTTAAGTTTTATTATTGCCGAAATAATATAAATTATTAAGTCTATGATGGTTAGCAAATCTGTTGTTTACTATTGCAATGATAGCAAGTGAATCCGATACAGTTAATTTTTTGGCGATATCTGTATCTATTTGTAGTAAAGTTAAGGGTGGGTGGATTTGCATGGATGCAAAACAAATAGCAAATCCTGAAAGGGGGCTAAATGATTGTATAGAGAGCTCTTAAAAGCTTTACCCTGGAAACCGTAGGTCTAACATGCATTTCAATCTTGTGGAAATTCCAGCATATATTTTAACTAATGCTTCACTGCATTGTTTGTGTAAAGTCTGCATTAACAAGTAAGTATTTAAACCAGGATTATAATTCTAAACTTTGCAGATGGGAATCGCCATCATTTTTCCTTATTTGAAAAAAATTGAGAAACGAGTATTTTTATTTCTGTCTAAGCTCTTAAGCTTAAAAATTTATATTTTTGAGAACAATGAGCTGAACATTTTTAAAGAAATTTTAATACTTATTTAATTATTCAAACAAAAAATTAACATAATTCAAATATTTTTCATTAAATATATGTAAAAATATTTTTTAGATCATGTTTTTTTCGACTTTCATCAGTCAGAACTATAATTTTTTTCGTTAAATCTTTGACAAACAGTAGACAAAAGTTGAACATGTCTTTCTGTTTTCCGAATTTGTTGGTCGGGAACTGGTGGCTCTTCCTACTCTAAGTATTTGTTTATGTAATCGTACAAATACAATCATAGTCACCCATAACTTATAACAAAGAAAAAAAATTATTCGAATCGAATACAATTTGCTTGTCCTGGTGTTTGTATAAAAGTTTTATAAGCCTAGTGATTAGTAATTTTTGTAACTTTTAATTATAGCTGAATTTTTTTCAGATCGTAAATTGCATTTGGAATTATTTATATAAGAACACTTGCAACACATTTAATATATTTTAAACCTATGGTTTCTAGGACAAAGTTGCTAAGACTTTTCGTAGAATCGTTTACAGTCTGCTGTTTTAATTAAGCTTGAGTTTCGTCGTCGTGTTCCATGTGCGCGAACAATTAAGCGTTCGACTCAGCGCTAGGTCCAATACACATATCGCAAGAAGTGGCCGGTCTCGTACTGGTCGTTCGGTCCACAAACATCAACGAGACGATAATTCATACAATTAGGTCTCTAGATCTCCCGTCATGGAGATTGAAGGTGTCCGTCGAGATCGCGAGATTTAACAGCACAAGATTTCTTCCTTCAATGAAATTTGCAAGTCTTGAAAGCTAACATTGAAGAAGAAATTGCCAATTTCGAGCCAGATGCAAGCAACAATTCCAAATGCTGTAAAAAAAGCGCAATTATGCATCAACCCAGGAGGTGAATATTTGAGCGATATAATTTTTTCCAATTAATTTTTTTCACTTAATTTACTTATTTCCCCCAATTTCATATTTCATCAATCGGGAATGACTTTTGATTGCGTTAAACTATTTGAACGATTCTTCTCTAAAATAAAAATTGTGTTTTAAGTCAAAAAAAAAAAAAAAAAAAAAAAAAAACACAAAGGTGCATTTGAGTTGATACAAAATTTAAAATTAAAATTTCAGTTTTAATAAATTCAAAAATCTTCTAAACTATAAAAGATAGTCCGAATAATCTATTTGTAGGTAATTTTTAGAAACTGCATTAAAAACTTGGAGAAAAATCAATTGTATAATAAACCCAAAACTTTTTCAGCGGTTAAGCTACGATATGTTAAACTACATTTTACTCAAGTATATATTGAATATGTAACACTAAATAAAATAATTAATTTGCCAATGTATATTCTAACCACCCTAATCATAAAAATGTCCATCACAATGATATTTTGCCATTTACTCGTAATTAAACTCACACAAAATTATTAACTGTCTTTCAAATGATTGATGATTTCCCAAGGAAGAATCCTATAAAAGTTGGGAAATCGTTTGAAATTCTTCGTAGTAAGTAAATTGTCATGTTTAAGAATTTATTAAAAAACAAACATTTAAAACGATTCCTGCGCGAGAGTGCCATTCATGGCCTGCGCTTGTTACTGTACAGTACCCCCTTTAAATATGCCAGGTATTTAAAATTAATGATAAAAGAAATTTCACTTGCAAATCTTGTCAATAAATGGAACATTTTCAGATTCATATGGTCAACTTTTATGTTCGCTGTTATAATTTGGACCCATTTCATAATAGTCACATTGACTATTAAGTACATGCAGCAGCCTACAGAATTGCGCATTTCCACCCATCAGGTACATGTTTCAAATACCCCCTTTCCGGGTGTGGCTGTCTGCAGTGCCAACAAATTAAGCCGTTCTAAGGTACTGCTATTCGCTGAAGAAGTGTAAGTACGAGTATGTAAGGACAGAAATTAATACAATCTCTCGCTTGCTAACTTTTTGAGAATAGATGTTGAGTTAAAGGAAGCAGCTGAAGAACTGCTCTTTTTTCTTGGGAATGTTGTAAGCTCTCCTACAAATATAAGTAATCACAAAAATAGTCAAACGAAGCAGGTGTATAATTGCAATTTTGGGACAAGAAATTATCGCGATAATATATTCAAGAAAGCAACGCTGCCATTGACCCTTTTAACACATTCTGACGACAAGTTTTGTACTGACCCCTAAGTGATGGTCCATTCCCAACACCTTCGTGCTTTATATTTGCTTTTGAATACTACCTTCAACTAAAGTACTGAAGGTTGTAATTTTTTTGTTGTTTATGTCGTGTTCGTTTCTGCAAAAACTTATTAGAAAAATGTTCAGTCTGACACAGCGTGAATTTCGTCGACGTTTCCCTATCGCCCAATTCCACTTAAGTGATTATATTAACAAACAAAATGTGTACAGAGAATCTATATAAAATAAATGAAGAGCCATTGCATCCCTCAAAGTGACTGTATGGTGCGGCATTTGCAGTGAAAACATTTTTGGCTTTATTTTTTTAGGACTCCGCACCACTGTAACCGTAAATGATGAGCATTACAGACAGATGCTAAATGCAGCAAGTTGCTGCATTATATCTCGATGGAGCAACCGCTGATACAGGTCGGGAGTTTTTCCAAACAATTTCTAGATCGAGTTATCTGCCGTTCTGGAGATTTGAACTGGCCGTCCAGACCACAAGATCTAACAGCACCAAACTTCTTCATTTGGGGCCTATTATTATTTTGCATTCACCGCAAGGAACCAAGAGAATTGCAAATCTAAAATTGAAACTATAATTGAAAAAGAAATTGTCAATCGTCAATTGTGTCAGATGCGATCAAAATGGCGTAAAACACTTTACAATTAATGTCATCAATTTCACACTTTCAAATAAGCTTTTTATGAAAATAGATTTTTTTCATTATTAAGAAAATCGCAACCCGTTCAAATTATGACTTTGCTTTTACGAAACTTGTATGTATTCAAACTGTTTTATATATTTATCACCTCGAGGTATTCAAACGTTGGCCTACATTTAACACTTCGTTTTCTTTCCGAGCTCTATTTTCTTAAAGAACGACATTTTTTATTGCTTCCACAAATCCATTATTGCATTTACTCAACTTCCCAGGAAGTCAAGTTGACAATTTTTTTTTAAATCTGAAATACTTTTGCAAATTCTGCAAATATTTGAAAATTTGTTCTCGATTTTGTAAAGTCTTTTTTTATTGAAATAGAAAATATTTACTTCTTTAAGTCTATATTAAACAATAATTTTCTTCAGTTAATAATTGTAAAGAAAAGAAATGGTGACTATTGACAAGTGTATTTATATTCTTTACACATTAAAAGCCATTTCTCAGTGATAAATAGTGTATCGTAGTTAAATAAAAAATAATTTCTTTGCAATAAATAAAAAATTTACTTGTTAAAATAATAGAAACAGCTTCTATGTCGGTGAATGAGGATCAAAAAACAGAACATCCTGCAATGACAAGTGTGAGTTAAAGTCGTTAGAAAGAAACTAAATTAGCACTATCCAGCGTTTTCATGACTTTTTCGTAGGATTTATCTTCCCTTTATGGGTAACAAATACTGTTCATTCACTAGCAGTCCATGACCAAGTTCACTTAAAACAAAAAGTAGCAACATAATCTATTGCTTTTATCTTTAAGTATTTCAGCATACTTATATTGTCTCTATTTATTTACAAGTACATTCAAACCAACAAAACTGATTGAAAATTAAAAAACTTAAGAGAAAAAAAAAACACAATTTAATAGGTTGAAAAGTTAAAAAGTTTTGCAGTTTATTTTATTAAAAAGGACTAGTTTTTTATTAGTGAAAGTAACCTAAACTTTCGACTTCGTTTACCATAGCAACAACAGAATCGAGAGTTTCTTCGCCTGTGGGCTTGATTTGCGAAGCAGGCAAATTAAAGCCATTGCCAAGAGACGTAGACGATGGACGCAATTCGTAGCAGAAGGACATCTTAGTGTCAATAGTTGCATAGGCCCAGTCAACTGAAGCACCAGAAGCTGGATAGATTGCATCATATATATTGCCACCAGTGTATTTGGTGCCATAACGTTTGCGGATAGCTGCGATACTGACATCAAAAACTTGTTTCAAGTCCTCGTAGTTCTCAGGTAAAGAAGAAGTGTGTCCGTATGGAAACAATAATAATTGAGAGTAGGCATGAAACGAGATGTACAGAGAAATTTTACCTTTCAAACTGTACAGATATTTGGCCAAAGAGCGAGTTTCAATTTCGGAGAAGGCATTAGGACCGGCAAAGGTATCAGAGCAAGGATTATTGCTGGAGCCAACAACATTCCATTGGAAGCCCCAGTTGCGGTTGGGATCAGCACCGAAACAAGTGCCATAGGGAGTACGCGTTTTACGCCACAAACGGTTAGTAGTGTGAGTGTAAACATAACCATCGGGATTAGCATGGGGGAAAATGTACCAATTATAGTTTTCAGCTACTTGTTGAACCCCGGTCTCATTGGAGCTTAACAGTTGATTAATTATATAGGTAGCGGTGGCAGGAGCGATCCATTCACGGGCATGAATACCCGCTTCAATGAAGATGCCAGGTTTCTCAGATTTACTTTTAGAGATCTTAAGACCTAAAATCGATCGTCCTTGATAGGTTCTGCCACCCTCAATTAAAGTTACTACTCCGGGATATTCGTCGGCCAGTTGTTGCAACCACTTGTATGTGTCGCCCAACTTATAATATTGATTCCAATTATACGAAATAGATCGAGCTAGAGGATTACTCTTGGCTATTTGTTTTTCATCTTCTTCCAATTGGCTTTGCAAGTTATTTTCGAGTAATTCATATCCGATTTCATTGGTACCCATAATTTCCAAGAAATCTGGCACCTTATGAGGAGCTACTACCAATTTAACAGGCTTGTTTATATGATGTATTTCATCGAGGAATATTATTGAATCAGAAGATTCTTCCAAGTTTTTCAAAATTTCCAATTCGGCTTTGTTGGAAGCGGCTGCTTGGTATAAGCGATAGTTGTCGTAACGGGCTCGTTCTCCTAGACAGGCTACGGCTAATAGGCACAGGCCCAATATTTGATTCAATTTTAGTCCCATTATTGTTGATTGGTTCTAATCGCAAAATCGAATGCTAGTTTTTGGGACAGAACTAAACTTTTATAGCAAACGATAAGTTTGTCTGTCCAGCGAAGTAAAAAGAAAAAAACTTACAACCCGTTGAGTAGTTAAACTGATAAAAGCGTACGAAGCAAGATAACAAGTACTTAATATTTGTTCACAAGTTTCAAATAATGGTTGTATATTCCAATACATATATATTTTATTTTTACTTTAAACAAAGTTGTTAGTATTTTTGATTTTCTTTAAAATTCAAGCGATAGATAAAAGTAATCTAATGAAAGGGAAAACCTTACTGCGATTATAATCGGCACACGCTGCTCTAACGCCCAAGGCATGCTGTTTGAAGTGTTTTTCCATGTGATACGTTATTACTTGATTAGTCTCATTGAAAAAGCTTACGATTGCGTTTTATTCGAATTAAAACTTTTTGTGAATAGTTCAGCGAATAATATTAAAAACTCTTATACGAGTGTCTAGAAAAAGACCAAAAAATATCCCGGATGTTTATTGTTTTCAAGCAGTCGCCGAAAATTCATTTATAGTCGTAATGACGAAGTTTTTATTTGAAAATTTGAAATACGGTTTTTATTCCGAAGATACTACGCTCGAATTTTTCTTCATTGAATATTTTTTTAAATAGACCAGAAGTAGATTTTTTAATGGCTGCAAATATTTTTATATTTTTTAAAACACCATTTTTTCAAAATAGAGGTTATTGCTTTCGTAAATATGAATTTGCTCGAAAACCTACAGCAGCCTCGAGTGGTTTGAAAAGAAAACTACTAACAAAGTATGTAAAGCGTTCTTAGCATCCTTGCAGCAAAGCACCAATTCTATCAAAATTAAACTACGGCGGAACTGAGCTTTAAATAATATCAGTTTTGGAATATATTTTCAGTATTTAAATAAGATAAATTACAATTTTAAACTATAAGAAAGAAGTCGCCCAATTATGATGAGGTGTACTCAACAAAAAATCCTCAACAATCGTCCTTTTCGAAAATTTTATGAAGATCATTACTTCTGGCATCCCTTTTGACTACATTTGGAATATCATCTATAAATTTTCACGTACTCAGGAAGTAACATTCCTATATATTTCCTTATATTTTGATAATAATAAAAATATAAAAAATTGGAAGACTCACTCGAAATGTATACTTTTATGGAATTTGAAATATGTATTCCAAAATTGTAAATTTTAAGATTTTATTTGAAAAAATTAGATTCTTATGGAATTTTTATTGTAGAACATATTTTTTTTTAATAAAACTTTAATATTAACATATCAAAAGGAACTGATATGAAGCACAGGGGTATCGATGGCAAAAATAGTGAATATTTGCAAGTGTTGTATCGGCTGATCCAATTCGTCTATGAAATCATATGAATACAAGTAAAAGTCATAGGAAAAGATGTAAGCTCGAAGAAAATGAATATCTTAACCAGCCTAATGGAATAAACTCTAAGCTACACGGTGTTAAATTTTACTACTTCGGATTCTAAAAACTCTTCAGAACTTGTTACTTGTAACAAAACGTAAGATATTTCTTCAGGTTATCTCTTACAATTCTAAAGATATATAAGTTTAAATTTTAAATTAATGAATATATTTTGAAAATAATAAGCTTTTGACAAATTGTCTGCTTTAAGGCCATTTCATTTATTTAGTATATATTTCAAATGAATTATCAAAAAATGGAGCCATGGACGACATAGTGTGTCTCTCTTGTAAATCAAATTTAGGAAAATTTTGATAAGATAACGAAAGCCATAGACTGAACGGAATCATTTATGGCATAGATTAATTTCATCATAAATTTTTTTATTAATCGCTAATGCAAGTTTAAAAAGCAGAGAATTTTTTGCTAATTCAAGGAAAGATAAAATAATAACACCAATAAAAATTTCAACAAGCATATGTTAAAAACCATAGAAAAAAGTTGAACTACAAAGTTTGCATAGTGAATAAAAACTTATATGTGTGAATATCAATTAGAATTTAACTATCAGAGACACAAACCAGTTTCTCTTTTTGGCGCAGTCAATCATGCAGCTGGTAAATAATTAATAATAATGCTGGTAAATAATTAACAGCAGTCGCAAATTGGCTTACAAGGACAAAATCCTTCAATTTAGACAGAGCGTGCCTAGTTGCACGTATGTGTAGTACGTGTATTATTCCATATTTGACCACAATGTTCACCAATCCACACAAGAAACTTTACTAAAATGTGACTTTTTTAAAAATCTAATTTAATCCAATAAAAAAATTTAATAAAATATGACTTGTTTAAAATCATTATTTGACCAATAGGATCGTATTTAAGATCCCTAGGAACACCCTTTCTATGTGGTGTAGTCTATATTAGACCAAAATAGTCACCAATCCTCTGAAGATAATTCAATAAAATATGATTATGTTCAAAATAAATTTGCTCAATTCCAACACTGAGTAAAAATATTTGACTAATAGGATCATATTTAGGATCCCTTGCACTGTTGTTGTATTTCCCACTTGGAATTGCCCCATTGTACAAAAATTTAATATATTCAGTTTGATTTCCTGCTCTGCGTAATGAATTAACTATATTAACATTTATTACATAGGATTTATTTTTTACAAAAAGTGTGTAATACCAGCTTCCTTGATCATAGCCATCAAGGAGTATATAGTTTCTTCACCAGTAGGTATTATTTGTGAAGCAGGCAGTTTAAAACCTGTCCAGAAATCATTCTTCGAGGGACGCAATTCATAACAGAAACAATACTTAGCATTAAGTACACTAAAAACATAATCGACACTAGATCCGGCAGCTGGATAAATGGCATCATGAATATTTCCGCCAACATATTTGGTACCATAAGGTTTACTAATGGCATCGACGGCAACATCAAATAAACGTTTCAAATCGTTATAGTTCGGTGGATATTCCGCAGTATGACCATAAGGAAACAGTAATAATTGCGAGTAGGAATGAAACGAGATATATAAGAAGAGTTTATCCTTCAAATTGGTTTCAATGAAATCGGACAATGTTTTGGTTTCGATTTCAGAAAAAGCAGATGGACCAGCATAAGTATCTGAGCAAGGGTTCTTCGAAGAACCGACTTCATTCCAATGAAATGCCCAGTTACGATTGGGATCAGCACCAAAGCATTTACCATATGGAGTCCGCGTCTTACGCCATAAACGATTAGTAGTGTGGGTGAAGACATAACCATCAGGATTGGCATGGGGTATAATATACCAATCGAAACTTTCAGCTATCAAGCGTATTTCCTTATCTTGCGTGGTCAACAGTTCATTGGCAATGTATGCAGTAGTAGCTGGGCTAATCCATTCACGTGCATGCATACCGCCCTCCAAAAAGATGGCTTTTTTGCCGGGACCATAAGAAATTCTAATACCCAAAATTTCTCGCCCCTCATAACTCCTACCAGCCACAATCACCTTTGCTTCATTGTATTTATCCTCCAAACTACGCAACCATTCATATGTATCATTCAATTGATGGTATTCCGCAAAGCTATAAACGCTGTTACGTCTATTAGGATCAGCTACAACGTCATCTGTCAATGAAGCCTGAGCATTAGTATCCACAAGATCATATGGAATCGAGTTTTCATCTAGAGATTTCAAAAAAAAATTCACAGTTTCAGGAGCTACTAAAACATTGATTTTCGACTTCAAGTAGTGTACGCCATCCAAAAAAGTGTAGGAATTACGATCACTTTCAAATTCCTTAATCACTTCCAATTGCTGCACCGTTTGGGGATTCAACTGATAGACATGGTAGTTATCGAAACGCATCTTTGTGTCCACAGAATACACCGAGGCGATGCCGAATATGGCCACCACTAATGCGATGGTTAAACACTTCATGGTACTCGTACTTTCCACGAATAGTCCCAGTTGCAATTTGTGTCATTGAATTTATACGAATTTGCATGAAGATAACACGATCAAAACAAATGTATGTATACACACATACTCGTACATACATACTTATGTATAAGATTAGGTTTCTCAACCTGAACTGTTGGAGGTCATAAATAAAAGAGTTAGAGCTGATAAGGCCAAAAGTATGTATGTATGCATATAAATACTCGTATTGTGACAATACAGTATGAGGTTTGTATGTCGTGTGGAGTGTTATTTAAGAAGGAATAATTTCAATAAGTTCATGTTCACATGCAAAAATTAACTTGAAGATATAAGTAGGTACCTCTCCTCCTACTTTGAAGCCGCCCTGTTAGAAGTGAACGCAATAATTACGTTAGTATACAATAATTACTTTAGTATGCAAAAGCTTAACACTTTTTATTGTATTCAGATGCTGAACCAAGGGATGAAAGATATCGTGCTTAAAAGGCAATTCTATTATATTCATTACTGTTGTAAAAAAAATTTCTTACCTTTAAGCTCATTTAAAGATGAAGATTAATTATCTTGTATCCGGAGAACTACAGTAGTGAGACTCTTTAAATTTTACTCTGAGAAACCGAAGCATTTTTAGGCAAAAGCCTGGAGGTATAGATTGGAACAGAAGGGTACCGCCCCTATATAATAATTATTAATTATACAATATTCGGAGTAGAACTACAAAGCTGAATCGTCAAATTTGCTGAGGGTTACTTTTAAAATAAAGTGTGGCAAACAACTGCCAGGATATTAGGGTAGAGAAAGCGGAAAAAACTTTTGAAATCGGGGAAGGAAACGGGCCAAACAAGTTATTTCTTAATTATTGTATAGATGCAGAACTATAGTGTATTTACTTCTACTTATTAACATTTATTTCATTTTATGATAATGAGGAAGCAAAATACTTCAAGTTTACACGAATTTCTTCATCATTTGTGGACCGTCTTTGAAAACCTGGTGAAATAATATATTTCATAATTTTTACCACTATATAACGGAACCTCCTAAAATAATATTTAAGTATTGTATTGTATATCTAGGTTAGTATAGGGAGAGTCTTCAAACTTGATGAGGATTGCCCTGACGCACACGTGCATAATCAAACGATTAGTTAAAAATACAACATTACGAAATAATTCATAGAATTTTGGTTTGCTTAATAGTTGTGAAGGGAAACAGGCGATATACGATTTAAAACAATAAGCATAAATAGTCGATGACATGTGTTTTCAATAACTTTACAATGAATCTGGAAAAGCCGCCCAATAAACGACAACGTGTAACTGTGAGTAATGATAATTCTGAAACGTGGCTATTCCACGTGTGTGAAGATAAATTTCGAAATTTATAATCCTAGACACAAGCCAGTTGTCGTCACAAGGTTCTGTTAAGAGAACTTATTGTTCCCGTATGATCCCCAGTAGTCAGAGTAACTAATTGATTTTTAATGAAATATATTCAATATTCCAGATTTTTCAAATTTTAAATTCCTCTGGAAGTTGAATTTCAGGAAAATGTACACAAATTTGGCGGGGACGAAAACAACGAGGAACAAATTCGGGATCTCCTGAAGAAAGAACACAAGAACATAAAATTCACAATGTAAGTGGAAGAGGGCGAGAAAATTAATTACCTGAACCTAACAATTGAGACAAACAAAGTCTTAAATAATTAGAGTTAGGTTAGGTTGATTGCAGGGGTGTGATAACCCATGTAATACAACATACACTTAAGCCAGTGAAGGCTTGTTATGCGCTCCCTTTAATTATCAGACACAAACTGCCAGAGTTCTGCGGCAGGATTAGAGTTAAATACGGAAAACCAACAGACACAATAAAACACTATTCATCGAACCATCCTCAATAACGCACGAACGCAGAGATTAAAAAGTTAGTAGCGAGATTTTTACGAACATCAATATGAAGAAAATGGGGATATTATATACCATAGCAAAGAATAATAAGAAATACGAACATAAGAATGAAGGGAGAAAAGAATGGTCAAGAGAGAGAGGGAGAGAGTCAGGGAGGAGGAGAAACGCAGACATGGGAACAACAACGACAGACTAACACGAAGTACATCTAGAGGTATACACGAGAGACACACCAGCGGTCACATACAACTAATAGAACTACTCGTATATAAGGACAACGAACAACAGGAAAACGATTTGATAAGAAATGGGGAAATGGAGAAATGAACATTGCACGTAGTCAAAACCGGTATGTTTGCAAAAATTCGACCCGTTAGTGTAACTGAAGCACTTACTTATATGTATGTATTGTTATATAGTACTTTTTGAATAATCAATTAATGTTGAGGAAAATTATGTATATATAATTCTATATGGTACATTCTTTTCGAATATAAGTTTTTTTGCACTCTTTATTAATGTTGCCAAGGGTCCTTTCGAATTGTATGTCTTTACATTTAGGTACACCGAGACTTGTCTAAAAGCCTACATTTAATAAATGTGTAAGAGTTTACTAGAAAAAATTTATCTTTTATATCATATATAAGTATGTAGTCATAATTTGAATATTGTATTATTTGTTCTCTCTCTCTCTTTCTCTCTCTCTATTTTTGCTATCCTTTAGTTTCAAAAACCAGCAAATTTACAAACCCAATTACTTGGCCCAAACAATTGAAGAAATGGCTCAATATTTGCTGAACTTTAAAGCATTCTTTCTCTTTCCTTACGACAGCGAAAAGCTTAATTCCACTGTAACCAATCGTTTGGATGAAATTTTCACGTTCATGTTTAATACAACAAATTACCCAGTACGGGATTTTATGCAAATGTTAGCTCCAGATTGTAAGAGCTTAGTTATCAGAGGAACAATTTATGGAACCGAAATAAATACCACGGATTATTTTATAAAACGCATGACTTCGTCCAGTGTATGTTGCATGTTTAATTACAATAGAAAAAGCTATTCGATTGATTTGTAAGTGTTTAAAAATTTTTGATCAAGCTTATTTTTATCAATTATGTATGTATTTTTTGCTTGTTAAGGAAAACGCGTATCAGGAGTGATGAACTTACCAATAAAGCGGGCCAAATAAAATTTGAATCAAGTTCGATATTAAATTCGGTTCAATTAGCTTTGCGTAGTGAAGTAGACGACTTTACAGTAACTGAATTTTACAATACCGCATTTCAGGTAAAAACTATATATTCGTATAACAACTGGAGTCCAAGGTAGGACACGGTAATTGGTAAAAAATTCATTAGCATATTGCCATACGTACGTAGCTTTTTTCTGTGGCCTCCTGCTCAAGCAATTGCGAAAGTATCAAATAAAATATATACATATGTATACTTCGAATTCGGATAAAAACTTAAAAATTGATTTGGTTGTTATTATAATTTTTATGTTTTTATAACAGCAATATGTACTTATATTTCTTAAATACGCTTAACAAAGGTTAGCGAAATAGCGAAAACAAAGTTACTATTTATTAAAAAGGACCTAAAGCTTAAAAACATATAAAAATAACAATTCATAAGTCAAAGAATTTGTACTTTGCTTGATTTTGAAAGTAATCGAATGTCTGACCTTCGTAGACTAGTATGTAGTGTACTAGACTCGTAGTGCGAAGGTCCCAGGCACAACAAGCCTTCACTGGCTTAAGTGTATGTTGTATGAAATGGGCTATCACACCCCTCCAATCAACCTAACCTAACCTAATCGAATGTCAGACATCCATTAAAAATTTGGCATATTTTTTACAAATTATAATGTACGCGATCAAAGGCATTGACAAAAAAAGATTTTTTTCAATTAAATTTTAAATACTTCAATTTGAAGATGGGTAAAACGAGTCATAGATAAACATTTTTCCATTTCAAACCTAATATTCGTATTCACGAATATCTAAAAACTGATATTCGTTACATCACTATTATGTACTTATGGCTAAATTTACATTATGAATATTTTCACTAAAATTTTTACATGTAATTTCTCTATTAGTTGAGTGGCTATTGAATCAAATGGTATAGCAAAATTGCTACACATGAACTTTTTAGCAAGCCTTTCTGTCCTACGTGTTGCATCTCACCTTATATTGATGAATAAAAATGTTTCATGCCACAAATTTCATGACAATTGCAGTGCAAATCAAGTCTAATTCAAAAAATTATTTGTTCTTAGTTAAAATTACAAATTTTTAAAAATTATCTTATTTATTTTATATTAATACACAGTGTGCAACAATACAAAGGAAACCTTTTTTATGGCTCCAAAATTTAATTTCAATTTTTGATAATATAACTTTTTACGTTATTAATTAGAAGTTTTCTGCGGTAAATTTCAGAACAAGAACTTTTTTTATTAATAAATAGAAAGAAATTTATTATTTGGGATATTCTCCCCAAATAATCGTTTAAGCAATTAGAGTTTAAAAAATTAATTGTTTGTTGTGCCTACATTTCATTGGTCGCTAAACCAAATAACAAGTGAAATTTAAAAGATTGTTGTCTATTAAGTATTAGCAAAACTATTGTACCTGTTTAGGTACATAATTCGACTAAATTAAAAAGAACAAATGGAAACCAATGCAATGTTATTTTAATATCAAAATTTTGCATCTTCTTTTTGACATAATTAAGGCAGGTCATCATTTGTGAGGAAGACCAAGTAAGAACTACTCCAAAGCAAGATAGTTTATTAGGAAGAGAGAAAAATCACACGCTGAGAGGGTATTAATAATCTTGGATTATATTTCAGCTCACTCGAGTATAATTTCCGCAGATCAAATGACGCTGATCCTGGCTTCTGGGCAACACCGCTCTTATATGTATATGCCGATGAGCACATAAACTGGTCTCAATAGAAATAGAGCACTGTCCTACTTTCAGATGATGATTTAAGATGTAGTGATGAAAGAACATTTGTAAGAAAGACAAAAGAAGAATGACTGGAGCGCAAATATACTAATAAACAGTTAAATTTGGGGAATGACAACATTATGGTGTATGCCTGCTCAAAGCAGGAAATCGGTCCAATTCATATTTTAAAAGATGTGAATACGGCAATTATCATATATACACTTCTAGGCGTGTAACCGAGTTGTAACAATTCATTGTCGAAATTATAGATCACAAAATACGAATTAGAAACCATACCAAGTGAATTAGTGAAGTTATTCCATAAAACAACTATTGTGTCGCCAAAAACAAAAAGGCACAGCAAACTTTTATCAAAGTGAATGTCAAGTTTTGCCAATACTATAAAAATGAATGCCTTTAAGTTTGATTTGTATTTTAAGAAATTCATTGTCTTCTGAATTTATGTTAATTTACGTAAAACATATACATACATATTATTAAGATACTAATAGATTTCGCAAATTATTTATGAGTTATTTTGGATTTCCGACGAATGGAATATATAAAGGAGTATTTACAAAATTTTCGATTAAATTGTCACTCACTGTATGTATTTTACAATATTTCACAGCTTTTCATTTTTCCCCGTGAAGACTATGCTACAATACAATCAAATCGTATTGGAGAAATTTTAGTTGATTTTTTCACTATAGTTGAAGTACCCATAGAACCGGAATTTTTCACATCTTCCCAACAGGTGCGACAATTTCAACCAGAAGTTCGAAATTGCTATTTTCCCGACGAAGGTGAAAAATTGTTAAATCAGTAAGTTTATAAATTAGATAATGCACATATTCATATGATTTTGTATTCATTAGATCATTTTACTCTATGGACGAATGTCTGCTTTTATGTCGTATGGCTTCTATGATAAAATATTGTGGCTGTGTCACCCCTCCTATGGCGGCCACCTATAGAAGTTTTACCTACTGCAATTTTTTAAATTTACCCTGTTTAATTAAATGGAAAGCCATATGGTATGGCTGGGACTATTTTGAATACGTATATGAAAATGGTAAAGACATACAAGACGATTTTACAAGCGGCAGCAGGTGTCCAGAATGTTTGCCCAGTTGCAATGGTGTCGATTTCAGCTTAGAAGTCAACGTGAAGACATTAACGCCAAATACTGGATCAGCTTACAAACAGGGTATCTTGTAAGTAAATTTAATGGAGTTAAAAAAATCTTATCTATTGTACATTTAGTATTAACAAAAACTTATTAATCATTGTTTAGAGAAGGCCTCAATAGCTCGAAACCTTTAGCTATCGTAAAACTATTTTTTAAACAAGATAACCTTCAGTATACTGAAATGGACATTGTTGGCGATTGGGTTATTTTACTCAGTATGTTATATAAAATTTTAACACAAGTTTCTCTACAAGTTAATATCATTATAGATCGTTTTGGTGGCATTATGTCTTTAATGTATGGATTCAGCATTGTGAGTTACATTGAAATTTTATACTTCGCCACTGGCAAATTCTTCGTTTTCTATTTTAAAAAATGGAAATTGAAACTGGAACGCAAATTGCTTATCGTAACGCAAGTAGCGGAGAAAAACGCTAAAGCTGCAGAGAGGGAAGTTTCACCACCATCTTATAATTTGTGTTGGAAGGAAATAAAACCTGAAAGAGCGGTTAATATGGAAATATTCAATAATAATCTTGTAGAACTATACAAAAGAAATCATAACTAATTTAAAAGTGTTACTCAAACTTAAATTTGATGTTAATTTCTTTGGATTCACAAAACGAAAGAGCTAATAGAAAACAATGCAAATTAAAACCTTTTTCAAACAATTAAAAATTATATCATAGTGGTAGACAGGCCATTCGTTAGAGTGCATTACAAACTACAGAATGGCTGTTACTTCCATAAAATCGTAAGGAACGTTATTATGTTTTATTGTATTTTGCCTTGGTAGACTAGCAGCTATTGTACTAGACTGGTAGTCCGAAGGTCGCAGGTTGGACTCCTGCCACAGACTCCGGCTGTCTCTGCAGACAAGCCAAGTAGCTTCGCAGCTTGTGTTTGTGAATTATTAAAAAAAAAAATTATATATAGATCATTCAATGTTTTTCGAACTCTTGCTTACTTCGAGTCTTGTTGAACCTTCGTAGTGAACAGACGTGTTAGCGGAGTTTTTTTTTTTCTCATACTAAGCAAACAAAAATACAAACAAAAAAAAAAATATTCGTAATAAGTACTGATTCGTAATAAGTACAGTTTTTGTTAAATTTGCTTTACTTGCATTAATAATATTTTTCGTATAAACTGAAACAACAAAAAAACAAAAAACACAAACAAAGTGACTGAGGAATACTCTGCATGAGTACCTCAAAAACAAAAAATTGTGAAGTGAGTTCTAACGGCAGAAATGCCTATTTTACTGTGAGTTCTGAAGCTCTTAATGCAAACAATAAAAAGAAAAAATTGGATGACAGTCTTTTTCTAACGGCAAAGCCAATTTTACGTGAGCAATCAAATTCGCTTACTCCGATGCCAAGTAGTGATTCGGTAATATTACCATTGCCTAGTTCATCGTTATTTAAGTCAGCGCCATTATCCGCTCTGGGCTCGTGTTCATCACTTAACCCAGTTATCACAATGGACGATAATATTCAAAAACCTAAAGTGCCTGTCGGAATGGACAGATATGTAACGGTAGTAAAGCGCGGGCGAAGCCCAAATTCATCCAAAATCTCATCTGTTCCGAAAATATCCAGAGACAACGACGCCGCCTCAGCTAATCGTCAAAACCGGTTTAAAATATTACAAGATGACAGCGATAAACCCGAAGAATCTTCGAAAAAAACTTCAAAACCACCACCAATCTATCTGAGACAAAAAAACTCGAACACACTTATTAAAAAACTAATCTCGGCCATTGGTGAAAAGTCATTTCACATTGTTCCAATAAAACGTGGTAACATTGATGAAACAAAAGTTCAAATATATGATGAAAAAGACTTCCGCAAAATGGTTAACGAATTCGAAAAAAATAAAACAAGTTTCTACACATTCCAGCTTAAGAGTGCTAAAGGCCTACAGATCGTATTGAAAGGCATAGATTCTTATGTAGTTCCTGAGGAAATTAAAGATGCTCTCACCCTCCAGGGATTTAAGGTAAAGAATGTCTCTAACATAATAAACAGGGAGAAGATCCCCCAACCCTTATTTCGCGTTGAATTGGAGCCGAATGATATAAAATTGAAGAAAAATGAGACCCATCCAATTTATAATTTAAAATATCTGTTATACCGGAAAATTACAGTCGAAGAACCACACAAGCGCTCAGGACCCGTACAGTGCCATAATTGTCAAGAATATGGCCATACGAAAACTTATTGCAAATTACCGTCTGTTTGTGTTGTGTGCGGTGAATTACACAACACTGCTATTTGCAATAAGTCGAAGGACCAGAAGGAAAAAAAGTGCAGTAATTGTGGAGGTAATCACACTGCTAACTACAGAGGATGTCCTGTATTCTCTTTTGTGAAACAAGCTATGACCCAAAAGCCTAAAGTAACTCCAGCTCAAGCAGGAAATACGTACTCCGCTACTCATCCCCTAATGGCCCAACCAATCACTTCACATGTATCGTATGCTGACGCTGTGAAGATCAACTCTATTCCCGTTCAAAAAGTGTCACCACCAAACAATACAACAAACGCAAATGCAAGCTTTAATTTCAATCGCCTTGAAGCTACTATTGATAATCTGGTGCAAACTATAAGCAACTTTACGACAAATATGACTAGCATGATGCAAGAAATGCTGCGAATGCAGAACACTCTGCTTCTAGCATTAGTTAACAAGCCATGAACACGTTAAAGTTATGTTTCTGGAACGCTAACGGCATTCGCCAACATAGAAACGAACTAGAGCACTTCCTCACGGTGAAGAATATTGATGTAGTGTTGGTATCTGAGACTCATTTGACTTCGAGAAGCCTTTTTAAAATGAGTGGCTACACCTTATATGATACAAAGGACCCGAGAGGAAGAGCATGTGGAGGATCAGCAATTCTAATAAAGTCAAGACTCAAGCACTATATTCTTGAGAACACTTGTGAAGACCATCTACAAGCAACAAATATTTGCATCGAAAATTTTTGTTCAAATCTTGTGCTTTCATCAGTTTACTCCCCTCCCAGATTTTCAATCAGTGAAGATCAATACGAGGATTTTTACAAAACTCTTGGCCCTTGTTTCGTAGCAGCTGGAGACTACAATGCAAAGCATACGTTCTGGGGGTCGCGTCTTATTACTCCTAGAGGTCGAGCATTGTTCAACACAATTTCAAAAATGGATTTGGATGTCATTTCTAGTGGGGAGCCCACTTACTGGCCTACTGACATACAAAAAATTCCGGATGTTATAGATTTTGGGGTCATGAAAAATATCCCTAGGGATTTAATTCATGTTGAAGCTTCACATGATCTCTCCTCCGATCACTCTCCCACGATCGTTACAATTTGTAGCCCACTAAGAAGTGACTTACCTGACCCATATGTGAAGATGATACATCGTGTTAACTGGCTGGGGTTCAAAAATATCTCAGTAGTCATTGTACGGAAAACATCAGGCTTAGAACTCCCGATGATATTGAACTTAACATTGCCAATCTTACCGAGAATATTAAACAGGCTGCTAAACATGCCACTACCTCCCATCCGCAGACTGGGTTTAATAGAATTTATTCTGCGGACATTGAACGTCTCGTATGTGAAAAAAGAAGAGCTAGAAGGGAATGGCAACAGCACAGATCGCCCCAACATAAAATCAGACTTAGAGAATGCACTAAACGACTCCAAGAGTTGCTTTCAGCTGAAAAATCTGCTTCTCTTAAGAACTACCTGGAAGGTCTCGATGTCACTGCAGCATCTAATTACTCCTTGTGGCGCGCTGCTAAAAAGCTTAAAACACCCGTTGAGTCTAAACCACCCCTGCGCACTTCTACCGGAGGTTGGGCAAGAACTAATACTGAAAAAGGTAACATATTAGCTGGTCATTTAAAAGACGTATTTACCCCAAACACATGTACTGGTGCTGTTGATTTGCCGAGCGTAGTTGCTCTACCCCCTCGACCTATAAAGTTTAAGATGCTTGATGTACAAAAACTAATTGCTGAAACCAATCCAAAGAAGGCCCCGGGTATTGATGGAATTAGTAACAAGATGCTGATGCAGTTGCCTCGTATTGCTATTAGAATCCTGTTATTTATTTTTAATGGCATTTTACGACTGGAGTATTACCCACACAGCTGGAAACTTGCCATGGTCAAAATGATTCCAAAGGCGGGTAAAGATCTTACCAAGGCTGAGTCATATAGGCCAATAAGTTTGCTGTCAACAATTTCGAAGCTCTTTGAAAAACTTCTCATGACAAAATTGTCCCCAATTCTAGCTGATAATGGATGCATACCGGACCATCAATTTGGTTTTAGAAGTCAGCACAGCACCATTGAACAATGTCATAGATTGGTTCATTTCATAAGAAGAACATTTGAAGAAAGAAAGTATTGTTCTTCCCTATTTATTGATGTCTCTCAGGCATTTGATAAAGTGTGGCATGAAGGCCTAATTCTAAAATTGAAGACATATCTACCAATAAACATTGTAAATCTTTTGGAAAGTTACATTATTGCCCGGAAGTTCACTGTCGTGGAAGGAGACTTCATGAGTGTGCCCGAAACCATTTCATCTGGGGTGCCTCAGGGGAGTATACTGGGGCCAGTTTTGTATTTGATTTATACCTGTGATATGCCTTTGAGCAGTAATATCCTCACCTCTACATTTGCCGATGATACAGCCTGCCTTAGTATGCATGAAAACCCTCACGAGGCATCCCGTTATCTTCAGCAACATATTAACCTGTTGGAATTGTGGTTGAACTTATGGAGAATAAAAGTAAATGAACAAAAGTGTGTTCATGTTACATTTACCCTACGAAGAGATACTTGTCAAATTAACAATCAAGTTGTTCCTCAACATTCACATGTGAAATATCTTGGTATTCACCTCGACCGACGGCTTACATGGAAACACCACATTGACTCTAAGCTGACACAAATGAAGCTTAAATTAACCCAGATACATTGGCTGATTGGTAGAAATTCTACCCTCAGTCTAGATTGTAAACTTTTAATATACAAGTCGCTTTTGAAGCCGATATGGTGTTACGGAATTCAGCTATGGGGCACTGCTTCAGCTTCCAATGTAGAGAGAATCCAACGAATGCAAAACAAAATATTAAGGTTAATAACTACGGCTCCATGGTACTTGAAAAATTCTATTTTACATCGTGATTTAAATATGCCACTTGTGACCGCTGAAATTGCAAAATATGCTGGAAAATATTTAACAAAACTCGAGTTCCATCCTAATCCCCTTGCTCGTAACATCTTGAACTTTCCTGGACACATCCGCTTAAAAAAGAGGGACACTACGGCATTAATACGCAACTCTCCAGATGAAATTCTTTGAAAATATTTTTTGTGCGTAACATGAATTTTATGTATTATTAATTATTATCACTAAGTTTATGTCCGACACTGGTTGGGCCTAATAATTATTTATATATTTAAGATTTGAACACTTATTGTTAGTTCAATTATTTGAAGATACAATAAACATATATTAGCGTGAAAAAAAAAAATAAAAAAAAAAAAAAAAATATAGATCATTCAAACATTTATTTAAATGAAACGCCAACCAGTTTAACCTAAACGCAAATAAAGTTAAGCCAAATGCAAATTAATTTAAACTACGTAAAAGCAAATTAATTCAAACAAAACGGAAATGAAATTAATCCAAATAAAAGTTAAATGCTGCATAGTTATATCTAGTTTAATTAATTAATATCCATCGCACAGGAAATAACAATTATTAGATATTAAATTAAAATTTGTGAGGTGGCAACTGTCGTAATCAATAAATTCATACATTTCAATAGGTCTCTGTTCAGTAACTAAAGATCTGATCAATAGCAAAAAGTTTTTTTCAAATTGTTTATGTTCTCGAAATAAATATGTTTGACGATAATGAAAAAGAACGTAGGAAATTGAGAAAAAAAGTTTTATAAAATTATTACTTCATAGTAAAATTTCATAATATTTAAGAAATCCTGTTTGTCAAATAGTGTCCAAAATCAATTTTGCAATAGCCATATGATTAAGTGCAAAAAAGCAGTTAATAAAAACAATTCTCCCGTAAATTTGTATGTTGGTCTTTTAAACTTTTTTGGCGTATAAGGCGCAAAAACAATTTTAAAAGTGCCGAGTTCGCTTAAGCGAAACGGTGTTTACTTATCCGAAATCCATTTAAATGAAAAGTGAAAAATAATTTTCCAATTACGCTTTGCCAAATACGAGTGTACATACTCTTAAGAATAATTGAATTCCTTCCTACTGGTTCAATATCTGCTATAAGTATATTCGATTCTACAATAAACACAACATAGCGTTTTATTGTTGTTTCTAGCCCTGTAATTTCAAACAACTATTACGTTGTTCGGGATGTATTATTCCTTTTAGACCTTTGAAAAATAAAACGGATTTTTTTTATCGCGAATAATGAACGGAAAAGTTCGTTGGTAATATGTGTCCCATGGCCACTGTTATTAGGTCAACCATGCAGTAAAACCATAAAATTTAAGAAAAATAAAATGATTTTTTGTGGTACTTAAACTTTTCCAAAAATGATTAAAAAAAAACGAAATGAATTTCGTGAATATCGAAATTCATATACCACATTTATAACATTTTATCCACTTTCTAGAGTCTTATGAATATGACTTGATATATCCGAACGCCCCGTCACTTGCTTTTAATGCATTTTGTCACAACGGATGGTCCAAATACAAGTATAAATCATATATTATTTTGACGCTGATAGATATCTCTTCTATGAGAAATATTGACTATCAGTCAGTATCATAACAAAAACGAGCCACTTTACGCTTCAATGACGTTAGGGAATATTGCAAAATAATCGGACATCGTATTTGGCTGAAAAATTATCTTTTCTGATAAGGAGCATTTTCATATTGGCGTTATTTCAACAAACGATATTATTTAAATTAAAAAAAATTAATTGTATTTGCACCACCCGGTACATATGCACATACATACATACATACTTACATACATATTTAAAGCTAAAGTCAGTGGGCAGCTTAGAATTTTTGCGCACTATGTTTAGGCTAAGGACTAAATTGAAAATTTATGGCGGTTTCTGCCACACAATAATATACCAACATACTATATAAAATAACTTTGGTTCACAGTACAGATACAGTGGTAAAAATTCCGCGAGTTTAACTTGAAATACAACAAAACGCGGTAAATAGCGTGAAGGGGCGTTCAAATTATTGACTTTGCAGCTTTCTCTGTGAAGGTGCTAAAGTATCCTCTTCTTGACTCTCTTCATGTAAAATTTTATAAATTTGAAATTTAAATTTAATTGGATATTTATTTTTGATTTCCTATATTACTTTAATGTAAGTATGTACATACTTATGTATGTACATACTTACATATGTATGTACATACATACTTATATATGTACATACTTATGTATGTACATACTTATTTGATAGGTTTTACTGCATTTTTATGTCACGTATAGTAAAAATGTGTTTACATATGGACATATGTACATATGTATGTCTGTGCCTCCACACATAAATATGTTCTTATGTATGTACATACATACTTATGTATGTATCACAGCTGTGGGCTGGGGAATAGTTCTCCCATCGTTTTAATTGTTTTACAAATCAAGCTTGTCTTTTTGTTGCCTCCTACACGATGCTATACATACATAGCTCGAATAGCACATGCCACTAATGGATGATATAACCCGGCAATATGAATGTTGGACACACCGCCATTTAAATATGTAAATACATACATACATAAGTATGTATGTATGTACATAAGTACATAGTCACAAAAACCAAATCTCTTACACATTCTTTATCAACGGGCCTTTTCACACAAGACTATTTTTTAATCCGCACAACTTTTGTTCTTTCGTATTCACACTAGACTAATTATGCTGGCATAAAATTGTGTACGTATACAAAGCTTTGTGTGTGTTAGTATTTTCTTTGTTTATTTCGCAGAACCTGTTTTCATAAGTGTGTATGTGTTAGTTTTGTTCTGCTTGTGCGGGGTTGAAGCTGGTTGAAAAAATTGTGCCAACCAAAAACCACTCTCTTCCCCGAAAATGCCAACAAACTGCGATTTTATGCCAGCACAATTAGTCTTGTGTGAAAAGGCCCAATAAGATTATTTACATACATATGTATTGCAATATCTTATGGCTTTTTCGTTTCTAAGAGGCAATTTATGCGCATACTTTATAGAATCACAGTATTAGTTTATGTGTAGAGTAGAGGATGCATTACTATAGGGGAGTTATGCATATTTTTTCATTAGAGTGATAAAAATAATGTTTTCTTACAAATGGATCAACATTAATGTTGCGCTTTGTAAAGAAACGAAAACGCCATGATCAATAAATATGTACATACATATGTATGTACATACATAACTTACCATTCTCACAAACCAATGCAAACAGCTTTTAAAACTTCATACGTACATACATACATACATATGTACATAAGTACATATTTAAGTAATATTATGTATGTATGTAGATATCCACATGAATGTATTTACATATGTGAAAGAAAATTGTACACTCCTTCAAAGTAAAATAGGATCGATCTCAAAAAATTTGGAGTGCATATGAGACTGTAAAGCCAATTTTCATGCGTACATATGTACATACATACTTACATATACATACATACATACTATATCTACATACATATGTACATGCAACACACATCTTATTTTTTCTTCATTAAATTTTAATTTTTTTTTCAATCAAAAAACAGAATTTTCAATATATCAATGATACAGCACTTTTTTCAATTAAACAACAAGATTTTTAATATTTCTATATTATTTTTATATAAATATTTAATAATTTTTTTTTACTTGCACTTCACTCTCAAAAATAAAAGCTACGAAGCTGATGTACGCGTTTACCAAACTAACACCAATCTTACAACAAATAAATAACATTCATGCAGTTTTGTATGCAAACTTCATACACCGAGAAAAATTTTAGGTATCGTTTACTACTATTAAGATGTAATATATTTTAAAATTTGCCACTAGAGTAGACGTGTTAGGAAATTATAATTATGTGGAATCTATCCCTCACCCTTGATTTCTTTGTATTAAGAAGTTAAAAAGTATCATATTAGAAAATACGGTAGTAGAAATAATTTTTATCCGAAAATTGGTTCCCATCACTTAAGATATTCGTGTATGGATAAATGTTCTAGTTTTTTTCTTCTATTGCTTGCTAAAATTGTTAACACCAAATGTTTTTAGTTCACGACCGGTGGAAGCATATGATTGATGAGTTTATTAAAACAAATGTCTTTTGAGAAAATGTATAACTATGTACATATATACTTTAATCTTTAACTGGCATCTTACAGAGAATATTATAATCTAACTTTAAAATAATACGTATGAATTATTAATTCAATCTAAAATAAGGTTTTTGAAATTTTCCTATGGGCATACGATTGCGTTGACGCAGGCGACGCACTGCCTCACGCAAATATTTGGGCTGCAAGGCGCCAGTGTCATCCATTTCTTCCATAACATCTAAGGCTGTAAATTATTTGTTTACAATATTACAAACTTATTTATATATACATATATACATACATACATATATACATATGTATATGTATTTACTTAACTCACCTTCTTCCACAATCTCTCCCACAAAAACTTTGGCTATACCAGACATGGCTATTACTACATTTTGTGATACCGAACAGCCTGTTATTGTTTGCATAAGTCTTTTAACAGCCGCTTTGGGAAAAGCTGATCTTCTATACATTTCATAGCGATCTAACTGTTCTTCTGTAAAATTGGATACTAAAACTCTAAAAACAGTTTCAGTCAAGAAATTCTTAAAACTTCTTCAATACACGAGACTTACTGCATCTTTTCTCTTTCCTCTTCTTCCAATTCCTTTTTGGTTTTTTGTTTGCGACTTAAAGGTTGATCTATATCAGTTCTATTTTCTAAAGATTCCTTCTTTACTTCTGACGTTTGCTCAGCCGTGGAACCTGCGTCTTTGTCGTCCGTCTTATTTTCAGAATCAAGATTTTGGCTACTCTCGCTGTCGGCTTTCTGTTGATCATGATGAGAATCGAAAAACTTCAAGTCCACTTCATCGGAATCGTTATTGCTGATAGATTTTTGCGTGGAAAAAAATATATCTTCCATTATGAATAAATATTTTCAACAACTCTTAAAATAATATTGTCCTACACAGATTTTTGTTTTTGTTTTGTTTATAAATAAATTCAGTATTTTGTGAGATAAAGCTGGCGGTGTTCATTTATAAATAATGGTGTTGTAAAACGTTCTTTAAAGCATATTTGAATGATGTATAGTTTTTTGATTTCTTTTCCTCTTGCAGTTCTTTTGACTTTTTGAATAATAAAAAAACTCGTGTTCGTTTTTCCGTGGTTTTTCCTTTTTGGCTCCTTTTTTGCAAGAAAAAAAATTCTTTTTGGACGGTTGTTGATTAGTATAAATTGTTGAAATTGCTGCACATTTTCATATATTTCTTAAAATTTGATCAGAAAGCATTTAAAGTAAAATGTCAAACGTAGAAGAACTTAAAGTCGAAGAAAATGTGGCCTCAAATGCCCAAGAAATTAAAGAAACCAATGAGGTTTCTGGTGCTGTGCCTCAAGAGGAGGTTAAAAAGCAGAAGAAGCCTAAACCCAATAATAAGAAATTAAGACAAGGTAAAATACAATAAATAAAATTCTTGATAAACCAGATATTTAAAATTTCACTTCAAATTAAAGCTGAAGCTGCTGCCAAAAAAGCAGCCGACGGTGGAGAAGGTGAAACCACATCTACTGAGGCCAAAGCAGAAGTTAATGGCGAAAGTACAGAGTCAGAAAAGAAACCAAACAACAAAAAGAAGAACAAGAACAAAAACAAGACACCGAAGAATGGCCAAACTGATCCTCCCTCTATACCCATTGCTGACCTTTTCCCAGATGGAAATTTCCCAGAAGGAGAAATTATGCAACATCCCAAGCCCAAACATATGCCCGACGATACCGTGGCTGCTAATCGTTTTACTTCAGAGGAAAAACGTGCTCTTGACCGCGCCCACAACGATATCTATCAAGAATTGCGACAGGCGGCCGAGGCTCACAGGCAAACTCGCCAATATATGCAAGGTTATATAAAGCCCGGTATGACCATGATACAGATCTGTGAAGAACTTGAAAATACAGCTCGTCGCTTAATTGGAGAAAATGGATTAGAAGCCGGTTTGGCGTTTCCCACAGGTTGCTCTCTAAATCACTGCGCCGCTCATTACACGCTGCAATACGATGATGTTTGCAAAATCGATTTTGGCACACATATTAAAGGACGCATTATTGATTGCGCTTTTACGTTGACTTTCAACGAAAAGTACGATGCTTTGTTGCAGGCTGTGAAGGATGCCACCAACACGGGAATTAAGGAGGCTGGTATTGATGTACGTCTGTGCGATATTGGAGCTGCGATACAAGAAGTAATGGAATCATATGAAGTTGAATTGGATGGCCAAGTGTATGGAGTAAAGGCGATACGAAATTTGAATGGCCATTCAATTAGTCCATACCGTGAGTAAAACATTTGTGTTCTACATTATTTGAGTTTTATTAAGTTTTGTACTTAAAAAAAACCTCGTGTAATTTAATAGAAAGAAATAGTGGACATATTTGAAGAAAATTCGATTTAAAAGTTTGACTTGAAGATGTTTCGAAGCTATTTTTTGTTATTGTTTTATTTTTAGTTTTCACAATAAATATAAATGGACATTTGTAAAATCAATTTTTTTTTTCTTTCCAAGGCATTCACTCTGGAAAAACTGTGCCGATTGTAAAGGGTGGTGACTCGACACGTATGGAAGAAAATGAATTTTATGCCATCGAGACATTCGGATCAACCGGTCGTGGGCTCGTACACGATGACATGGATTGCTCTCATTATATGAAGAACTATGATGTACAGCATGTGCCATTACGTTTGCAATCTTCTAGCAAATTGTTAAGAACAATTAATAAACATTTTGGCACATTAGCTTTCTGTAAACGTTGGTTGGATCGTGCTGGTGCAACTAAATATCAGATGGCTTTGAAGGATTTGTGTGACAAAGGCATTGTTGAGGCATATCCTCCATTGTGTGACATTAAGGGATGCTACACAGCGCAATATGAGCACACTATTATGTTACGTCCCACTTGTAAAGAAGTTGTATCGCGTGGTGACGATTACTAAAGGCATTTTTTGATATTTCTTTACAAAACTTACATTTGTTCCTTATAGTGTATGCCAATTGCACAAGGAATTCTAGAAATATTGTCTATCACTTTACCCGAAATACTAAACACGTATAATGCCATCTTTTTACCTTCAAATTTGAATTTTGTTATAACTTTCTATTTTTTGCTTTTTGTTCAATTATTTAATTTATGTATGTAATTGTACAAAAAATGCTATTACTTGTCTATAATGAAAAAAAAATAATAAAATAAAATCAAAACCTACATGCATATATTGGTAAAATAAAAAGATCTTTGTATAGTTTTATTTTATTTTATTTTGTGAAAATTAAGCCCTATAGAAATCACAGAGTCTAAATGGCTACTAAATAGTTACATAATTATAAAAATAACTTATCTTAATTAAAATAAATTAAACGCAATTACCTTTTCCTATCACACGTTGTAGAAAAATTTAAATTCATACCGCTTAATCTCTGTTATACATAAGTATAATTTCAGATCCAGAAGTTACATAGTTCAGAGGAATACCATCGCTAAGTGATGGATCTTGTTGCATATTTCTGCTTTGATTTTGGATTTCCTGGGCCATGGGCAGGTCATGAGTAATAACATCTTTAGCTACAAAAGTTCTAGTTTCCACATAATCCAAGCCGGGCTCAGGTTTTGCTCCCATTAAAAGATTGCCCTTCTGCACTCCCATATACTGAGTGGCTTTGGCATTAAGAGGCAAAAGACCACAAGTTTCTGCCTGAACTTTGCGGTGAGCTTGCAGATTAGAAACACAGGTGAATCGTTTGCCACAGCCATTGCACATAAATCGTTTAATGCCTGTGTGCACCGACATATGGGTCAATAAACTTTCACGATAAGGGTATTCTTTGGGACACAGCTAAAAAAATTATAAACTTGTAAAGTCAAAAAAAACTTTTCCGCATTGTATTCATCAATAAACTTACATGGCATTTGAAACGCTTTTCATCTGTGTGGGCATATTTAATATGTGTTTTATATTGGGCCTTAATCTTAAAAGTTTTCCCGCATTTATCGCACTGGTAGGGCCGAGCATCATTATGCAATAACATATGTGTTTTTAGTATACCAGCAGTGGTTAAACATTTGCCACATTCTTGGCACTGATACAGGGGCAAACGCCCACAATCGGAACGTTCATGATCGGTTAATTGTGTTCGTCCCATAAATTTCTTTCCGCACTTCATGCACACTAAATTGCGAGAGTTTTTATAGTCCTTATTGCCACCATGTATGCGTGCTTTATGCGATTTAAGAGCATCACAACCTGTCATAAATTTTTCACATATTTCACACCATAAGAGATCTTTATGCTTGTCCTGGGCATGAGCGGTTGCCTCTTCGCGCGTTTTAAAATATAAAGTACAATAACAGGGGCATTTGTGTATCAAAGTACCATCCGCTCCATGCTTGGGTATATGAGATAATAAACGTTTTTCCATCAAATAAATTTTATCGCATATATGACATTTAAACACGTCATCGGTGGACACATCATCCAATTCGTTTTTGAAAATTTCCTTAATAAAATCTTCAGGCTTTTTGTGATCCTCTCTTAAATGTTTTTCATAGGGTTTGCGCATATAGTAGATCTTTATGCAGTCTGGACACTGCCACGATTTATCGCGCTTTTTCAAAAGTTTCATGCGTTCTCTTAATTGTTTTGCTGATATTGAAGCTAAACGATACGATTTACCAGATTTCGTATCATCATCGGATCCAGGTTCGGTTTTAATGACCTTTGAACGTCTGGGTCGGTATTTGCCTCGTTTTTTAATGAATTTTTTAATTTTGTCCGATGTGGAAAAGAATGGATGAACATTGCGGGGTACTTTTATCGTTGAGCATTCTTTTAACAAAGGAAAACAATTGGTAACATCTTCCAATAATATATAGCAGTCCTTAATCTCATCCTCTATAGCCAAGTCGGTCTAGAAAGTTCATAAAACAAAAATGCTGATATTAGCTGGTTTGCAGTAGCAGGAAAGATTTAACTCAAACTCACCTTATATTTTTTTTCTAAAATATCTTCTACGTCATCATCTTGATCATCACTTTCCTCATATTTTATATAGGCGACTTCAGCTTCTTTCAAAATATCATCAGAGTCTTGATTATAATTCTTCTCCAGCACTTTACGTTTCTTTCTCAATTTAGGCATGCCAATTGATTTGGCTTGTCCCGATTCGGCCAATTGGCTATAATCATTTTCATTTAATAGATGTTCTAATATGCGATCCTTTTCATCGAATAAATTTTCCTCATCTTCATATTTCACTTCATCACTGTAGGAGTCCATGCGTGTGTATTCAAAATCTCCCAGAGGTTCTATTTGTATATTGGTGGTAACTGCCATTTCATTGTCATAATCATCATAGTTTTCTTGTTTAATAGAAGTCGTTGGTAAAGGAATTTTAAAGTCCTTCACAGATCTATAACCTTCTTCATCCGAATCTGAATCGCCAGCTTCAAAATCTGGCACGTATTCATCTTCACTATCATCAGACCATTGAGCAATGGTCTGATTTTGTGAGATCTCATCGCTCATTACGATTTCTGGAGCCAGTGGTGTTGAGCTCTTTTCTTCAATGTCTTTTATATTCATGGCTTCTTGAGATTTCAGATTAAAATTATAATCATCACCTTCATCTTCATTACAATGTTCCTCCGTTTTAACGTCATCATCGTCATTTTCTTTGACAGCAAAATTTATTACCTTTTTCCTTGTACTCCTCTTGGAAATAGTGATTGGTGTTGGTGCAGCGCCAGTGCGTTTACGAGCAGTAGGTTTTGTTCTCACAGGTTTTTCCGGAGAATCTTTTTTCATAGTTGCCACTTTAACCTGATCATCGGGTTTGATTATTTTATTGACATTTACCACCTTGATTTCTGAGGTGGGATTTAAGGTGGCTGGAACTGGATTTGGAAAATTAAAACTGAACTAAAAGAATCTTAAACTATGTGAACTTTATCCCAAACTTACTTCTTGAAGTATGTTTTCTGACACGATTTCGAGGTGGATCAAACTCCGGTAAGCCGCAAGTATCAGGACGATTTCGTCGATGTTTGATTAGATTGGAGTAGCAAGAAAATCTGGAGCCGCAGCCTTTACATTCTACCAAACGAATGCCGGTATGAATTGAAGAGTGTGTAACAATACTTTCTCGATGGGAAAAACTTTTTCCACAGACCTTGAACAAATTATTAAATAGAAAATATTTTTTTATAATTTCAAACACAATTTGACAGAGACATTTATAATAAGGAGGATTAAAACTTTTTTTTTATCAGTAATATTATTGTTTTCAACTAACATCGCATTTATAGGGTTTTTCTCCCGTATGGGTCCTTTCATGCTCTACCAAACGAGCCTTTTGCTTAAAGTTACGTCCACAATAACTGCAACAAAACTTCAATTCGCCCGAATGATTTTCCAAATGCTGTTTTAAATTATATTTAGTTACAAAGGCCATGGGACATTTATCACACTTATGTGGCTTGATACGGCCACATTCAGTTTCAATGTGACGACGGTAGGGATCAATAGTTTTGTAAGTAGCTCCACATTTTTCACAAGTAAATATTTCTCTATCCACACCTTGGTGAACATCACGAATATGCGCCCGATAATCATCTTCATTGGTAAAGGTGACGTCTTTGCATAGGCGACAGGCAATTGTAGTATGTTCAGATTCACGGTGCTTTTTCAGTTCATCGTCAGAACAGAAACGAGCTTCACAATAACGACATATGAAACCACCAGGAGGTTCATGTTTCTTTACATGCTTCACATACCCAGCAAGTGATACTAAGGCTTTGTTGCAGACAGGACAAAAAAGTTTCGGCACTCCGTCCGTTGAAAGTTTAACAAGCATAGCAGCAGCTGCGGATGATGTAGAAGCGGAACTGGAATCGTCTATAAAAACAAAGTGTTTGATTTTTCAATTATTTCTTTCATCTCGTAATTAAATAAAAAAAAAACAATAAAAATATGTATATGGGAAACAAAAATCTGAGTCAATTACAAATAGAATGGTGTTTTCATCAGATCATGCTGTTTGGATGTCCTAAGAAGCTACTTAAGTACATACTGTTTTTGTGGTGATGTCCATAATAGCTGCATGTGTGTGTATTGGAATATAAATCTCTTATTACTGTTTTGAAAAGCCGAATCGGTTAAAATATATTTGTAAAGATTTTGAACACACTTTGATGCTGAATGAAAAACAATCAAGTGAAACGCTTAGATCGAACGCAAAATCTAATCAGTAAAATATTTATCTTTCTTATTAAAGATGCTACTAGTCGTCAGAGAAGCTAGTAGTCGTAATATAGAGGGGTAGTCTGATATTAGGCCTTTGGTTATGGCAATTGAACTATAATAATACGCAAATTTTTCAAGTGTATTTTCTCATGGCACGCTATAGGGTTAAATACACAAAATGTACACCTAATCAATGAAAAGTTGTTTGGTGAATGAAAAGTTGTGGGTTAAGCTTATTTTGTTTTAACCACAAACCATCTCTGACAATTTGTTGACATTTGCCCAACGTGAAAAAAGTGGGAAAAGTAGTAATGAACAACACCACTAACAAAAAGTTTTAATGAAGTGAACAAAAGTGCATCAAAATTAAATTTAGTGTAAAAAGCAAAAAAAAAAATTGAATATAAATTAAGTTGTAAATATAATTCAGTAACTAAAACTTACCCATATTTGTTAATAATAATACACAATTCTTGAAAGCTTACAGCCAAAGGGTAAATTTTACCATAAATATTCTCTATTTAATTTGCTTTGCTCTGTTGCTTATTTTGTAGTTTTTTTAATTGTATCACTTTTTGTTGTAGTTTAGTTGCATGATTTTTTCCGTTTTAATTTATAAATACTTATGCTTAAAAATTAAGGATTTGTTTATAACATTTTTTTTTCTTTTTTACACATTAAAAAATTTCTGGCAAAATTAAATTTTCAATTACAAAATGTACGATATAGTGATTTTTTCATATTCTCTCTCTTCTGTACACCTTGAAAAATCGACACGTCTGTTATGGCGTTGTGAGCTCTATTAAATATGGCTGCTTTATGTGTATGATTGCATATGAAACTTTTCTCACACTGCATGTTGGCTAAATGTTGCCAGATCCTTGACAATACGCTGTACTTTGAAGAATAGAGATCAGTGTTGGTAAATGTTTTAATGCCCATATGCAGGGTGTTGCAAAGCATGAGTTTTTGCAATTTAAATGTACGTTAAAAATTAAAAAAAAAAAACAAACCCATCTCATAAAGAAGTTGAAGCATTTAGAAATCAAAATAAACAACTCATAGACTGTTATTAAGCTGAAACTATTCATTTATATAAAAACCAGTTTTTCTATACAAAATATTCGTATTATAAATATATATTATATATATATATATATATATATATATATATATATATATATATATATATATATATATATATATATATATATATATATATATATATGTATATATATGTATATATATATATATATATATATATATATATATATATATATATATATATATATATATATATATATATATATATATATATATATATATATATATATATATACGAGTATATACTGGGATGAATTAATAGCCCATGACTTTTTAAAGGTGAATTCACCCATTCCTTTTTAAGGTTCTGAACGCTTTTTTTATATGTAGTTTGAAGTCTATATTTTTTTGAGAGAGAGAAAGAGAGTAAATTTAATGCCGAACAATTTTTGCTTGAATTGGTTTTTACTCTCTTTCTCTCTCTCTCTCTCAAAAATAGAGACTTCAAACTACATACATATAAAAAAGCGTTCGGAACATTAAAAACGAATGGGTGAATTCACCTTAAATAAAACAAAGATTTTTACATAAAAATTATTTTATTTTTCAACATATTCTTCTATCTTCACTGTCCAATTTTTTTTATCCCTTCCAAAAATAAGATATGTCGAGGCCACCCAAATAGGTGTTTGTTTGTGACATGATTTCATCGTTGGACTCAAATTTCTTTCCGCCGAACCATTTCTTCAGGCAGAAAAAAATAAAATTGCTAATAGTGGCTAAATACGAAGAATAGGGAATGAGGGGGCAAATCGTAGCCTAGTTCATGAAATTTTGGATTTGTGTGCACCCTTGCATTTTCCTAGTGAAAATTACTTTTTTCTGGTCCAAATGCGGTTGTTTTTTTTTCAAGCCCTCATTAAATCCACCCAATAATTTGGCATAATATTATTTGTTGCTTTACTCTCTTAAAAGTCAATGTGCATCGCAAAAACATGCATCCAAATAAACGGACGCCATTATTTTTATTGGCTGACAAACCCACCTTTGCCTTCTTTGGCGCCGTTTCACATCGAGTAACCAGCTGTTTTGAGTGCACTTTGGTGTCTGGCGTGAAAATTCGTCAATATTACGGCTAAACTCCTGCTAAGCTGTCAGACGATCGGGTTTTTGGTCGATTGAATGCGCCATCCATCTTACCGAAAGTTTTCTCATACCCTAGTGGTCATTCTAATTTGATTCCATGTGGTATGCCTATGGCTTCAACAGTCTTCTGCGCTTTCAATCTCTGATCGGGCAACACCACTTTTTACCATTGAAGTTGCTGGCTTATAATTCTCATAAGACGAGTATTTATCAAGATTGGCGTTGGTTTGAGTGTTCTCACTGGTCTCCTTTTAACAGTAGTCGGGAGCAGGTCTGCCACTTCAAAAAGTCACGGACTTATTAACCTGCCCTCGCATATATTTTTTTTAATTTTACTGTTTAGCAGTAATCACTGACCCAAAATAAATTAATTGAAAAGGAAAACAAATGCCCATTTGTTTTTAGAGTTGTTTTTATTGATTAACAAAAATAATCTATTTTTTACATTATATTCAAAGTTGTCCATTAATTGTATTAAAGTCTCTGTTTATTTCTTTAGTTTCTTAATACTATACAAATGTAAAAAAAAGTTTTTAGAAACTCTACCCTTAATCATAAATCCCTATTGAATAGTATCACTTTGTTCTTTGTTGTCGTTTATAACTCTGCTCGTTTTCTAAGTCTTAAATACAAATAAAATATAATAACAATAATTATTTACAAAGGTATATACACTTTTCATTAGTTTCATCTTAATTTTATAATCTCTCTGAATGTTTTTAAGAAAAACTATAAAGTTTGTAAATGACTATTAGATTTTTCGTAAGCCTCTATTTTTTCTATGATGGGGTCGTTTATCACTTCTTTGACAGTGACTGACCACAAGAAATCGTAATGATTCCAGTCATCATAAGGGATTCGAAAGAGTTCAGCACAAGGTAAAAGTGTGGCCAAGTACTCGACATCTGCCACCGCTGACATGTAATCATTGTTACTGTAATACATGTTCACGCAACTTTTTATATTACCCACCTCATAGTGGGGTGGGGTTTCCTGGTTGTATTTCTTGAGATTTAGATCGATGCCATGATCGAATTGCTTAAAATCTCCGGAGTTATACAGTTGTAAGTAATGGATAATTTGTGTGGTTGAGGCGCCAGCGGGATGAGTTTCACAGACATGGGGCAATAGAGTCTGGAAAGACAAGAATAAGGGAAATTTCACATTAAATTTGTGTTTTTTTCATATTTTATCATCAAACATTTTAATTTAAAAAAAACTCGCTACGGAAAGGAATAACTGCTACTCACATGATTGAAATGTCTCGTACCCCAGCCGCCAATGAAATCCAATATGCTCGAGCACAGAAATCTAAATGGTGAATCATGTGAACACATATACTCGCAAAATAATTTCTGTATACTAGTCGTAGGCAATAGTTCCAAACCACCCAAAATTATGCTCATAAACGAGGGATAACCCAAAAAGACGCGACCCACTTTCGACAGCATAAACGAATGATTCCTCATGAAAGCAATGGGGGCCAACAAATGAACAGTTTTCACTTTTTCATTGTACCATGGCAGTGATGACATTAAAACGAAAAACGTCGTTGTTCCTTGAGAATGTGCAACAAAATGCAACGAATGCTGTTCAGTTTCCTCCAAAACATAATCGAGCATGGCTGCCAAATCGTAGACACCAATTTCATGCCAACTGAAATTCCAAAAATCTGAGGAATCGGGTTGTTTATGTTTGTGCTGGCGTGAGTAGGTGTTGCCACGGGCGTTTCCTAGCCACACGTCGTAACCCATGTCGGCAAACATGTAGGCTAATGAAGTTTCCGGACCATTAATTATCCAATCATCTGAGGCACACAGTATGCCATGTTGCAAGAATACTATGGGCTTCTCTGTTTTGTTGCTATTCGTTAATTTGGGCGAATCGGGTATGCGATATATAGTTAATATATAATCATCGGGTGTATGAACTGTATGCTCTTCGACAGGGTAATTGTAATTTGAGATCAATTTAGCCTGTAGGAAAAAAGGAGAGGGAAATAATCAGATGTTTGAAAAAGTAAAAGCGAAGGAAAATTATTGGTTCAAGCAAGAGGTTTTTTTTATAAAAATATTTATTTCTAGAAACAGAAGAAATTTTAATTGATTTTTAATTTTTATAAAAAAGGCCATAAGCTTAAATAGTATATCACAATTAAAAATGGTAAATAAAAACGGATGGTTCTAAACTAGAGGAATGTAGGTTAGGTTATGTTGATTGGAGGGGTGTGATAGCCCATGTCATACGACATACACTTAAGCCAGTGAAGGCGTGTTGTGCGCTCCCTTTAATTATCAAACACAACTGCCAGAGTTCTGCGGCAGGATACGAACCTGGGACCTTCGCACTACGAGTCTAGTACACTACCTACTAGTCTACGAAGGTCAGTGAGAGGAATGTATAAGATTAGGATTTTTTGTAGAAGAACCAGAGACCAAAATTTACTTCCGCCTACCAGACACAACACGATCTTCCAGGCAGAAGTCCGCTCGATTACGGAGTGCATTAGATGGCTCAGTGTAAACTTTAAGCCTATGGAGGTCAACATTTTCACGGACAGCCAATATGAAATTTGGGCAATTGGGTCTGAGGGTTAATTAATTAACTTGGATTGCAAAAATATGGTTATGTGGTACGCGGGTCCGTTTCTTTTGGGTGCCGGCCCACCCAATGAATGAATATGTTAACAGCCTGACTATCAGGACCCAAAGCGTTGCGGACCGTGACTCTAGTCAATGCGAAACGTTTTGAGGATGCGAAGACCGACTTGTAAAGTTGTGGGAATCTTCCCTACGGGACACTGAGGAATAGCGACACTGTAGGTTATACGAAGAAAGTCCTACTGGTGATCCAGACAATAATAAAACACAGGGCTTGTTGAAGCTAAGGAAGGCTGAGTTAAATAAGTTGATTGGCGTCTTTACGGGATACTCCAACTTACAAGCACACCTGCACCTGCGATGATTGCAATTGCGGGGCATATAAGGAAGACACTGTGGTAGTAAAACACTTCCTCTGTCGTTGGTCGGTTTTTGTGCAGGCGAGGTACCGATTTTTTTTTTGCCGATGACACATTACCAGCAGACATTACTCACTTCGGTAGTATTGACCAGATATAATTGAGGAACTACCTTCATGACACGGAGTTTCTATATGTTTTTTTCTATGTTTGTTTTTCTGCATGAGAGCGCAAAACAGGCCTTTTGCTGGCTTATGTTTATATCTTCTTTTTTTTTGACACAAATAATTATACCACAATCGAATAATTATATAAAAATTTATATTTATAATTATATACCGATATTTCACTACTCTCAGAATCGTTGGCATTATAAAAAGACTATTTTTTTCGAATCAATTTATATTCACAAGACAAGTTAATTTTTGTTTCACTTAAGAATGCTGCAACGTACATACATACATAGATATGTATGTACGTACATACCGATATCATGGCTAAAATAGCCACCAGAATAGCTTTTTATGATCTCAAAACTCCGAGATCTGATGAATTCCCTTACATATTTCAAAATCGGTAACTTTTCGATAGCGGGAACATTACTTAGAAGCAAATACTTTATTACAACATTATTTACAAATGTGTATGTGTGTGTATTGAGAGGAAATGGATAATTATTTATCCCACATCTTTGTGCCAACAAATCTTTAAAATTGGCTAATTGTTTTTGTGCCAAAATTTTGCACAAACAGCCATTAAATATTTATTAACTACAATTAAATAAAGAACAAGTTTTTTTGTTTGTGCATTTGTGTGCATATAAGTATTTTCTTAAGATTACAAATCATTGATTGAATCAAATGTGTGTCTGTGTGTTCTAACGTTCAAAGTCCATTTAAATTTACACATCTAAATTATACACTCTTTTATCCTCTCCTTATAAATTATTTAAAAAAGTAATAAGTAAAAATGCTATATATGTATGTACCTCCACATATACACATATTAACAAAACCTGTATCCATGTGAGTATTTTGTATGTATCCCTGCAAACAAATTGTTCATATATCAACGGTTTAATAGTATTTATATAAATTATCTTTTAGAAGAAAATTACCAAAGTAATCCGCCCTGCGTTTTAAATCGCATCCGAGAAAATGTCTCCAAACCGAATTCGAACAATCTTTCTCGCTTTAAAACCGAGTAAACAAATCTATTCGAAAATAATACGAATGTATTAGAAATATGTACCAAGAAAAGAGAAATAATATTTAAAATTTGTAGTATTTCGTTTCCAAAAATTTTAATGTTTAAAAAATTTAATTCCAATTTAACTTTGAATGCACCGAAGGACAATTTGTATATTTTTCATTTTTGAAATTATTCGATTTCAAAAACGAATCGATTTACAGAAAATGGCTGAGATTTTGGGAAATTTTAGCAAATACAAGCAACTACCAAAACATCTTATTCGAATATATTTTGTACTAGCGGACCAGGCGAACTCCGCATCGCCCCAATTTTAAGTCTTCAGACAAACTTTTTATTTTTTCATTTGAAAAGCCATTAAGGAATAATTTCAAACAAAATTTCATACAAAAACTCGATTTTCGATTTTTCCAATTTTTCGACTTTTCTGAAGGGATTTTCCAAAATTTTCTTCCATAAAAGCCTTTTCCTCGAAAATACGATCAACTGACAAAAAGTTTTACAGAAATCGGCCAAAAATCAGACTTCACAGTGTCACCCGCCCGAGTATTCTGAAGGTTCCCTGAAAGTTTCGTCAAAATCGGCCCAGCCGTTTTGGAGCCATTACGTTACATACATACATACACACATCCTATTTTATATATATATATAGATAGAGTATATTTTATTTATTTTTTATTTTTTCTTGAACAGCTCTGCGGCCTACAGATCTTTCTGAATAAATAAGTAAAAAGAGACTTCAACTGTTTGTATTTTTATCTTATTTATTTCTTTCCAATATTTCGACCAACTTCTTTTATTTTCATACATATATTATTGTTCACATCTGTGTATGAATATAAAGGCTTGACTTTTTATTTTTTTTATAAAAACAGCCGACTTGGGGAATAATTAAGTAACAGGCAGATTTTCCACAATTTATGGCCAACATCTAAATCAAGATTTAACAAATATAGATCTTTATTTGTACAAATTCTTTTATCATCCTTATAATATATTTGTGATATCTTCATATTTTCTTTTATTTTGTCGTCTGGCGATATTGCCAATTTATGGCATAGAAGACTTGAGTTCTGCCGAAAGAAGTATTTTCATCAATACGAAATCGTATATACAACGCATATACTTAGTACTACGTACTGGTACAAACTTATTATCTGTTGTTTTACAGGCAGTTTGAAACTTATTTTTTTGTACCTTTCATTTTAACACCATGACAAATTATTTGTTTTCTTATACAGTGGAGATCAGTTATAACGTATATCGGTTATAACAAATTATAGCGCAGGTACCAACAACAAAAAAAATTTTTTTTTAATTTTTATGTTTATAACGAATAAAACAAAACTCGCCAAATTTTTTCACTAATTTTTTAAGCAGTTAAAATAATTATTTACCAGCATTTGACGCAGTGACCAATTTTGAAAAAAAAATTATTTTTAATTTAATTGTATGTATATATGTTAATTGGGAGTAAATGTTTAAAAGTTTTTTAATAAGACACTTTTTCAAAATAAATAAAAATATCATTCCAAAACAGAGATCAAATCTCTACGTTGTTGTTTTTTCCCATTTGTGGCTGCATGTGTATGTAATCATTACATTGTAATGAAAAATTAAAATTTTTATTTAGATTTTCCTCTTTTACTTGCCATGATGCATCCCATTTACACTTGTACAGAGAGTTGCCAGATAGCGAGTGGGGGAAGTATGCTTTTCCTTAATAAAATAAATATTAAAGGGAGCGCACAACAAGCCTTCACTGGCTTAAGTGTATGTCGTATGACATGGGCTATCACACCCCTCCAATCAACCTAACCTAACCTAATAAAATATTATTAAAATTCCATAAGGAAATAAGCATGTGAAATTAAAAAAACTAGGAGGATTTCGCAACTAGGGGAAGCTTTGTGCAAGTGTTCAATAATTAGAAAAATTTTCCATAATGTATACAAAAAGACGGAATGATATTCAAAAAATTTTTGAATCAAAACAAAGAAACAATGTATTTTAACTGCAAAAGTGGTATTACCATAAATTATAAACCCTTAACCGCTTCATTTAGATTTTATATATATTTATTAAATTTTTTCACAAGAAAATTTCCATAATATTAGTATAATGCAGCTTGTCTTATTTCTATGGAGCTGATATCTCCCTTTGTTGTTTTGTATATTAAAGCGAAATGATAATGTTATCGTTAAGTTGCTACTATTAATACTATGAACTTTAATTACGAAAGAACAAACGCAACTATCAAACACTAGGGTTCAATGAAAAGTAAACTATTCAAAATTATAAAAACAAGAATTGAAAACAGAAGCATTATACTAATTTCTAGGCTATTAAAAATGTAATTATTTAAATTTTTTTATTTTGATAACTTAATTTTTTTTTTAATTTGATAACTCTATCTTATCTGAACTAATTATATATTATTAGTTCCTTATTCTGTATTTTAAATGTTTAAAATTCAAAATATTGTATATAAGTGTTCTTGACAGTGTAATTTTTTATATTATATTTCAAAGTGATTAGATTTCTCGGGGAAAATTATAAAATAAATACATTATATATTTAATATACTTATTAGTTTATTTTTATTCAATTATGAAGTTATAAATTTTTAATGAAAATTAAGCTGATTTCGATTTAATATCTACATATTAGTTATCTTTAAGACTTAACACAGTGGCTGTGCATATTGCTATGAGTTTTCGCATGTTGAGTTTTTCGTAGAACAAAAAGAAGTGTTCGAACCATGAAAATCATATTAAACTCATCAAATATATTTTGTGTTGTATTGATTCTTAAGACTCTTACACAGGAGATTATTAGCTCCTTTAGTTTAACAGTGGAGTTTTTTTATGTATTTTGGTATAAAACTTTAAGAAAATTTCACAATTTACCTTCGAATTAATGGAAATATGATATCAATAGAGCAATATTATTGAGTCATCCTTGCATGCAATAATAATTGCATTTATTGATAGCATAACAAAAGAAATCGTTTGCACAATAAAGAGCAATAAAATTTCGTCAAGATAAGTTTGTTTGTATGTATTTGCTATATTGAAATAATTGCGTTCAAAGCCTTAAAAAATTTCCAAACATTTCAAATGGACTTTATAAAATGCATTTTGTAATTTTCAAACGAATATTTGAATAATCAACATTTTCTGCATCTGGCATCTTAAGACGTGCATTTTTATTGTTGTTGTTATTTACAATGTTCCTCATTATATGCATGTGCTTATATGCAGATAATATGGTGTCATCATCGCTGATAGTTGTTAAAACACCATTTTATTTCCCCAGGGCGATTTTTATGATTTTCAGCATGTTTTTTGGAATTTAAAGTTTGATCATGTTTTAAAGTCTTGCTTTAAATAAACAAAACATTTTTGAAATACTTCTTTCTTGATTTTCTATTTATTTTAAATAAATTTAATTTTGTAAAAGAAATATTATTTCAGGCAGCTTGATATATATTTTAGAAACTCTTGTCTCAGTCATATAGAGACCTTTCATTTCCCAAATAACTTTGAACTCTCATTTCATAAGACGTTTAAAATTTTTATGAAAAATAATGGGAATTCGTTTAATTATGGGATTCCTACCATACAAATTCAAAATGTTTAGGTACGTTCCGTTTTACAAAATGTGGCCTTTAAATAGAATTTTTTTATATGATGTGGAAATTTTGTTTACCAGAAAACTTAAACTCATGTAGAAAATATACATTTAAACTTTATTTCAAATTCTTGACAATACTCACATACCATCGTTATGAAATTTTGAACACTCTTTCTTACACTAAACAAATATTTGGGTTTTTATTTAATTTTGAGTAATTTTTTTCTATCTAAAAATTTTTTGGCGTATTTTTAAGATTTTCCCTACTTTTTTTATTTCATCTTCTCGTTGACAATTTTGTCATTATATGTATTACATATGTATGTATGTATATGTAATATTTACATTTTTATTTGAATTAACAAAATTTGTTTTAAATACCATATTTTATTTGCTTAAAGAGCTTTGGTGAGATTATTTGCGGAGTTAGAAACATTTTATACAAGAGGTATAACCGAATTTTTAGGCTCAAATTATAGACAAATAGTGCATATTCTAAAAATTCTTTGAAGTACAGTGAGTGGATGGCCTATTAAGTAAATTTTCATAAAATTTTTAAGTTACCAACGCTTTTTACGATTTTCTCAAAAGCAACGGATTCAATATTGGAAAAAATTATGTAAATTCAAACATGTTTTAGGTGTTGAAAATTCATGCTTTTTCAATGCAGTAAAATATTTACGGCCTTATTCATAAAAAATATTGTATGTATGTTTATTAAAGGTTTCTTTGACAAATATCCCATAGAAATATGTCAAAGAAGCCCTTAATAAACATACAATAATTTTTATGAATACCGCAGTTAATATATAGCTGATTCCTTGGCGTATCAAAATAGCTGCAATTGACAACACCGTTTTTTTTACTTCACTTATCTGATCACCTCTTCTTTACCTCGCATTAAAACAACAAGATTTTACAACCCTATTTCAAGGTCATGGCTCTCATTTACTACGAATCTAACGGTTAAAGCGAAAAGAAAATAAATGTGAAATTGAAAGTAGATACGCTCATGAGAGCACAATGTATGGACGTGTTTAAAAAGTTTTTTTTCTGAATTTGTGTCAATGGTGACTTTGAACTTGGAAATCCATACATAAATAAGTATGTATGTATGTATGTAAGTATGTATGTAGTTGTGTGGTATTGTGGGTCATTGTACATAAGTATGTATGAATGTACCTGTACATATTTACATACGTGGGCATGCATGTTTGCAGGTGTTTATCAAATGCAAATACATATTGTTGTTTTTATTTCCGTTTCATATACACATACATATGTATATGTGTATGTGCTTATGTATGCAATAAGAAAATTTAATTAAATATTTATTTAACTTACTGTTACTTTAAATGCTTCCGCAATTTGTACTGTAGCACCAAAATTTCCCATAATTAGAGCAAGGAACATAGTATAATACCATGGATTTTTGGACTTTACTCCATATTTTAATAACATTATCACTTATAATTTATCACGTATTTATTTGTTTGCTAATATTTTGTAACACAGACTTTAATGTTTTTACGGCTTGCTTTTGCAATGTTGTAATATTGTGTAAACTCTGGTGAGGCAACTAGTTATTAAATAAATATCTTTTTTTTAAATATTGCTTGTTGTAATTTTTGCAACAAGTCAAACTAAATTAGTCAATACACAAACACTTGTTGGAGTTTTATGTTCAATCAACTTCTTTTATTTATTTTTAATTTTAAGTCTAATATTTTTTCTGTGTATTCAATGAAGCGCGTCCAAGTTGTTGACCCACTTAAACTGGACTGTATAGAAGTTCGTATATGCTGCTTGCCTTTTTAGCTTCTTTCGTGAGAGTGTGCAAAAATAAGTCTAAACAATTTATTTTTGTAGGTATGTACGCTCATATATTACAGATTATTTTTCACTATTATTTACTTTGATTATTATTATTATTTTTTTGCTAATGGCAATCGTTTGTTTTTTAATTTGATTACTTTATTTCATACACATTGCGTTTAAGATCATTACTTTATTTTTTATTATTATTTTTTTTTTGAATGGGTTTGAAATTGAGTATTTACTGTTGTAAACAATTCGAAATCTTTTTGTTTTTATAATGAGTATAATGATTCCTTAGTATAAAAAAGCCAATGTATTCAAGAGTTAATTAAAATTTATTATTGCCTTCATTGAGAAAATAATTTCAGATGTGTTTTTTTCCTTCTTGTTTTTCAAACTGATAAGATGTTTTTGTCACACTATTCAAACTGATTAATAACGTTGATTTTTATTTTTACAATTAAATCGTTGCTGGTGGACTAGGTTTAAGTGTGGCACCACAATCTTCCTTTGTTTCTAAAAGATTTCTCTAGGTATTTCAATCTGAAAAATATAATGAAATAGTTGGATTAAACACATGTTTTTTTTATAAAACGTACCTAATACAAAAAATACCTAATTGAAATAAAACAAATTAATCAGCAGTAAAAAAAAAATTAAATTGAATAAAGGAAAGTTTTAGATTTAAAAAAAGACCAAAAAAATTGTATAAAAAAATAAATCATTGCTACTAAGATCAAGATAAACTAAGAAAGTCTCAGCTCTGGCGATTTTCAATGAACTCCCTGACATTATGATTGACAAACTTCTATTTTATATAAGTATGTATGTATGTATGTATGTACATAAATATATGTATGTATTTGTAATTTGACAATTGCAATGGCAGGCAATTCGCCTGAATTGAATATGTATGTATGTGTATGTGCTTTCTAATAAAAATTTCCAAAAATGATTTAACAAATATGGCCACAATAGACTAAATGTATCAGTCCTTCCTCAATGCTTAACCTCTTACTTAACAATGTGTTGCTAAAGGAACGAATTAGCGCGTACGGAATTAAATTCCAATAGAATATATCAAATAACTAACGGTATTAAGCCGGTTTTTGATACATTCATTTGGTATTTTCTATTCCAAAAATATTGTATCATTTTCGCATCTTCCAAAGTGAAAATAGTAATTCTTTAATAAGCGCAACCTTATTAAATCTGTAAGGGAATTCATTTCTTAGGGAATTGCTACACGTTCAATATATATTGTGATATTTGGATCGCGATTCATTTTAATGGATTGATGGATCACGAGCGTATGCTCCATGTTCAATATTTATCGCGCCAGTTTTTACGTTATTTTTGTGCAGTGCAGATCGGTTATTAAAAAATGTCGCGAGAAAACCAAAAAAAACTCTGTTTAGCTATTTTGCTTGCTCCGATAATGCCTCCAAATTAAAAATAAAGTTTTTCCAAAAAATTTTTTCGGTTTTTAATTCCGAACCCACTCACTTTCACTATCTTCTGCCATTAGAATTTATTAAAACAAACTTTACACAAATGTAATTAAATTTTTTGCACTGCGTCTTTTATTTTATGTTTTATTCCACTTCTTATCAACATATCGCGATCTAATATTATGAAAATGCTATACGTTCAATATTTATCACGCGATCTGCGATCTGGATTCCATAATTTAGGCCATTCAGCGATATGGATTGCGATCCATCAATACTGCATGCTACACGTTCAAAAAATATCGCGATATTGGATCGCGTTCAATATATATTGAACGTGTAGCAGTGCCCCGAGAATTACACTTTTTCAGAAAAGAAAATCCGGATAGAAAGAAAATTCTTACAATATGAGGAAAAACTTATTTGCTCAATTTACAACATGTTATAGATAATAAATATACAATTAAAACTACTGCATTTGTAAAAACTCTGTTGTAAGTTTTCTATGTTGATTTTTAAAACGTCTAAAATACAGATGAAAAATTCTACACATTTCAAACAAACATAAAAAAATTAAAATAAAATATGCAGTTTAACCGCTTTGTGAAAATTATAATGCTAAAAATAGAAAGGGATTTTGTTCTTTTTTCAAACAAGCTACAATTATTTGAATAATAATTATAAAATAATCGAATATTTCAATAATTTTCTTGTAAATTCATTTTCTCTACTATATTATAATAATGTCGAACACGTCTGCATTTACAAAAAGCATTAATTGGGTGAATTTGGTAATTTTCCGCAAAAAAAATCCTGTTTTTGTGCCACATTTTGCAGTTCGACAACAGCCACTTTGCACGTAGTACTTAAGTCAATCAATAACCAGGAATAGAAAATGCATATTTTATTGCGTTGATTTATTACATTTAGCCTTACCTTAAATTGTTCGCAAAAGGCAGAATCATAATTAATCTATGGCAATATACATACATACTATTTAAGATTTCTCATTAATCAAACAAATATGAAATTTAATTCAAAATACTTTAAGCGAAATGCAATTGTTATTGACATTCCCATCCATGTCTTCAAACCACAATTGAAAAATATGCAAGACAAATTGTACAAGTTGCAGCAAATGTTTACATAGAAAAAACCAACAACATATGTATGTACAACTATTGTAGCATTCGACGACTACGAGTCACACAATAATTTGTGAATTTAGCAATTATTTTCATATGCGTATCGACGATTATTTAAATAAATTGTGTCTGAAAATTGAACACCTGTGGTTATGGATTTAAAACAAGGAAAATTTTGCAGCAGTATATCCTACATACACGTACATATATGTATGTACAAGTACATACATTTATGAACATTTTAAATTCTTGTAAAGTTTATTAGTAAAAAATCTCTTTTTTACTACTGACGGTTCTTTGGCGGTAACATCTTTCAAATTATATATTCATATGTACATACATATGTACATATATACATACATAAATATACATAAATTAAAATTAGGCCAAGAATTTCAAACTTATTGAAAATTCTCACAATTCATGTACATACATACTTATGTAGGGTACATATACCATACATGTACATACATATGTATGCATGCATATATGTAAGTACATATGTTTGTATGCATAAAGCTTTTTCATCATTTAATTGAATTTAATTGGACGAAATAAGATAAATTAAAAAGTCGACGAACTGTTAACATTAACGTGCATATTTTTCAAATTTGCAAACCTAAATAAGGACTTATTTATGTAAATATATTTGCTAACACTGTTGCCAGATTATTATTTATTTTGAAAGGAAATGTTGCCGTCTGCATTTACTTGTCTTTTTTGGTAATTCTCAAGGACTATTTGTACGGGTCATTGTAAGAGCTCAGCTAATAGTTTTTGTTTACAATTTATATGCATCAAAGTGTCTTTACTTTTATTCTTCTTCCGTTAAAATTTTTGGCCGCCATTTCTGTTTTCTTTTGTACTTGTTTACATTTTTTGCACGTTTTTCTTTATTTTCAACACAGCTGCTTTTGACAGTAGAAAAATTTATTACACCACCACCTATAATTCTCATTTTAAATCAACAATTCCAAAGTCTATTTTATTTTTCCCCTTAATATTTCGATATACATAATTAATAAACTATCTCTCTATTTTTTGTACTAAAATCTTCAAGGTTCTTGTTTATTAGCTGTTTTAGATTAAACCATGTGTTTTGCGTTATATTTTTTTGTGGTATTTATTAAAAATGCTATTTTTTGTATGTACATATTATTTATATACTCGTACATAAGTACATATGTATGTATATGTTTACATTTTACGGCTTAATTGTATATTATATTGCAGAAATATGCGCTCAAAGCAATAAAATTATTTAATTACAATAGCGACGTAGAAGCACATAGTACATACATATGTATGTATGTAATAAGTACATATGTACATATGTATGAGAAGAAATCCATATATGTATATGTACATAAAAATGTACATGTACATATTAACAACTATAGTGGCAACAATATTTTCTGCATTTGGATTTTTTGCAATACTCGTACCATTGGCTGGCTCCTACCAACTGCGTGCGTCTATATGCTGTTAATAAAAAAAAAAAACAAAGAAGAAAACAACAACAACGTGCTAGGTTGGTAATTCTAGGATAAAGCATAAAATGTATTAAAACCAAAAGTTTTTAAAATCGAAAATATTTAATTAAATTCCAGCTCATATCGCTCCTTTGATGCAACTTAGTCGTATTTAAAAAAGTCGAACTGGGCAAAACGCGGTTAAAATCTTTAAAGTGTTGGCTTTCATATCGAAACTTACATACATACATATGTATGTAAGTATGTATGTAGCTTCATAGATATACTAATTCGGATTCTGATTAATTAATCAAAAACTTGTGAATTTTCGCTACATACATATGTATGTAGAGTATTATTGAATAACAAATTTAATTTTTTATATATGACTATATTGCAGTTACGAAGTAGTTTATAATACATACTATCTTGAAGGAAATTGCAAAAAATAATCCAATTGGTTAATTTGTTTGTTAAAAACGTAGCATTATTTGTTTCGAAAAGCGCAACTGACTTTGATAAGCAGTTCAAATGAAAGTGAATGTTTAGGAAAAGTGAAAATATTTTATAACTTGTTCGCTTTTGCAGATAAGGAGCACACTAAAGGGTGTTAAAAAATTTTGCGCAATATTTAAGTTAAATATAAAACCGAATTTTGTTGCAAGTGCATTTGAAATCATGAATAAGTTGCATTTGGAATCATGAAACTATGTATACATGATTTATACATTAATAGATACAATTGTTTAAGGAAAAACTCATCTGTGTTTCCTGCACCGCCTCAAAAATGCTAGACGAAACTCTGCATTACGATTTCGAATAAATGTGGTTAGATTTCTTATAGTAAGAAGTTATTAAAGATAGTCAATATGATTTTTGAGAATCTTTTGGAATTATTGAATCTATTAGTTCTATCTAATCTTTTGCATTTTCTTTGTGCTGATGCATCATCAGTATTTCACTTATTTTACGAAATTTAGCATACATACATCACTATAACATAATTTTGGAAAAACAACTGAATAAATTCGAAGAATTGTGCTTCCATATGATCATTTGTACTTAGTATTTTCGATCTCTAGTCTCCCCGAATTTTACTCTATGAAATTATGATGAAATTAAATCATAAGTAAGTTAGTGTCGACAACACGTGAACGCTACAATGAAAAATTGGCACTTACGTACCCTTTGTGGACAACAACTGACTACTAGCACTTATCATTTCCTATGCTTTAAAGAATAGTTAAAGCCTGTATACAGAAGTCAATTGTAGTCGATTCAAGTATGCACCAATTTTTACTGTCGAGGTGTCGTCACGACAATAAGTTAAATAGTAAGGAGAATGTTCCAACTATATTTCTAACGAGATTTTCAAAGCTAAGGTTTAGTCCCTTTTGAAATACTATTCTTTGATTTCTAGTACTGCTTCGTTGTCACTAACTCCAATCTGTCAGCTGTTTTTTGTTGTCATCATTTACTGAATAAGTCCTGAAAATTCAAATGTTGCCTGAATTTTTAGGCATCCTTTAGAATTGCAAAAAAAAAAAAACACTAATAAATAAAAATCCATTCAAACCAAGCCATGAGCAACTTTCGTTTATTTGATAACTTGAATAAGACAATACTTATATACATACATACATACATATGTATCTATGTATATACATACTTACATACATACATAAGTATGTGTTTAAAAAAGCAATGAAGTGGAAATAAATGTGAATGGATATACATACTTATGTACATATGTACATAAGTATGTATGTACTTATATTTGCAACATGAGGTAGCAACGTAAAAGAGAATTCAATACGATGAAGATGCTTTCGTCAAAGGAACTTTACTTAATATTAGATTTAAATAATTTTCGTTAGTACAACATTCTTGCAAAATAAATTAATTTTTTTTTTTCAAATATTGATGAGTCCAGTAAAATCCCATTAAATTTATTTATTGTTTACCCTTTTTGTATGTATGTATGTATATGTATGTATATATGTACATGTACATACATAGGTATATTGTTTGTTTTTTCTCGCTAAGCATAAAGAAAACTCTAGATTTTCTCTCAATCGAGTTTACATCTTTAATTCTCAGCAGCGTTGCCCCTTTGGTGAATTTTTTACCAGAGCTTTCCTGTGAAAATAAGTGGAAGCCAATTTTTGGGAATTTACCTTTCATTGATTTTAAATTATGAATACATATGTACATATTTTTAACTTGTTGATATAAATGTTTCTTATCTTGTTTTTAATAACATATCAAAGTTGTACAGAATTTGATTTATGATCCTATAAATAACTTTGAACACAATTTGAATTCAATTAAATCGTATTCAAAAGGAAATTTTATTTAATGTTTTGTGTTTTCTTTGTTTAATTGACGTTACAAAATTATTTTTGTACACATTTTTTCGGTTTTTCATTAAAAAAAAAAAAATTGGGAACATATCGAAAAAAATTTGTTCGCGTCTTATCTTCCAATAACCTACGACGTTATATATTTCAATGTATTTCTCCATTGACATATACATACATACATATCTAATTTTTGTCAATGAAAAATTTTTTATGTAATATGTTTTAAAAATTAACAACAGAAAAATTGTTAAAAAGGGTGCTAAATAAATTTTTAATCAAAGAGTTTTACAAGAAAATTACCGTTTTTGGGTAACATAATTCATTAAAACAAAAAACTAAAATTTTTGGGAAATTTTTTCGAAAAAAAAAATATTTTGAGCTGGTAACACTGTAAGTAACTATGAAATTCCCACTCGACATGCACACACACATACATACCTTGTTTCCTCTGATTGTTATTTCTTAAACTTTTATTTTTTTTAACTTTGGTATAACAAACAAAAAAGCACCAACGTCATTGAAGACTTTTTAAAACATTTTTTATTTACAAAATTTATTACTCGTTTGTAATATTTAAAAATTGTGTCCGAATTTGTTTAAAAACTATAAATAAAACTCGTTTTTCGCTATATAATATTTTAAAATACATGTAAAAGTATATTTTCAATAAAAATGTCTATCTTGAAGCGTGTGTAGTTTCTGCTCAAATTTACAAACTAAAACTGAATGACAATAAAAGCAAGAAAAAAGTGGGTAGTGTCAGGCACACAATAGAGAGTATGATGTGTATTTTTTTTTTGTTTCTTCATTCACAAACATTCTCGCATATTCCGGCAAGCTTTTACTATATTTTTTTTATGATCTATGCGCAGCAACAACAGAAGTCAATAAATATTTGCTTACAGCTGATTATATTCCCGTGTAGTAAATCAAAATCAAACCACATCATGACAAAAAGCTCTCATATACACGTACACACATGCCACAACAGTAATACAAGTTTCAAAAAATAAACAGAGAGAAGATACTCTCTTGGCATTCCAATTAAGATACCAGTTTAAAAAAGACAGAATGAGAATTTAATGACGTGGGTTGTAAACGAATCATAAAACGAATATTTAATTCCCCTACATATGTACATATATGTATCAGATATACCTAATACCATGGATTATCTGTAATGTATTGAAAAAAAATACAGCAAAAAAATTACAAACATTACGATGAACTAATTCTACTCAACATTTATTTAGATAAATTATCACATCATGCTTTTCATAGTCATTCAATAATTACATATAAAGATGAAGAGTTTAAAAAACCATTCAACGCAGTGATACCAACTTGGCGTTTTTTCAGCTCGTTTAATTATGATACGTAATTATTCCCATTAGATCTTTTCACAAGAGCTGACTGAAATGGCTCTTTTCTTATGATATTAAATAGTCAAATTTCTTATCTTTTTGTAGCGAGCTATTTTCTCTTCCAATGCAAAAATGAACATTTTTGAGTTACTAAGAAAAAAGTATTCCTCGATATCCAGGTTATATGTAGAAAAAAATTCAGAGTCAATTATGAAGCTAAACCAAATTGTAGATATGAACTTTAAACAAAGCCATTCCTAAATGTAACATATGTAGGCATATCTCAAAAACTCAAAAGTTCTTAGTTACTGCGAAAAAGCGTCCGTCAATGTCCTCTTTATATGAATAAATAATAAATTAGGATTATATTTGAAGCTAAATTGTAATTACATACTTATATTTGTGCTAATATGTTGCGATATGGAACCTGACACTTTGAAAACTTTAATCGTATTTTGCCCGGTTCGAATTGTTTCCGACATTATGACCATGTTGCACGATAGAACCGTATTGCTTAATTTAATTGAGAAATTCATGTATAAATTAGTAAATAATGCTTATATCGAAATCAGTTAACAAAAAAAAAAATATCCACTAAAAGTTGTGACGCTCCGTGATAGGTGACAAATTTCTGAATCTTCGCGTGAAGAGTTCTAGAAAGTAGACTGAGAAATTTATCAAGTATGTAAGTGAAATTCAGACAGACAGTAATTATAGAAAAACGTACTAATGTATCAAAATTATTCCAAATATTCTCCTAATATTTTATTAAAAAAATATTAAATTGTGAGTTGTGGCCATCATGTTATATACATATGTATGTACAAGCGTTCAATCTAGTATGTTTATACATATGTACATACATATGTACATATGTATATAAGTATGTGTAAAAAAATTAAATACATAAGCACTATGAAAATATAATCATTGTATACTTAGAAAACTTTCATACAAACAACACAACAAATAAAAGCATATTGATATACTTATGTACCATGGAAATTTACTATCACATAATCGCTTATTTTGCTTGTGCGAGTTCGTACGTGTTAAAATTTTATTTAGTTCTTTGACTGCATGAACGTGCTTCACGGAAACGCATCATAGAAGCTAATGCGTCACTTTGATGCTCTTATCAATGCGGTAGTAATTTTCATTCTACCGTGCTTGCGCTTTGGAGTGCCGGGGTGCCGCTCATCAGTGGGACATTTTAAAAGATTTATTAAATCAAAGTGTAGAGTTGCTTACAATATGAAAGAGATTGCACTAGAATTCAAATAAAAGTCAAATAGCATTAAATTGCATTTTTAATTTTTAATATAATATAAGAATAACAAGTAAATACCACAGAACGATATTATTGGAATTAGTGGAGCTTTCATTTCTATAAATAGAAATATTGGCATGGAAATGGGCAACATGTTTCACATACATACATATTACCAGCATCCTCGTAAACTGCTGCCTTTTTCGAATTTGCAATATAACAAAAATATCTAGTTGAAATATTCGGGGATTAATTTTGTTAAAAGAAAATCCAAAGCATTTTAGTGAAATACAAAATTAGGCCCTAAATGGCAACTTTTGAAGTTTCTGCAAAAGAAATAAATCCATTCAAGTGGAACTTGTAGGTTGATTTTAAATTAGTCAAGCTTATGTTAGAGCAATATGATTAAACTCATTCAATTTACATTGACGTTTTTGCTTAAACTTGTATGCAATAATTGTTCATTTTAGTTCCAAGGGGCTATTTTCTTTAAGTCTAGACAGCTGTCCATAGTAGAGCCTTGCAAAAGACAGTTTTGTTTGAATTATTATTTCAACATTTGCTGAAAGGGTTTGTAATGCGGTCTAGGTAGTTCTTAGATTTGATAATTTGTTAACATTTTTACAACTTCTTGCTCCGAAAATAGCAAAGTGGCGTCTTGACAATTTTTTTCCGAACAAAATTACTATTTAATGCCAATGTTCTAAATGTGGAAATTTTTGGGAGAATGCATCTGATATAAAACTCGCAAGTCAAGTACAGCTTTTCATTCGTTGCCACAATTTATTTCGACCTATTTTTTCAATTATTTGCGTGATAAGCGCATAGTTTAAATTGAAAAGAATATGTATTATGATATTAAATTTGTATATCACCAAAGCGAAGTGTTGCGTTATTCCAGTTTACATTGAAATAACGCAACGTTTCTTCTTGCCGAAGTACAAAATTAGGTCCGTAAATATGTGCCTACATCAATGATTTCTTCAAAATTTTATCTTGCATCTCTTAATGAGAATGTACCCAACTTCGTACTTTAATGTGGCTAACAGAAATTGTGCAAGTAAACGTAAACCTGAGACTTTTTGAATACAAATTTGGTTTTATTTTAATTTAATCTAAAGTTAACCATACATTTTCAATATTATTGTTCAATAATTGATATTGTACAATAAAATTGCCTGTGTGTAAATTGTATTAGTAGGTAGCGCAACATATTGAACAGAAGAAAAGTCTTTAGTTTTATATTGCGCAAAAAGAAATATTTTGTAATTTGTTCACAGCATTGTACAATAACTATTTCCAAGCTCATTATCTCTCTTTTTTTAAGTTATTTAATGCCAAATTGTTTAATATGTTTAAATTTTTTATATCACGAAAACAAATGTATGTGCATATTTATGTCTGTTTGCTTTTACATCTGTATGTTGTATATTGTGTCATGATTTGTAAAACAAAAAAAAAAAAAAATGAATAACTTATTAGCGACAATAATAGAGGCAATAAAGTGCACAATAATATTGTGTAGTCTATGGGTATCATAATACAAAGCAAATTTACTCTTAATCCTATTACTTGGATTTTTTTCTCTGTATTACGTATGTATGTACGTAAGTATATTTGTTTTCTTTTAGAAGTGCAAAAACTGTAAAGCAGGGCCAAGTATCGGAAAATATTACTTAAGGGAAAAGAATGATAGAACTTGGCCAACAATTTCTACAATTAGATAAAAGCTTTGGTGTATGTACATCTCCCTGGGGAGGTATAAGCTCCTAATGTAACTTCTAATACATGGCACAATATTCCCCTAGAAATGATTTCTAGTTACGCTAGCGGATAAAAATATAGAAGATAGTTAAAAGTCGCAAAAGCGCAGTGTTTTGTTGTCGAACGTAGTTGGACACGAAAACTTACACACTTTAAGAAATCGCTATATAAGCTACAATAAGCGAGCAGTAACAATAAAACTATATAAAGTCTCTTAGATTATCTCACTTGACTAGTAGACTTTTAGACACCACAGCAGGGATATGGATACTTCCCATATATTAGTTAGTCTTAGAAAAATTGTGATTTAAGCTACATAAATTAAGCTACCATGGGCAACAAAAATTTACCAAAAGCTGCGATTTATAGATAACAAGTAGCATACAAGGTTTTATCACAAACACCCCTAGCACTTATACGAGTACAACCTTTATATGCCCATAAAAAAAGAAACTTAAACGATAGCTTAAAAGTACAGGGTGCGCTCTGTATGTCACATATTATTTTCATCACCGCAAGAATATGTAGAACTTCCATATTTATTATTATTATATCTGTTTTAAAGAAACAGTGAAACCTAAAAACAAGGCTTCTTTTAACTTTTGTTTATACTTATATGTATGTATTCCCTAAATAATTTCGATTAAAGTTTTATTAGTTAGAAATTTTAATTTACTGCCTGTTGCTTTAAAATGCGAGCGAAAATTTCATTTATTTTGAAATCAATATTAAAAAGGTCAAATTTGTTGCAAAGAAAAAGAATTGGACTCCTTTAAAAATTGTATTTCAAAGCATTTAGCCGAAAATTTTATCATAAAGAGCAGGTACATTACGGGTATTTCCGCATGCATTTAAGAGCACAAAGTTTTTTTTAAATCGCTTATAATTTTTTTTCGTTGTTTTCTTAATAAAATAAATCACTGTGCGGGTGTAGAGTAACAATAAAAACTATTTGACAACTTATTACTTCTTAAAGCTAAAGCCTATAAATTTCTTTATTTTAATGAATAATTTTAGCAGTCACTGTACGTTTATTTAAATAAACATATTTATGTGATATTTTATGCCATAATTATTTTGTTGTCGTTCCTAATCAGAGAGGGCTTGTTTTATAAGGCAGCGAAAAGTGTAACAAATAAATAAATAATTAACTACAAAAAATCGTAATAAATATGAAATAAAAAATAACTTGAGATGACGGTACCAAGCAACAACAAAGGATTTACATATGTATATACATGCATACATACATATACATATATACATATACTTATATGTGGTGATAAATGTGTTTATTTATTTTTGTTACAATTTTATGAACATTGTTTAGATTTAAATTGTTTTCAACAGTTTTATTTCTTGTTACTATGAATTGCTCGTACATAAGTAAGTATATACTATAGTAGTTGTTATTGTTGTTAGTGTAAATGAAACCTTCGTACACGTCATTTGTTACTATGTCAAGTTCGTCTACATATGTATGTAAGTAGAAAAATTTGGTAAAGTTTATTAAACTAAAAATAGTGCAGATAATTATAGGTAGATCATCGCATTGTTTGTATGAATCTGAAATTTTAGTGTTTCTGATATCCCATTTTGTTCCCTTGCGAAAAATTCTTCAAATTAAAAAGTTCTAATCCTTTTTATTTAAATTTAAATAGGCTACTTAGTTCAATCGTATTTTATAAGCCAAATTACATGTGATAGTTATCAAAGAACAAATTACACCAAAGACACACGTGTAAATCATTCTGACAAACACTAGCAGAACGGAACAACATGCTGTTTTCGAAAGCCGCTACACTTTCATCATCAGCGTTCTTGTGTTTGGTCCACTTTTGTGGTGTCAGTTGATGTGTATTTTAGCTATTTATACAAACTTTTTCACTGTAAATAGAATACGTGAATTTTTTTGATTCATTCGTATTACAATTTGTGAAAACTTTTTTTGTAATGGAAAGCCCAAATTCCACCTCACTAACTTACAACAGTGTGGCCATTGTTATTTATTCTTTACCAACTATACACATGTTTTTTTTAATTTGCTTAGTTTGTTTTTAACTTATGACAAACTTTTTTGGTTTGTTACTATAAGTATGTATATTTATTAATTTTTGCTACAAGCCATTAGCTTTGTTAATTTATATTTTAGGTTTAAGATTTCTCTTTATTTATGAACATTTTTCTTGTTTGTAATCCTTTTTATTTAAATTTAAATAGGCTACTTAGTTCAATCGTATTTTATAAGCCAAATTACATGTGATAGTTATCAAAGAACAAATTACACCAAAGACACACGTGTAAATCATTCTGACAAACACTAGCAGAACGGAACAACATGCTGTTTTCGAAAGCCGCTACACTTTCATCATCAGCGTTCTTGTGTTTGGTCCACTTTTGTGGTGTCAGTTGATGTGTATTTTAGCTATTTATACAAACTTTTTCACTGTAAATAGAATACGTGAATTTTTTTGATTCATTCGTATTACAATTTGTGAAAACTTTTTTTGTAATGGAAAGCCCAAATTCCACCTCACTAACTTACAACAGTGTGGCCATTGTTATTTATTCTTTACCAACTATACACATGTTTTTTTTAAATTTGCTTAGTTTGTTTTTAACTTATGACAAACTTTTTTGGTTTGTTACTATAAGTATGTATATTTATTAATTTTTGCTACAAGCCATTAGCTTTGTTAATTTATATTTTAGGTTTAAGATTTCTCTTTATTTATGAACATTTTTCTTGTTTGTAATCCTTTTTATTTAAATTTAAATAGGCTACTTAGTTCAATCGTATTTTATAAGCCAAATTACATGTGATAGTTATCAAAGAACAAATTACACCAAAGACACACGTGTAAATCATTCTGACAAACACTAGCAGAACGGAACAACATGCTGTTTTCGAAAGCCGCTACACTTTCATCATCAGCGTTCTTGTGTTTGGTCCACTTTTGTGGTGTCAGTTGATGTGTATTTTAGCTATTTATACAAACTTTTTCACTGTAAATAGAATACGTGAATTTTTTTGATTCATTCGTATTACAATTTGTGAAAACTTTTTTTGTAATGGAAAGCCCAAATTCCACCTCACTAACTTACAACAGTGTGGCCATTGTTATTTATTCTTTACCAACTATACACATGTTTTTTTTAATTTGCTTAGTTTGTTTTTAACTTATGACAAACTTTTTTGGTTTGTTACTATAAGTATGTATATTTATTAATTTTTGCTACAAGCCATTAGCTTTGTTAATTTATATTTTAGGTTTAAGATTTCTCTTTATTTATGAACATTTTTCTTGTTTGTAATCCTTTTTATTTAAATTTAAATAGCATGTTGTTCCGTTCTGCTAGTGTTTGTCAGAATGATTTACACGTGTGTCTTTGGTGTAATTTGTTCTTTGATAACTATCACATGTAATTTGGCTTATAAAATACGATTGAACTAAGTAGCCTATTTAAATTTAAATAAAAAGGATTACAAACAAGAAAAATGTTCATAAATAAAGAGAAATCTTAAACCTAAAATATAAATTAACAAAGCTAATGGCTTGTAGCAAAAATTAATAAATATACATACTTATAGTAACAAACCAAAAAAGTTTGTCATAAGTTAAAAACAAACTAAGCAAATTAAAAAAAACATGTGTATAGTTGGTAAAGAATAAATAACAATGGCCACACTGTTGTAAGTTAGTGAGGTGGAATTTGGGCTTTCCATTACAAAAAAAGTTTTCACAAATTGTAATACGAATGAATCAAAAAAATTCACGTATTCTATTTACAGTGAAAAAGTTTGTATAAATAGCTAAAATACACATCAACTGACACCACAAAAGTGGACCAAACACAAGAACGCTGATGATGAAAGTGTAGCGGCTTTCGAAAACAGCATGTTGTTCCGTTCTGCTAGTGTTTGTCAGAATGATTTACACGTGTGTCTTTGGTGTAATTTGTTCTTTGATAACTATCACATGTAATTTGGCTTATAAAATACGATTGAACTAAGTAGCCTATTTAAATTTAAATAAAAAGGATTACAAACAAGAAAAATGTTCATAAATAAAGAGAAATCTTAAACCTAAAATATAAATTAACAAAGCTAATGGCTTGTAGCAAAAATTAATAAATATACATACTTATAGTAACAAACCAAAAAAGTTTGTCATAAGTTAAAAACAAACTAAGCAAATTAAAAAAAACATGTGTATAGTTGGTAAAGAATAAATAACAATGGCCACACTGTTGTAAGTTAGTGAGGTGGAATTTGGGCTTTCCATTACAAAAAAAGTTTTCACAAATTGTAATACGAATGAATCAAAAAAATTCACGTATTCTATTTACAGTGAAAAAGTTTGTATAAATAGCTAAAATACACATCAACTGACACCACAAAAGTGGACCAAACACAAGAACGCTGATGATGAAAGTGTAGCGGCTTTCGAAAACAGCATGTTGTTCCGTTCTGCTAGTGTTTGTCAGAATGATTTACACGTGTGTCTTTGGTGTAATTTGTTCTTTGATAACTATCACATGTAATTTGGCTTATAAAATACGATTGAACTAAGTAGCCTATTTAAATTTAAATAAAAAGGATTACAAACAAGAAAAATGTTCATAAATAAAGAGAAATCTTAAACCTAAAATATAAATAAAAAGTTCTAGACTTTTCAGTTTATATTGCCTTACATTACTTTTCTACTAAATGTTTCTCTTTATTCCATTTTGTTCCTATCGCTAAAATTATGTTTTCAATCAGTGGTGAAATTGTATAAATGTTGTGTATCATAAGATGTTGAGGGTATTATTATTTATTTTTACGAAATACCATTTTGTTCCACTTTAGGAGATAGTATCTTTAAATGCAACTCGAACACATCTTTAAATGAAAAATAGAATTAGAATCAGTTTTTCAAAGAATTTCGCTAACGCAAAAATTAAATAACCATAAATTGTAGTTTTGGTTCTAGAAAATATATTTCATTCCAATAACAACATTTTATCAAGGGAGGAAAATTGATAATATCCTTTTCCTTTGTTTTATGAAAAATTAGGTGATTCTGTAAACTTTGAATTCTAAACAGGACGGCAATCGAAAATTTTATTTAATCAATATAAGTATAGAAAATACTTTGGATTACAGTGTTTCACTTCTTCAGTTTGAATTTTTTTTTAATTTTATAACTATTTAGACTCCAATTAATATTGTAAGTTATAGAAAAGCATAAAGTCAAATGTTTCACAAAGTTCCATTTCGTTCCAATTCAATAATAATAGAATATAATTTTTTTTCAAAAACATAATACTTTTTTACGGCCATGTGTAGTATGATGCTAATCTCTTTTGTATTCTTTATATTAAACCGTGGCATCCAGTCATAAATAAATATCCCCTAATAGCCTCACACTCTACAATATTTACTTTTAAAATTGTTGACATCCACGAAATTTAATTGTCTTTGAAGTAAATAATGTAATTAAATAAAAACAATTAAAAATTTTCAACTCGTTTCAAATGTTTTCAACAACAAAATTTAAATTAAACTTTTGTTTTTTCCCTCTTCTTTGATAAAATTTATTATAATTCATCGAAAACATGTTTTGAAATTAATAATGGCATGATTCACATTATGATTTTTTGTTTAGATGAGAATTACATTTCGTTTGCTTTCATCAGGTTTTTATTATTCAAAATTTGTATTGAGAAGATGGAAATGGAGATAAGATTATTTATTATGGGTAAAATTATAAATTATTTATTATGAGTACAAATTGCAATATCGCCTAATTTAAAATTATGAAAGAAATGAAAAGAGAGAGAGGAGGGTGGGAGGGAGAGTGAGAGGTAGTGAGAGAGAGAGAGGGGGAAATGGAAAAATCTCAAAACTAAACAAATATTTGGAAAAATTCTAATATAAACCGAAGCTGTTGTCAATATGTTTATATTTGCTTTCAAGGAAGTAAATATTTGAAAATAATTATTTAATCTCGAAATGATGTCAATATAGAAATGCTATTTTAAGAAGCTATGAACCCACAGAAACTTTATTTCAATACTAAGATAAGCTTTATAACTTTGTTATGAAAATAATTATGCAATGCTGGAAAGTAACGAGAACTTAATTCTTGATTAAAATGAAAACAATCTGTTATAAAGAAATTTTGAAGAATTTTTAGAGGTCAATTCTTTAAAATATACTATACAGTTTATGCTTGTGTATTTATTAAATTTGGCTATAAAAATCTATTGACTATTTTATCAATAAATACATACATATGTATGAATACGCAAGTCAATTTTAAGCCAGAAATGAAAAGTACTAAATTTGTATGTTAACGTTTGCGAAAATATAAATATTTAAGCGATATCTAAAATATTTGGTAAGAGGAGTGAAACGAAAATAACGAAACGCGAAATATGTAAAACGTTGTAACAAATTTTTCATCAATGAGTCAGTCCTCAATATCTTTTTAACCACAATTACCTGTGCAAAAGGGAAGAAAATGAGGAGCACAAAAATTACTAATGTGTATTATAGAGAAAATGTTTTTGATTTTGAACAATTAAAAAACAAGGAACGAAATGGAACTGGTCTTTACACTGACAAAAATTTAGAAAAATTAGATAAATTTCCATACTCAATTGCGTATTGATTTGAAGGAACGGAATGGAATTAAAAAGACAGAATGGGGTTTGAAAAATATTTAAAATAGTTCGGTTGCTCTTTCTAAATATAATTCTCTAAAAGTCTATACCTTTTAGTTACTTCTAAGGGAAAGAACAAAATGACAATAAATGAAACATAAAGAAGTGTTAATAGTCCCTTGAACTTTTTAACTCAAATATCAATTTTATTAAAATATTTGAATATATTAATGCCGGGTAACTGGCTTAAGCACCCTTCGAGTGTCTTCACAAAAAGGTGCCTTCACCCCTTTTTTCAAGTCCATTAAGTGTAAGATTATGGCTTTAATTCTCCCACCATGGTGGAAGCAAGCGAACTAGCCTTGCTAGTTCTTTGGATGATTCTTAGCTTACAATTTCTCAAGACGACCAATTAGTTAGTTGATTCACATGACCACAACAAGCACAAAAGTAAAGTCCTAATCGCCAATTTGGAGCCAGTCAGATGTTTTGTGAGCAACAGTTCAAAATTATGCAGGAGGTGACCAGTGGGTTGAATAATTTTTTCCTATTAATGTCATCAATTTTGCACTTTCAATCAAACTTTTTATGAAAAGAGAGCTCTTTTTTCATTTATAACAAAATGCCATCCTAGTCAAGGTATGACATTATTTTCGAGTCATCTTGTATTTCACTTTGGGTGTCAGAAACTGAGAAACAATTAATGCTAGTTTTAATATAAAAAAAATATTTTAATTTAATTTTTATATGTGAAAAAAATAATATTTCTTTAATTCTATTTATAGGAATGAAATGGAATTACTTGAAACACATGAAATTTGGTAAGTTTTTAATTTCAAATAGAGTTTTATTACTGATATAAAAGGGAGGAATCAAAACCACTTAAAAATATATATAAAAGAAATACAGTTGAAGTTTGAATTATTAAAAAAACTCTTGCAGTTTTAAAAAAAATTAATTATAACTTATTTTAAGCTTGTGTGAAGTACGAAACGAAATTATTTTGGTTAATTTAATATTTAAGCTTAAGGTCTTTTATCGTTTAACAATTTTATTAAAAAATAATCGATATTTCAATACTCATTGAGTATCATCTTCAGGACAATTCTCTTTTTTATAAAATCGATAATCATTGAGTATCATCCTCAGGACAATTCTCTTTTTTTATAAAAAAGAGAATTGTCCTGAAGATGATACTCAATGATTATCGATTTTATAAAAAAGAGAATTGTCCTGAAGATGATACTCAATGAAACATAAAGAAGCGTTAATAGTCCCTTGAACTTTTTAATTCAAATATCAATTTTATTAAAATATTTGAATATATTAATGCCGGGTAACTAGCTTAAGCACCCTTCGAGTGTCTTCACAAAAAGGTGCCTTCACCCCTTTTTTCAAGTCCATTAAGTGTAAGATTATGGCTTTAATTCTCCCACCATGGTGGAGGCAAGCGACAATTCTCTTTTTTTATAAAAAAGAGAATTGTCCTGAAGATGATACTCAATGAGTATCGAAATATCGATTATTTTTTAATAAAATTGTTAAACGATAAAAGACCTCAAGCTTAAATATTAAATTAGCCACTTAATTCGAATGGAATGGAAAGAATATTTCATTTACTGCTTAATTTTCAATAAATTGTAGAATATGTTAGAGACAAAACGGAATTTAGTGGATCGTTGAAAAAACTTTAGGCCGAATTTTGCATTTTGCTGAGGTGTTGCGTTATTTCGGTGTAAATTATTTTTTCTTTTGAACAAAATCAACGCAACGCCTTATGCCAAAAAGGGCATTTGTTATCAAGTGTAAGTTCGAAATTCCAAAACTATTTCGAAATTCAAATTACAGACAGCATTATTATCAAAGTTTATTTCCAATTTCAAAAGCGCATTAATTGCTTTGTTTAAAAAATTTTAAATACAATAACAATTATAAATATTTAAACAACACATCTGCTTATATTCAGAGAATTGATTTGATATATTTGATGATTTATGCATAAGAAATTGCGTTTTGTTTTATTTTCTTAAAAATAAACACTTGCAGCCTCGAAACTGCGATTTTAATAAAACAAAAGAAAATAAAACAATAAACCCTGAACTAGAGAAGCTGCCGGAAAAACAATTTTTTTTTGTTTTGGAATTTTATTCTAATATATAAAATGTAAATGAGATTTACAACTTGACCACACTTGTTTATCCTTGAAGTCGGGATTTCTAGAGCGGTTCGTGACAAAAGCGAGTTTAGTTAAGATTAGATTAAGAAGGAAATAATTTGCATACATCAATACACACATACATAGTGTTAATGCATAAATTTATATAAGGTCAAATAGTTTTGTAGCATTTTTATGATTCATGTTAATGATATGAAAATTTATTCTCAAATCGAGTTATGTATACCTTATACTTTTTTATTTGTAACATTTTTTTAAGTCATTTCCGAAAAATAATTGTGAAGAACAAATTGAATAATGTGAAGAAACGTGTTTCTTTTATCAAGCATGAAAAGCAATTAAATTAATTTCATACAATGTATTATTGCATTGTTTACAGTTATAATGAACTGAAAATATTTTAAATAAGTTCTTAATCTCCATTGTTAGAAGTTATGAAAAATGCATAAGCTCCACTATTTAGTATCTGCTAGCAACTTATCAGCTTGTCTTATTGACGTGTAATTCACCATAAGTGCGCATTTCTGCTTAGCAAACATTTAAACCATCAGAAATTGGTTTATTGCATGGACTTTGATATTGCAGTATTGCCAGTACATATTTTCTTGGATATGTCACAGAGCTGGCAGTGCCCGCCTGGCCTTTGCATTATATTGACAAATAACGAAACAATAAAATGCATAAATATAATAACAACAATAATTATAAGAATAATTATAAGAATAATAACAATAAATTAATAAATAATAGTAACGGTCTTTTGACCGTGTTATTTGAATTAATCAATTTGAATTTATTTTTTAAGTTTAAGGTTTCTCTTATTTTATTTATCCATATTTCGGTAGTTTTCGAGTACCATCTTCAGAATATTTGTTTATCTTCTATATATATATATATATATATATATATATATATATATATATATATATATATATATATATATATATATATATATATATATATATATATATATATATATATATATATATATATATATATATATATAAAATAGGATGTGTGTATGTATGTATGTATGTATGTAACGTAATGGCTCCAAAACGGCTGGGCCGATTTTGACGAAATTTTCAGGGAACCCTCAGAATACTCGGGCGGGTGACACTGTGAAGTCTGATTTTTTATTTTCGGTCTGTAGGCGGAGGGGCGTGGCAAAATCCAATAATACATAAAATGAGAACGGCTTCGCCGATTTCTGTACAACTTTTTGTCAGTTCGTATTTTCGAGGAGAAGGTTTTTATGGAAAAAAAAATCCCTGCGGAAAAGTCGGAAAATTGGAAAAGTCGAAAATCGAGTTTTTGTATAAAATTTTGTTTGAAATTATTCCTTAATGGCTTTTCAAATGAAAAAATAGAAAGCTTGTCTAAAGGCTTAAAATTGGGGCGAGGCGAAGATCGCCTGGTCCGCTAGTTATATATATAAAATTTAAAATTATCATCTGAAAAATAATGAAAAAGTTTTCGTCATTATTTCAAATATGATTAAAACATTATTTTAAATTAAAAAAAAACTTTTTTATTCTTTTTAAAATATTATGTTTAAAAATATATGTAAAATAAACAAATAATCTCAAGTTGTTACTCGAAGAATACCGAAATATCGATATATAAAGTAAAATAACAGAGACGTTAAACTTAAAAAATAAATTAAAATCGATTAATATATATTAACAAATAATAATAACAAAAATTATAACACCAACAAATAAAACTGATAATATGTGCCAATAAGAAATAATAAAAAATTAACCAAAAATCACATGCCATTAAGATAATTTCTGTGTGTACATTTATGTTGATTCATTGGAAAAATTATACGATTAGAATTGGATTGTGATTAGAATTGGTTTCTGGTTATCGACAGTTCTATTGGTTTCTTTCGACTTGTTCCTGTTTCTTTATCATAAGAAATGGTTCAACAAACAATTATTAAGAGTCTAATTAATTTCAGAGGAAGTTAAAAAAAAATGAAATTCGCTGCATAAAATATAAATACATACTTTACTCTGTTTTTACATTGACAATATACTCGTCAAGAAAATGTAAATAAGAATCCCTGAAAAAAATGGATGCTTTTCATATAAAGTTTTGACACGAGCTGATTGTCTGTGTTATGTAAACCGCACGTTATATTTCAAATTATAATCGGTACTATTTTCACGTTTGTATTTCGCATAAAATTAGCAGTATTAATCTTTCTTTTAAGTCAATATCTTAAAAACAAAAATTTTTAATGAATAAATATCACTATTATTTTCAATAATTATATTGATGTTTATTCTGTACAGGTTTTTATCATTAAAAGAATTCGGGTTTATTGTAGTTGGTGTTGGTTTTGTGCTACATTTTCTGCACACAATATTTTCCTTTGATCTAGTAAAAATATTGCAAATGAAAGCGAAATCGCCAGCCGCAATAAGGCTTATTAATAATACTATAGTAACACTTAATAGACTTATTTACACAGACAAACATACCGCAGTTAGTAACGCACTGTCCGTTCTTTTGAACACGATAATTAACTTTTTTTCAACGTGTCTTTGCAAAGCGATTTTAACGTTATTAACTTTAAATTATAAATAACTAAAACAATTCTGGTAGCGCTCTTTTATACTAAAAACTGAACGTATTTCCCAAATTTTTAGCGCTCTATGTCAAAATAAATATTAAAGAATTTTTGATAGACAAAAAACTCGTTGACATCAGGTTCCATATTACAAGAGTAGCTATTGGGAAACATAATCGAGCTTTGTAATTACAGTGGCCACCAAATATTGCCCTAACAAAAATATTATATACGGTTCAGATAAACACAGATGATGGCATTTTGATTTTTGAAAAAAATTAAACATTTTCTTGATCAATAAAAAAAATTTACTTATCGCTATGATTAAGAAAAGTTATAATAAATCTTTTGCACGATGTAACACTTTCTCTTAATAAGTTTTGCGTTTATTAGAGATATTAAATTCCATATATTATATATATATATATATATATATATATATATATATATATATATATATATATATATATATATATATATATATATATATATATATATATATATATATATATATATATATATATATATATTTGCTATGAAAGAACAAACAATTTCACATTTTTTTTTATAGGAAACGAAATCGTCATAAGTCTGAAAATATGTTCTATAGTGCTTTTTATTGATTTTGTCGGGAACTGTTCTTGAAATTAATGTTTTTAAACAAGAAAATTAAAGGTAATGAAGGCAATCCAATACATTTTTAAAATGTGACACTTTTCAAACACGTAATGTTCTATTGGCCCTCAATGAGCATCTACAACAGTTTCACCTGGCCATTGAAGCTATTAAATTTTCCTTTTCGAGAGTTAATATTTCTTTAATATTATTCCTAAAGTTAATTTTCTAGCATTTTCGGTCTTGTAATATTAAATTTTCTGATCCACCACTGCAGAATGTCTGATACAAGTTTGTGCTTTTGTGTAGATGTGTTTAGTTCATTTCAGCAGCAAATCTATAGCCAATTAAAATATGTGATATCTGTTGGATATAGATTTGTATTTAAAGTGATCCATGCCACCCCATATGTGGTCTGCATTCAAACCATTACGGTGTTGCCAATATGCTTTATATAAGCACAACAAAGATGCATTAATTCCAAATATATTGTACTTCTTATTGTTAGTTCACTTTTGAAGATACAATAAATAAATATTAGTGGAAAAAAATATATAGTACTTCGATTCATCCGTTAAAAAAACTTGTTTCCAATCCATAGTGACAAAATGTATCACTACACAAGATTAAAATATAAGGCATTGGTAATAAAAAAAAAAAATTATTACCTGTGAGAAATTTAATAGAATAGTAATAGTTTTTTTTTAAGTAATGGGAAATTTTTTAAGTTGAAAAATAATAGAAATATTTTTTCACGAAAATTAATTAGTAGTAAACATTATTTATTATTGAAAACTACTATCACTGACAATTAGTAACCTAACTTTGCTATAATAATTACTAATAATAACATCTTATTGTAATATAAAATGATTTTTAATATTTATTTTACTAAATATTGTTATTAATGAAATTTTTATAATTGAAAATTATAGACCACCAGTAAGTAAATATAATTAGTTAGTTTTTTTTTTTCAAAAAACTCAGTAATAAAGAAAAAATTATTCTATATCTTATCAGTTCTTATATTTTTTATATTAATCTTATGATTACAGTAATGACATGGATTTCTCAGTTGTAAAAAATTAGTACAAATTTTTTCTCACAGACAATTCTTTCTCTAAAAATAATGTTAAATTAAACTAGCAACCGCCAAAACATAAAATTTTCGTAATCAGTGTCATTTTTATAATAAATTTTTTATTTAATAGCATTCTTTTTAATATCTTAGCAGTAATATTGTATTTCCTATACAAACTTAAAAATAACTATTTATTACGTCATCATTCAAATCTTAATAATCAACACATTTCAAAGTTCAGCTATCAAATTACATTTCCTATTACAATACAATAGAAATACAGCCAACAACAACAGCTGACAACAAAAAACAAAAACAAATCTACATATTTAACATATAAACAGTTATTCTCTCACTACTACTAACCACCCACCCATATTCATCTCTTCACCACATTTAAGTTTTCTCATGCTCATGCATACAAATAACGGTTCTGTTAATAGCATGCCATGCTGGCAATGAACCAGTTTCCTCATTTGACAACAACAATACTAATAAGAGTAGCAGCAAATGTGACAAAAATAACAACAACAATTTCAGAATGCAACATTAGGTAATAAAAAAAAGCACTCGAAGAAAAATAACAACAACCCCGCTAAAAAGCACAAACCCTTTTTGTTGTCGTTGCCATTTTGTTTTCATATGGACTTGAATTTTTGCTACAAAAAAGTGAACTAAAAATAACAATAACAACAGCATTATCATCTTCATGGAAATTGTGGATGGCAAAATTTAAATTACAATAACAAAATGTTCGATAACGATTATAGAAAATTATTGTAAAAAATTCAAAATAGAAAAATATAATAAAACAACAACTTAAGTGCAAAACTTTAAAAAACCGTTACAAGAGCAAACAACAGAAAGGAATGTAAGAAAAAAACAGAACTTTTTTTGATTTATTGACACAAGGTTATGACAGCGAAAATAGATTTTTTTCACAAATAACTTTATAACATTTTTGATAAATAATAATAACAATAAAAAAGAAAATAAACAATTATGAAAACAAATAAATTGAAATAAATAAACCTCTGTTAACCTAAAAAAGCCATTCACAACAAATACTTAAGAATAGAAAAAATGTATACAAATGTTTTATATGTATATGTATATTATTAAAAGCCCAAAGTAATTTTTTTATCGAAATGCAATTCAATAATTGGAGCAGATTTTCTTGGTTCCATTGAAATTACATGCAAGTGCACCTATTCGTACACGTATGTATATGTGTGCGTATGAAAATATGCAATGTATATACATACATACATACATATGAATGTACGTGTAGGGATTTTAAGGTTAGGCTTATGTCAGAGTGCGCCCTATAAGCGAAGCGATGCTAGAAGCAGTAATATTCATGCTATACTTATACTACAGGATGTCAGAATGGATACTATATTAAACAAAGCGACTTGTTGTGTTTTTAAAATACTTTTTTATTCCGTCAATCTTTTTTGTTAAAAATGGATTCAGATGAAGAATTTTTTATTTCAAATTATACATACATATAATTTGTTTTTTTAATAAGAAGAGAGGAATCCACGATATAAATAGAAGTCGTAAGGAAAAAGGCGAATTTCATAACTTGTACCAAGAACTCAAGAAAGATAAATATCTTTAAAAATCAATGAAAAATTTAAACACGCACAAATAAAATAAACAAATTAAAAATGTCAAACTACAATGTAAACAAACAACAAAAAGAATAACGAAGCGATGCCATGCTATAAATCATTTCACAACCTGCTTTGTCGCTTTGACTCTCTTGTAGCTTCGCTTTGACTCTGACATCTTTTGAGCATTGACGTAAGAAAACACAAGCAGAGGTTTGTAGCGCATTGTAGTGCGATATTATAGCATCGCTTATAGCGCGCACTCTGACATCAGCCCTAGTATTAATTCTTAACTATGAGTAAATTAAATACTCTTATGGTAGTATGTCCTCGATATACGTACATGTATGTATGTACATACATATACATATATATGCATAAGTATTTACATATATAGTTTTTGTTGAATTCCAAATGGAAAATTTACAACTGATTATGCGTAAATAAAGTTTGTTGCATCTTTCATATTGTTTATAGAAAAACAAATCATCTGTAGAACTTTGTAAGAAAAACTATCACAGTGAAAACTGTTTGGCGTGGGATTTCAAGAAATTACAAGAGGTGATGATGAATTGAGAATTTCAATAAAGGTAGAATGTAGAAAAATTGTGACTGGTAATAGTTCTTTATAGATGACAGTTTTAATGTAAAATTTGTCAACGTTGATGATTTTAATAGAAGTGATAACTTTCAATAGAAAAATTATCAAAGGTTGTAGCAGAAAAATATTTAGTTATCACTAATTTGAATAGTGGTGATAATATTGAAATAGAGAGGTTGTCGGTAGAAATTGAAGAGAAAATGATGATAGGTGATGATGGTTTTCATTAAAAAATTGCCTCTGTGATATTTTTACGAGGAAAACATCGGTTGTGATGATATTAATAAAAATATTTTCATTAACTTTAAATAGAAATTCTCGCATAGCTGATGATATAATAATTATTAGCAATAATCAGATTGATTAAAAAACTTATCGGTAATGAAGGGATTTTTGTTTTTTTTTTTTTTTTTTTTAATAATTATAAAAAAATTTATCAATAGATATAGTTTTTGTCAGAAAAAATATAACGCCTGATAACTTTCAATGAAAAACTCATAATTATCACCGGTAGTTGTAGTTATCGTTGGTAACAAGTTTTCATTAGAATTTTTTATATTTTTGATCAACTTTGTTAGCATAATTATCGCTTTTGGTGGTCTGTTATGTTTAACAGGTTTTTTAAAGAAAAATTGTCGCTGAAATTTGTTTATTTTGAAATTGATCTTGTTATAGATGACTTATTATGGAAAAATTATCAATTCAAGTCACTATCTTTAAACGGAGTTATTTTTCAACGTTATTGTTTGTTTGCAGTGTCAGTGTTGGGAGTTTTGAGGTAGTTATTTATAAAAAAGTATATATTTTTTTAATATTTCTGATATTTAATTGATGATTTTATACGGCCTTTGTTTTGATAAATTAATTGAATTATTTTTATGAGTCTGAGGTCTTTTTTTATAAAAACTATATATTTATTTTTGGTTTTTCGATATTTCTACACCCGGGAAATTAAAAATATTTAATAAAATTTTAAACAAAATCAAAAGAAAAATTTTTTCAATACAAAATCATTGGCAAATGAGGAAATGAATAAAAAAAATTAAATTTAATACATAAAAATTGTAAAATTTTTAAGTAACAAAAGTTAATAAAATATTATTTCTTTTCAGTGCCCGTTTTTGCTTTTGTAAATTAAATGCCTATAACTTTGAACTAAATTATCTGTATCTGTTCACAGGTTGTAGAAATATCGAAAAATCAAAAATAAATATATTGATTGTTTTTATAAAAAAGACCTCAAACTCAAAAAAAAAATAATAATTCAATTAATTCTTGATGATTATTGAAAAAAATTATTCGTGTTAATTTATGTTTATTTTTATTCAGGCTCTAGGTCTGAATACCATAAGATCGATGAAATTAATAAATATATACTTATCTATTCGTGTTGATAAAAATATTTACAATGACTTCAATTATCACTGGTGACAAATACTCTTATTGCTTAATCAAGCCTCAAACAAAATTTCTTTTTTGTGGAAATATAATCGCTATTGATAATTTGATACAGAAAAACTAAAATTAAACTCGGTTTTGAAACGTTATCAGTTGGGGCTGCATTTTTTAAAACGATTAATATTTGTATGAAAATTATTGGGGGTTCATTTGATGTTGTGAATTAAAATTATATATCTTTTTTTTTGTAATTAAAAAGCTTTCTATTTAAACAAATATCATGTCTAATAATTTAAAATTTTAATCTCATACCATATAAAAATACTGTTAATGGTTTCAGTTGTTTTCAAATACATACTTGCAACATTATTTTTGTTTAATTTAGTATAAATTTCTATTTATAATACATTTAAAATTCGTTAAACTTTCATTTAATAACGTATATATATAATTTAATTTAAATTAATTAGGTTTTATTGCTTTTGTGCAATTTTAATAATAAAATAATTCGATAATGTGAGTGTGTTTTTGTAATCAAATATTAATGAATTATTGTCTGCATTTTTTGTGTATTATTTTATTTCTAGGATTCACATATTTTGAAATGCTTATTATATATTAATAGATTGTTAAATATTAATAGCATTTGAGAGTGAAACTTTACAACACATTGGAGGGTCAAAGTTATATTCGATTTACGGCCACCTTTTGCTAAACAAACGTTTCATAACGTTTGGAATTTGTATGGGAAAAATTCAGTGAGAAACAAAATCCCACTATTTTTTATAAAAATTTTAATTTGAAAATGTTCATTAAAAAGGGTCTTGCCCGGGAGAGTTCTAAACGACTTAAGAGAATCTGTTCAGCCATTTGGAAAATACGATGACATTAACGTAAATAGGGTGATTTTTTTGCTATTTGTTTTTTTTAAGGTAAATTTTTTCAATGTAAAAAAGATTCGTGACATGTTGCAATGCCAAAAATGCTCTTTAAGGTTTGCCATCTCACCACGAGTAGACTAACAAACGAACAACTCACGGCACGTGATGCTATGAACCTGTTGGGAGGAGAGTTTTTGGGAGCAATTAATTTAATGTTTTGCAGCAGTCAATTTTAAGCCAAGATCATGCGATTTAACACCAGTAATAATGTGGGGATACGTGAAGTCTCTCGTGTACAGGGATAAGCCGGCAACAATTTCAGCCCTGAAAGACAACCTTACAGCTGGCATTGGTGAGATACTGGCTAACATTTACATGAAATTTTCTTCAAAAACTTAATGGCAGACATTCGTTTATCGCCCCAAATAATTATTTATTTACTTTTCCAAATTTTCTGTTTTTTTCAATTTTCAAAACCTACACGGTTCAAAAATTACCCTTTAGAATAAAATATAATATTATGCAATTTTCAAACGTTTTCAAACGTTATGAAACAATGGGGAGAAAGTTTTTTTATATTTGATTTTTTATTTTGTCTACAAAAAATACATTTTAAAAAGAAAAGCGTTTGTAAAAACACATTTTACAAAAAATACCTTTCACCAAAAGTACCTTTTCCAAAATATGAATTTTATAAAGGCAAATGTCTTACTACGTATAAGGATGTAGTACCTGCTTCACTGAGCTTTACTGAGAGCTCTTGATTTTTCTTATCGTTTTCCTTATCATGGGGGCGAATACAATATGTTGATTCGCCATATTGTGTTTAGAGTGATTCCATTTTATTTTTATTTTTTTAGAAATTATTTTTATTTGCATAAAAATAATAATTCGTCGAAATAGGATGCAATTTTGGGGAGGTCGACATTTTGAGCTCGATTTTTGGGACCCCATTGTGTTTAATATCATAGGGCTGCTAAAAAATTCTTAAGCACACAGACACCGAATGACAATGAGTAAAATCCCGCGGAAAACGGATTTTTCTGGGAATAAGCACAACCTAGATCGATGTTTCGTCCACGAAATCGCCCATTTTCGAGAACTCCATTAAATACAAACTATTTACATATGCAGGAATCGTTTGTTTAAAGGTAAATACTACATTAATGATTTAGCTTTTTCAAAATTTTTTCTTCTGAGTATCACTTTACGGCCATTCCACTTTCCACCTAAACATCCCGTATAATCGATAACAAAGTTTTGAATGTTTAATAGTTTCCCATTATTTATGTTTTTATTGCCTTTTAACTTTATTTATGTGAAATTGTTTCTTTTGTTTTCTAAAACAGTATGTGATCATATCTGCTGGTAATATCTGGTTCTTTAAAGGGTTGCCCAGTAAGGGCGAATTGACATTGAAAGGGAACGTGAGATATTAAAAACATTATATATAGACTATTTATTTTCGTCGTGGCTGTGGTTGTTGAAAGTTTCGCTTTCTATAACTCTTCCGCCTTTATTTACCAACAGGAAACTGCGGATTATTGAAATTAAGGTTCAAGTTCTGGAAAATACACGAGAAATGTAAATTTTCTTTGTCGTTAAAGTTCATACACCCCGATTATTATTCGACCGAAATTGAATCTTCTATGGAGGTAGACTAAAAGCGGTGGCGTAATTCACCCAAAATATGTAAAAGTCCAGTTTATTGCGGAATAGTGATAAACAGCCCAGCCTTATTTGAAAACCTTTTATTTTTTACATGTAGGACCTTTCATAAATACATTTGTAGTTTTTGTTTTTGTTATTGCTAATTTTTTTGCTTCCTTTTATATGTACGAGTTTGAATTTGTATAGGAAAAGGGAGTATTTAACCTTAGTTTATTTATTTCTGTTTTTGTTTAAACAACAAAACACATGATCCAACAATGAAAAGAATTATACGAAGACTGTATCGGAATTACTCTACATAGTAAGAAAAATAGTGAAACGTTTTAAGGGGTAATTTAGGCTTGGCTTTTCTATAGAATTAAATTTTGATATAAAAAACAACACTATTGCTTTATTGGGTGTATGTATTTGCATTTTTGCATTTCATATAATAGGGAATATTTGTGTGTGTTTGAGTTTTCGGAGTCGGAGCAGAGTTATCTATTCTATCTATAGTTATATTATATATAAATCTCCCAAATAAATATACTCGTACAAATACAAGCATATTTTTAATCACATGTTATTTTGGCACTGCTGGATTTTTTCTGTCCGAAATATTGAGTGTCTTTTAGTATCACAACTCCACAGACGAAAATGAGTCGGTTTACGTTTGAACTACTTTGGGAAATATTACAAAACAATTGGGCATCGAATGTTTTCTGCCATTGCACATTTCACATCTTGTTTTAAATGTCAAGAAGCAAAATTGCCGCATCTGGGGATATGATCTGAGAAAAGCCCGCACGTCATTGTCGAAAAGTTAATGCATCCACAAGAGTGACAGTTTGGTGTGGACTTCGGAGTAGTGGTATCATTGGCCCATTTTTTCGAAAATGCTGGAGGCGTATTTTCGGCCAACGGTGAGCGCTACAGGACCATGATTAAAGACTTTTCATGGCCTAACTGAAATGGAAGACATGAATTTGGATAATAATTGATTTTAGTAGTATGGGGCACCATGTCACAGCTCATGACCATGTCATCATAGATCATTTTAATAAAAAAGAAAAGAGAACATCTGTATTTGGACCAGCCAAAAAATGCTATAGAATCAAACTAAAACGTAAACGTTAACAAATTATTAAGTGGCTAATTGAAATAAGTCGCATAAAAAATAAATGGCATGGAATTAACTGCAAATGAAATGAGACATAAACAAGATTTAAATAAGTCCCAACAAAATTTAATGAAATAAATTCAATTATGACAATAAAATAAAACAAAAACTTTGGAGCTTTTCACATAATGCAAAAAAAATTAAATAAACCCAAAAATATGAAAAAAGCACAAAATATAGATTTGATTTTAAAAGCTAATCTAGATTTGGACACAACCCAGAGGAGAAAATCCTTTAGACCTGCCGATAGGCGGTAGTTCAAAAAATTTTTAATTAGCGATTGAGGTTTTAGCCGAAGGCTTTAGAAATCTAAACCTATGTTGGTCATGCCACAGTGTGGATATGTTTTAGGAAGCACAGCCTTCTGTCGACATGCCACAGAAAAACAGGTCTTTCGCGCCCGGCCAAAGGCCAATAATGCAAGAACATTTTATAAAGCGAAGCCTGCCTTGGACATGCCACAGAGAAAAAAGCCTTTGCATTCGGCTAAAGGCTAAAGGCCAATAATGCAATAATATTTTAGAAAGCTGGCATTTCCAAGAAGCTGAGAGAAATAAAGAAAGTGAAAAATGTGCCAAATATATTTAAAAAAATTACAAATTTTTTTCCGATGAAATTACACAATTTTTTTTTTATTTTTATTTTCATAAAAACAAATAGTTCCAAAGAGAAAATTAAATTATTCCGCAAAAATATGTAATAGATTCAAAAAAGTTAGGAATAATTTTATAATGCAAGGACATCCAAAATGTATGACCACGTTTGGGAATTATTTCATCTTCTTTTTTAGGTTAAATATTGTATTTACAATATAAATTACGATGGACATACACACAGACGTATACATATTATTAATTTTCTCTTTCATTATAATTAAATCATTTGAATTAATTTTCCGATTTATTACATGAGCCATATACTCGTACATATTATTATCCTTTGCTTAATATGTGCATTTAAATATAGTACTTAAGCAATATGCTTGTTATACGTCTGTCTATTGTTGTTATTGTGGTCCATCATACTCGTATATGATTAACTTATATGTCCCTATATGAGAATAAAAAAGTTTATCAATCCGTTTGTAATTTCATGGGGTTTCCTTTACAATCTCATAAGGCGAATACAACATTTGCATATTTTGTATATTTTGGATTCTTACAGCTTAGGAAATAATTTAACGGTATCTTCCCTGTTGTGTATCGCTGACCTGAAGCTCCGCTTTAGAATCGATAGCACAGAACCAGAACAGCTCTTAAAACTTTTTATTTCCGCGAATTCAAAAAAATCCACAGTGATAATTTGTCCTTTTGCTAATCTGGCTCATGATCCAATGAATGTTTATTATAAAGCTCATAATATCTTTTCTACGTTGGCGATGTTGTTGCAAGGAGATTCGAATTCCAGAGAAGCCGAAATCGTGATATATTTTGTCACTAATCTGGGATATCTAAAGTATAAAGACATATTTATCAGTTGCTGTCCACTTACATCTTCATGTAAATCCTGAAAGCTTTAACTAAATCAAACAGCGTCCTATTATTACGCTCACCAGTGTCCTGTATCAGAGACACCAGTTCTCAAGCAAGACCATATTGTATGCAATTTCTAGACTCACTCTTTCCTCGAAGTATGAAACTAAATTCCAATCCTGCTGGATCATTTAAGCTTGTGTCGCGAGGTTACTTTCTTAACAGTCCATAATGAAATCATTTAAATATGATCTGTGTTTGTTTTCAGATGTGAGGACTTTTACCTTTTTCAGTATTTTCAGAAGAAAAAAATATATTATCTTACCATGGATTAGCATGAGAAATTTTGAAACAATTGTCATACTCTCCACCTACTTGAAGCTTCAACTAATTTGAGACAGCTCACAGGTACTGTCTGGAGTCCTGACGGTAGGAAGAATAGTGTTCAAATAAAAACATATAATTTAAGAAAAACTCGGAAAATCATTTACTTTGCGAAAGTTTAAAAAATCTGTGAATTTGATAGAAACTCGTCATAGCGATGTTTGATGGAGGGAGAACATATTTCGGGTTGCTAAAGGAGATTCAAGTGGCTCGGTTTTTAAGACAGTGTAAGAGATATTTCACTCCCGTTGAAACGCGTACTATTCTTACTACCTACATTCGCTCCAAAATGGAATCCATCTTTTATACATGGTCCGGTGCTTCAAAGTCTATTTTGAAATTGCTCGACCGAGTACAGGAGAGGGTCAAGAAGCTCATCGGTAACACTAATGTAGTCAATTCACTGGTGAGTCAATAGACTCACTGGAACATCGAATCAGTTTGGGGTGTGTCTCGCTGTCATTACTACAATAGAATGCTCTTTAATGTAATCAGAGAACCTGATCCCGAAACCCTTTCCTTTTTACGAACAACTCGTTTTGCATTAAGAAGACATCCATTTGTGGCAGCGACATCCTTTAACCGAATAATGTGGAATAATCTCCCTGCAGAAGTCACTTCCAATGTGGAAAATTTCAAATCGAATGTCCACAGACACTACTCCTTTTATGGTATTCGCCATAACCTATTTTGCACGAGTAGGAGTCATCCCCTAAGTGCTAGTCCAGTTAAAAATATCTGGTGCACAATAACTTTTTTCTTTCTTTAAAGCAAATTTATCACGTCATCTTTAGGCAAAGAGGGTTAAATATTCCTCAATGCCGCATGTACGAGTATGTATATCTCCTACTTGTTTTCATCTCATCACTGATACTATTGTTGTTGTCTGTGCAATATTGCCGTAGTTGTTTTTGTGCTTATATTGCATGAGATACTCGAATATTTATGTACATTATTGTTTGTGTCAATCAATTTAAGCTCCTTGAGGTTTGTGAAAAAAACACTAAATCTATTTCGTTTTATTTCGTCTACGAGTAGTTTATTTTTTTATAGTTGTTGTTTGCACAGGAATGCGGTATGCATATATGTATGTGTTTATTAAGCTACAAATACACATACATGTGAATGCGAATGTAAGTATATCCTGTTTGGAGGTTGAGGAGAAGTTTTTGTATGCAAATTTGCTGTCGTACCTCAAAAGGCAAAAATATGTTGAAAGATGCGAGTGAGTGATCATAATGATAATGCTTTGTATGTTGGGGGAAAAATATTAAATACCATGTACAAGCACAATACCCACCAATAACAATAATGACAATAATGAACAAACACAATAGAAGAAAAACTACTACATCTGCTAATGCATTCGTGACCAATTTTTTCGTTATACCATATTTTAAAACTGATACTTACGGTCTTTAAATATGTTTTATAAAAACATAAAAGTTTTACATACATATTTAATAATTTGCATAATTTAAAAAAGGCAACGATTTTCTTGATAGAAATTTTTTAATAAAATTTTTCATGCAAACAAATTTATTTACATATGCATACATTTCGTAAAACCAAACGCTTGAAACTCGTAGGGATGTTTATACACATCTTATACGTTTGGATGCGTTTAGCTCTACAAAATGTGGTCCCAAAGTTTTTGGTTACGTTTTTTAAGACTTGATGATGTTTAAGACTTTGGACGTGAGAAAGAACTTTTTGTGCGGTAATCGAAACCGTGATCCTCTGACTACTAGTCCTGTACACTATTCAAAATACAAGAGTACTTTTTAATATTTAAATTTTTACAATCGTTCTTTCATTTGGCTATATTTTATTTTAATTTTAAATTTTTTTACTTATATTGGGGTCTTGAATCGAGGTCTCCCTCTTCGGGGCCTTTGCTAATTCCAATAATTCAAAAGCAAATATGCAATATACTCGTACACCAAAAATAGCTGGTCGTATATTTGATTTAAGAATATATTGAGATGTTTGAGATAAAATATGATTGTTTGAGCACATAAACTTACAATAGATTAAAAGTAGGTAAGTGCTTCCTTTAAGGATTTCATACAATAATTGTTTTTGAATGCAATTTTGTCTAGCAGTGATTTGTAAAGTTGTTATACTTTTTTAATAAGACTGTTAATATATAAATATATGAGCTTGAGCTCTTTTCGTTTTCTTTTAATTTATTGAAAACAAAATAGTTAAATATTAAACGAAAAATTAAATTGTTTTTTTTACTTTGGCTGTTCATACGCCGGTATTTCATTGGTCTTTAACCAAATCGTCAGTGAACTTTAAACAATTTGAAAACATTTAACCTCGTATGTTTATGCCAAAATAAACAAACACAATATAAGAATTATATAATGTATATAATTATTACAAAAAACATAATCATAGTGGGCTTAGAATGCTTTTATACAAACATCACAACAAACAAAAAATTATTTAAACATATTTTATTTGGAAATTTGTACACACGATAAACGATACCTTGAGGGAAATATATTTTCTTATTGGAGAAAATGTGACTTTTTTAAATTCTCCATATTGTGATACATTTTGAACAAAAACCTCCATCGAAAGTGTTGATAAATTATCCTACTTTTCTCATAAATTCTAAGCCTCTTATAAAAAATATCATACTTTTTCACACATTAATCAAAGTCATTATATTTTTTTTTTGTCTTTAAAATCAATAAATCTCTTTCATTAATTTATCTTATTTTATCAAAAATGGTAAAAGATGGTAACAAATAATGAAAAATAAAATTTAAAAATGTTTATGAAAATAAAACCTTTTTGAAAACTTATCGTTCATATTAATCCCTTTTGATCGTTCTGCAGTTGTTTTGTGTGTTAAAAGTCTCACAGTACCATGAGACATGAGAATGAAAATACAATATAAAACGTGGAATATGAAATATTTATAAGAATAATTTATTTGTTTTATGACGTACATATGAATATGTTTGTATGTCATATTTTCATATTTAAGTTATCGTACATCAATATCATTATTATTAAAAATTAAGTAAAACAAAGAGAAACTATCTTTAAGCAGTTTTCTGAGCTAAATATTTTCGTTTAATACATTTTGCAATTTTCTTATCTAATCTAATACTTTTGTGGCGAAAAATAAATGAAATTGGAATTCGTATATAATTTTACCAAGAGAGATCACAGGTTAAATTCTGACCATAAATAAAAGAAGAAAAAAGCAATGTAAATAGATAAATACCCAAATCAATATGAAATATTTCAGATGTCAAACATAATTTATTAGCCGTTTCTTTGTACGAGTATTTGCAACTGACAAAGAATTTATTCGTAAATGAAAAATGAAATTTTCCAGGGATGAAAAAGTTCTCTTAAAGCTGGCTCTACATTGTGCCACAACTTATGAAATTTAGTAGAAACAAAATAAAACGAAACTCTCTCCGTATATCAGGAAAAGAGAACAAAAGACGGTTGTAAGTTTTTTCATGTTAACACTGTTGGTGTCAGATAGTGGGATGGTGTAACATTTACAAAAACAACATGCATTTTCCTTGACTTGGTACGGGCATGCTAAAAGAAAATGTACATTGTTTTAGTAATTATTGCATAGAATTTCCACCATCTTCCATATACACTGATAATGCTGCCAATGTACAATTTAGAAAATGAACAGATAAAGCGCTTCGGAGAAATGTTTTTTCTAGTAAGCTGCTTGATGTCCTTGTTACATCTAGCAGTGTGGGGTTTCTTCATCAGAGCCTTACGAGCTCATTTCGGTCTCAGGTTTATTATACTCATATGTCATAATCTCTTCATAAAAAAAAATTTAGAATTCAGGAATATATTTATATTGTATTTTTTCAAATTACACTGTAGCAGCATATTAAAATATTTAACACAAATTTATTTCAGCAAAATAAAGATGTTGATCGTAATGCAGTGTTTGGCCAATGTTTATGGTATTCTGTGTCAAGTTGTTTATTTTTTAGCTTAAAAAGAAACAACTTGACACAGAATGTTGATTGTAGTCCTTTATAACTGAAGTAATTATTATTAATCGATTATAACTAAAAGAAATCTTCCTTTCATTATCGATCTCTAATAATTGTATGATATTCCAATTGTTCCATTGTACCATATTTAAAGGCTTTTCCTGAACATGGTAGATTTTAGGACATGCAATAATTTTTTATTGAATAAATTTTAATGTTTAAAACATATTTGGGTGTCTCACTAGGCAATCAGTCATATTGTCATAATGTCATAAAACATTGTTAAGCTAATTTTGTGGAAAACAAAAACATTTTTAGAATATTATGACAATATGATAATAGCATATGACAATACGATAATATCATATCATATGAATCCCTCAATTGTATGTGGTGCTTAAAAGCGATTTCAACGATACGGCATAACTGATGTAATCAATTATAAAAAATCTTCCTTTAATTATCGATGCTGCAAAATCAATATGCCCGGTCAATTGAACCACTGATAATCGACCGCCAAAGGCTCATTGACGTCCCAACGTTTAAAAATTTTGCGGAATAAAATAACTAACTTAGTTATTAAAGTGATTAAAAAAAGAAGTTAAATATATGAAAGTAATTTATTTTTTCTTTTCGTACTTGTAATATAAAATTTAATCTAAATTTTATTTACATAAATAGTAAAAAAAATACATAACCCTCATGAAAACCCGACAATAGTTTCTTAAATTAATTCTTACCCCACGTAAATAAATAAGGAATGCAATAAAAATATTAAACAGCCAAGAAGCAGGCCAACTATGCACTGGCTTACAAGCCAAACCAGCCAGTTTATCACAAATTAAAGCACGATGACAACAACTAGAGTCATTATTTATGAATCTACTCATGTATTCATTCACTACGGCAAACACACACACAGACAGACACATACATATATACGTAAACACTCACAGCTACACTTAGCCATACGCAGTTGCAAGTAAAGGGTGAAATTTTTTATAGTCCTTTAGCGATTCGTTATGACGATTTTAATTGCCAGAGTTTAAACTGAAGGACAATAAGGTCAAAGCAATGCAATGACCGCCGGAAAATTAAAGCTTACAATATACTATTGAAGTGGTTACAAAATGAGTGGGTAGGAAAAGGCCATTTCTGAGCGGCACCGTTCTTAGTTGTTTTCTGAGCGGCAAACAACTAATTTTAAATCTGCAGTTGAACAAGATCTAATTGCCACTTGTACATAGAAAACTTTTACAATTTGGATAAACTAGACATTCAAAGTAAACTTCAAAATTTAAAATTGAAAAATAGAATATTGATAAAGAAAAACATTATCCTAAACTTAAAGCTAGCCTTTGCAGAAATTGTGTTTCTTCTTTTTTCGTAATTTAGTTTTAACCTTTTGCAACAGTAAATTAGAGGATTTTGCAGTATTGCCAAAATCTGTCTGCATATTTTCATAAATTTATATATAAATGTCCAAAATTCCTCATAATTTCCAATCAGGAATATTTTTTTAGATTTTTGCACGTCTGAAGGCATAACAACTGTAGTAAAAGATTGAAAATCTTTACTTTATGTGCAACATACATGTCTAACTTTTCAATGATATGGAATCAGGTGCTTATGCTTCAAAGTTGCTTCAAATCGAAGAGGATCTATTAGAAATAAACATAAATGCTACAATTAAGTTTACGAAATGATTTTTGTCAGCTAGTCGGTAGTGACAATTCTCTGTCACTAATTATCTTAAGAATATGACATTTACATTGAAAAGTTTCCAATTCCCAAAGAGCATTGATTATTGACTATCTTCTTGCTTATCACTTGTGAAGCGTTATGTCGGTTGGTCTAAAGTATTGAGCGTTTGCTATAGTAGCGTAGCAAGAAAGCCTAAACGTTATTATCAAAAACAAAAAATAAAAACAATTCTATTTTTCCCTAATTAACACAAATATCTTATGTCCGTTTTTTTTCGGTCGTAACCCCCATAAAGGAATGGGGTTTATGTCTGAAAATAAAGCGGCCGCAATCCCCACAAAGTAATGGACATAACCCCCATAAAAATGGGGATTATGTCCAATACGATTACGGACATAAGCCCCATTATGGGGATTATGGCTATTTCCAATGAGGTCATAATCCCCACAATCATCGGTTTAGGTTAGGTTAGGTTAGGTTAGGTTGATTGGAGGGGTATGATATAGCCCATGTCATGCGACATATACCTAAGCCAATGAAGGCTTGTTGTGCGCTCCATCGGTTTCGCTTACAAACTTTTTCTGTATAGCCGGCCTTCGGCCGGGCTGAAAGATTTTCTCCTCTATGGTATTTCGAACACCGACTTCGCTAACAAAATATTTTCCTCCTTCAACCTTCAGGTGTGGTATAGAAGTTTTTTCATTTTAATTAATTAAAGAGCTATTATTAGGAGTCACCTAATGGAAGCTATTTAATTAGGACTTATTCCATTATTCTGGCTACAGAGAAAACTTTTAGTCAGCGAAGCCGGTGTTTGTTATACCAGGCCGGGGATGGCTCAATGATCTCTCTATGGTATAATAAGTTAATAAGTTAAACTAAGAATTTTGTTTTTTTTGTAAAGAATTTCGACTTATTTTCGTTGGACATAATCTCTATAGCAATCGGTCATAATCCCCATGGAGATTATGTCCGTTTCGGAAGTGGACACAATCCCCACTTTATTATGGGGGTTATGACCGGAAAAAAACCGGCCGTAATCCCCATTTCTGGAAAGGGGATTATGTCCGTGGGGATTATGTCCGGGCACCGAAAAATACTAATATGTATTTGATTATAGAACCTTCTCCTCTCTTTAAAGTCTGTTGAAAATTCACCCTATAAAACCATAACACTTTCACGAAATTATTTTCTGCATGTACTTGAGGCTGTGTAGATGAATAATATTTCACTACAACAAATAAAACTGAGTATGTTTTATATGTTTTCGTTGATGCATTGCGTGAATTTTAATTAGTAACGTATAAAAAAAAATTAATTAAACTACACATAGACATAAGAACTCACTCCCACATTTATGTAAGTGTTGAATTGAGGGCTCACTATAAAAGTCCTTCAGACTGCCACATTTCATCTTTTTAACTTTCTTTACTAAACTATACTTTTTTCAAAACCCTCATAAAATCTAAAATTTTTTAAGAAAAACTTATGATTGTTAAAACTCAACTACACTTGACAAGCAGCAGAGCGCGCAATCATCGGCTGTTTGCGCTTATCTCCCTCTCTTCCTTTCTCTCTCATCACCATAAAAGTCCTTTAATTTCTTCCCTAGTCATGCAGTTATTTGTCTACATTGACTGTTGAAGATGGATTTTTTATATGAAAACCCATTCACATTCGCAAAAAAATTTTTAGAAACACATACTGATATACAATACCATGCAATATAAATTTGTTTTTCTACTGTATTCAAAGTAACCTTGAAATTCTTTTAAAAAATATAAAAAGAGAGAAATACACACACTAACACACTTTGGAATTCATTTATTATAACTCAACGAAACATACAAATAAACAAAAATAAATAAATACACAAAAAAAAAGATTGTGAAAAATCCCAGAAAATGTGTAAAAAACATATGACATTCATAAACGTCACTTCAATTATAGTGAAATTTTTATTCACACGTTGTGTTCTCTCATCGCTGTTTTGTCTTTCATTTTCTTTTTATTATATTTAAGTGATACAACAACAATAAAACTATAGCAAGACTTACTGTCTCATCAGCTTTAAACTAAACTAAAACACTTACAAGCAAACACGCACCTACACACATACACATATTTGTACTCGTACATACAAACTTACTCGCGCATATACCCACACGCTTCCTCTGTCATCAATTGTCTCCTTGCAAAACTACAACGAGAGACAACGATGTAAATACGCCACTAGCACTCACCCTCATAACAACAGACAAAAGCAAGTTTCTAATGAATGCAATTCAAATAAATGCATGCATGTACTTGCTTAATAATAATGATAACAACAACAACAACAACAAGATATAAAACTACTACAATTGCAGAAGCAACAACAAAATGTTAATGTTTGCGTACGTGTGCACTAAATGTGAAAAAAGGAATGTGTCCTTTAAGGGATCTTATGCGAAATAAAGTAAGAGAAAAATTAAAAGAACTTAAAAGATGAAAAAATACAAAAAAGTTTTTAACGAATAAAAAGTATAGTACAAGGTGTTCTATAGAAAATTCTTTTCACAAGAAAGGGCCTGTTTTAATTATATTACAAAGACAAGACTCGATCGATAAGCTTACTTTGTAATTCGACTCGAAAAGAAAACGGTTCGAAGTTGTATCTTATTAATAAAGAAATTCCAAAAACAAGTTCCGCTGATAGTTTCGTTACTTTTTGAATAAAAGCGAAAAGGCGTCTCCTCTAAGCAGCTCGAGACATTTAGTTCAAAGTTTTTTTAATTCCTTTTATTATGATTATGGTGTAGCGATCCGAACATCAAGAACAGTGCTGTTCCGTTCTGCTAGCGTAATTGTCATCTCCTTGCGTATTCCTGAATAAAAATAGTTTTGGAAAGTTATTATTCTAAATTAACGAATTCAGGATTCGAACTTGAGCCAGATTAAATTTTTAATTTTAGCAAGGAAATTCCCGTTGAGAATAAAAACCAGGCTTCCACACATCAAGTTTTTTTCTGAATTTTTTTTAAATCCTTCTTGAACGTAATTTTCTTCAACAATTTTCGATTTCTTTAGGTTGTGTGGAAACTTACGAAAGGGAAGCGCGGACAAGTATGTATCCTTCCTTATCTCTGCTATAAGCTTGTGATGCGAGCTCAAAAGAACTTTTTAAGCGGTAGGTAAAATTGCAGAAGGATATTTTTTCAAATGTTTTTTATTTTAATTCACTATAAGAGTAAATTAAAATTAAGAAATATATTTTCTAGTTTAAATGATATTTTTCCTAAGAGCGCAAAATGAGATGAAAGTGATGACAAAAATTATTTTTTCTTAATGAAGGAAAATTCGCTAAGAAATCACAAGTCTTCATAATTAAACAGAAAATATTATTATTTTTAGTTAAAGCTATAAAAGGAAGAGAGAATGTGTTTTATATACTTTTTTAAAGGATGTTTTTAAAGATCTTCTCTACAGAACAAACTTTTGTGCCTTTTTTCTTCAGAAACACTGCAAAATGAGCGTTTGGAAAGATTTCTATACAAATGAGAAACACAATTTTCCTTAAATAAGAGAATAATTTTATTTTCAAAATAAAAAACAAAAATTCTAATGATTGAAAAGGAAAAATGCCTCGGAAATAATTTCTTAAAAGAAAATAGATTTCGATAAATATGTATATATAAAAAACATTATATACTCGTAACTTGTCTTTTTAAACGGTCCGTCTCAAAAGCCAAGCAATTTTTTGCATCTGTGCTAGAATTTATAGCGTGTGTTAGTCTTAAAAAAAATAATTACACACATCTACAAAATTTTTTTACGAGTACATATATATTTTTCATATGGTTTTCTAAAAACTTGTATAAATGCTGTGTAGTAGTATGTATGTTTGTATAGCAATACCGCATCCATTTACTTGAACAACTTTGTATTGTAATATAAAGAAATTTGTCCTTTTTATCAGCGGCAGAAAAAATTCTTTGAAAAATCCTTAGTTGGGACGTTAAATTTAAGCCCTTAAATATAAATTTGCTGCAATTGTAATATAAAAAGAATAAATGTAGATGTTATAAGCATCCTGCATTTACTTTCCTCTCTCCCTCTCTCACCCTATAGCTGCTATATTTCTTATATTTTTAGTAGGATTTTAGGCGCACATATGCTTATAAGTTTTATGTTTGTATGGGGTTTTAAAAGCAAACAAACTTGTTTTTCTACGTGTTTTGTAGATAAAAGTGTGTTAGTGTGAGTGTTTTCGAAACATAAAAATGCATGTTATAAATTACTTGCATTAGCAGCAGCCACTTGTGTTGTTGTTTTTCTTTTGAAAGAATGTTTTTTGTTAACGATTAAAGGTATGCAATTTGTTCTCTATTATGGCCTTCTTAAACAGTATCATCGAGTTTACACAGTTGTATGTGATTGCATGTTTGCATTAACATTTAGTAGTTATCTTATTTTGTATTTGGAAAAGTTTTACTCCTTAACTAAAAACTTGTGCAATGGTAGGCAACTAAGGTATGCCTTATTTTTTATTTTTTATTATTATTACTTTTTTTTTAACTGAATGTGTTGTAGTACATAAAAACATGTCTGCAAGTAGTTAAATTAACAGCAGATTGTTTACAAAATAGAAAATTTTTTCTATTCATGCTTTTGAAAAGAAAATAACAGCAAGAAGGTAGAAATGTTTTATGGTTCTTTATTATAAAAAATAATATAAATATAAAACTTATTTTTTTATTAAAAAATATTCTCTCAATGTATTTTTCGGTGATGGTGAAGCAAGAATTCTGCTTTTTGTAGAAAGTTTTATCCTTCAGTGAAAGTATTTTTATATACCAAAAGTACCATATTTTTAATGGATAAGTTTCACTTTCATTCTTCTTCTGTTTAGGAATATTTATCCCTCGTACATAAAAGTTGTCTGTTGAATTATATTCACTTTGGCTAATATCTCTAAAGATAATTTTCAATTAATTCTAAGATATAGGTCGTATTTATACGATGATAAATTTCTAGCCTGCAATTTGAAGGCATGACCATAACTTTTATATCATACTTGATTTTCAAAAATTCCTATCGGGATATTGAAACTGTTAAATGTAGCAAATTTCATGAAAAACCATCACGGTTTTGATAGTTGAAAGTTAATAATAGTTTTCTATTAATACTTAATATTGATTTGGCTTAGAGACCAATGAAATATCGGCCACAACAAACAATAACTTTTCTATTTATTTTATTTTATCCTTGAAGAATGCAATGAATATGAGTTTAGTAAAATTTATGCTAAGCTTGTAAAAACTTAGTACTCATAGGTAAGAAAAATATGCGGATGTTAGTTACTCCTAAAAGTATGCACATTTTATTACTTTTAGTGAAAATTGGGCTGATAAAAAATTGTTGTCAGTTGACGTAAACTGTTTTTATTTTATAGTCGATTATAGTCAATAACACGTTTTTCCCCAATATACCTCGTTTACTGTTTTTTTTTTTTGAACTGATTCAATACGCTACTGGGGGTTTGATGCACATCAAAAAGTCTTGTTTGCCACACTAACGGGCCTGTAATATATGTTAATTGGAACAATTTATTTCTTAGACTTACAATTTCCCTTCATTTTCATTTAGCTTCTTATTATGCTCAAAAACATTTTTAAATACTTTCAACATGCCAATCACATTCTAAACTTTTTTAAAGCTCATGCAGCAAATATTTATTTGGCGGTCTTTTTGTATTTTTTGTTAAAAGCCATCAGAATAAGTTATTTTTAATTCCAATTGGAAAATATAAATTGATTGTTTGTAGGATTTAATATACAAATAATTAAGCAAATAAATAAATAAATAAATAAAAGATTAATAAATAAATAACGATTAAAAATATAAATAATAAATAATTAAAATAAATCTGTAAATAAAATATGTATGTAGATAAATAAAGAATGAAGAAGTAGAAATTCAATAAATAAATATAGAAAAATAAATTAATAAATACTAAGCAATCAAATAAGTAAATAAATGTATAAAAAGAAAATAAGCAAATAAATAAATAAATGAGTAAGTCAGCAAATAAATAAATTTTAAATGAATAAGAAGCAATATGTAAATAATTAAAGAAGTAAATTAGTAAATAAATAATATAAAAGAACAAGTTAATTGGTAAAAAAGCAGGAACATACGTAAAGTTATAAGTAAATTAATAAACAAGCAAATACATACATATGTACATAAATAAATGGGTATGGCCTTATGTGCCACATAAAGCAAGTGATTTTGCTTTCAGCGTTAAAATTTCCCTTGGGTATGCTTCCTATTTTTAAAATATCTTGAAAATGTGTCTCACTTCTCAACGTAATTAAATCATGTCTTGATAAGAGACAAAGAAAAATGAAAATGAAATTAGTAAATATAACATATTTGACAATAAAAATCGTCTATTGTCACTGACCAAAAAAAAAGCAACCTACAATGATTAATTAATTCCTTCCTTCAAATAAAACATTTTTCATCTGAGGATAATCCGTATTCTTTCCAATTCATTGGAAACTTGTAATAGATACAATCGCCGACATCCTGAAATGATACTTTTACAAAAATATCTACACATATTTCATATTTTATTATAAAAGACGATTAAATTTAATATAAGGCCATGCACCCCACCAACAAAAAACAACAAATAAATCCCTTTTACTCGCACTCGTAAATTTTGTGTGAGTTTATTGCTGTAATGCATGCTTGACATAAATTAACTGTTACCAATAACGTTTCGTTGGTGAAGATTTGTTGCTGTACTGCACCACTCTAATTATAAGAAGCCAGGGCTTCATCCCTCCTACACGTTGGCTCCAAGTTAAAGTTAAGTGTTTGCAATTTATGGTTAAGAGAGCGAAGAACGGAAGTGAAAAGCTCTGAATATTACAAACAAAGTAAACCAAAAACCACAATTAATAAATATAGTTTGCAGGTTTAAATTACAAACACATGTATAGATTCCTGCACACAAATTTTAAAGTAGAACTAATACATACGAGTGCAAGAGTAAGAAAGTGTCGTGTTTTTGAATTCATGCGTGTGTGTATGTTAAGTATGGGATTTTTAATCTTTGTAAATTCATTGACCGTTTATATTGTATAAACCAAAAAAATACAGAAAACAAAAAACAAAAATAAAGAACAAAATAGCTAAACGAAAATTCATAGAGATTTTTCTCCAAGAACCAAAATATAAAGAAAACCAAAGATAAACTCGTCAAAATATCAATATCTTTGCGAGATCTAATATATATATATATATATATATATATATATATATATATATATATATATATATATATATATATACATATATATATATATATATATATATATATATATATATATATATATATATATATATATATATATATATATATACTAGCGGACCAGGCGCCCCGCCCCAATTTTAAGCCTTCAGACAAACTTTCTATTTTTTAATTTGAAAAGCCATTAAGGAATAATTTCAAACAAAATTTCATACAAAAACTCGATTTTCGATTTTTCCAATTTTCCGACTTTTCCGGAGGGATTTTCCAAAATGTTCTTCCATAAAAAACTTCTCCTCGAAAATACGACCAACTGACAAAAAGTTTTACAGAAATCGGCCAAGCCGTTCTCATTTTATGAATTATTGGATTTTGCGACAATTTTCAATTTTCCGACTTTTCCGGAGGGATTTTCCAAAATTTTCTTCCATAAAAACCTTCCCCTCGAAAATACGAACAATTGACAAAAAGTGTTACAGAAATCGGCCAAGCCGTTCTCATTTTATGAATTATGGGATTTTGTCACGCCCCTCCGCCCACAGACCGAAAATAAAAAATTACAGTGTCACCCGCCCGAGTATTCTGAAGGTTCCCTGAAAATTTCGTCAAAATCGGCCCAGCCGTTTTGGAGCCATTACAATACATACATACATACATACATACACACATCCAATTTTATATATATAGATATATAAACACACACATACATAAATATGAAATATCACACAATTATTCTGAATATGCGATAAAAGTGAAAATTTATTACTTATGAAAAGATAACCTTGTAGAATAGAAAGCATCCAGCATTAGCTGAAATGTATGTGGAGGAGAATTAATTGCTTAAGAAAACCGTAAATAATGTAAATAATAATTAATTTATCATCATAAAAAATACTTAGAAATGGATGAAAAGAAGTGTGGAAAAGGCACAATTACAAGTTGATAGACGAGACGTATGATTAATATCAATTTTATCAATGAATTATGATGGCTTATTGTCGAATTATCTTAAGCGCTAAAATAAAAAATTTTCAAAAGAAGATTTTTGCTTACATAGTCGTACTTTAAAATAAGCGGAACAGCAAGAAATCGTTGCAGTGTTAAATTATTATAATTTTAAAAAGTTTATTAGCAATAGAAGAAATTTTTGGTTACTATTTTAAAGCAAGATTAACAATTGAAAAGTCTTTGGAAAATCATATGAAAGTTTTATTACACTTGAGTAATGGAATTATTTAGTATTTAATTGTTCTCTTTTTGCTTTAATAGTATCCTTCTTAGTGTCCTAGTGTCCTTTACAAATGCATTTCAAGATATTTAATGTAATCGGATATGATATGAGCGATGACTTTTTATCATTTACACATGGTTCCATTTCTTCAAATGTGTACAAAAATTATTCAAGAGATTTTGAATCAATTTTGAAGCCTCCATTGAATAGTCACTATTTAATGTAGTGCCATCTCATACTCGGATGATGGCAATGGTAACATCTTTCCCTGATAGTATTTCTGATGTATGTACATATATAGGGTATATGTGGATGTATGTTTGAAATTGCACCCGTCCAACATTATATAGAATTGGTAGTCCAAAGGGTCTTAAATACAAATCTATTTCTTGCAATTTCATTCAAATATGACTTTCAAATTCAGTTTTCTCCATTTGCAAAATTATTTCAAATATATGACCAATAGGGTCCGTATTTAAAACCTTTTGGACTAACATTCCATGTTAACAATTCCATATGTGACTAAAATGGTCACCAATCCTCTAAAAAAATTTATTTTATTTTAAATTAATTTTTTTTGCTTATTCTTGCAATCGTCATTCCCATAAGTGCAACATTATCAGTCACCTCTTGGATGCACTTGGTCCATTTTTATGCTTCGTATCTAAATTCCTTAAATTTTTTTCTTGTTTGTCCAATTTGCAACTACTGTTGATTGTTAAGAGTGCTCGGTAAAATTGTCTCTGCTAAAAATTATAGTTTGGGCTTCTGGCATTTAAATTCGAATTTATTTTCAATCACAAAAATAATTCTGTAAAAAAAATCTGCCCATAGGCATCTACTTACGCTGATATTATTTTATGCTCACTTTGACGCACGCTCACGTGATTGAAGAAATATTTACTCACGATCATATTTGATTTACACTAATCGAAAAATAAAGTGCTGTTTATACAATGCATTCGTGCCAAACGTATTGAGCATTTTTATAGGACCCACTCAAAGAAGTGAGTGGTTTTTTTATACTAATATTTTCACGTATTAAATAAACGCAGAGAGAAAACACTTATAGTATAAGAACATAAATTTTATTTATTGAAAACTTGCACTGACTTAAGATTTGATAAGATTTGTTGCTCTCAAAGAAGAAAACAACTGCCAAAATGAACTCAGTTTGAGATTTTGGATTTCTTTACAGCAATGAGTGTTATTTTTGTGTTGAGTAATAAATGAAGCTTTCGTTCAAACTGAGTGCTTTAAAAAGCTAGTGTTCCTTTCTTTATTGCAACTAGAGCTCTTCACGAGTAGTTTTTTTTTCTTTAAATAAGAGAGTTTGTACTAATGTTTTAAATTATTAATATTTAAAATAAATATTAATTCTTGTTATTTTTAATTTAATTAAGTAAAAAAATATAATTTTTACTTAATTTTCTTTTCACTATGTGTCTTGGTCGAAAGCTTTTACATTTGTGCTTTTTTGCATTTGTGTTTTTGCCTTTATTTCCTTTATATTGCTTTGATTTATTGGCAAAATTTTATGTTTAAATCCATTTGGTTGTATTTGTAACAGAGTGTAAAGGTGCATGTGTGCGTTATCATTTCCGCTTTATTGTTTGTTTCCATCCTGTTTTATTTCTAGTCTCTTATTAAAATTTTTTCTGGTTCACCATTTAAGCGGCTTTTGTGCTCATTTTTCCAATTTTATTGTAGTATTTTAAAACATACATGAACTATTTTGCAACATATGAACGTACTACAATTTAAATGGACTAGACTTAGCAAAGATGCTTCTTTCTCTTTCGCTCCCATTTATTTCAATAAAACGCTCTTAGTAGCTTTTACTAGGAGTAGAAGCTTTTTCTTGTAGCATTTTGTTTTTGTATGTTTAATATCAAGTGCTTTCCATTTTGAAAGGTATGTAAGTGTGTTTTTCAAAAGGACCTTTAGATTTGGCCAAGTTGAAATTTAAGCTCTATAACGTTGTTATACGTTGCGGTGTTATAAACGTTTTTAAACGCGCACGTTTTGAACTAAAGCTACAGACCTTTTTAACAATTTTTGCAAAGTAACACAAAAACCTAAGAACTTGGAGAAAAAATAAAAAGAATAAAACTTTTTTCCCAATAATATTATGAAACATTTTTTAATTAAAATAAATTTTCCGAAAAATACAACAGACTCGCATCAAAAAAATTTTTCCGTATAAAACTTAAACTATTAAGCAAAATCAATGAAAAAAATGTAAGAAATTTCTTTCAAAAGATGGTATTTAAAGAAAAAATTTATGGAATTTTTGATTTGTGTGTTTGTTTTTTTATATAATTTTGTTTTCTTTTTAAAAATATTACAGAATAAAAAAATGTTCCTTTCATTTTGGGTGCAAGAATTTATAGTCCCAATTTTTTATATAATCAAATAGTAAAAAAACAAGTACAACAACGGTAAAAATACGAAAAAAAAAACAAAGTATAGAGAATAAACTAGCACAACTGCAAAAGAAGCAGCAAAGACGGAAAAAATGTTATGGGTTGCGTGCGTGTGTATATGTGTGTGTGTGTAAGATTGTATTAGTGTCATGAAAGTGTGTGATTGTGAGAGTGCGTTTGTGTGTTGAAATAATACCAGGGTGTGTAGGCATAGAAAGTTGCTAGAAATACAATATTAAATTTAATAAAAATAAAATTTTATTTATGTATATTTATAAAATTTTTTAAATAAATATATGGACTAAAACTTTTCAAAAATCATTAACTCTTATAAAATTGAATTTGTGCTAAAAATGTCTGCTTCTTTTTAAATTTTTTTTATATTTTTATATTTCAGTTATATTTATATTCTATTAATTTCTTTTTTTTAATAAGTATAAAAAATTGCATTTATATAAATGCCCAAATTTTGCAAAGAAACATGAAAATTACATAAAAATATTTTTATTTATTTATCTTTTTAAACACAAAAAGTAAGAAAATTAAGACATTTGAATACAGAGAAATGTATTTGTGGAGTTACTCAACAGATAATAATGAATTTTTGCAATGACGTTACAAAAATTACTTCCTTCATTTAAATTTCTTTTTACGTGCTTGTATTCATTCAGCAAATTTAACTAAATTTAAGTAAGGATGGCTAGTGTAAATCACTTATACAGCGAAATTTGTATAGAGAATCTCGAGATCATTAGTCTAGGGAAGAATTACGAAAAATTACGAAGTCTAGAGCAGTACTGGCAAGTCACTCGTACACTCGTCAGTAGATTAAATCTTCCCTCCAATGACATCTGTAGAAGTCAAAATAATAATTTATGTTGGCAGCTCAACTATGCCCGAATTAGAAGATTTATGGGACTGCGACATCAACGGCATAAAATCGTTTATTCGGGGGTCGGGATGGCTCAACACCGATTTACATGAGGATCTATATAGAATCCATGATTCTACAATAATCCACACAAATATTTCCAATCGAATTGCTTCTAGTTGAAGCATGGCATAAGGCTTAGTTTTGAGAACATTTACTTTTATATAATCAGTCCAAAATAGGTGGATAATATCCGAGATTTTGCCTTTCAAAGAAAAGCAGACAATATGTTTTTTCAAACATTGCGTTCAATATTTTCCACCTCTGACTTTAACTTTTTCGCTACCTTTGTGGTTTTGCCATGATTAATCGACTCTCCCAGACACACATCTCTAATTAAGCCTAGCAATTGGATTGAAAATTTAAAGAAATTGAAGAACTTGATTTAGAAAATGTTTCCATTCAATGAAACAATGAAATTTCGATATCCTATTTTATATCTTTTCGCTTACAGCAAATCTTTCAATATATATTTGTATTGGGTTAATAGACTGCTGGTAAAACATCTTGGGATATATAGCAAAAATTAGGGAGATAAGAAGGTAGTAATACAAAGAGAGTAAAGAATACGTTAAAAACGAAAAATGGCATATAGAGGCCGAGTGATGGAGAGTGGAAGCTTGTATTGGAGGGTCCATTTGTTCCCATGATGGGAGTCAAAGTAAAAACCACCCTAATGAAGATAAATATCTTAACTAATTCGCAAGTTGATAATTTTGTAGAACTTCTGCAGCGGGTATTCCCTAAGAAATTTGGTTGTAGACTTTCTCGTGTAGCACAAAACATGACAACTGAAGCATTTGTCATTGTAGGGAAAATCTTATATCTCTGGTGTTAGTGCCAGTTTTTTTTTCGTATTGTTAGAAGATTCAAAAAGAAGACAGGTAAACTCAAAAGCATCAAGTCAAAGTAGTGTAAAAAGTACGCTAAATATGAGCTGTCTTAAGCCCTGCAGGGAAAGTTTGACTCAAGAATCGATTGAGCATTGATTTTAAAGCAGAAATGGCTCATCCACAACAACATTTACGATATCGACAGCATATATAGTCAATATGCACAAAATGCTTTTTGTAGTTGATTTCAGGATTCCTTAATAAATTAATAACTTTCACTGAAAATAGAAAGGAAATACTTAATTGCGACGAGTTTATTCGACCTGGTTTGCTTTTCAAGCAAGATAAGACTTAGGAAGATTACAAAGCCTGCCGATTTCGACATTCTTCAGTAAAGCTCCTCCCCTGGCATAACCGTGCACGAAGGTTATGTGGCTGCGACTGGTGAAAAGTCTATGCTAATATGTAAGATTTACGAGATACGAATTGTTTCGCCATCGCTTTTAGGTACGGCATTTTTGAATCTCATTGCAGTTTTCCTTTCGATTATAATTTAATTTCAATTCCACTACATAGAGTCTATAAAAATGTTTTTGAAGTCTATGATTTCTTGATTCGTTTCGGTAAGGACGAAATTGTATAAAGACTAGTTATCACTATTTATATATGTTAAATAGATTAGTTTTTTCAGTCACATAATTCGAAAATGGAAAGAAGTTTAAACTTTTCAAACGGATATCGTAAGAGGAAATGGTTGAAAGAGGAATTCTCGTGTCAGTGTGTTCGTAAAAATTAAATTTTGCTTAGAAATGAATCGGAATAGAAAAACGTTGTTGGAAACGTATTAATTTTTAATTAAAAACACTATCTACTACATATTTCTAACAGCGATCTCATTAATAATATTTTTGAAGTGTTTACAAATGGTGTATGAATCATAAATATGAACAAGGCAGCTTTTCAAATGCGAATTAAATACATATTTTGAATGCAAACTTATTATAGGGTCTACGAGTACATTTTTCGAATGGGAAATGATCTCTGCCAAATCTCCTCCGTGCGCTCCAATACACATGTCGCTTCTTTTGGCAAAATTTTCGATGATATTTCGACATAATTGTGGCCCTGTCTTGGAAATTTTGCTCTAATTGTTGTTTCAAATGTTTCTGATTTATATGAATAAACTTTCTCTTTGAGATAGCCCCAAAGAGAATAGTCCATAGTCATTAAATCTGGCCATGCAAATATACCCCTTCATACACAAATGAGCTTCGTCTGAGAAAATTATTTCTTTAACGAAACAATGCGTCGTTGTTAATGAGGTGTCGGCATTGCTGATGATCGTTTAACTTCAATTCTGGCACCAACTGAACCTTGCAAGCCGTAAGAGCTAAAATCTTATGTAAAATGCACCATTTGGCGGTTGTTGTGAATGCTGTTCATTTGACAAATTTTAATCTTCTTCAATGCTTTCCATTGCAGTTGCGATGTTTTAAAGTAAACGACCGGAAGTAATATGAACTATGGGTTTTATATCTTGCACCTTAACTTGCTCACTCCAGCCCGAGTTGGACGATTATAAAGATCAAAATATCCCCAATTTTTCAAATTATGGCTTACACATATCCACCAGTTTAGAAAATTGTTTTAATTATTTTTATACACTGCTCGAGTGAAATTGCCTTTTTTGCAACTGTTTATAAAAATATTTGTTCAATCATAATTTCAATAACAAATTATTTAATACTAGCTGACCCGGGCAAACGTTGTTTTGCCTTCAAATTTTATTTTCACTGCAAGTCTGGTTTCGTTGCAAAGTCATGGCGGATTGATATTTCGAAGAAGAATGAAAGGTGTACTAAATCGACATAGCAATTATTGTTCAAATTCCGGTATCGGGCTAATTAACGCCGCTACACGCTGATTAAGGACCCAACGCCTTCAGCGAAACACAGCATAGGCTTATAGCGCTAATCTCTATCGGGCAAAACACAAAAAAACTAAGTATTGGGCCATCTGTCAGACGAACTTCAAACTACACAGAAACACTCCTCACGGTCCATAGAGCACGTATATAAAATTTGGTCAAAATCGGTCCAGAAGTTTTTGAGTTTAGCGATCACGAACATACACGTAATTTTTATATACATATGTAGAGATTAATTATACGTCACCCCCTTAAATGCTCCACCAAAATTCACCCGTATCGTGAATAAAATTTCATTTGAAATCTGTTCCCTTTCTCTAAAGTTTCGATCGGCAATTTTATTTAGCTGTTGACTTTGTATACAATTTTTGTTCATAAAAAGCACATAAATCACAAGATAAATTTATTTGTCTCTTATTCGCGACAAGGGTGATTGTGTTTATATTTTCACAAAAATTTTCATTAGAAAATTATCTATTGAATATTGAATATGATATCAATTTCGGAATATCAAAATTTAAATTTCAAAGTTGATTATTATTTATTACTTATTACGGTCAGGACAGTAACAAGCTGATATTAAATTTCCATTGTTGCTAAATGATTGCGTGTGATTCCAATTGTTTTTGATATATTCATATGAGGCATTTCACCTGAAGCGGACAACTCGAAAAAAAATTCTGCCGGTAATTCCTTGATATTTGGCAACTGCACTGCCATTTTACGGAGTTTGGAATTGTTTTTCACAAAACTTCTGGCCCTAAATTGGAGATTTCTTCTTCAAAGAAGAAATCTGCTTCTTGTGTTAAATCTGACAACCTGGACGGCCAGTTCGAATCTCCAAATCGGGAGATCACTCGTCCTGGAAAATGGTGTCTTAGAATTTCCATAATTGCCCAAGCAGTGTGTGCGGTTGCTCCGTCCTGTTGAAACTAATAGTAATCGAACCACAATGCAGCAACTTGCCATCTTGTAGATATGAATGCTGGTATAATTTTTTTATGATATATAATTTCTATGGTTTTAGCTTTTCCTATAGTAGCGATATATATCTGAAGGATTCCACTTTCGTTTCGTTTTATTTAAGCTTTTTCATGTTGGTCATCGAAATTTTCGACTCTGCAGAATAGTGTTTTAGGCGCAAAATAGCCTTAATAATTTAAAAATTGTGTGCGAAATTTTATCATTATCACGCCATGTAGTTCTTATATTATTACACCATTGATAGTTAGTTTGTAGAGGACAGTGGCACGCCCACTTTTCGAACTATGATGTGGAATCGGGATGATAACTTAATGTTTGCAAAATTTTTTTTAAGAATACGGTCTTTTTTCTATAATATTGACTATTGTCAATTTTCTATATTGATCTTTTATATTCGAAATTGTGGAACTCCCATGTGGAAAATATACAAGAAAGCAAAAAAAAAATTTTGTGACGTCCTTTCAAAAGTGAATATTTTTTTTGTGTAATTTTCCCATAAATTTAAAATTTATCCAATTTTTATTGTCATATAAAATTTTTTTCGTTAAGAGGACGTCCAAAGAGGTGTTCAAATATTAAAAATATTTGGTTTGCTTTATAAAAAAGATCTAAATCTCTTTAATGTAAATAACATATAAATAAAAATAAGAATAATCAATTGTAAATTTCAAACAATATCATAAACTTAATATTGTTTATTACAGACATTTTGAAAACATCCTGCGTATTTTTGCAGCATCATTGTCAATTTCGCCTTGGATTTCCACATTTCATAACAAATTAAATGAAAACGTTGTGTGTTGTCTTTGTCCATTGAAAAATGTCAAAGTTGAATTCGAAAGTCCTCAACCGCAATAAGGCCGATGGCATTTCAGACGAAAATATTAATTGATATTAAGCATACGCCACCGAAATCTTCATTGTGAATTTTTGTGCTAATTTTCTTTTAATTAATTTTTCTTTTAAATTTCGCCTAAAAAGGGAGAGCAAGAAAATCTATATATTTTGTGTTCCGTTTTAGATTCTTTGCAGCTCCTTTTCTTCTTAGCGTTTGAGCGTGTGTGTGTGTGTGTATGTGTCTGTATGGCTGCGAGGGTATGCTGCATATTTTGTAGCGGTATTTTATTATAAATTTTTATGCACACACACACACACACACACACACACACACACACACACACACACACACACACATATATATATATATATATATATATATATATATATATATATATAAATACACAAGTCTGTTATGTATACTGAAGTTTATAAACGTTAATGTGTTTGTCTGTGTCTGCATGAATTTTTGAATCAGAGCGCGTGTTCTCTTCACGCCGTGTATGTGTTTATGTGTATGTGTGTACTTGATATTTAAATGCGTTTTTTTAAGATGTACTCCAGCTTGTGTAGAGACTTAAATAAAAACACAAAAATAACAGTAGAACAAACAAATAAACCTGTGCTCATGCAAAAAAATAATAACAAGAATTTCAGGAAAACAGTAGCAAAATGCCCACAAGAACTTAAAGAAAATGGCCTCTACAAACATAAAAATAAATATTTATTTTCTCATTTAAGTGTTTGCCTGCTTGCATATGTCTTAATTTGTTTTATATTTTCCAAAGAAGAGTTTCTTTTGTCTTGAACTTTTTATTTTTATTTTACTTGCCTGTTTCTTTTTGGTCTAAGGATCCTTTCATTGCTACATTAAGAGCTTAAGTGGTGTGTATTTTGGTTACGTTTTGCTGCAGGTTTTGGGTGATTGGCTAATTTCCGTTTTCATTTAAAGAAATAAAAAAATGTGCATTTTTTATTGTTTATTATTTGAAAACTTTATTTCTTCCTCTAAAGAATGCAAAAGAATAATTAGGGAAAAATTATATCGTAAGTTTAAATTTTAACTCGTGATCTTTTTAAGAAGAAATTATAACAATTAAAAAATTTGTTTAACTAAAGCATTAAAAACTAACAAATAAAAAAATTTAAAATTTAAAAAAAGTTAAAAATTGAGAAATAGAAAGTTGAAAAATAAGAAAAAAAAATTAAAAAGTTAAAACAAATAGACAAATGCTCGTTATTCTAAGAAACTTTTCATTCGAATAAAAAGAGTACTTTGAAATGTTCTTTGTTCATTTTATTTTTGTTGTTTTGATTTTATAGAAAAAATTATATGTTTTGCTATCGTGATAGAATCTCATGGTTTTTGAAAATAATTTATTTAACTTCAACCTATTGTACATATTCGACTACTCGAATAAATTTGTAATCGTTTTTCTTTACTTCATAAACTACAAATTGGTTTGTGAAATAGCTAAAGAAATGTTTTGTATACGATTTTTTAACAATCGTTTGTCAGTCTAAATTAAATTTAAATATTTTTTGCATACGGCCGTAGATATTTATTAAAGACGGATATTTGTGTATTTAAAAGGAAAATTAATAATAAAAGTAATAAATGTGTTGCAGCCGGAAGATTTAACCTGAAGGGACGAGAATTTATTTTTGGTTATGGGCTCTTACAGAAGTTTGCCATATATTTCCTTTTACTCCTGCAAGGAGCATAGGGACGCTATAAGATTATTCCAATAAGTTCGATCTGATACAAGATGTTTAATTTGATTCTAATGCAGCTGTGAATATAATACTTCAGTTTCAGTTTGCCTTCTACAGGTGCGTGTGGTCTTCCAATACGTCGAGTCCAGTCTATTGCTTGTTTGGCAATATCGTTGGGCTTTTTACCCAGTGTATGTCCAATACAATTCCATTTGCGTTTACAGATTTAATTTGTTAACCAGTTTCTGACCAGAGACGATAATTTGACATTGTTCTAGGCCAGAATATACGTGGAATTTACAAAGACTTGCATGGAATGTACATATATCACGTGGTGCAGAAGTTTGCGATGTTGGAGCTCTAATGTCATTGTCTTTGTGTTATGAAATTAAAAATTTATTTACTTATTCTCTGGAACTAATGTTAAATGGTTACAGATCTGGTAAAACTGTATGTGCGCTTCAATGAGAAAATTTTAATATGATTGATTTGTAGATGCCAGAAACATGTAGTGACATTCATCAAAACTTTTTATACGCAGCTTGTTCGCTCCTGCTGTGTTTATTTGAATATTTAAATTACAACAGAAATAGGGCGCATAATATTTGTTATGCTAAATGGGGCGTATGATTAAAAATGAGGAAAATCAGGGCCTATGTTTAATGCTTAAGCAAAGAAATTGTCGATTTTAAGCAACATTTTATTTTATGAGAAATTTTGCTTTAATTTTTTTTTCAAATATACATAGTTCATGACTTTTTCGGAGTCCCATTATTACATGTTGAGGTTTTTTTTTTAATTTCCTTCTATTGTCTGGCTCTGTCCCTTTTGAAGAGTAATAGATGGAAGGTTAAGATTATAAAAGAATGTTTGCTATAATAGAGACTGTAATAAAAAGTAATAAAAATATAACGAAATTAAAGAAAACGTTTCGCCTGACCGTCCGTATTTTTATTTGTGAACATTTTTAAACATAATAAGCAGATTGTAGACACTCGTCCGCTATACGAATAAAATCCTCCGATGTAAAATCGTCCAAAAAATACTAATTTCAAAATTTTTATATAAAGTATTTTTATTATTTTTATATTACTTTAAATGTTTTTAAACACTATATCGGAATTGTTCTCTTTTCTTATTTAAACTGTTGACAAAAATCAATTCCACTTTTCTAAATAATAAATTTTATTAAAACGTTTTTAATTAAAATTTTTACACCAGATTTTTTCCTCTACCGGTTTATTTTGAATATATAAAACTGCAAATCTGTATTTAAACTTAATTTTAAATAAATTTATATAATATTTATTAGAGTACGCTTAACGAAACGTCAATTTCCAAAAGAAAAGCCAAGATAGTGAGTGGCAAAAAAAAACAAATAATTTTGCTAAAAAAGAGAAAAACAATAAAACCCAGAAAGACTTGTGTTATATTTTAAAAATGAAATGTATTATTTTACCATAAAAAAATTCATAATACGTAGATTTATGGGAGAAGAAAGGGAATTTGTGCCAAATATATATCGAAACCTCCCCATGCAGTCCACCTGCCTTCGTTTACTTATACACATTTTCACATTTTATTGGTTTTTTCTGTTTTCTGTATTCCATTTTCAGGAAAATAAAACATTCCTTCACATAAATACATATAAATAAATAAAAAAAAAATAAATAAACTAAAAAAGCAGCACAAAACGCATTCACAAAAAATATGAAAGGAAAGCAATATAAACGTAAATTGTTTATTATTCCACACGTATTTGTTTGCCAATGTTTGATTTCATATTGAAATATTTGTAGAAACGAAAGTATTTGGTAGTAATTTTTTTCTTTTCGTTTTTTATTATACATAAACTTGGAACTTGGAATTTTTCTTTTTCTTCTTTTGTTTGGCATAAGTTTGCTTTATGAGTGATTTTGTATGCCTTATAATTTTCTTCCTTCCCTGTAAAGGAAGCTTATAAGCTTACCCTTAAAAGTTTGTTTTCAAATTTTAATTATCTTTTAAATAACATCTTAAAGTGAATAACCTCCGGACTTGTAATAATCATATGCATCCAAGTCAAAAACTTAGTTTTTGGAAATAATTATTTAATTTTAAGGAGTTTGGCAGTTTATTAATTAAGTTGTAAAAGTTTAGTTTTTAACACGAAGGTTGCTGTTCATATTTTGTATTAAAGTTGTAAAGAAAAAATAGTTTGATTCATAATTTTGAAATGCGTGTACATTTCATATAGGTGAAATAAAAAATTAAATTTATTGCTTGAGGAGTTGTATATTAATATTTTGCATTGGATTTTTCATGGATGTTAATAATGAATGGAAATTTAAACTGGAAGGCAGTTAGCAGTTAGTTCCTTCATCTATCTATCTTCTATCTACTATATATATATATAAAATAGGATGTGTGTATGTATGTATGTATGTATGTATGTATGTATGTATGTATGTATGTAACGTAATAGCTCCAAAACGGCAGGGCCGATTTTGACGAAATTTTCAGGGTACCTTCAGAATATTCGGGCGGGTGACACTGATTTTTGATTTTCTGTCTGTGGGCGGAGGGGCGTGGCAAAATTCAATAATTCATAAAATGAGAACGGTTGGGCCGACTTCTGTAAAACTTTTTGTCAGTTGTTCGTATTAGCGAGGAGAAGGTTTTTATGGAAGAAAAGTCGGAAAATTGGAAAAATCGAAAATCGAGTTTTTGTATGAAATTTTGTTTGAAATTATTCCTTAATGGCTTTTCAAATGACAAATTAGAAAGTTTGTCTGAAGGCTTAAAATTGGGGCGAGGCGAAGTTCGTCTAGTTCTTAATAAATTTCAATATAGATTTAAATAAAAAAAGGATACTCAATAAAATATCCGGCGATTCTCTAACTTTCTTAAGCTCAGTTTGAAAACCATATTTTCAGAAGATGCTCATAAGCCCTCCTTTCACTCGCGTCACCTAAATTACGTGATTTTCCTTACAAAACTCTGTAGCGTGGAATGTTGTTTTATTTTCAGAAATTTATTTCGTCAAATACTTGCTTGAAGTTTTTTGTCTGGGCGGCAAAAATTATTTTGAACAGCAGCGATATTTGCCAAAGAGTGTGGTCTGCTTCACTACAACGAAAGTTGCATTTGATATCAAATGATATTTCTGATTAATTAAAAAGTACTTTAGTTCGCTTAAAAGAAAATCAAATCCGCTTATGCGAAATATGTTTTGGGTCCAATTTTGTCATACTCTCTCTATCATATCGGTCGGTACCTCACGAATAAGTTCTTCAATATTAACTTCCAGTACGTCAACCGTTGCGGGCTTATCCCTACAGACATGAGCCTTAACATAGCCCCACAAACAACAGTCTAAAAGCGTTAAATCGCACGATCTAGGCGGCCAATTGTACGGCCCCAAACGTCAAATAAACTGTTCACCGAACTCGCCTCCAATTGGGCCATTGTTTCGCGTGCTGTGTGGCATATGACAACATCTTCTTGAAACGACATGTCAGCCAAGTCCGGGTTTTCTATTTTGGGCAAAAAGATTTGTAATCATCGCACGGTAACGCAAAATACGTTTCAGTTGATCATCAGAATCTGAGCTTAAGGCTTGTCTTTAATTTTCCATACTTGTTGTGCACTGTGCTTAAAAATGTCCTTAATTTCAAATAAAATTTATTTTTATGAGAAAAATATATATATATTTGGTTTTTATAATTTATTTTTTTTTTTTTTTTGGTGTTTATCAATATGAGGTACATCTGGTGATGGGACAAGGGTAAATAACCAAATGGTAAATAGGGTATTTAAAGGCAAATACCCAAATATTTACCCACGTACCTGGGTATTTACCCAAAATGTGGGTATAAATCAGTAATAAGAAAAATTTTAATACATTAAATAAATTTAATATCTTAGTATTAAATGAATTTTTAATGAAAAATGAAATAATACATGAATTTTTTTATAATACCTTTCGCTATCAGTATGCGATAAAAACTCATATCGAGTAGAGTGCGCGATTCCTGTTGAAGTTGAAGGAATGTCGTGTTGAGTAGCTTCTAATGAAGAATTAATGTCATTTTCGAATTGAGTGGAGTGCGTACTTTCTGCTGAAGGTGGTGAACTATTTTTAAAAAGCAAGTTGCAGTTGCATGATATGTAAGTATGTTATTTTTCCTCCGCTTTGTGTTGTTAGTCGATTCCTTTTTTTTGGAGTGAATGAAGCTGTGGGTACTAAAGATAATTTACTTAATTGCGTACTTCCACAAATTCCTTTCCACCAAGTTACTGGAGAAATCCCATCCAAACAGCGCCAGGCAAAAGGTTTTGCCCAGAAATCATTTTTGGGCTTGTAATTGGCAACGTCTGGCGTTACATTTATGTTAGTGCCTGCGACATTGTGTAAATGAATTCCAATGCATGTACCTCTTCAGACGGATCAAGATCACTTCCTTGTGCCTTAGGATCTAGCAAATTTGCAGCTAAATTTATCGGTTTTGTGTTTTTTTTTTTTAATTGTGCATTGAAAATGGTTCTGCTTTTTCGGCATCATTCAGTATCAAAATTTAAACAAACTCTAGTTCAAGTCTTCTTATAATTTCATTAAACGCGAAATATACCCTGTGTATATTATATTCATTACATTCGAACTTACAAATCCATTCTGGAATGTGAGCAAATATGTTTGAGCTTAAATTTAATTTCTCCCAAAAGATTTCGCTAAGTAGCTGTGATTTTATATCGGTTTGTAGATTAATATGTTCATGAACTGAAGGGATGCTTTAGTAGCTTCCCCACCTTGTTTTGGCTGGCAGCTTTAATTGTTTACCAGTTCCTTTGTTCACCGTATTTCTTCATGATTTCAATAATTTCCTGTGATGAATAGTGATAAATGTTGACAGACTTTTCAAAAATACACTTTCTGGCTTTGATGTAAGAAAGTTTACAACACTTTCATTACAAATGTTTCTCCATCCATCACATTGAATATATAAAGAATTTGCTGCTTTTAGTTGCAGATTAATGTCCATACTCATTTCGTTATAAATTTGATCCAAATATGTGGAGGAAATTGCTTTTCTGGTTGGAACCTTAAAATATGGATTAAGGTCCTTAAAAAGTCCTTCCACCATGGATGCTCCACCATAGCCAAAGGAGCTTCGGTTACAAAAATAGCCTCAACTAAGTTGTATTGTAACGAGTTTGAAGGAAGATGCATATGTACATCAGATGAAGGCGGAGAATTACTTGATGTCTGTATCTTGCCACGTTGATTGCGAGGATATCTTGAACTCGTTGCTTTATTAATAACGGACACTTGAAACACGATATTTTGCCATTTTATACACATTTAAAAATTTGTACCGCCTTTCGCAATGTGAACATGAAACTTCTTTGCTACATCCGCTGCTATTAAAATGTTTCCAAATAATTTCATTTTTTTGTCTTCCCATTTTTTTAAATATATTTAACAACTCAAAACACGCGCACTTTATTTCATTCATTAATCACTGGGAGTAAATCTTTATGAATGTATGAACCGAATTCTTTTTATGCACCTGAGGCTCAAGAATGGTTTTAGGAACTGTCAACTTTCTAGTTCCTTCAACGTCGTTGTTGAAATCGCTTCCACTCATTGCATTAAATGGCCATAAGCACTCCATAAGCATAAGCTGTTCTTATTAAGAATTGTTGTTGCGTTTGCAGCAGCCAAAACCTAAGCAAAAAGGAGCAAAAATTTTATAAAGAAAATACGCTGAAACAAAATATGTTCAAAATAAATTCGAAAATGTCCACATTTCTATTACGCTACGTAACAAATGTTTGTTATTCAAATGAGTATTTACCCGAAATTAGGTAAATACCCGGATATGAAATTGGGTATAAATGAGTAAATACCCTGCGTTGGGTGAACACCTAGGTGTAAACCCATCACTAGGTACAACCGATACCTAAAATCTGACTGTTCTCCAAGTGTATTTGAATTGTGTAATTGATTTTGATTCGCTTTTAAAAAGTTCTTATAACATTTTATAAGCCCCTATGAAATTTTCATTTATAAGAATGTAAAAGATAATAAAGTGAGTTTCAAAAGGATGAAACGTAAATTTTCATAACTTTGTGCAGCCTTAAATTTTAATTCGTTCCCATATTTTTTTTTAAATCTAAATATTTGATAAAATTCGTTTTTCGAGATATTCTCCAAATAACAAAAAGACGCAAGTCAATTATAATTGTTTGTTGTGTTGTGATTGTACAAAAGCATTCTAAAGCTATTTATACTTTTGTGTTTTTGTTGATTACAAATAGAAAAATATGATTGAGTTCTGTTTGAATTCTCATATATTGTTTGTAGTCTGTGGCTTAAGTATACAAGGTTTGAATGCTTTCAATCATGATTTGGCTAAAGGGTACTGATGATTTGGTTAGCGCCAATGAAATGCAGGCATATACCTAGCTAAGCCAACAACAAACAATATAATATCTAAATATTTGATTTAAGTTTTTTTTTAATTCTTTTCCTTGCTCTTACATATTTTTTTACCATTTTTACCCTTTCTTTTCATATAAAATATAAATATCTATAACTAAATATTTTATGAACAGATTAGCATCCCTTTGCCATTTTAAGGAAGCAGTTATGAGGTGAAAAATTTTGCAATTTTATATTGAATTCTGCATAATGACTGGAATGCTTTTGTAGACATTGGCTTATTGTCTGTTTCAGTCCCTTCGCATATTAGAATATCGGCGCAGACAAACACACACATACATATATACATGAATTTGCACACACGTAAATACTACAACTTACACATATTCTTAAACAAAAGCAGGCTTGTGCTCAAGCTGATATTTCCATCGTAACATAACAAACAGGAAATTCTACGGAAACGGTTAGGGAAACGTTTCTTAGTCTCATAAAAATGCTTATATACTGTTATGAAAGAAATTATGGAATATCTTTAATTTCTTCCCTTTTTGGGAAAAATCAAGTAAAGAATGTGACCCTTAAGAATTAATATATTTGTGGTGGAAAATACAATCAATTTGATTTGTTGCATGATTAAAGAAAACATAAATAGCTGTTGCATAAATTATTATATACCTATCATATAGTTTTCTTTTATTATTTCTTAATCATTTTTATTTCTTTGAAATTTCGTCCCTCATAGGACATCAATCAATTCGAGGAAATAAAATGTTTTACAACCATAGAACCATATGGCGTATGAGTAATATTAATACAAAGCTTTTTTTTTTGTTGAATATGCTCAGTTAGAAAAAGTTGGGCACATCTAATATTGAGAAAATAAATTTTGGTAATAAGAAATCCAAATTCATATTGACAAAATCCATAAGGAAAATCAGCAATAACAAATTGAAATTATGAAAATATAAATTAATATTCAGAGGCCAAATACTGAAACTAACATACAGGCTTTTTAATTTTTAATTTTTTATATACGCATAATTATATTAAAAAAATACATAGCACGGCTTACATTGTACTTAATTTATATTTTCTCAATTTAAATCTGTTCCTAAATATCATTTTGTTTTTCCTCAATATCAATTTGGATTTTCTTTTATAAAATTGTTTTTTGTTAATATCAATCTTGACTTTTTATTATCAAATTGTATTTTCCCAATATTAATTTGAAATTCTCATTATTAAACTTTTTTCTCAATTAGTTAATTTAGATTTCTGGTTATTAATTTGTATTTTACCCACACCCATTAATTTTTCCCATTATCAGTTTGTATGTTCTCAATTTCAAATGAAAAATATATAATAGTATTTAATCGTAACTTATTCCGTATTTAATATGGAATCATTTTCATAATTTTGTTTAAATACCCAAACTTCTCAGTATGTTGAAGACAGCTTATAATTCAGTTAAGGACATTAAAAAAATATTTGTCAATGACAAGTCTATATTAGAACAATTTGGAATTATTTGGCATATTTTCTGCATTAAAATCTCTAAACTTTCACGACTTCTTGGGGAACACTTTTTAAGACTGTCTCTTCCAAATCTATTACTATAAGATAAATGCGTTGACTGTTAAACATGTCATGTTGAAATAACATTCTCAAGATCTAGTTCAAATCTATTCGACGAAAATATCAGAAAATAAAATTGCACAAATGTTTAATAAGGACGATTTTTATATAAAATACAATGTAAAATATACTGTGGGACGAACAGCATTTAAAATGCTTTCTTCATAAAATTTTTAACATGATTTTGGTATTCGGTGAATAGCCAATAACAAGTCTGAGCTAAAATCATTGCAAAAGATTTGAATTTGTTTACCTATTGAAAGAAGTCAATTTATAATTGGAATCGTATTTGCAACAAGCGATAAGTAAATAAGCGCTAATGACATTTAATCAATATCTATTTTAAAGTTTTGGCCATTTGGGGTTCTTAAAACTGATTTTTGATACTAAATCTATACCGAAAAAGGAATTACAGTAGAAACTCGATTCTTGCACGTAATGAAAACCGGTCTCGGTGCAAGTTTCGAGTTTGTCGCAAGTACCGCGTTTTAATACAAAATAAAAGGCACATACATCTGTTTAGAATCTAAGTTTAATATTTCAATTCAAAACACTTCAGTTCTAAGCATTCGTATAACATTAGATACATATTATATGTGGAATTAGAAGAATTTGAAATTTTCTTTTTGTGTTGTACAAAGCCGCTTGTTCAGTACTACACTGCTTCTTAGTCTCTGGAGCATCACAATATCGTCTAATGAAGCGTTGTTTTGCTCCGCCCATTCCAAGCAAATAATGAACGCTGATATAGTCTCCTCCGATGTAACTTACTTTGTATGGAGTACCACGTCACCGGTTTCTTCAGCATCAGTGTGTAATGAAAAATATTTCTATGTTGCAAGAATCGAGGTGTGGAAGTATCAAGTATGTGCAAGAATCGAGTTACTACTGTATATTATAAAAATCATATTATTACACCGATACCTCGAAAACTAACTTGTATGGCCGAACTATAAATCATTCTTACTAAATATTATTTTTTAAAATGCAAGTTTCTTCATGCTATTTGCTGCAGAACTAAAAGTATCCCATGTGTAAGTCTAGGCTGTAATCGTTCAATGTATTAAGTTTCATTAAATTCTATTTCACTATTTTTATATAATTGAGTAGAAACATTCACATTTTTTTAGTAGGAAAGTAGATTTTTTGATCCATATACATAGTAATTTGGCCAGGCTTAATACTTTTCCTCTATGAAATATATAAAAATTCAATTAAGTTAATGCAATGTCTTTTTACTTAGCGGACTGGAAACAAGAAAATTTTAGGACTATCAGGGTGGGCTTAGTGATTTTTTTCTCATGGTGATAAATTGCCCAATGTTCTGGGTGGCTGCCTTTTTTCAGTTTTAAAAGAATTTTTTTAACGAATCGCCAACTCTATTATATTTTCGAGTGATTTTCACTTCAAATGTTATTCAGTTGTGTCAGTTGCAAAAACCAAATACCAGGAAATAATAAAATTTAATGAGCTTTGATTGTTAATTCCACTCCCAAATGGGAATTGTGTGTTGATGATAATAAAGCTAAAGGCTAATTGTGATTATAATTTCTCCTGGCGATTCCATTGAATGTTGTGGTAAAATGTTGAGAAAACAAATATAAATATAAAATTTAAAACAAAATTTATACAAAAAGGAACTGAAATTTGGATAAATATTTTGTTTATTAAATTAATTAAGCAATGATTGAAGAATTTATATAAATTCTGGTATATTAAATATATTTTAGGACATATAAATTAAATTAATATAATTTTCATTGCCCAAGGCAGCATAAATTTCTTTCGGTAACATTTTATTTTAACTAATGTGAATTCTAATGAAGCCTTTTTTCCTTTTTTCGCTTTCGAAAAACAAATATGATATGGCTTATCTTACAATCTTTTTCTATATAAGTTTATTATCAATAAAGAAATTTTTATTAATATTGCAACAGAGTTGTTTTTTATTTACACGCCTCATTTCTAAAAATGCCCTACTTCATATAAATTAATTAGCCTCTTATAATATGATTTATTTAAAATTATTCCTTGTTTGAATAAGAAAATGTGAAAAAAAATTAGGAAAGCAAAATAGAAAAAAAAGAGAAAGCAGTAAAAGGAAATGTAACAAAATAATATTCTCTATAACAAAGTCTTGAAAGGGAATGAAACTAAAAAAAACTATAGCATTCAGACATTTGTATCGTGTTACGAAATATTTTATTATTTTACTAATGTGTGTATTTCTCTTTATTTACAAATATAATCACAATTTAATCCTCTAGCTAAAAAGCCACAAAGTATACACTTACGCATATGCACTGTTATACAAAAAGTGTGGTTGTGTGTGTGTATGTGTGTAGGAAAAAAGCTGTATTTCTTACATACTCGTAGACGAGTTGCTGCAATAATCACATACACGTACATATTTTTAGTTTCATTTTACAATGATAATTTTGTTTCACATTGAAACATTATTTATAAACATTTTCAGATACAAATACACAACAGTGTCTGTATTGGGGTGTAGATGTGCATGTGGCTTTACGAACTTAGATTACCTAGTAAAATATAATTTTTTTTTGTTAATTCACCCCCTGACAAAGTGGCCCTAAGAACAGTGGGACTAAAGATAATATTAGCAAGTAAAAAATGGTTTTATCGAATTAAATACATTTCTTCAGGCTCCATGTCCCTTCATCTATACTATATATAATTTCTTTTCTCTTGACGATGTCAAACAATGATTTGACGAAATATTAAAGAAACTTAATAGAAGTAAATTTTTATCTTATGGAAATATTTATTTCATTAAATTAATTATACAAGGAACGGAGAAAATTAGAATTTATACAAAAAAAAAAAAAAACAAAAGTTGCACAATGGAGATGATTGCTTACAATGGTACAAGAATATGTACTTAATTGACTTGTTTAAAGAAAAATTTTAAATAACTTGTCAGAAGTGTTAAGTAAATATTACAACTACCTGCTTAAAAAAGATTTAAAGTATCATCTGAATTTTAACATCGTAAATATTGCAAACACATTAAATATCAAATTTTAAAATTTGTCATAAGTTTCCCATTGAACTACAATAATCATGTACGACTTCTCGAATATATAATAGGATTCGGAACTTTATTGGATAGAAAAAGAAAAGTTGTACCTGTATCCATCTGCACGTGATTGAAATTGGTTTTTCTTAATCAATAACACGTTTGCATATTCATTAAATTTGTTGCATATAAACTGACCTTCGTAGACTAGTAGGTAGTGTACTAGACTCGTAGTGCGAAGGTCCCAGGTTCGAATCCTGCCGCAGAACTTTGGCAGTTTGTGTCTGATAATTAAAGGGAGCGCACAACAAGCCTTCACTGGCTTAAGTGCATGTCGTATGACATGGGCTTATCACACCCCTCCAATCAACCTAACCTAACCTAACCTAACCTTGCATATAGTGGTGAAAAATTCTTATTGACAATTGGTGAAAAAGCTCATGAGTGCTTAAAATAAAGGATAAAAATAGGACCTGCTCCTTTTTCTCATATTCCCTTATTTGTTGCACCATTGTTATGACTGTTATTTGCAAATGAAAAATATTTATACATGCATACATGCATATGTATATGTAAAGATCACTGAACAAAATCTGTAATATAACTGATATTTACCAAAAATTATAAAAAAAAATTTTTTTTCAGAACTAATGCCGCGAAAGTCTTTAAAAAATTTGAAACTATTTTTCAAGTCAAAGCAATTTGTTCCAAACGGTAAAATCATACTTCAAGTATATAAGTTTTTACCTAATATAACACCATTTTAAATCGATCAGCTGTTTCCGCCAAAGATAATAAATTAAGTGAATTTTGTGAAAAGTCAAAATAAAAAAGATACTTTATATAGACTAAAATCAAAATTCTAAAAAAAATAAGGATATCTATCTGCATTAGAAAATATTGAAATTCTGAAATGTGCAAAAGGAAAATGGTTTCAAGTAAATTTTCTAGCTTTTCCATTACGGATGATATTTTGATTTTAAAGAAATAAATTAAAAAAAATTGTTTGCCATTTGATTTTATTTGTCTGATTGCTTATTTCTCCTCAGCTTCTTATTCTATTATTTTTGTTAATGTCACACTCAGCTGTTCAGAAATGCCACTTGCTTATATTTTATACCAGATTGTATGAAAGCTTTTTCTACATTTAACTGATGATTATGACGCGGTGCTCTTGTATAAAAATTCAAATATTTTTTAATTTTTAAAATTTTTTTTCGTTTGTTCTAGTCAATTTTTAGTTCGTGTTGTTGCTTTCAGCACAATTATTCGAACTACTGAAATATATAGAGACATATCTAAAAATGGTTTAGTTTTTTCATTGAGTATATTTATATAATTAAAACCATATTGTTTGTATTTGGGAAGAAATACATCTACATATATAAATATAAGTATATCTCTTATTACAAACATTAATGTATACATATAGTTTTAAGGTTTGGCACTCTGGTCTGATGTTTTTCTTCAAATACCTTTTATTTTTTAACCCACTGACCACCGTCGAAACACACAAAAAACAGCTACATGAGAAATTAGTGCAAAATTACAACTACTACTACTACAATCACAACAACGATAACATATATATAAAAAATCTCTAATACCAAGACCAAGATAAACTACGTTTCTCTAAACTAGAGTAGTAGAGTACACTCGTTGAGGACAACAGACAGCAGTGGCAGCAGAAAAAAATCCTGATTTCTTAACAAAAAAAAAAAAAAAACAAAAAAAATAATAAATAAAATAAAATAACAAATAAAACAGCCGCGGCATTTCATAACGAGTAAAATGAGAACGTATTCATAGACAAGAACGAATATAAAAATCAAAACGTAATACGAAATGTATGAAAAAGCAAACGAATTCTAAATAAAATTATTAAGGATTTTTGTGTTTTTGTGGTGCAAAAACAACAATCATTCCCAAACCTATACGAAAAGTAAAGAAAATATGATAGAGACCAAAGAATGAATAACGAAAAAAGGTAAATGTGGCAAAAACTAGGATGTGGTAGCAGAATTACAGCAAAACACTACTGAAACTGGGTATTAGTGTTAGTAGTGGCAAATAACGTTTTAAAAGAAAATTTTCATTAAAATAGTCACATCTTACAATTACAAATATACGCGCACACACACACACACTTATAAAAAAGCTAAAGAGAAAGAGCACACAATTTTTAGGGAGAGTACACGAAACTAGAGAACATGGCAAATTTTGTTCGTGCATATTTTTAGGAGTTTGTTTTTGTTTGGCAGCTTTAATCAACTGTATTTATGTTTTGCTTCTGTTGTTAACAAATAAAAACAACAGACCAGTTAAGGAAATATAAAACAGTTAGACACATGTTAAGGTAAATCTTTCTCTTTCTCTTTTTTTTGTGTGTGTCAAATTGAACTTTTTCAGCCAGCATAGAAAACTAATATTTTTCAAAGTATTTTCAGATTATTGTTGCTACGAAAATTCGTTAAAAATTTAAAATTTTGTTGCCGTGCTAATTTTTGTAAAAGTTAGATTTATTAAGGAAGAAAACAATTAAGGGCTTGTCCATATTCGATGAAACATATTTTAAATTTTGCAAATATGTATGTGCTTAAGAAAAAAATATGATAAATATGCAATTATTGAAAACAAAATAATTCCATATAATTTAATATGTTCAACAGACAACCAGTAGGATGGGGTGGGGGTTTGAAGACTTTCGTAGTTTGTTGCAAATCTAGCTAAAAATAATATATGTATGTTGTGACATGGGTCTTTTTTCGTTTAACAAATTGTTAGATTGAACTTAATTAAAAAAAAAAAAAAAAAACAATTGAAAATTAAATTTTCTCTTCTTCTTCTCATTACAGCTACCGAATATACCCTAGAATTCACGAAGAGAAAAACTCTGCATAATGAGTTTTTCACGTAAAACCACTCAATTAAGAGCATTATTTTTTGAGTGACGAAAAGAGACATGAAGTAAACGGAAGAACATGACATTTAACAACGAATAAAGCTTTAAGTGTTATCGAAAGCAAAAAGGAAAACAAAAAATAAAAGAAACAATTGCATATGTGTATATAAAAAATTTACTCACCCTCTAAAAAGTAAAGCGTGCGCCTAGACGTTATGCTATAAAAATAGCTTCACGAAAAGTAGCAAAATAAGCAAGTTATCATAACGGTAAAAGTACGCGAATTAAAAACAACTGTTAAGCGCTTCAAAAATTTCGTATAAAAATTTTTAGCAAAATACCTAAAAGAGTGTAAAGCAAAATAGTAAAAGAAAATCCACAAAAAGCCAGCCTAAAAATAGGCTAAGGCGAAGGAGTTTTTTTTAATAAATATTAAGAAAATTTTAATAAAATGTAAAAAATAATGATTTAATTAAAAAAAATTTTTAGCATTTAATAGTAAATATGTGAAAGAAAGTATAACATATAAAAAAATCTTTAATAAAATATATAAGTTATAAACTTGTCTAGGAAAGTTACCATTAAATACTTTTTAAGCTTAAAAATGCAAAAGTTATAAAAATTGTTTAGCCAAAAAGTTTGCTATAAATATACCAAGAAAAATGTGATAAAATTAGAAAATTATTATTAACAGAATTAAGAACTAAATGATTAAAGTAAAAAAATTAAAAAATAATAATTAAAAAATGTAAGTGTTAAAAAAGTTATTAAAATAAAAAAAATATTAATTCATAAGTCTTCTATAATTAAACAATTAATTTAAATTTTAGAACAAAATTATTTCTAACTAGTCTACGAAACTACTATTTAAACACGCACCTTTGTAACTACTTAGCAAAACTTATATCAATTGTCAAAATAATTAAGCTTAAACAAAACAATTTAAATAAATTAAAAAATAACTAACACAACAAAACTAAACTCCAATGAAACTGAAGAAATATAAACGGTAACATCGATTAATTAACGGTTTTAAAGAAAGAAAAAGCAAGAATTCCCTTTAATTATTAAATAAATCGCACAATTCAATTGAAAAGAGATCATTACTAAAGCTAAATATTAAAAGAGACCGAAAAGCAGCCATTAACACGATTAGTTAAAGGGTCCAATGTTGCATCAACACGCAACATGTTTAGAGCAACATTTACTAAATTCAACGGCCACTTCAGAAATTTTAACAGCCTCGACAACATTCTCAACGACAGCACCCAAAATATTAACATGTTTAAGCGACAAACATGAAAGTCCTCTTACAACCAACACATTCTCTAAACAAGGGATAACAGTTAATTCTCTCTTAACAGGAGCCTTTTCTCTAAAGCAACAACATCAATCCAGTAAAAATGTTGCCTTGCATAGCTCCTACGAGTACAGCAATTATAACAAAAAAGAGAAAAATGTTGATGCTTCATCAGTAACATGGGCCTTACGGATGAAAGAGCAAAATGCACAACAAATTAAACCAGGCTTAGCTAATGGCGTTTCCCCAAAGCCTTGCTTAATTTTGAATAAATTACATAAACCGGAGGCACAAACTTTTACGCAGCAACAGCAAAATTCTCTTTCAACAGATATAGCCACAAAAAATATAAGCGATATGTTGCTAGAACTCCAGAAAGGGCAACATGAAATGTCACAACATAAAATCGCAATTGAAAATAAAACTTTAGACTTTAACAGTAGACGTAGAAGAGGACGCCTAAGGTTACATGAGACACAAGGTAGCGAACGACAGCAGCAATCGTTGCAATGTCAGTCATATAAAGAGAAGTATAAGGCTTTTTATAATGTGCCAGCAGCAAAGTATCTAAACAATGTTGCTAACGTAACAACAACGTTATTATTAATACAACTGTTATCGTTTATTAAACAAATAAACAACTTTGTAAATAAACTACAACAACAACAACAACCAAAAAATTTAGTATTATCTAACAAAAATCCCAACAAACGTAAAACTCAGCAAGAATACTACAAATCAACCACGTCGCCAACTTCATCATCATTATCCACAGCATCGTCATCATTGCCATCATTATTTACAGCTGCAAACACATCTAAATTCCTCCTTTATGCCTTTCTCTTCATTACAACGCTCCTAATACTTCCATGTCATCATCCACATGCCCTAGCTGAGGCTGCCAAACCTAAATCGGCTACGCAGCAACAACATCACAATAACGATAATAATAACCACCTGCAGCGGCAGCAGGATAAACCGATTATTGCTTATGCTGCTGGTGCAGATAATGTCCATGTTGATAAGGGGGGCACCATATTGACACCGCCTTCATATCAAATTTTATCATCGCAAACATCGAATGAAGAGGAAACCGAATACATACTCGATTCGGATGAAAGAAACTTTGATTTAGACAATGAGAGCATAAATGAGCTGAATGAGGAGGAACGTGATTCTTATGAAAAATTTGATAACGGTGAGTGAAAAAGAAATTAATTACAAATATTTAAAGTACGATTATGTTGCAGATGTAAAATACTTTTTTATATTAAGTCTATTAGCCTATTCGAATTTGTGAAAAATGTTGAACAACATTTGCTATTTCAACATTTTATATGCAATATGTAATATCCATTTGGCAATTTAGTATAATCTTTTACTCTTTTTATTACTTTTAAACGCAAAATATTTTGTACCTTTGAGTATATGCAACATTGTTTCTCATTGTACGTGAGAATAAAATTTTTTTCAAAATTAAATTTCTCACAAAATAAGCGCAATTTTCTTATTAAAATCATATTTTGAAAACAATTATGCATAATGTTGCCAGATACATTTCATTGTGCATGAATGTTGCCACATACAGTTCATTTATATTTCAAAAACATCATCGCAACATTATTTTGTAACTAATTCATATGGATTTTTTTCGTGTGGATCTTGACAGAATTTCACATGAAATTTCGAATAGAATACCAATCTTTACAGAATTTTTTTTTTTGGATTCCTAATACACACTTTTATTTCAAATTTATATATATATATAAATATTATTTTTGCAAATTTAGCTTTGGCAAGTATAGTGTTTTTTTATTCTTAATGGAGGAATTTGGTTTTAAAAATTTAATATTTTGAAGACGTACTTCTTTAAAAATATAGTTTTCAATGAGTTAATCTTTAAAGTGCTTTAAAAGATATTTCTTTTAAAAACTACCTTGTTTTTACAAACTTTTTTAAATCCTACTACCTTTATAAGAAAGGCGCTTTTTCAATAAAACTTTTTCAAAAGGTGTGGTTTTGAAACGCTGATATTGCATGTGTGTGGGAAGTTCTTTTTTTCTTATTAAAAAGGAAGTGTTTTAAGATCGTTGGAAAAGGGGTTTAAAAATTTTACCTCTTTAAAAAGCTACTTCGCAATTAAAAATGTGAAGTTTAAAATATGAAAAATATTTTCAGAAAGTATGAATTCAAAGATACTGTATTGAAATATACATTTTAAAAAGAGACTTTAAAAAAAATAAGTTTTTAAGTAATACTTCTTTGAAAAGGTACTATTTTTTACAAACGAGCTTATTTTAAATGTTTGAAAATAAGTACTTTTTTAAAAATTTATTTTTAATAGTTATTTCAAAAAAGTAACCATTTTAAATATTTCTTTTTCTAAGGCTATTTTTTATAAATTCCTTTTAGAAAATTTATTTAATAAAGGTACTTTTTTAAAAATGTATGTACTTTACTGAAATGTATTTCCTTACAGACAATATTGAAAAGACACATTTTAAAGAGTACTTATTTAAAAAAAATACTAAGAAGAACTTATATGGAGATTTTCTTTATTAATAAGGAACTATTGGAAAAATTTACTAATTGAAAAGTAACTTTTTGCCAAAATGTTCCGTTTTGAGAAGGAACCTTTTTTAAAAACGTACTTTTTTAAAAACCCTTTTTTAAAACGGGATTTTTTAAAAGAGTAAAAATTTTGATGGTAACAAACTTAGAATTGTTTCAAAAGTTGTATTCAGTTTTTTCTTAGAAAAGCTTCCTTTTTTAATATGCTTGCTTTTTGAAATTAATTTTATATATTAACCAAGTTAAGGGATTATTTAATATTACTTATAGCTGAACCTATTACATATTAGTTAAAAAGGGAGCACCTTGTAAGCATGGCGTTTCATATAAAAAAGAGTTTTGTGGCCACAAATGACGGAAAACCGCTGCAAATCCAAAAGAAAAAAATACTCTGGAATATAAAACTTTTTAATTTTTTTAAAGCCTACGAACAAAATTTAAATTTGTAATAACGAAAAATATCCTTATTTTGATTTTGATTTTTTTTCTAGGAAATAATACCCAAATTGCATTATCACTCATCATCCATATTATATCATTATCGAGGGACATTTTTCCCAAAATTAATTGTCGCATTTTAAACTATTTTTAACTATTCTTAATACGTATTTTTTTGTTGTTATTACAATCTTTTCTCGTGTAGCATTTGTTTTTTTAAAGTTATTATCCTTAAATACCTAGGCGAATTCATATAAGGCAAACTCGCCAATACAACATACAGTCAGTGGAAGACAGCAGACTGAAATAAGAAAGCAAATGTTATTGAAATATTGAAAAGCAATCCAGACAAATAAGCAAAATAAATTGAGCAACGAAAAGATTTAGAATAAAAATGATCAGCCCCGCTTTTAATTCCATTTAATACGGATTCGCCTTGCCTAAAAGTGATCTTTTGCAAAAAAAAAAAATAAAAATATGTTCTATGTATTTGAAATAATATGCTTTATCTAATAGACACTTTTCTTAAAAATCGTACATAACGGCACATTAAGAAAGAGAACTTTTTTAAAAAGGAGCATTTTCAAAAAGTACTTATTTAAAAATGCTATTTTTTTTCAGAAACATGTTGATTGAATTGATACCATCAAATAAGCAATAAATTGTTACAAACGTTTTTTACAATTATTTATATCAGGTAAACAATCCTTAAGCTGCCTTTTCACATAATTTGTCAGAATAACGAGTACAAATTAACGCACCTGATGACAAACTATTTCAACTTTATTGACATTGAAACGAAACTATAATTTGATATATAATCGAAATAAAACATTGAAATTATTTCTTTTGTGTGTGTGTAATTAGATTTTTTTTTTGTAAATGAGATCATGTAATCAAACACATTCCTTTTAAGTTTACCAAGCAATTATTTTATGATTGAGTTTTTTCCCCTCAATACAAAATTCAAACACGTAATCATTTTGTTGGAACATAAATTTGTCAAGACAAAAATGTCTACTCAAGTGTACACTTAAATCAAAAGAAACAACGTCAACAACAATTCTGTGTGTGCAAAGTTATGATTTCATGTACAATTTGCATTCTATAGTTTGAATTTTCATTCTTTATTATACGAAATAAACTTTGTTTGAAATACCTGCTGACTATCTAAATTTAGATTTGTGCGGTTTTCTATTTAGTTGCAGTTCATTTGAAATAACGTAGGAGGCCAAAATAGCAATAAAAATATTTTTTATACATTATTATTTTGCAACAAAAACAAACGTAGTTTGACAATGATGACGTTGTACGATTTTTTATAATTTTATATTTTTTTGTTCCATAAATTTGAAAGCTTTTTCGTAATGTGAATTAAGGCGTATCAAGACCGTTTTGTGAGTTGCCATGTTATAGGGAAAAATTTTACGAAATTAAAAAAAAAACTGATATAAGAGAACTCATTATAAAATAAAAAAGTTTACTTGCAAAAATTTTCTTTACAGAAAATTTCTTTAAGAAAATCTCCGCATATACTTGAAAGAAAAGAAATTTTCAAAGAAGAATTTTCATAATTTTTTTAATTACTTCAAGAGATTTAATTTTTAGAAGAAAACTGTTGAATTAATTTTTAAAAATTGTGACTAGCTGCTCATATGCCGTCATTTCATTAGTTGCTAAACAAAATCGTCAGTGAGCTTTAGGCAGTTTGAAACAATCAACCTGATATACGAGTTATTATGTCAAACGAATCAATTAGAATACGAGAATTCTCTATCGTCTTTGGATTATTAGGCTTAGAATGCTTTTATACAAATAGCAAAACAAATAATTTATATGAAATCATTTTATTTTTCTTGCAGCATGTATTTAATTAGACACCCTTTGGTTCTGATGATTTTATATATAAGGCAAAACGAAAAAATAAAATCTTTATTTTGAATGATATCAATATTGAAATTTATTGGGATTGTAAAAAAAAAATTTCACTTAGTATAATTTTACAATTTCCGGTAACCCGGAATTTCTGACGGGAATTATGGGAACTAAAATGTACTAAAAATGCAACTTTTGTTAAAAATATTTCAGTTTATTTATTTTTTTTTTACAATCCCGACAAATTTCAATATTTTTTCAATTAAGAAATTTGTTCAATTAGAATTGAGTTAAAAATGTTTCTTATGGAAAAAAATTTTTGTCATAATAGTTTTTCTTCTGTTATTTTTGAGGTTCCTATGACTTTCAAAGAGAAATTCTTCTAAGTGAATAAAAAAACTACTCAAGAAAATTTCAATATTTTCAATTCTGCATAGAAGGGAAAAAGAATAAGAACTCTACTTTTTATGTCTATTTGATTTGAATACAGGGTTTCATGCAGCGAATGTCCTTTGGCTCAATATTTATTTGCTGTAGTAGTTTGAAAATTTTGTCAAGCTTAACTTAATAGAAAGATTTTTTATGAAAATTACCAAATTTATAAAGTATTTTCGAACCCATTGAAAAAAACTGAAAGTTGTTTTCAAGGAATTTTCATTGCTTTCAAAGTATCCGCTAGTGCTTTGTTTCGACTTGGAAAGTTAAGTTGAGTAAAAACTTGCTTCGATTTAAAACAAATACTTATTTTTTGTTGCTATATTTCACGTTATTTTTTCTCGTTAACAAAACTTAATGTCAGGGTAAATTGTGTTGGAGGAGAAAGAGCTGTTAGTGACTATAAGTGTTTGTGAAAAGGCTGATTGTAGTCAAAGAAGAAAATATATTTTGTTTGGAGGATGTAATGATTGTGAAGGGCGTTGCGAAAAATGCTGCAAAATGCATAATGCATAGATTTATTTAAGAACAGTCTTTTGAACCAGAAATACTCTGCTTTGTTTGCTGTTTTCGTGCCAGCCATTGTGTGTTTGTTTGTGTGTGTGTGTGTGTGTGTGTATTTGTGTGTTTTTTTTCTATTTTCTTATACAAATTGAAAAGTTTTTCCTTTTTGGCACAAATTCTATAGCACGTTTGCTTGTTTTTCTTCTATGTTTCATTGTCATTTTGCTGGGCTTGAGAAATGTCAAAATCTTTGACAATGTAAGTGCAGTTAATGATGTCATTGGTTGAAAAGTGTTCTGGAATCATGAACAAGATTAAGAAAATATTTAAACTTTTTCACTGCAACAAAAAAAAATGTTTTACATGTAAACCTCCTTAGCCTTCATACGTACTATTTTCTTAACTTAGATGTATACGTCATGTTTCTTATTTGAACTAAATAAATAATTTCCATAATTTTTCCAACCATTTGACCATTGTGCTTAATTCATATAAAACTCTAAGCCCAAAAGCAAAACCAAATATACTTATGCGCGATGAATTCTTTATTTTGAAATGGCAGAAACCACAAACTTTTAACATACTTTTAGGCGTATATTGTGTATGTGCTCGCATGTTGTGTTCAATAAATAACAAAAGCGCCCGAAAACTGTAGCATACTTTAGCATGCGAACAAGAAAAAAATATTGAACGACTTCCATTTGAACTGTTTCTGCTGGTGTTTGTTGTACGAAACCTACACACAAATCAAAATCAGCCAGGAAAAAGAAAAAAGGGTCAACTAAAATACTTTTTCCCTTTAAGAACAAACAAAAATTTGATTTTCTGCCAACTCTAGTGATTTATTTATTTGTTTAAGAACAATTTTACCAAAAAGTTGTTGAAAAAATCTAAAAAATTGACTTGAAATATTGAATGGCGAATGAAATATGAAATGTTTAGGAAATGGAATAAATTGAAATTTTGGAAACAAATTCCTTGTATTATAGAAGGAAACAATACCTTCAAATTCCTATCAAATATGAACGAAATAGTTTATAAGAATTTAGACAGTAATATTAAAAAGTCGTATCGGTAAGTGCTTAGAAAATACATTTCCTTAAAAAATTATTATTTCCCTGGAAAAAAGGCAAATTTGTTTCTTCCCCAAGAAGTCGGGGAAATGGATAACATTTTGTTATATAAATTGCTGATAAAAATCATTCTTTCGGCTAATTTCTCTTGAGGAAAAACTTAGAGGACTTTTTCTCTGTTGAAAAGAAAACAAATTTAATTGAAAATATTGAAATATTGAAAAAAATTTTATGGAAAAACTTGATTCTTTTAAATTTTCTTGATTTTTTTTTTCTTTGAAAATATTTTTATTAAAAGAAATATGGCGTTTTTCTAAGTTCAGCGTTTTCTGCCTTTTAAAGAAAAAAAAGCTTGTGCAATGTGCAAAAAATGAAAATTCCTTCAGTACTTTATTTAAGAGATTAAAACTTTTGGGAAAATAAAAATTTTACACTTTTCTCACAAAAGAATACGGCAATAAATTTTCTGTGGCGAATTTTCCTTCTGAAAAAATTCCTTTAAATGTAGTTTTTTGTATATAAAATATTCAAAAAATTGTTAGTATGAAAAAATTTTTCTAAAAAAATGGTTATTAAAAAATTTCTCCTTTCAGTGAGTTTTAGTTTAGAAAATAATGATATTTGAATAAAACCTGCCCAAATGGTACACTCGGCTACTGGTGCCCCCTTAATAATTTATTTTTTTAACTTTTCTTTTCATTCCTAATCATAAAACACATAGAAAATTATTATTAAAAATTATTACAAAAATTATTTTATTATTAGTGGACTCTAAATTCGATCTTATAAAGAAATATCATGCTCATTTGGTTATTGTTATGCACTCACAAAACTGTTCAATAATTTTTTTCTTTAAATATTAGAGAAATTATTTCTAGATTTTCTCTTAGAATAGAGGGAACTTTTCTTAACTTTTCCGGCCAACTGGTTGAATGCTTGTGAATGTACGTCATTACGATTTTTGTAACTAAATCTATCGGAATGAAAAATTATTTGTCACGGTTCAAAGGGTTTTTGAAAAGCATGAAAATATATTCAAAACGTTAGTGCTGGTTGTGTAACGTTCATAATTTGTAAGCAAAATATTATTAAAAATACTTGGAAAAGTACATAGAAAAAATTATTGCCCCAAAAATTTTCAAACAAACATTTCGTCTATAGTAAATTTTATCTTCAGTAAAATGTTTTTATTTCCCCTGTTAATTATGAGTTGGAGCTTTTGAAATGAAAGTTTTACTTTCATTATTTCATTTAGATTTTTACAAAATTCTTTTTAAAATTTACAGAATTCTTTGTAGGTCCGAATTTAAATAAAATATTTACTGATTCAAAGAATTTAACTATTGAAAATAAATTATAGTTTTTTTTCTGTGTGCGATTTGTTAATAAAATGTTCCTTTTTGAAAAACTCTCCTTATTAATGCCAAAGAAATATTTGTTAAAAAGCACATGATCAACTCGTCTTTTGTATTTTTCCAATTTTCTTAGATAAGGATTATCGCAATAAAGAACAGCAACGTAGAGGAAATAGAAAAATAAATACAGATAATATTTGCAATTGATCAGCATATGAAATAATATAAAAAAAATTTTTAGTTACACGAAAACCAAAACAAATTTTAACTCTACTTCCACAATTGTTACAAGAAGAAAACCTGAGAAAATGCTTTCAATTTAAGAAAAGTAGTAAAAAAGAAGGATGACATCAAATAAATAAGAAAGAAAAAGTCATATTGAAATTTAGCCAGGCGGAAATATCATTAGTCACTAGAATTTTTAGTATCGTAATAGTGTGCAAAAATAAAAAAAAAAAATAATAAAATTTTAAACACAAAAGAAAATATATTACAAATATTGAAATCTAGAACAACTGACAAAATTTTTAAAATTTTTGTTAAGAAAAGGCTCAATTTCAAATGTCCCTTCATTCGAAATATTATTTTAGATTAAATATCTATAGATATTTGCTTAAAAAGATAAAAAATTGGTGTTGCATGATTTAAATGAGGAACATTTCTGACAGCACGCTTATGTTGTTTTTACGAGGACATCTCAATATGTCCATGAGTTTTTGATTGAAAGACAGGTTTCTGGAAAAAATCATTTTATTTTACAACAAAGTCCGCTTTGAGCTCTATACGCTGCGACCAAAGGTTCTCCAATTTTTGTTGTGCCTTCCTTCGTGGTCGTCAAAATGGACATTTCTTTGTGAGATGATTTAATCGTTGGAGTCAAACCTCTTTCCGCCGAGCCATTTCTTCAGGTCTGAAAACAAGAAACAGTTATTAGGGCCTAAATCTGGAGAATAGGGCAGATAAAGGAGCAGTTTATAGCCTAATTCATGGAATTACGTACATGTGTGAATCCTCACATTTTCCTAGTGGAAAATTAATTTTTTTGTTGGCCAAATGCGGTCGTCTTTTTTTCAAACCCTCATAAAATCGACCCAATAAGCATAACATTAGCCACTGATTGTTTTGCACTTTTAAAGGTAGTCAATAAGGATTATGCTGCGTACATCTCAAAAAACGGTTGCTATAATTTTATTTGTTGACACTTTTGCCTTCTTTGGCGTGGAGAAATCCAATGCTGCGACTGCTGAAGTTATCACACAATTGCGTTTATTGTCGATTGAGAGCAAAAGGGATTTCCATATTTCTAATCTCAAGTGATCATTACAATTTAAAAGCACTGAGCCATGTGGCATGTCTATGGCTTCCACAATCTTTCGCACTTTCACTCTCCGATCGGCCAACACTATATCGTACATTTTTTCGTTTTGTGCAGAGACCCCAACTACATCTTTCGTGCTTTTACGATTATAACGAATATTCATTAAACCACCTTTTTGCCATTGATATTGATGGTGCAGAATTCTCATGATATTTATAAAGCTTAACCTTGTCATGAGTGTTGGTTGTTTTTCCTTAAAAACTAATGCTGAAGCACACAAAATTCACTTTTCCCATTTTCCCTTCAAATCTCGAGTTAGTCTGTCAAACACATACTAAATGACGCAGCTTGCTTAAATTTTGATAGAAGTCAACTGACAGATGTTCTTAACAGTGTTGCTCTTTCAGTTAAGATGCGGGAAATTCAAAAAGTCGCAGAATTATTGACCCACCCTCGTAAGTTGCATGAAGTGATCGCCCACATTTTATTTGCATATACGGCCTTAATTTTTCCTTTCAAAATCTCTGCTTTCTTTAGAACACTTTTTAACTTTACTTAGTGCCATTACCATTTTATATGTTGAGCTGGTCAACACGTTGAGTACTAAATACGTCATAACATTTCCAAGTTCGCGTCCGAATTCCGACTATAAAAATATAAAATGTAAAATAAATTTGCATGAATAAAAATAAAATGTAATAAACAAGCTTTCCACATATATTGCAATGTATAATAATGTACTGTGCGACAAACATCATTTAAAGAACTTCCAAAAAATTATATTTTCATAACTTCTCGAGAATGACTTCACATACAATGAATATGATCTAAAAAAGGGAATATCTGGCAAGGTGAAGCCTATGATAAAAATCATTGGAAAAAATCCCAAAGTTTTGCTACTTCCAAATCACAAGTTGTGGATCTTATAGACTTCTTTGGAAGTTTTTTTTACTGGTATATACATATACCATATTAACATATGGGTTTTAAAACCGAAGCTAAATGATGGAGCTTTCTTGACACATATTCCATTTCTGATTTACACTAAATTCAAAACTTCGCGCTTTTGTATCACATTTAAATTTAATTCATTTATATTGTAGAAATATTTTCAAACGTTTTATTTATTATTATTTTTTTTATTTTGTTCACTTTGTGATATTACCATTTTGTATTCCGCCATTATTGTTATTGCCATACTACCAATACGTATAAAATAACTTATTTCCCAGAGAATAAATATTTGTACGTGATACTAAACTGCGTGTTTAACTGCAAGTGTATTCTCATATTATCCATCTCAGCTGTTCAGCAACTTCGTTACATTAAAAATAAACTGGTTAATTTTTTTCTTTATTTATTTTGGTTTAATTCAACAATATTTTACATAAATTTGCTTTAAAATAATAAAACACATGTGCCTACAAGTGGCATAAAAAGGCACAGGCTAACGATTGCACGAGTGCTATGGCGTTATATATCTATAAAAAGATTTTTTATTAAACTATTAAATGTTTGTCATCTTGCAAATGTAAAAATTCAAGAAAAGAAAAAAAAATAATATTTCAATAAAATTTATGATAAAATACTTGTATGCAAATAAATGAAAGAATATGTATATTATAATACATTATTTGCATCCTTCCTTCCCTCTTTTCCTCTCCCCGTCGCTCCACTTTCATATTTTTCTTTCCGCCACTCTCTTTCTTTGCACTCAGCCTTTTAATAAATTAATATTTTTTCAGTGTGTGTTTTTGTGATTTAATATGACAGATTCTTTTTATTGTTGTTGACATAAATGTTATAGATTTGTGTGTGTATGTGTGTGTGTGTGAGCTTGTGTATTTGCATCTACACACACGTAAATTTAGTTACATGTGCCTTGTTTGTGTGTGTGCATTCGAGAGAATTGAAGTTTTAAAATGTTTCTGAATTTGCTGCTGCCGGTTTTATGGGTTGTTATATGATCTTATATTGTAGCATATTTTATGGCTTCAATAAAAATGCATACGACTTCTCATTCGTTTACAAAATCTTCTAGGAATGTTAATGTATTTCTTTTTTTATTTTCATTACAGCTTAAACATATTTTTTTATTTGACTCTGTAAACTTGATGTTTTCGGATCTTATAATTTAGGTGAAGAAGTATTTTATGACTTTTTAGAATTTTGAACACAATAAAAATCAATAATAAGAAAAGAAAAAGTTTTAACTCACAAAAGAAAATTAATTAAAAATGTGCCAAATGGAAGTAAATGTAAAAATTTGAAACTTCACTCAAAGTTTAAATGATACTGAATTTCTGATGAAACTTTTGGCAACATTTAAGTAAAAACTCCACTTTATCTATTTTATAAAACTCATTTGTTTTAACAGCCAAGTACAGCGATAACGTACATGTAATTGCGTACTTTTTTTAAGTGAATAAACAAAAAAGCACCAACAGCAAATCAAAATTAGCAATCGGAGTTTCAAGAGAAATTTTTTTTACAGAAACGACGAAAGTTTGCAAAGAAGAGAATTGAAAATTTCTCGAAAATCACTAAATAAGTAAGAGATAAAAAGTCGCAAAGTTCGGTGATATAATTTTGAAAAAAGAAAATTGTTGATAAGCTTCGGAAATAGTTCAAAATCATAACAACAAAGAACCATTAACAAGGTTATGTTAAATGTTCATCACCATGGAGGCTACATGATGAAATTTTGCAAAATCATTAAAGTTGGTGGAAAGTACACTTTACAAATACATTTATGGAAATCTTACAGGAAACCGCGAAAGATTTATTAACTGACCTTCGTAGACTAGTAGGTAGTGTACTAGACTCGTAGTGCGAAGGTCCCAGGTTCGAATCCTGCTGCAGAGCTCTGGCAGTTGTGTTTGAGATAATTAAAGGGAGCGCACAACAAGCCTTCTTCACTGGCTTAAGTGTATGTCGTATGACATGGGCTTTCACACCCCTCCAATCAACCTAACCTAACCTAACCTACAGGAAATCGCAAAAACATGCTGAAAACTGCAAGCGATTTAATATCTGCTTTTAATATTTATTATGTGCGAATGTTAAGAAAATCTGAAAAGTTTAGGATGTGAAACCATGTAAATATTATTCATTTATATATTATTTATTTATATAATTTATATTTATTTAAATAAATATTTATTTGTTTATATTTGTATTTATTTATATAAATAAACAACACATTGAAAAGATAGTCCAAATGGACATGCAATGGAATGGCAAAAAAAATTTTCCTTTTTAGGGAAGATTAGTGGCCATTATGGGAAAATAGTGACTTTTGGGTACATCCTACTCTATCCATTATTTTCTCATAATTGCCACTAATCTTCTTGAGAACTTTTTCAAAACTATGACCTTTCACACTAGTATTTCAAAAACTCCAAAATTATTCCATAAATGTCACGTTTTCTACTTCTTAGAGGTCTGTTTGGAGCTTTAGGAAGCTAAGCTCGTTTTTACATACCTCACAGGGGAAACTCCTCGCTTTTTAAAGTATGGCTGCATTATTGGTTTCCTTTCGCCGAGCCCAGGTAATGTTTCTTCTGTGTTATATTCGAAATTGGGTTTGCTTTCTAAAACAATGGTGAATTTTCGGTCATATTTTCATCGGTTGCAAGGACTTATTCCTCTGTGGTGTGTCTAAAACTGAATTTGCTCTATAAAGTGAGGCCGGGTTTGGATGTATACCATAAAGGAAAAATGTCTTGCTGAAATACTCGTAATTTAGAAAGCGAAGCACATCTCGCAAATATATATTCCATTTTTCTATATGAAAAATTAATAATAAATTGAGGGAAGTGAAAAAGTCCTAATTTTTTTTTTCAAAATTTTCTTAATACATATATTTAATTTTGATTATTTTTATAAAACTAAATAGGTACAAATGAAAAATGAAGTTACTAAAAAAATAACAAATAAAATAAATAAATAAAAATTGGCAATTATTTCATAATGGAATAATTAATAATTAATCTATTTTCATTTTTATTTTTGGTCGTAAAATTTCTTTCCACTGGCTTCGTCTTGCAGTAAACTTTTGCATCAATTGCATTAAATTATTAATTTAACCCAACTGGCGTTACAAATACAGTAAAATAAGCAGTAATGGATAAAGAGGAGGAAGTTGTTTAACATTTTCATGTTCGTAAAATATTCACATACATATGCATACTTCAGACATATGTGTATATATGTATATTGCCTCATAAACACACGATTGTATTGAGTTAATAACAAAATGGTTAGAAAATCTTTTTACGACAGACTTGTTTCATTTTATGGTCTTAACTATGAAAAGCGAAAAGTGCGAACGGGAAGAATATGTTAAAGTTAATGGTTACATTATGCCATTTTGTATATGTGAGAGTATTTATATTCTCAAAAACACATACTTACACTGGCTTATTTGCATAAACAATCGAGTGTGTGTATATGTGCATGAGTACAGCAACCATTTTATTTATACCACAAAATCTGTAATGCAAATTGTTTAAGCTCCTTGTGTTTCATGCTGTTATTTTCATCGGCTAAAAGTAATTTATGTTATTGTACTTGACTTCATTGAATAATTGTTTTTTTCCTTATTATCATTATTTGGGTTGCCTTAGTTTTTATTTTAAGCATCCTCATTTAATTTAAGTAGCATTTACATGTACATCTCGCTGGCCTTGTGTTCTTCTGCTTTTTGTTTTTGAGGCAGTTTCCTGTAATTAATGGAGCATGAAAATTATATAATGTTTAACATAAAATTCTAGTTAATAGAATAGGTAGGTAATAATATTTTAAAATAAAATCAATTTTGTGTGTGCTCCTTAAAGTATGTCATTTATGTATTTACTAATAATTGATTGAGCTGGGTGTTACAAAATTGAAAATTACATTTTTTAAAAATATTCGTTGTTACATATAAAAAAATATATGCAGTAACATATAGGGATATACATACGGGTACATATATTTTCATTTATATGATTTAAATTTTTTTTGTGCTACAGTACAATTTATAGGCTTTAATTAATTTGAAAAGGCGGAGTCAGACAATGCACTTGCCCTTATTCTTATCTAATAATAAGTTTATTTTTTATATTTAAGTTGACTATTTATAACAACCTTTCTTTTGGTAACCCTTTAATTTGTCCGTACGCCTAAAATTATACTATTTAATTTTGAAAGTGTTTTTTTTTTCTTCAAAAGATTATAATTTTTAAAAGCAAGCTATTGTGTTTATAATAAAAGCACTCTCAATTGTTAACAGACATCTGTTATGCAATTAATAATTAATTATATTTTGTGACTAAGTTTTAACTCCTGTCTCCACACCATAAAACTTTTATGTAAATTTCAAATTAAACATAAATACGAAGCGGAAAAAAAATATAATTTTATATATTTTCTAACCAAAATTGTTTAAAAATAGGCACGATAAAATAAAAATATTTATTTTATTTTACCTAAAGCTATTAAATCCAACAAGAGAAAAATTAAAAGAGTACAAAATACTTATTTTTATTACAGGCAAGACTTTTAAGCTTTTTTCATTTATTTTTAAATGCAAAAACTTTCTAATATCGTAAACAGGTCTATTCTTATGAATAGAAAAAACTCAAAAAGTCTTAAAAGTTCCACAAAAACTTATTTCTTGCGAATATAAATGAAACAAAAAAATTTCTTAAAAGTTACAAAATGTTTAAAAATGATTGAAAACTTGGAATGAAAATTCCCAAAAAAAATTTTTTTTTGTCTAAAAAAATATTACCCCAAAAATCTGAAAAATTTAAAAATCAATTTTATCTCTAAATAATGAAAAATGACGTTAAATGCAAAAGCCAGAAAGACCTAAATTTGTCATATCATATGGAATTGTAAACTATACGATATTTTCCAAAAAATAGTTTAAAAAACCATTCTTCTTCATAAACCCGTTTTTAGGTCTGTTATTTAAAGGCCGGTTCGAATAACCGGGTTTTCTTCATTAATAAAAATTTATATAACATAATTTTTAAATTTTGTATTTGTTGTCAAAAAAAGAAGAAATAATAAACAATTTCGCACAACATTAACTCGATTAAATTCAAAATGTAAACCATTATTAACCCTTTCACGACCATAAGGAAACTATGATTATATACTAGCATTCATGAGCATTTTTAGTTGATATTGACATTGAAATTGTCTGGAATTACATACATGGGAAATTTTCTTCTAATAAAGGAAAAAAATCATGCTAATGTTTTTGGAAGAAAAGTTTCAATTTATTGAAGTGAATTTGAAAAAATTTAACTTTAATGACATTGATAATAAATCTTTATTAGACTGCAAAACTGTTCTTTCTTGTAAAACGGACAAACGGAGTTAATATGTGTTTCATACCAAAAAAATATGGAAACTATATCAAGAAATATTTTCAGAATAATTTGATGCCCAGTATTGATAACTCTCTAGGCATAAAAACTCATAAAGGACTCCTTTTCCTTTATAATTAAGAAAACGAAAAGGAATAATTAAGAAATAAATATGTAACATATATGTTGTTTTGAACAGCCTGAAATTGTCAATTCATCCCATAGTGGAATGTGGAATCTAGATGTTTAATTTGAATTTGCCTCCGTTATGGTATATGCATGAAAGCGTAGTAAAAAGGATACTCTTTTTTATTTTAAGTTGTTGCAAATAATTACATATTGACTTTACCTGGTACTTACCAAAAATATATATATTGCATAAAAATTTTATTTTAAATACCTGCTATCATTGATTTTAACAGAGATAGATTTTTGGCAAAGGTAGTCGAATTAAATGAATTTCTTCATTTCTTTGTCTAAATTTGTACTCTTCCAAATTTATGGTGTGAAGATAAATTCTAAAAATTGTAACCCTAGACAAAACCTTCGTGCTTAACAGAAGCTACTGTTATTACGTTAACATAGTTCTGTTAAATAGACAAAAACTTGAATTATACACTAACAGTCGAATAAAAACCAAATTTTTGAACCCCAATTATTTAAAAGAGTTTTTTTTTAATCTTATTTATATCATCCTCTTTCCTAGAAAGATCAAAAATCGGAATAAAGTTTTCATAAAAACTTGTGAAAAATTAATTTTAATATGAAAAAGAAGTGGCATGAAATCTCTTTGAAAGCAAATGGAAAATGGACTAGTTACTATTGGAAACCATTAGTGGAACTGTCAAAATGAATTTAGTGGCGTTGCCTGAAACCTCTATGTTTAGCCATAGAATCCATGTATGATAAAAGGTTTTTAGCATTATGTTTTCCAATTTTCGATTTTTTTTTTAGGAAAGACGATGTTAAAAATAAGGTATGAAAACCCCTTAAAATAAATTTTGTTCAAAAGCTTGATTTTTATTCAGTTTTTTAAGCATTAAACTAGTTTCTAGTATATTTAACAGAACTAAGTTACAGTAGTAATAGCACCTTCTGTTAATCACGAAGGTTTTTTTCTACGGTTATAAATGTTTCAACTTATCTTCAGGTCCATTCCAAATTCTCGACTGACATTTAGCTTACACTCCATGTCCATCTAAACGTTTAATCGTTTGACATTTTAATAGTTGAAAAACTAAAACTCAACCATAAATTTTCATATATTGTTTGTTCGTTTATGTATTTTGTTCAGTTTATGTATTTTTCTAAAACCATTTTCTATAAAACTATTTTCCTACTAAGCATTCACAAAAACAGTGTTTACACTGAAATAGTACACAAACCAACAATTTGGCAGACTGTGCCTGCGACCATTTAGCTAATCCCTGAATATAGACTTCCTAATTGTATACTTTGAAAAACAAAAACTGCACAACATTTTTTTCTTATTTCAATGCAAATATTTCAAGCGTAGAAAAGTTTGTGGTTGGATTTTGTAAATACTTTTTTTACATATAAACTTTTTTGCTATTTTTTATTTTACCCAACTAATCGATTAACAAATATACTGTTCGTAAGCCACTATTTTTTAGTTTTACTTTAACTTAACAATATATACATATGACTCTTGTTTTACATATTTCATTTTAGCTCTGTTGTGCAAAACAGAGGCCTATTCTTAGGCGGGGTCATAGAAAAAATCATAACCTACCATAATACAGTACATAAAGCACTATACGTTTTCCTATTCTCCTCTCATATTTATTTAATTTTCTTGTTGTTCTTGCTCTAATTGTAATTCTTTGCTAAGCCAGTTGTTAAATTACATTGTTTAGATGTAAGTATGGTTGAATGCCTTAATACGTTTTAACAACAATGCAACAATAACAAAACTAACATTATTTTTAGCCCACTCTGAGACAACAACAATTATTTACTTTTTTCAATTGTTTGCTCTCTACTACAGCCACTGTTTATTGAAGTAAGTAAAATTTGAAAAGGATAAATTACTTTTGCATGTGTGCTTATGCACCTGCACAAACTCCATCATTTGCAATGACTTTTCATGTTGATTTTTTTATTTAATTTATTTAAAATTGTTCTTGTGGTTCTTTCTGTTCTCAACTGTATTTGTACAACACACGTGTAAAAGTTGTTTTAATGGTTAAATTGATTGAATTTCGTATTTAACGAAATTAGCTTACAGCTGAAATGTTATACCAAAAAAAAGACCTAATAACACATGTACAATTAAGGACAAGTAGAAGGGAAATAAAAGGCCTGAAATGAACGAAAAAGGGTACGAAATTAAATAAAAAATATATGCTCAAGAGATGACAATTAATACGCTAGTTACAATATGAACTAAATCTCTGCTGGACTGCAAAAAAAAATATTTCGACCATACCGGCCATACCTTGAACTTTCCATTTATATTAGGCTCGATTTGAAAAGAATTTTCGTAGTAACTGATGAAATATATATTTTTTAATTTCGACAACAATATCTCTAAAACTAATTAACCTGCCAAGACAAACATCACTTGTTACATTAGACGCAGGTTTAAAACACAAAAAAGGCAATTGAATTTGGAAAACCGATTGGAACGGAATATTCGGAAGTTTAAAAAAAGCACTGTTTTTGAGCTTTTGAGGTACATTTATCGCAGGAATAAAGCGATTCTTATCAAGGTTGCACGAGTTGAAGCAGCTTGTCAAGTTTCGGAAATTTACCGAATTTATAAAATCGATGTGACAAGGATTTTCGGAATTATTAAAATCATCACTGTCTCTGAAAACATTCGACAACGGTACATCTGGAAACAATTAACTTTATATAAAATACACGGCATTAGACACGGCGATTTGAAAAGACTTTTCGGAGTTAGGTACAGCAATACAAGTAGACTTAAAAGACTGAAAAGGCAATTGAAGCCGATTTGACTAAAGTTTTCGAAGTTATTTTAAACAAAGCAATGTTTTTGAAAGTTTTTTAACGAAATACCTCGAAATGCTTAATCAAGGTACATAGACTTGAAGGTGTGAAAAGGAAATTAAAACAGATATGATCAACGTTTTCGGAGTTATTTAAAGCAAAGCACTGTTTTTGGAAATTTTTGGCAACCTTACCTCTCAAACGAATGAACCGATTTTGGTATAAAAACACTTTAACAAAATTACAAAACTCACAAAATAAATATGACATGAATTTTCGGAATTATAAAAAAAAAATAAAATAAAAACAAGTTTTATCAATTGACATTATAAGCCCTTATTAATTTAATTGTTTAATTTTTTCACAATTTTTTATTTTTCAAATATAAAAATCTTGTTTCAACCAACCTGCAATTTGAAATTGTTTACTTTTTATTATTTGTTTAGGTCTTTATGCAGAACTATTCAATCACATTCACTTTTGCAGTGTCACACATACATACGCATATAAAATAATATTTTTTAGCATCTGGCTGGTTTGTTTGCGTCGCTGTGTAAATTTTTAATTGCATTTTTATTAAGGGCTTTATTCGTTCGCTCGTTGGTCTGGATCATTTTCGTTTATTTATTTTTTCCGGAAAGTGGTTTTTCAACAATTCAAATTCAAACAAAACTGCATTTGCCTGAATGAAATCAAATGGTCGCTTGCATGTGGTGGTAAAGGGGACGGGTAGCGGCAGTCGAGGTTCGATGAAATGTAGATATTGACGTGCGGTTTGTATGCATGAAGTGAAATTTTTTTTATTGCTTTTTTCCGTATAAATATTTTAATTTGCTTAAGCCTAAAAGTAGCCAGCCACTGACACACTTCTTAGTCGTGTTTGTCAGTTCAATTAAATTTTACATTTCGTTATCGCAACAAATGCAAACACACACATATACGCACACACACTTACACAGAGTCGCGCACACAATTTTCTATTTTAGCAATTTTTCTCCTCAATGATTGTGTCGATGGTTTGGTTAATTTTTCATTAGACAAATTGTTCCCTCCAGGTGAAATTTCCAATTCATTTGTCAGGTTTTCAATTTCTTTTTGTGTTTCGCTTTTTCAAATTAGACCCTGACATTTTCTATCAAGGAATTGTTCTTGTTTTCCTTTTCATCCAACTGTTAAGCTGTTTGAGTAACGTCTTAGAAATTAAAAGCCAAGTAGAAGTAACGGAAGCAAAATGTAAGACTTCCTTAACAGCCTATAAGCATGCTATACTTATTTATATTTCACTACTTTGTAAGTTTATCAACTCGTGTTGTTTCCGCTTAACTGACACCTTTATATTGAGAACTTTACTTTTTTTCTTGCAAAGTTCTAACATTTACATTAATTTACTACCGCTGTAAATTACTTTTTTACAATTATATGTTTCACAAACTCTGGTTATTTGTCAAGGTTAGTAGTTGGAGGATGGCAAAATGGAAAAATATAAATAAAAACTTTTAGTCTCAGATTGTAAGTATTGATTTCGTGGCAATATTCATATTAAGCCAATTTCAACTACAACTTTTTTGATGAAAGCAATACCAGGATTTTGCTAAAGTCCTTAAGGGAGTTAAATTTAAGTGAGTCTTTATTTTATTTTAGGAATATCGAAATTTCTCAAACAGTTCATAAAATATTGTTTTATACATACTTATATAACGTACAAAATGCATTTAAAAATTATGTATATTGTAACCTAGTTTTCGCAGAGTAAAAACAAGGACTTCATACTGCCTTAGACGAAAATTTTGTTCGATTATATTTATTGCAAAAAAAAAAATCCATATTTTTTGTGGTAGTGCTTTCAATAAAATGCTTCAAATTTTTGCTTCATATTTAATTCCGTAAAAAATAAATCTCTCGTGCATACTTTTAGACCATTTTCAGCATCAATTAGCAATATGATGAAAACTAGAAAAAAGCAAGCAAGTGGAAAGCCAAACTATGAATATAAAAATCTGCTAAAAAATAAAATGGCAATAAACAAATAAATATTCTTTACAAAAAGACAATTTATAGAGCAGTAGCCAAAAAATGTGGTCAATGTGTATTAAATATTGAAAAAACCGTATACAACATCAATGTTTTTTTATAGTTTATTAAATTAAGTGTTCATCGCAATAGTTTTTGCAACTAGAAAAATAAATCGTATCAGAAAGATTACCGTCATCATACGCGAAGACAATTTAGAAAGCAAAAAATGTATTTGACCTATCAAAAGTTTACAAAAATAACTAAAATTTTAATTGGTTTTATTAGTTACTGAAACTACGAATACTTTTGTTACTTGACAGTTTCTTCTCTTAAGACCCTCCCAATTCAATTTTTGTTCCGGAAGTAGAGTTTTCTCGTTTTTTTTTTTTCTAAAATAAAGTGAGTATTGATCTAGTTCCAAGCATCTCTTATATACGTGTGCACTTAGATAGCATGCGAATTATTGTTGAGAATCCAAAATCTTGCACAATCAGTTGAACGTTTAAAGTCGTACTTTTAGTGTGATGTAAGTTTAATTATCGCCATTTTTTGGCTTTTAGAGACCATGATAAATACCCTTTGTATTCTATAAAAATCACATTTAATCCTTCCAACTCAGTGAGTCCAAAGAGGCAAAACTTGGCCCCACTATGCCAAAAGGACATTATGCCTTATGTACGCACATTTTTTTAATTTCCAATCTTTTCATTGCACATACATATTTAATATTTATGGTTGTTACCGTGATTTGGAATTGCGTGAGATGTAAGATCCACAAACAAACAATTGTTAATGGTTTTTTTAAAGAATTTTTTTATTTGTATAAAAGCATTAGGTTAAGAAAAAAACTTTCCATCCCTGCTACGAGAAAACATTTTCGAATTTGAGAAACTGCTTTAAAAAAAGCTCAAGCCGTCATCTGAATAAAATTGAATTTTTAAATTTAAATTGCTTGTTCAAACCATTTTATTTGAAATAGAAGGGTTGGAATGTGAATTTCCTAAAAGCCATTAGTAAAACTTAATGTTTTGTATTTATATGTTGTTCAACATTAACATTTTCTTTTGAAGGATATCTATTTTAAGAATCTTTCTTCTCCTTCATAAGTATCAGTATCGTAGCTCTTTAGTTTCATGGCGACCATATTCGAACAACTACAATTTCCGCAACATTTCATTTCCTTCAATGGCTGTAAATTTCCTTTTTTCAACTCCCTGAAAGTTTAACTGTAAAGCCAAGGAATGGAAAATATACATTTATTAAGTTATAATATTGTAAAAGTTTGTTTGTGGCCTTATAAATAAGTTTATTGAAGGGTTGAGCAAATATTAAAAATAAAAATTAAATTGGAATAGCAATAGAGACTCCAAACACATTTTTATTTATGTACTTATTTAACCTTTGAACTTAATTTGCTACATTATTTTTGGGCTATTGATTCGTTAAATTATTAAATTCTTTCTAATTACCAGAATTGTTATATAATATTCATTAAAAGTTAATTCTATAGCTTAACAACAAGCTTCATTATTATGGAAGAAAGTGAACTACTTGTATAAGCATAAAAAATTTATTTTGAACAGTTTATGTTGCAGAAATCGAATAGTTGCGACCACAGATCCTGTCGCAAACGTTTGCAGACCATAAAGAATACGACGAGAAACAACTTGTAATTTTTATTGTTGTTTGAAGCGACCAAAAAGGAATTTATGCACCATAATTATGCAACAGTAAAATCGATATGAATTTCTGCTCTGTGCACCATTCGAAGGACCACAATCTGCAATCATTAATTGCAATTGATATGTCGGTGTTGCTAAAAGACAATTTGGGGTCTATTATTATTACTCAAAAACTATTATTATATACTCAAAAAAATTATGGTTTAAAAGTATGGAAAATTTACCCAATATGAGTTCAAAATTATTGAAGTATGGCCTCCAAGCAGGATTTGTTGGGACGTAGTGAAAACTTCCTCGCTGCTGTTAAAAAACATTTTACCCGATTTCAATAAAAAAAGCCATGTTTCCTTTTAAATTTTATTTATGCTTTTTATTAAAACTTTTGACTTAATTCTTGGAAATTTTTCTAATAATAAAATTTTTTTTATGTTCGGATTTTTTTTTCGCAATTTCTTAATAATTATTCACATACTGAAGTTTTATAAATTTTACGAAATTCTAGTTGACGAATTTCCTTAATATTTTTAGTGCATTTCTTTGGAGGAATACGATGAAGAGTTACATCAATATTTCTTTAAATTACCACTTATTTTCGAACCAATAATTAAATCTTTTTTATTAGCTGTGTCTATTTCATTGCATTTTATTGGACCTAACGATATCGTCAGGCGAATCATATCACCACACAAAAGAAAACTCTAGATGTAATATATACATACATATAAAAGGATGAGACCGAAATTGGGTTTGTTCAGTCCTGCGAGAGGTACAAAAAAGGCCCGAACACTGACGACCTATAGGGTTATACCGCAAAAATATAAATCTCATGAGCACATCCCATAGCTAAAATGGAAGACCCATATGGTTTCCACTGCCGCACAGAGAAGTATTTGACCCAAAAAGCTGGCCAAAATTATTAAGCATGTTTTTTGTTTTAAAAGTTTAACTTTTTTGCTAGTTTTAGCTTTAGTTTCGTAGAAGAAATTTATTGGCAGGTTATTATTGGGTTAGTGTTATTTTTGACACCCACCACCCACCGACCAACCTCCCACCCACCTTTTATAACTTTGTTAGATTTTTTTCTTTTTGAAGAGAATTTAATTTTATATATATATATATATATATATATTAATTTATTATCCGTACACGGTATGCCGCGCTACACGATTGTTGTGTGTTTTTAGAAAAATTATTTATTATTACGTATGCTGGTCTCCCCCTCGCATTCCGCCAAAATTTGGTTTGCAACTGTACTTTATTCTAATAGTAACTCAAATTAAATTTAGATAGTCGAACTATTGTAGTTGTGTAGATACAGAGAAATAAAACATAGCTTTTTATGGATGTTACAATGTCCCCCTTGTCAAAATTATAATTTATCCAATATTAAATATTAAAAAAATTGGTCTCGTAGCTTGGCTTCCTATAAGGGATACACAACCAAATAAACAAAAACATATTCACTTTTAATATTTATTTTATATTATTAAATACTCATCACATGAAAAAATTAAACTCATTAAAAAGTTCAAATTATGATCATGTCACACGTATTTCATCATGGGCGGCATCATCCGTATCAGGAAGAAGTGATTTAATAGTATCTGATGAAAAAGGGTTTTTTATCTTTCGTGTCTTTTGTGTATTGCAGCTAAAAAAGGGTCACTGCTCAAAAAGAACCTATTTAGAACATCATTTCCATGTTATCTCTCAAAGTTGCAAAACTCTTATAATAAGAATTCTGGGCAATAAGCCATATATGTGTATTTTTCAAAGTGCATTTCCCCTTACTTAGTTAACAACCTGATACTTGGGTGCATTTTTTATATACCTATACCGTTTTTAAATGTAATTTTGATTTGTAACTCTTTTAAATTAGGTATGTAGTACATAGATAAAGTGTTCTGGAGACGATCAAGTCTTATATAGACCGTAGGTATACAAAAACAGTTTTATAGGTGTGTATGCGTGTGGTTGGCTTATAATTATTCCTGATAAGACATTTAGTAAATTTGAATTTATGAACTAAGAACTGAATTTTAAGAAATTCCTTTTTTAAGGGCGGGTAATCCATCACATTGGTAGTTGTTAAAAGTGATGTAAATAATATTTCACATCAATAATTCGAAAAACACAAAAGTTTATGACGACAATAAAGTATAAGAAAAAGTGCCTTATGAGCAAAAATAGAAAAAGAAGATAAAACTTTCAAAAAATCACCAAAAATAGTGGCGCATACTTGCGCAAACTTTTTTTCTTTTTTCTTAAATTAGAGATCTCATATTTTATTGTGGTATATAACATTATTTGTAGAACAGCTAAGCTCACTTTCAAAAAACCTTTCCTTTTTTTTTGGTAAGAATTTATATACATATATGTATGTATAATTTTTTTTATAATTAATATTTTTAAAATAAATATTTGAGATAAATTTTTCTTTTTAAATATTAAAAATAGCTCCTGATGGATTCTTTCAAGTAAAAAAAATCAATGTAATACCTCTATTCGTTTAGCTACAAAAAAATATCATATAAATATCTTGAAGTCGAAAAAATTCAATAAAAACGCATGCAATTTTCTTCACTTTCCTGACTTTAACAGTGTCCCACAACTACAAATCTTAACTTACAATCTTTAAAATGCACGATATGATGTAGAATTTTGTTTTCTATCGATCTGCGTAATTACTTCTTAGGATTTCATCAAATTAATTTTTGCCTTTTTGGCCAGCTTTTTGGGTCAAATACTCCTCTGTGTGCCGATTCAAAAGAAAACTCTGCAGAAGGGAAGCAAGTTTAACTCTTAATAAAACGGAGACGGATACTTACAAATTGCCGGTACATGTACATACATTATTTTTGTACTACTTTGTCTCGATATCGAATAAAAACGATATGTACATATTAATGAAATTCTTGTGCATGATTAATTGGGGGATTCACAAGGTATGCTTTCAGTCGTAATGTTATAGTCATAAAATTTTTTTAAATAAAATTTTTTTCTGGTGTTCATTTAAATTTGTTCAAGACATTATTGCAACATGACTGAAAGCATCGCCTTGCGAATGTCCTAAATATAGATATTAAACTTATTCTTCTACTTCAATTTATATTTCTTCACCTCTACAAAAGCAAACAATAATCGGAAAAAAAGCTTTAAGTTAAGAAAGTAGTGTGATTTTATCTTCTTAGAACAGTCTTATTTCAGCGAACACATGACGTTGTCTATGGTCGTTTACCTTTAGCTCCCAGGACAGTTGAATTTTGTACTGGTGCAGGCCTAAGTCACGATGCAAAATGCGTGGTTCACGAAAGGCAGTTATGGCATTTCGCCATTATATATTGTTCATTGGTTATTAAACCAGTGGACTCTAAATTTATCCACAACTCTGTGAATAATCCCCTCCGTAGGACGATTATGGCGCAGTTCACGCTACTTTGCCCCAACGGAACACCCATTTTGATAAAACAATTTTACCATTTGCATGTGTTGTTGAACGCTATATCCGTTCATGTTGTTTTGTGAAATAGATTGACTAAATGACAGCCAAATTCGGGTAGCTGTTATAATATGACCGATATTAACGTTCAATGTTTGGAAGTCCCCATTGGAGACCCATTATAAAAATGTTATAGAAATTGTAGAGAAAACTCATAGTGAATTTTGGTAAATGTCAAAATTAAATGAATTCCCTTACCCTTTCCCACTAAATGATTTGCATTAGTAACATTAATTCACACACAATCATCAGCACTTAGAAAATACCCGCAAACATGAAATACACAGGAACACTAAAGCGGGGAAGTAGCGGTCTCCGAAAACAACGTTGTTATGGTTGTAATTAAAGTTAAATTTGCCGTAATGACATTAGGGAACATTGCCTCACGATTAAATCTTTTTTAACTACGAGTAGAAAGAGGTTACGAACATTGGGCTACTAATCTAGATTAAGAAAACAACTATTGGAACTTGATTGTATTTATTACATTCTGCAAACTGAACACTTCAACAGAAAATACAATTGTAGCGATAAACGATATAGTGTATACAATTGCAAGCGAAAAAAGCCCACACAGAAAAAAACTTAATTTTATTTTCAGCAACCAAATTTATTGAACTATATAATCTTTTGTGTGAATGCCGCGGACGTGCAAAGCATTTTGTAAATCCTGATGACAATTTTGTGGAATTTTAACTCAAAACATATTATTATTTTTGCTTGCCTTTGAAAAAACTCTAATAATCAAAAGGGATAATACAACATTTTTACTGAAAATCATATTTACTTTCGATAAATTATTTGTTTAAAATTTTTTAAGTAAAAATTTTTCAACATAACGTTTTGGGGCGGTCAATTGGCCGCCAAGATCGTGCGAATTAACGCCTTTAGACAATTTTTTGTGGGGTTATGGTAAGGCTCATGTCTATAGGCACAAGCCCGCAACGGTTGACGCACTGCAAGCCAATATTGAAGAATTTATTCGTGAGATGCCGACCGATATGTTGGCGAGAGTATGCCAAAAATTGTACCCTCTTTTTGTGCCACATTTTGAACTCTAAAACGGTCACATTTTTCATATGTCATCCAATATACAGGGATGGAATGCATAAAAAATTTTACACTTTTTTACAGAAATGAAAATACAATCGAAAAAACAACCACTGTTTTAGCTTTTGACAATGAGTTTTGAGTTGAGCAAATGTATTTAACAAGAGCGAATTTGAAATAATTTTAAAACTTCTACTCGCTTTTTCAAGAATATTTGTGGATCTATGACTGTTTAAATTCCAAATAAATGGAAAGATGGTTAACAAATATTATCTTTAATGCAATTTTTAAAATTTTTAGTACAATGTTTTTCCATTTTTTTTTTTAATTTTCCACTTAATCAACTTAATTCGCATGCAGTTACAGTAACATTTATGATAAACATTTTTTATAATTTATATTAAAAAAAAATTGTCTTTTCAAATACTTTTAGTTGCTTAAAAATTAAAACTCTCTTCAGATCTCGTTCACTTCAACTCTTCCACATATTCAAAATGAAATCCAATAAAATCATAAAAATCAAGAGTCACAAGTTTGTGACCCGTTTCGTCAAGGCCTGTTGATATTGGCTGTGATAACGTTCGCAGGCCATAAACTTGTCCACTTTTGTAGGCAGGTTATCCTCTTCGTCGAAAGTGAAAGCGGGCATAAATAAGTCCTTGGAACGTTCATAACTCTGCTGCTGGCTGCTTTGGCTGGTGGATTGTTGAATTGGCTTCTCTACGACGGGAGCTACTGGAGTATTGGGTGGCGTGCTGACATTCGTATGCCACTCAAATGTTAAATTTTCCAAAAGTTCATCGCAGTTCAAAGAATCGAGGCGTTTGTGGGGTTTCAAATTGAGTGTGGTAGTGGAGATGTACTCTTTGGGCTCCTCGGGGTAAATGGTCACAGGCCAAGTTGTCGACAAAGACATGTTTTTAAAAATTAATTCTGTTATTTTTGTTGTTCTTAATTTCTATTTTATATTCGTTTGATTAGCGCGCCTTGTATCTCTTTAAACGTTCGAATTTCAACTGTTTTGTTGTCTTGTGAGTGGGTTTTCAATTTGCTAAAAAAATCAATTTTACTAATATATTTTTTTTCTTCTTCTTAATCATGTAGTTGTTGTTTTTGTTATATGTATATTATTGCCTTTTCGAACTTCGTTTGTGCGTCTTTCAGAACTGTCATCACTTTTCTAGAGTCTTAGTCATTTTGATGTTTTTGTTGCGTTTAAGTAAAGAATAACACAGACTGTAATATACTGTTTGCATATAAAATGAGTTTATTTATGTATGTTCTTGTGACTTTAGGAAATACATATTATAATATTGTTTTTGTTTTGGTTTTGTTGTTGTTTGTTTAATTGTTACTATCTTGAAATGCCAGTAGAATGAGTAAATAAAAATTTAACAGTGGGTTGAAGAAACAACAAATTACGTTTATTCCACAAAAATTGGAGTATAATAATTAATGATTCAAGTTTTATATTATTTCTCATGCTTAAATGTTATCCTTGATTTTTATTTGTATATATTAAGTATTTCATGTGTGTAACTAATGGTGCTTTCGTTTCTAGAAAAAAGTGCAATATTTTCTAATGAATTTATTTAATCTATTTATCGGTATAATTTGAAAAATTTTACTCCCTTCCTATTAAGTTTTCTCTTGTTAAAGAATCCTAAATTCCCCTTTTTTAATGATTGAAAAGGCAAAAATTTTTACATCAGTAACGAACACGCCGGATGTTGTCTATTTCAAATTTTCGTTTCCACAAATTCTTTTCATACTCATACATATATATGATTGTGAGTATGTAAATGTTCATTACTCAAATAAAAATAAAACAATTAGTATCAAGAAAATATTAAAATTACAGTATTTTTCACCAATTATTTTACAATATTTCCCAACTTTGTTCAAGCGAAAAATCTGTCAGTGTCAAAACAACATAGTATTCAAAAATTTACCTAGATCACTCCATAAATAAAAATATATTAAAACTGCCTTAAATTTAAACTCATATGGCGAAAATCGACTCTCATAAAACCAAACATCAAGTTGAAACCACTAATAAAAATAAAAAATAAGTTGTATTCCCTCGACACGTTTGAAAAGCGCTTTTATAAATGGAATTATTTAGATGTGAGTGGCCTCTTAAGCAATAAATATATTTCCACTATTTTTCCCATATAGCTCTCTTTTAGGTATAAGTATGTCTCTATATTAAGGAGTATAGGTACCCTTTTCACTGCTGAGGGCCACTCTACAATTCTATTCAAATGGAGAACAGCTCGAACTTGTGTACTATTGACATTGAGATGCGAAGGAAGGCAAATTGCCAGAAGGAAATTCGAAAGAATTTGCTGTGAATAGCTAAAAGTCGGATCATTTAGTTAAAGTTGATTTGTTTGTGAACTTGGTCTAAAACTGTTAAAAACATAAAGTAAATGTGCGCAGAAAACAATAGCTTTATGCAGTTAAACCAATGTGCAGCTAACGTTGATGTTTTCTCTGATAGTTAAAAAAATTAAAAAATTTTTGGTCTTCTATCTTAAATGTGAACTTAAAAAAATTATTTAGATTTTGAAGAATTAGAACATAAAATGCAGATGTTGACCAGTTCAGGCACAAGTACTCTCACAAGAAAGACAGCTATTGTAATTGTTATAACAATTATTAAGCGATAAAAATCTTTAGTTACGATTATGCATAAGAGAAAAATATATACCGGATATAATAAGAGTTATGAGCAATTGAAAGGAACCCATTAAATGAATGTAAATGAATGAACGAATGTAAATGGGAGTGACAACTTACCCGACATAACCCGATTACGGGGAATATGCTGGAGGAAATTAAGGAACTTTGTGAGTGACACGGATTTTCTCTAGAACTTTGGGTCAATATGTTATAGTTAAACCCAAGGGAGCGCACAACAAGCCTTCCCAGGCTTAAGTGTATGTCGTATGACATGGGCTATCACACCCCTCTAATCAGCCTAACCTAACCTAACCTAACCTGTAATAATTACGATTATGGAATGCATCTTAAAAGAGCCCAATTTGTTGTACTTGAAAAATGTAAATATTGTTATTGATGGATGGGTGGTCCTTGGTAAAATTAAATTGATTTATAATCTTAGAATATTTTTTCCAAGCCGCTTGCTTTTATTTGAATTATATCTAATAAATCAAAACCATTTATTATTTGTTATTTCATTTAAAAAGAATGTGATTGGTAATTTGTCCCACTGTGCGTTCTTTAAAATGCAAAGGGTGACTTCCCATCTTAACAGTCAAACTAGTGAGCTCATATTTTGTTTATCAGCTGAAAAAAGTAATTATTTATTTTTCCATAATTTTTGTCTAAACCCTAATAAACATCATAAAACCAATTTGCAATTGGGTTTTAGTTAAAATACTTTATAATTCTCTAAAAGCAGAAAAAAATGATTTTAAGTAACCAGTTAATTTGTAAAGAAACCAGGCTTAGTATGATTAGAACAAGAACCAATTTTTATAATAGATATTATAATTTTATTTTGAAAAGACAGACTTGCATAGTTTTATTTTTTGGCGGTACATGCGAGAACGCGTCAATAAGTACATGACGTTTTGAATGAATGACAGGTTTCTGAATAAAAAATAGTTTAATTTTTCAACAAAGTCCACTTTGAACTCTATACACTGTGTTCAATTTTTCTCCAATTTTTTTTCCCTTCCAAAAAATTAAATATGTCCTGGTCATCAAAATAGATATTTGTTTGTGAGACGATTTCATCATTGGAGTCAAATATCTTTCTTCATATTTAGAAAGAAGAAATAGTCACGAGGGGCTAAATCCGGATAATAGGGCGGATGAGGGAGTGATTTGTGGCCACGTACGGTAATTTTGTTTCAAACCTTCATAAAATCGACCCAATAAGCTAGCATAATATTAGCCATTGATTGTTTTACCCTTTCGAAGGTAGTCAATGTGGATTATATTGCGTGCATCCCAATCGCTATAACTTTATTCCCTGACAATCCCGCTTTGGGATTCCTTGGCGCCGATTCATCCCGATTCACAATCAGAACTTTTTAAAGTGCTAGTTGATTTGTCTCTAGTGTGTTGTGGTGGATCCAATTTTCGTTCATGGTTACGAAATGGAGCAAAAACTCGTCCATATTGCGGTTAAACAAAGCCAAACACTTCTGCTTAGTTGTAACACGATTGCGTTTGTGGTCGATTGTGAGCAAACGTGGCACCCATCTTGCGAAAAGTTTTCCTATACCTAAGCCCTTGACCCATATGATATGCCTATGGCTTTTACGATCTCTTGCACTTTCAATCTCCGATCGGCCGATCGTTAATAGAAAGAGAAAAAGAAATCGTAAATATAAATGCTATGAACGCTGTGTAAACTTTTTGAAACTCAAACGTTTTTATTATTGTTTTTTTTTAACATAAGCTTAAAAATTAGTCCATTGTGTATTTTAAACTTTCTTACCCATTGTGCGCTACAATCACAGCCACAACAAAATAATCCTACATACATACTTTTTAACGCCAAATGAAAATATTATTAATCAATATAAACAACATTAAATAATTAAAATAATCAACTGCATGTGTGTGTAATAAATTTATTTAAAAATTCATACTTCAATAATTCTGTTCTCATTTCAAGTTAAAATTTTTTCTTCAACTCTGCAGCAGCTCTGCTTGTATCACGATTTAATAATCATTTTCAAGTGTGTTCACAGTTTGGGAAATGTAATATTTTTGATTTTGTATTCCAAAGAGGAATTGGTGACCTAGAAAATGTATTTGTTTAAATAAATTGGCTTAAGTTCTTCTCTGGTTGATGAAGACAATTTGCTTGCCTGGCACGTTCCATTCGTTTGAGAAAGTGACTACTTTTGTAAAAGATTTAAATTTTGGATAAACTGAACTCGTGAAAGAAACAATTATTGTATTGAACATGTTGGGCTCTATTTAAAAGTTGTATTTGTCATTTAATTGGAATGTCATATTCGTAAATTGTAGTGTAAACGAAATTAAATGGAATAAAGGCGAAAAAAGTTTTCTCTTTGCGGTAGAGTATTTATGTTTTGCATATTTACAAAGATCGTATTTTATATAATGCGACAAGCAGATATCATTTGCTTAGAAAAATATTCCTTTATTGTGGCCGCACAATAAAAAGCCTTTCCATTTGTTTTCAAAATTTCTGAAGGTGCAAAATTTATATTTCGCGTAAGTTCCAAAATCTTATTTTTTTGGTATAAAATTAATTTTTGCACAACTACTGCTTATGTCAACTAAAACACTGAAAATTTTTAAAAATTATGAAAATATGTTCACAAATAGTAACGTACATATCGTGCTCTTATCGTCAAAAATATCAAATTTTTTTAATGTAGTTTATAAGATGCCATGCGATGGTGAAAATAATGATAGATGTGATAAAGTGTGTATAAGTAAGTAAGGCTGGCTGTACGCAAGTCAGACCAGAAGCCTAAGAATGTTTCGACTTCACAAAAACAACAGCTTTAACGAAACATTATTTTAATTGTGATCATAATCCGGACTTTAAGAAAGTTTCAGTTTAAGCTATAGAGAGGAACTTTAAACGACATCATATGTTAGAGGTGCTTGATATTATTAATGTTCCAAATAATAAAATTGTAAACTATAAAACTGATATATATAATATTGCTCAACATTATAAGCATTTGATTTGAAAGTTAAATTGACCAATAGGAGTGAAAATAGTTTTTTTTTGGTTTTTGTAATATAATTATTAAAAAATATTTTCATTTCTTAAAAACTGAACACACCTTTTGGTTTTTTGTTTCTTTTATACTTTTTTACTTTGATTTGATTTGTTTAAATTTTTTCAATTTGGTTAAAATATTACTCAAGTTTGAGGTCTTATTTTGTGGTTAAACAATTTTATTTAAATTATCGATATTTTGATACTCATCTATCTATCTTCTATATATAAAATAGGATGTGTGTATGTATGTATGTATATATGTATGTATGTAACGTAATGGCTCCAAAACGGCTGGATCGATTTTGAAGAAATTTTCAGAGAACCTTCAGAAAACTCGGGCGGGTGACACTGTGAAGTCCGATTTTTTATTTTCGGTCTGTGGGCGGAGGGGCGTGGCAAAATCCAATAATTCACAAAATGAGAACGGCTTGGCCGATTTCTGTAAAACTTTTTGCCAGTTGTTCGTATTTTCTAGGAGAAGGTTTTTATGGAAGAAAATTTTGGAAAAACTCTCCGGAAAAGTCGGAAAATTGGAAAAATCGAAAATCGAGTTTTTGTATAAAATTTTGTTTGAAATTATTCCTTAATGGCTTTTCAAATGAAAAAATAGAAAGTTTGTCTGAAGGCTTAAAATTGGGGCGAGGCGAAGTTCGCCTGGTCTGCTAGTTGAATATAATTATTAAAAACAGATTTGTGCTGAAGATGATACTGAATGAGTATCGAATTATCGATAATTTAAATAAAATTGTTTAACCACAAAATAACACCTCAACCTTGAGTAATATTTTAACCAAATTGTTATAAAAAACGTCAAAAAATATAGAGATATTTTTGAATTTGTTTACGTACATATATATGTCATATTTTTAACAAATTTTCCCTGAAGAGGACGCCCAAAGAGGCGCCGAAATATTGAAATAAAATAAATTTGTTTTTTTAAAGACCTAAAGCTCCTTAATAAAATAAAATATATATAATAAAAAAGATCGAAAAAGATTGTGTTGACATATTTTTTTAACAAATATTAAAAGATTAAAAAAGTTTCTCAACAATTTGTATTACAATTTCAGCTGATGGACAATTTTTAGCCGTCATAAAGTCTACATCATGATCAACTTTTCCTTGTTAATTTCTATTAATTTTTATTCTGTTGATAAACAACCTTTTGAACAAAAGTGTTAATTTTCTTACTTAAAACCGGTTGTTAATTTTTTTGTTACCTCGTTTTTATGTATGAATGAAGTCGAGTTTTATGTTGTTTATGACTCACTTCACTTATGTTTTTCATGCACATAATGGCATTTTAGGTTTGGCGGAGTTTCTTTTTTTTTAAATCATTAAGTAAATAAATCAATTATTTTATACAATTACAGGGTGTTTTCAAGAAAAACCGCAATTAATTTTAGCCACATGAGGGTCAGAAAAAAATTTATAGAATATTTGAAACTGTTAAATAGAATATGATCTCGCCCTACAGTAAATGAAATAAAAGTATTTCAGAAATGGCTAGTCTGTTATAATAATGGAATAAAACTTTTTTTTTATTAGAATTTTTTTTCTAAACTTAAGGAAATCTTGGATTTTGTTTTAAATGGAAGGGAAATATAAACATATTTTTGCTAAAGAGTTATTGCAAAACACGTAATAAAAATGCTGTAATATTTTATTGATAAATTTATTCCAAAAAAAAACATTAAAAAATTTTTACAGCCTTTCGCTTTTTATAGAGCACTAAATGCAAAATTTTTATTCTAATTCCTAAACCTACTTAATTTTTTTACATAGTGTAGGGTAATATTAAATATGACATAATAGTCGTTGGACTCACTTTTATTAGGGAAACTCACAGACTAGAAAACTTAATTTGTAATAAAAAAAAACATATTTCCTTTCTTAACTTTCACTAAGAAAATGTATTCAATTCCTTCGAGCACTCGTGCATATGAAAAGGATCGTCATGACTTTGTCGATGTGAGTGGAATTTTCTTAGTGTGTGTTTGTTTAAAGGTTGGCAACTGCTGTAGTAGAACTTTAAGCCTTTGAAAAATAAATAAAGATCCATAAACACAAAAAGAAATTGTGCCTACTTGGAAGTAAATCATCGTTTATGTGCCGCCTGAAAAGCCATCACAAAAAACAATTTTATTTCTTATAGACCCAGTAAAAAAAAAACTTCGCAAAAGCCATTAAAATGCACAGAAATTAAACCGGAAATTGTAAAATTAGGAATTATTTCTAAAATTGTTATCCTTGTTCTATTTTTTGAAGCCTATTTTTTAACTGAACGCTTTCGCCAGAACGTTAAGAAATGTTGGTATTTAATAATTTTTTATTCAAAGAATAAGTTTTTTGCCACTGAAAAGTAACCTGCATTACAAATTTTTAAATATACATATTTTTATACTTTCTGATGTGAAAGCAATATTCGCAGTTATACATTAAATAAAAATTATATTTAATGTAAATTTAAAAAAGTAAATAAAAGAGAAAAGTACTTTCAAAAACTGGAATAGAAGTAATTAACTTCCCAAGAATTAAAAAAATATACTAATAAATACTTTAGAAGAAATGAAAATGCCGTTCTTTTAGAAGGGCTCTATCTTTCTACTTTGAAATAATTAGAAATGCTTTGACTGTAAATAGAAAAAAGTCCGCATGAAGAATGCCACAAAGTGCAGCGTATTATGTTTGATGTGTAACACTCAGTTCGATGATATTAAAAAATAAATTAATGCCAAAGTGAAATTTAAATGGAGAATAACAAATAACTTTAAACAATTTTAATACGAGTAGTTTTTTTTTTAATTTGTCATGAAAATTATAAAAGTTTTGTTAGTTGGAAATTTGGCTTTTATTCTCCATATAAATAACAATTGGTGATGTAATTAACAAATCTGGATACTAAATAAAAATTGATCAAATAATTGCTTCTATTGTATATTATATATTTTATATTATTGTTGTTAATATTTGTTATTTTGTATATTTTATATTTTTACACTTGAAATTTATACTTATATTTATACATTTTAGAGGCTTGTAATATTTTATTCGACACAATTAGGTCATGTACCAATTTTTTTTCAGACTCTTTCTTCTATTGTAAATCACTTGATTTGCGAAGCAGGGTTGGCTCTATGTACTTTCATTCTTATTTGAATTCAATTTCTTATCTCGTAGCAAACACACAATTTTCTTGACGGCTGATAAAGTTTGGCTCTTTGTTTATTAATAATGTTTATTTATATAAATAAAAACATTTACTTGGAGATAAAATTATGACCTCCAACAATTGAAAAGGCTTCACAACGCACAGTGGTATAAAATAAAGAATAAAGTGGTGGAAAATGTTCAAACTCTCTACAGCCTTTGCGATTTAAATGTAATAAATCGGAATAAGTCAAATACTGATGGCCTTTTATGATACAAGTTTAGGCTTATAATATTCCTAAATGTGAATCATTTTTCCTTAACCTAAACTAGCATAATCTATTGTTTTTTGATAGACTCAACCTTATTAGGAAAAAGCACGCAATGTTGTAAGGAAAAGAACATTTTTTTAAATTATATCAATAAATATATAATTTTTTTTTAATTTATCAGAAAATGTTGCACTTTTTTCAGAAATGAAAACGCCAACTATCATTATTAAAGTTTTAAACCAATTTGTCTTGCAAACAAAATTTGTTTGATTTTTTCACCTGTTACTCCGAGATTTTATGTTTAAGACTTCTTCAGCAAAAAAGATCCAATAGCTTAGAAGTTGTAAACTTCCATTGTCTAATGCCACTGTGCAATGGTAAACAAACCTTTAAATCTTTATCAATGTCATAAAGTAAATTTATTTATTTATTTATATGCGGCTTTGTTTTTCATTTCAATAATAATAAATATATTCTTAGAAGTCGTTTGTGGAATGAATGCTTACAAATTGTTTGTAACAATTTCAATTAGAATTTGTATGATTCATTTTAGAATACTTTGAAAAAAAAAGTATTTTTTTTTGTTGCTTTAAATAGTTTAAGATAAAATTAATGACCAACGAGATGGAATAATTAATTACCCGATATACGGCCTGTTTCTATAAATTGTATTGAAATCAACAACCATAACAACAACAAAAACTCAAAATTGTTTTTGTTTTCAATAGAAATATTCAAACGAACGAATGAACAAAATTTATAGAAACAGGCAGATAAAATCAATGAACTTTTTTACAGAAATGATTTTCTTTCCACACAAAAATAGGGGAAACTTAAAATAATAATAACAGCCTCATGCCACTAATTATACAATACGTAGAATGAATTACTAATTAGCATTGCCCTGTGTCACAAATTTTATTATTAGACCACTGTAAGGAGTTTACAATAAAAATTTTTCCACATCTGCTTGTTATTGTTGTTTTGTTTCCTCTACAAGTATTTCAATAAATTAAAGTAACAAAATAATTGTTCTTAAGGTAATAAAATAATAAATAACCCTGTATTAATGGGAGATGGCAAATATTTGTGCAGTTTGTTGGTAAATGTTTAACATCTCGTTAGCCAGACTTCGCCAAATGTATTGGGAAAAAAGAAATGAAAGAAATCGGAAAAGAATGTAAATGAAAGCGGAACTCCATTTAGCTATACCGAATTTTTTCAAAATCCCTTATCCAAATTGATTATTCTTCTTTTATTAATATTTTTATTTTTGAAAACTTTTAATTTGTTACAATTTTAGGTCTCTAGCCTTTGCTTTTTTGACATTATGGTTTTTCTGTCAGTAATAACGATTTTTTATGACAAAGAAGTTTCCGACAAAAATGTCGCATATTGTTTGCCCTTCCTGCATGTTTGTGCTCTTTTCTAAGATGATAAAAAGAATCTGTTCAAAACATGTACGAGTAAATATGTAACACGTTTTGCCCTTAACTTTATTTCAGTGTATTTTTATTTCCGTTTATTTAACTTCTTTATTTAGCTATAAATACAAATAAGGATATTGTATTGTTTTATTTTCGTTATCCTATTTTTTTATTAAATTTTTTTTGAGTGAAGAATTTATAAAATATTAATGATACTTGATATGTGTACATTGAGTATTTCGTAATTAAAAGAAATTATTGAAATTATACTCGCCTTTTCTTGAATATGAGACGTTCAGTTGATTAATGTAAATGATCATTGATATTAATTTTTTTGCAACTACATAATTTTATGTTGCAAATAGTTTTAATGATGTAAATATTGCTGAAGAATCTATAATTTATTTCTATATATGAAACGCTAAATATACGTTAATGTTAAATGTATCATCGAGTAACTGTTTTTGTTCTATTGTAAGATTGAAAGGGTATTACTTTGCGAGAGTTTAATGTTAGACATGATCGCAATTTTTAAGGCAATGATTTTCTTGTAATATTTTCCTCCTTTTGATATTCTATTTAAAATTTTATGTGAAATGCTGTCAAAACCGAGGTGGAAAAAGTTCATATGAAATAGTTATAAAATAATATTTCGAAAGATGTATTCCGTTCATGTTGTGGAAAATAAATGAAATGTATGTGAAAGTATTGAAGGTAAATTTTTTGCTGTGAAAGCATATGAATTTCAATTATTCCACAATTTTTACATAAACGTGATAAAAAGACTTTGTTTTGACAATTAAGCATGGTATTCTGTTCAAAAATTTCATATGAAATGTTGTCAAAATCTATATAAAAAATTTCGTAAGAAATGTTTAGTTAATCGTGTTGCGAAATTTGTAATGTGTTCATGTTGTAAAGATGAAATGAAAGGTGTCTGACAACATTCAAGCAACATTTATTTAAATTGTATGAATGTCTTTATTTCATACAAAATTTATTTTTTTTAATAAAGGATATAATAAATGTGTTTGTTTATGTATGTAAAATAATGTGGCATACTGTAACGCGGAACATAATTTCCGCTTGAAAGTTATAAAAACAAAAGAAAAAGAAATGTAATAAATCAACATGATTTTTTTCTTATGGACTCGAGCTCAAATCTCATTGGACTATATTAGAGAATGCTGTTTATTTATTTTTAATGTCATAAATCTGAGGAAACCTGCTCACGCTTTCGGTGGCAGCAACATATACCTCATTAGCATCCGATTCCAACTTTTTGAATATCATTGCTATTAAAACTAACATTCACTGAAAAAAGAATACGAGAATTTACATTCTTCTTTGGTGATATATTTTGAGATTTGAAGATTGTTTGTATAGTCTACTTTATTATTATTTTTTTTTTAAGAAAACGAGAATTTTTATTCCTCTTCGGTCATATTTTTTAAGTCTTGAATAAAGTTTGTATAGTCCATTTTATTATTAATATTTTTTTCAAATAGAAAACGAAAATTTCTATTCTTTTTCGGTCATAGTTTTTAGGTTTTAAACAAAGCTTGTATAGTCTATTTTATTATTAATATTTAAATTTTTGGTAAATCAATTTTGCTACAACATGAATAACTTCTTCATTACAACAACATATAAAACCGAAATGTGTACAAATAGTTTATATATTTTAATCAATTGTGATCGTTATTTCGATTTAAATTTCTCTGGGAAGGCATACGCTTGGTCAGTTCCATTGTTACCTTTTTCTTTTGACACAAAGGATTTTTTTTTTTGCACGCTTATATTTATTTATTGTATCTTCACATCTGAACTAACAATAAGTATTCAAATCTTAAATATATAAATAATTATTAGGCCCAACCAGTGTCAGACATAAACTTAGTGATAATAATTAATAATACATTAGAATCGTATTTAGCATAAATATATTTTTAAAAAGTTTCATCTGGAGTGTTGCGTACTAAAGACGTAGTATCCCTCTTTTTTAAGCGGAAGGGATACTACGTCTTTAGTACGCAACACTCCAGATGAAACTTTTTAAAAATATATTTATGGATTCACAAAAAAAAATTAATTACAATTGTTTAGTTTATTTCTAAATCTCTGTTTTTCGCTCTCTCTCTCATTGCAGAAACCCATTATGATAATTCAACCATCATTAAAACGCCGCTCTTCCCAAAAGATCTCTTTACTAAAGAGCAACTTGAAAATGGTGCTGTTATTTGCCACATTATCGGTGTGATATATATGTTTGTAGCCTTGGCCATCGTATGCGATGAATTCTTTGTGCCTTCCCTGGATGTGATCATCGAAAAATTGGACATTACAGATGATGTTGCGGGCGCCACATTTATGGCTGCCGGCGGCAGTGCGCCCGAACTGTTTACCAGCGTTATTGGCGTATTTGTATCGTTCGATGATGTTGGCATCGGTACAATTGTCGGTTCGGCCGTCTTCAACATACTCTTCGTGATCGGTATGTGTGCGTTGTTTTCGAAAACGGTGCTAACGCTGACGTGGTGGCCACTATTTCGCGATTGCACATTCTACAGTATTAGTTTAATTATTTTGATAGTATTCTTTCGCGATAATCTCATCTACTGGTGGGAGGCTTTGATCCTGTTTAGCATTTACTGTGCCTATGTGACTTTTATGAAATGGAACGTGGAGGTGGAGACGTGCGTCAAGAGAGTGATATCGAAAAATAAGGTGACTCGCGTCCGAAGTACAGATCAGCTTATGCCAGCAGTAAGTAGTTGGGAAGTTTTTTTGCAAAAAAAAAAAAAATTAAAAGAAAACAAAATTGAATTTGATTTGAATAACAGAAAAAAACAAACAAAATAAATTTGATGTTTGATATTAAAAAAATAATAATAATAATAAATAAATATCCTTTATTTTCTATTTGTTTCTGATTAATGTGATCGTAAAAAGGATATTACATTATTGCCAGTATTTATTTAATTTTTTTTTTTAAATTAAATTATTCATGTCTGAGTTGGTTATTAATTGGCCTTAATTTGTTGTTTGTTTATTTTCATTTAATTTTGGTGTTTTTATTTTATTTTTAATAAATTTTATCAAATTCAATTTTTTTTAATTTTCTTTAAATTTTTTTCATTTAATTTATTTATCATTTAATGAACAAATTGCACTTTTGGCTGTTGGAATGCATGTTTTATAAAACCGCCCTGTATAATTTATTTTTCTTAATTGCAATTAATTTATTTTATTTGGTATAGAACTTGAACAATTATTTACAGTAGTATAAAAGTAGCTTTTTTATATACATAGATATTATTTGTGTATTCATTTTTTGGTATCTAATTAAATGATATTATTAATTATATGGCAATTTAATCAAACTGTAAGTTTAGTAGGGAATTCTATCTCAATTTCACGTTTCTAAATGGTAAGATTTTTCAAGCGAAATTACGTATGATGGTACGCAGTTCAAAAAAAAAAAAAATTTAAGGAATTTTTGACATTTATCTTCTATTACTGAGATGTCATAATTGAAACAAAAATTAATATTCAGACAATTATTTACTCACGAAATTTTTGGACATTTCGTGTTTTTATACCTTGTAAATTTTCAAAGAGTATTTACTAGTTCTTATTAAAAAAAAAACCAATAATAATTTAAGATCATTTTTCCATGTAGAAATCAAAGCGAAATTGCAAACGTGAAATTCAGGCAGAACTCTATACTAGGCTTCCAGCCTAGACAAACAGTTTTTGACATTTCTTGTCTATTGCTGGTATGTCATAACCATTAGTGGAGACTTTTTTCTGACGACTGAAACAAGTCATAGTACTTTTGACATTTCATATTTTTTGTTTCTTGTATTTGATTTGAAAAGTTTATTTCGGCAATACCGTTTTTCTCTGGTTTTTGGCAAATACGCAGATCACCGGAAAATGAGACCATTCAGAAATCTTGCGATCTTCGTTATTTGTTTGCTCTCCTTGTCAGAACAGGTGATATTTAAAAGGGGAAATTCCTGCTAAATATGGCGACTGGATTAGGAAGTACAAGTTTAAATTCATTTATATTAAATATTTAAATTTTTAAAATAATTTTTCAAAAAGGGCTATTAACAACCTTCCAAATAACTATTTCCTATCCAAAATTTCAAAAATCGGAAGCAGTAATAAAAATTGAAAATTAGTATTTCAAAGATTTATTGTTTGTTTTTTTTTTGTGGGCTTAACTGCTCATATACGATATTTCATTTGTGCTACCAGAACTCTAAACGGCTTGTAAGTTTTCCAGATCGTCTGTTTATACAAAAACAAAAATGTATAATATGAGAATTCTCGGACTAATGGTCCGGATTAATAAAATAACAACTCTATTTTTCGCTTTTGCATAATAAATATGTGCAAACATTGGCACCCAAAAGGCGTCTAATTGTATACATGCGGGGAGAAGAAGTATAAATTAAATTCATATTGAATATAAACTGCTTGCTATGCAGTTTGTATTAAGACATTCTAAGACTTCTATTATTATATATGAACAGCTAAGCCCATAACAAACAACGAATTTTTAAAATATGCAGTTCACAAATGGTTACATTTGTGAACATTATCCCTATAAATTTCAATAATATTGCAATAATAACTTTTTTTAAATTTATTCAAGTTATTTTCAAGAAAAGTTTTTTTAAGTAATTTTTAAACTAATTTAAAATTTTTGTTACGCATAAAGTTTTTTTATAATAATATAATATCTTTCGTTCCACAAAAGTTTATCTTAATATTCTACATCTTCTTATGTGACCCCAATTATAAAATTTCTTACATTATGTATATGAATATAAAAACCAAATCTTACCTTTTTTAAGTGGCACATTTTAATATCTTTCTTCTTTTTTATGCTTGTCATTGCAAAAAAAAAACTTGTATAAAATATAAATGTTATTAAAACTTGCACTCATTTATGGTCTTATATAATGAAATATACTATTAATATAGTTGCTTCGAACTATTCCTTCATATTCAGAACTCGTCTATTTATCATGTCATCCACATACACACATCTCTTCACCTGCATATAAAGCAAACTGTAAGAAATTGCACGATTACTGCAACAATTTTGCTTCATTGACAAATTGTCATTATAATTATGAGGAAAATTTCATTAAAAAAATCATTTATAAAATGCAATTATTTTGTAAGATATAAATACGAGGGTTACTACTTGTACTATGGATCTAATAACGTTGAAACATTGCTTCAATGAAAATGTCTGTAGTAACCCTCGGCGAACAAAGTTAAATAAATACCTGGAAAAAAAAAATGAAGACGACATGCGGAAAAAAATTGAACTTATTCAACACAAGTTCTTACGAAACCATGTACGACATGTACAACTAAAAAGCAACTTGTGCACGTATTGTGTCTTTAAGATTTTGATGTTATACCTACATTCATTCAAAAACTAACACACACTCGTAAGGACGAAAAAAACTTTCCAACTTTTAAAAGAATTTTGTAATTTTGCACTCAGTCTTAAGGGTAAAAGTAGTATGGAATATGTATCTGATATAAGATTTGGTCAGAAATTTCGTTTGTCATGAAATAAGTTTGAAAAAAATATTGAAACTTTTAACTTTGAAGTACTTTGGAATATTAAGGATCTTAGAAAAAGTTGAAAGCTTCTTTCAACTTTCTTGCTTTTCCTTTATGTTTAGTTGTTTTTTACTTTTTTCAAATTTTAAAAATTTTTTCTTACACAATAGATGTTCTTAAATTTTGTAAAAGAAAACATAAGCGGTATTCGTCGTTTGGTGCAAATGGTCTTGCAAGTGCAAGTTTTTTTGCAATCCAACAACAAAATAAAGAGGTTTGCACTTGCAACACCATTGAATTTATGCAAGACTAAAAAATGAAATACATAGTTCTTTTTGCACTGAATACTGTATATGCAGCCATCGTTGTCGACTTTTTCATATAATTTTTTTTAATTACATATCCAGAAAAAATAGGGTTTTCTAAAAAAATTAAACTCCTTTTCTAGTTTTATTTATTTATTTATTTTATAAACCTTGATAATATATTTAATAATACCTTAAGTCCACATTCTACGTTTTTTATAAGTTTTAATTTTCTTTTTTGAGAAACATAAGGACACAATAATACGGTGAGTTCCAAAACGTAAAAGACAAATTGCAGTGATGCGGTTTCTGCAGTCAGTTTCATTGAAAATTGATATGTCAATAGTAAAAATAATATTTCGGAAAATTTTAGGGAAAAGCAAAATCGCCTTCACATTGTAAGTGTACTTCCATTCGAACGTCCATTTTCTTTCCTAAATACATAAATAAAGTTGGTCTAAATAATAATTTGCAATTTATTTTGTACAAAAGGCTAATAAGGCATCAACCGAATAAATAATGCTATTTCTCTGCGCATCGCTAATTTTTATTATACATTTTGCGTTTAGGAATTAATGAGTTTGTTTAGTTGCATTGCAAATTACGTTTTGGAACTCATCCATACTATCAAAATAAATATAAATAATTTTTATTTAATTTCAAATGTTAAATTAAAAGAGTAGACTATTAGGTAGTGTACTAGACTCGTAGTGCGAAGGTCCCAGGTTCGAATACTGCCACAGAACTCTGGCAGTTTGTGTTTGATAAATAAATGGAGCGCACAACAAGCCTTCACTGGCTTAAGTGTATGTCGCATGACATGGGCTATCACACCCCTCCAATCAACCTAACCTAACCTAAAAGAGTAATATTCTAAAATCACTTGTCAGTAAAATGCTATAGTTTTCGAGATATCGCGATTTTCGCACTTAAACAAATATATTTTGCTAACGGCAAAGTTCTAGTGCATTTCTTATTTCGCTTGAACTTTTCATTCTTAAAAACATTCTGGTCGTGTTTTCTACAATATTTTTTTTTTTATTTATAGCATTCTTTTCTTGATATTTCTCCTTACATGTGTATCAACAAAAACATTTCTCCTTTAAATCTATAACCCACACAAGATGTAGCGACCTCTAAAAAATAAAAAGCACCAAATATTAACTGGAAAGCACTAAAACATTACTAAAACCACCTAGTTAACAACGCTATTTGCAACACTGGCAATCGTATAAATTGATATCAGTTGTTATTTAGTTTTCACCCAGTTTTGCAAGTGAACAAAAAAAAAATAGCGCTCACAATTAATGAAAAATTCTCGCAATTGCAAACATTTTCAATACAAATATCGATTTCACCAAATCTTTTATTTGATCTCCCCGTAGTATGCTATAAAAATATACTCAATTCAACTCAAATATGCCTTTCAGTCGAATGTCTACATACTTGTTTGTGTGTTAGTGCCTGTTTACATTGGACGATTTTTGTCGCTGCAATTCTTAGTTTGTAGGTAAATAGGGGGAATAGAGCTAATAGGGGAAGAGAGAAACTAAAGAGAGTACACATAGGCATGTACTCTTGCAATTCCTTTTTCCCGCAATTCGTAATACGTAAATTCCTTGTTTGTTTACCGTAAGAATATACTTAAAAAAGAAAATATCAAAAATTACATACGTATGTATGTATGTATGCATAAAATATCTGCGACAAAAATCGTTCAATGTAAACGCAAATGCAATTTTAAAGAAAGGAAGACAAAAATTGCAGCGACAAAAATCGTTCAATGTAAACTGGGACTTAGTGACTGCACAAACAGAAACTATACAGAAACCTAAAACATTAAGAAAAATAAACCGAGAGCGAGAGAGAGACAGAGTGCAATTTGTATTTTAAAAGCAGTGTTGCCATTTTGACGCTTTTCGGGTATTTTATGACGCTTTTTTGGTCGCGTTAACCTTTTTATTTTTTGGAATACCCTTTTTTAAAAAGGGGTATTTTTGACGCCTTTTCCAACTTTTACGCTTTTTTTGGTGCTCTTTGTTACAACTGTGTGATTTTAGAGTTTTGCAATTTAAATACTTTTTAAACAACAAAGCAATTTTTTTTAAGTGTTGTGTTTTTAAAATATGTTCTTCGGTATTTCCCCAACACAAAAATAAGCTAAGTCTTCCAATTTGCTATCAAATTCAAACAAATACGGACAATTAGCTCCTAAAAAAGATTAGCAGTTTAATTTTTATATTTCTACAATATTAAAAGCCGAAACACCAAGATATTGTAATTGTTTGTAAAAAAAAATTCTGATTTCGGATATAGTAGATGCCAAAATTTAAGTATGATAAAATTCTTTATCTTTTGTACATAATTTTAATGAAATTATAGTTTAGATGAATCGACAATACCGAAAAAAGTGGGAGACTATTCCAGTGTTTAAAAAGTGGTTAAGACCTGCAAAGGATTCTGCTAAAGCGCTTTGTATATGCTGCCACTGCGAATTAAATGCCAGGCATAGTGATTTAATGCGGCATAGCACTACAAGAAAACATCAAAAAGCGATGAACCCATTCAATAGTGGAATTTTACAACCAGAAATAAGTTTCCAAACCAAGGAGCCAACTGACAATCAAAAAGCCCAAGGCATGTTATGTTTATATGTTGCAGTTCACCAATCTTTTAGTAGTGTGGATCATTTATCTGAAGTTTGTTTCCAGAGTTTTTTTGATAGCAAAGCTATACACTTTAAATTACATCGGACAAAATGCTCAAATATTATAACCAATATATTAGCACCCCACTTTATACAACATCTCATCAACGATATTAAAGATTGCTCCTTTAGCCTAATTTTAGATGAAGGTACCGATATTTCAGTCGAAAAATTACTTGGTGTCGTCGTAAGGTATTTCAGCAGTACAAAAAATACGTTTATTACAACATTTCTCGGATTAATTGATTTGAAAGGTGGTACTGCAGATGATATTCTTTGTGGTTTGGAGCGTCTACTAAATATTTTGAAACTGGATTTTAAAAATTTAGTGGCTATTGGCACAGATAACGCTGCAGTAATGACAGGTGCACATAACGGACTGCACAGAAAAATTGAAAAAAAGTATAATCTTAAGAATTTGGTACTAGTCAGATGCGTATGCCATTCTCTACAATTGGCTGTGTGCTCTGCCACAGATAAAAGCTTTCCAAATCATTTAGAATTTCTTATAAAGGAGTCCCATAATTGGTTTTCCCATTCTCCAATTCGCCAAAAAGCTTATTCAAAAATTTACAAGTTGTTGAATGATGATACAATGAATCCTACTAAAATTCCTCAAATGGCAAACACAAGATGGCTTTCTATAGAGAAAGCTGTAAAAACCATATTAAAAATGTGGCTGGAATTAAAAACTCACTTTAGTCTGTTAAAGGACTATTGTTATATATCGAATCTGCTAAAAGACATGTATGCCGACAACAAAAACTACGTGTATTTGATTTATTTGAGTTCAGTTTTGGAAGAAGTCCAAAAAGTAAATCTAGCATTCGAGTCAGCCAACGCCGACCATGTAAAGCTTTACAACGATTTGTATAACTTAATTAAAAGTATTACAAATAGAATCATTGTTCCTATAGAAAACTTTGACTATCTAGAAGGGAATTTAGATGAAAACGTTAACGAATTTTGTTATCTTGGCTATCATTTCGAAAAGTCTTGTAGAAATTATAAAATTATAGATCAGGACAAACAAGAGATAATACGGAATTTAATAGAATTTACAAAATATCTCGTACTAGAACTAAGAAGTAAACTTCCATTAAATTTTAAATTACTGCAAAAAATTTCGCTATTTAGTCCGGATAATATTTTTAAAAATAATGAAGCGGATATCATTGATTTAGTACAAAATTTCATTGATGATTCGTCTCTAATAAATAAAATAGAAATTTCCCTAAAAAATCTGCCGTTGCAAAAATGGAAGAATAAAGAGAGAACTGATCAATTTTGGATTGAAGTGTACAATTTTAAAAATTCTTTGGGGGAAAATCCTTTTTATGAATTATCTTACTTTGTTATTCGTATTCTTTCGTTTCCTTACTCAAATGCCGAAGTCGAAAGAACATTTAGCTTAATGAATTTTTTTAAACCAAAGATTAGAAATCGACTTTCTTTAAACTCGGCTAATTCATTATTACACATAAAGTACGGTCTTAAGGAAGAAAAAGTTTGTTGTCACAATTACAAATTGCCTTCAAGAGTTTACCTAAAAATTAATTCGAATCAAACTTATAAGAGATCTGAGTACTTCATTAAAACCGATTTGTGGCCAGAAGATGACGATTATGAAACAGATATATTTGAAAATGAAATTGTTTTTCCATGAAATGTTATATATACTTTTTTATGAATAATTTTAAGTTTTTGTTTGCTCCTAATAATAAAACAGAACATTTATTTTACTTTTTTTAACTTTTTATCCTTTTTTGAGAGGCATTTTTAGACCTTTTAACTTTTTTCTCTGTAGTTTGTTCAAATTTTAATTTTTCTCTTGACGCTTTTTACCCTTTTTTTCTTAAATTTTTTACCCTTTTTACCCTTTTTTGTCGATACATTGACGCTTTTCTTCATTTCCAAAATGGCAACACTGTTTAAAAGCTGTGGTATTAATTACGAAAACAACAAATACAACTTCGGGTACATACAACGCAATTATTTAGTATTTCGTTTCTATTTTCGGAGAGTTATTGGCTTAATTTGTTTAATGTACAACATTATTGTTATTTGGGATTTTCATTGTTTTTGCAATAGTGTTGTATTTGTGGTTTTTTTTCGCAATAAGTCTATATGCGTATGCAAGAGTTTCTGTTTTAAGGACGCGGAAATTGAAATGAAAATTGCAATCTTGAGAATGGAAACAATTCGGAGATAAATAATAGTGGTGGATAGTGGAATACTTGTCATTTGTGCTATTTGGGATATATTCAATAAAATGTTTTCGTAAAATTTTTTAATACTTAGAAAACATTCTTGGAGCTTTTTTAACTCTATTTGATATTGTATATATACGAGGTCTGTTCAATAGAAAAGGTGAATTTTCATTTTTCTCAAAAAATATTTATTTATTCATCAATTTCTATTTTGTCCCCGTCAAAGTATTGCCCTTAGTTATAATGCACTGTGCCAGCGTTTTTTTTTTTTTTTTTTTTTTTTTTGGGAACAAGAAAAAGTAGAAGGCGGCAAATTCTGGCGAAGACGATGACTGAGTCATGATTACGGTATTCTTTCGGTCAAAAATTACGAACAAGCAATGACGAGTGAGCAGGTGCATTATCGTTTTTCGGCCGTTTTATTTTTTCCTATTACTTCTAGCAAGCGGCGCATAACTCCTTATTAATCATACGACCATGTGGCAAGAACTCACGATGCACTACTTCACTGTAATCCAAGAAGACAGTGAGTAAAACCTTTATATTTGATCGAACCAGTTATGACCCTTTTAAGCAAATCTGTGTCGTCGTTAACGTCATTCAACAGCGATTACAATATGACGATTTTCTTGTTAAAAATTTAGTGATTTCGTCTATATTTTGAAACAGATCTGTGCCTTACTATCGTAATTCTTAGTTTATATATCGTTGTGTCTACATAAATACTATTACAGTTTTCATTACCATTACCACTCCCTTTGCTTTAACTTTTCAGCTACATTAGATTTTTGTAACATTTACATTTTCTCCTCCATTTAACTGAATAGTAAACTAAGAGTTTTGCGGGAATTATAACTATTTCTATAGTTCCTAGTATTGAATAAATGGTAGTTGATTTTCTCAATCAAATATTGCAGGTACTTAAGTCAACGATTTGGAGATCCTTGTGTTAGTTTTCTCCTGTGTTTCTTATGCTTATATTATTATGAATTAATATGTCGGTAAAGTTTTTTTTTTTTTTTTTTTTTTTTCTGGAGAACTTTTCATCACTGATAGTCAAAACTTTCAGTAAGATGTATTGATAATAATTGCTTTTGGGTGTTTATCAAAAAGTCTTAATTATTCTCAGTCTATTAGTAAATCATTTTATTGCTTAATTATTCAAGTGTCTAAATCTGCAAGTTTGGTTTCTTATATTTATGTAAATAAAGCGAGAATTCGGTATTACATATTTTTCCAAAGTTTCGTATGCTGTACTTGTATGGTCTCACAAAATTAAACTATTGTACTTGCCCAATTAAAGTTGGCTTTCTCTCTTTTCTATAAAGTGAACTTTAAGAAATATTACGTATCTGTATATAGTTCACTTTTAAATTAATACGTAAATAGAAAAGTGAAGGTTGCAAAAAGAAATAAAACATATCTTGGCATATGTGGAAAAAATCTTTGGAGAGTTGAAATGTTATGACCCATCTAGTGCAAAACGATTTTTATTAAACGTGTCCTGTTGGGTCTGAGAGTTACAGAAAGCTGCCAATGTTAATGCTCATTTTGCCAAAGTACTACTTATTGGTGAATAAATAGTTGAATGCAATCTGAGCTGAATCATGTGTTAATTGAAACTCGAACAATTTTTTCTGTCACATCATGTGAAAAGAATTTTGCAAGTTAATACAACTTAATCAGAACCGAGAAAAATTCCTTAGTTTGAACCATTGTGTGAACTTTTCTTTTAATAACACCAATTTTTTCTATAGTATAACTTAAATAACTACAACTTTTCCCGAATGACAAACATACTAGTGAATGGCTAAATAATTTCCAAAGCTTCTAAGCAACACTTTCTTTCTCTATGAAACGTAATAAGTATCTCCCGTATTCCATTTTTAAATATCTTTTTTTGCAAACAATCAGTTCGCGCAACGAAATTTTATATAATTTTATATAACATTAAAAAAAAGCTTATAACCCAATTTAAGTTTTGCAAACATAATTAAAACTTCCGTTAATTTCATCGGTGACGTATGAGTTTTATCGATTGTTAATAAATAGCTTATCCGTTCCAGGAGTTCCTTGAGAACAATTTTAAATGTCAATCAAGCTTTATGACCATATGTTATAACCCAAAAAAAAGTTGTCAATAATTACTTTGTAATTAATTTATGTCAACGTCTTTCCATGTCCTTAATATCCTTCTGTAACCACAAGATAATTCATTAATACACTCACATGTTAATATATATATTGTCAATCTGGCAATTCTTCTTCCATTACCACAAGAGTTGAAATTAATATCAATTTTTTAATACTTACGCAAGTAGTTCAAATCCACAAGGGAGAGCAAATGGTTAATTAAGATTAATTGCGTTAGAAGCACTCAATTTATTTGCGTATATTTATCAATTTAAAGGAAGATCTCATTCAGGCATGCCTGCATGGATGTTTAAATCAATAGTTTTCCATGTCAATATTACATCAATATTACATCAGCCAAGTGAGGAATGAACATAAAACAAATCCCATGAATTTTAGTAGACGAAACAAAATCTGACTTTCTGTACGTTTGTTTGACGGAAACATTTTTTTTTTTTGCATTATAATATTTTAAATTTTTGATGTGCTTTACACAATAATTAGACTATTTTTATTTTAAATATATACATACAAAACGTGCAGTAAGAGTAAAACGTATGAAAAAATTTGTGCTTTCTTATGGAAACTCTTTTGCAGACTGTTATTTTCTTAGAAATATACAACAATTTCACGTATTACAAATAAAGTCCAAAAGATTGTAAACATATTTTAAACCAAAAAGTCTAAAATTCTTAAATAATTCCTTTCAACTCTTTCAAGTTATTACATAAAGCTCATTCTTCAAGTTTCCCATCCCATAAATTTATCCTGACAATTTAGATTCTGTTTTATAAACAATTTTCTTCTTAACTTTGTTTCACTTACAATAATGGCTTGTTAGTTTTTCCATTCGCCATTAAGTTTTTGTATGAAAATTTCTAAAGGCTTCTTTTTCCCCCCTTTTAAAAAAATTTCTTTTTTTGAGTTGTTTTATAAAAGAATGCCTCATGTAAACGTTAACAGACTTCCGTTACCGAAAAATATTTAATTGTTTTTTTCTTTTTGCTTAAAAAAATAATCGAAAACAACTGCATTGCAATACTGCAGCACCAGTTAAGCTCAACTGTTTGCAACTCAAATCAACTTGAGTTAAAGTCTGTAACGGCAACAAAAAAAGAATTTTTTTAACAAATTTCATAATAATGCAATAAAATTTGAATGTGAATGTGAAGTACAATGAAATGAAATAAAATAAATACTGATAATAAATGAAACATGACATACATTTACCTAAATACATACATACATACATACCAGGCACACCAACCAGAAGAGCTTCCAAGCAAGAAATTTAAAACGTCACTCACACAAACCCTTGATACACTTTCAATTGTTAAGAACTACGAGAGTCGTTGACGTACTAAAGTCATGTACTAAATTTTGAAATAACAACAACAGAAGTACCAAACAAACCAAAAATAGTACAAATAAATCAAAAAGTATTAAGGGAAAAATTGGAAGCGAATTTATGGACAGCGTCAAGTCAAACTTCTATGATTTGTATAGTTTGATTTGTCTTGGGTTAAAATTGTTGTTTAAAATCGCAGGGAACTCGTACTTAAATAAACTCACTCCTTTAAATCATGTGCAGTAGTATGACAAAACATTTAAAGAAATTTTCGTACTTAATAATGCACACAGACCATCATCAAAATGTTGGAAAACAGTTGTTGAGAAGCAAAAAGTAAATACAGCAGAGACTGAAGGGAAAGAAATTAGTTCAAGTTGAAGGATACAAAAAATTTCAGCTCCCTGCCGAATTTCGTACACTGCATTTTAAAACATTTTTTTCTCTCTCAAAAAAAGTAGACAAACGAAGCAAAAATGCAAATGAAATGTAAGCATTCTGAAAATATACTGTATTTATTTGTTTCTTTTAAGAAAAAGAATAATTCAATACAATAAATATTTTTTTTAGTTTTATATTCTATTTAAAGTTTGGAAATATTCCTTTAACGTCCTTAGATCCAATTATTTCTTTGAACCAAAGAATGACTCCTCTTTGAATGAACTTGTAAATTATTCAAGCAATGAATTGCAATATTTCGTTGTACCAATTTTGAATCGAGATTAATTAATCTTGGATTAAAGCCTGTTAAGCTCGGTAGAAAATCATATTTTCTTTTTGATTAATGGTATAATAAATAGTGTGAGATTTTTTGCATTTTTGAAGAAAAAAATAATAAGTACAATCTTATTAGGAAAGGGCAAAGGACGAAGAGGAAGGCCCCCAAGGGAACAAAAAAAATTTTATTAGAGCGATATATTACACTTTTTTTTAGAAAAGAAAACCACCATTATAAGCTTTTACTAGTTTTAAGTTGAAATATGAATGTATTCTTAATGAATTAATTTGTCCTGAATGCATTCGTCTTGTAAAGAAAATTTATTGAATTAAAATTTTAATAAATTCATGGTGAACTGAAATTGTTTCAATGCATTAATTTTATTAAAACAACTTTGATTAAGATCATTACCAAATAAATTTTTTTCAAAGCATTCACTTAATCAAAAGAATTTAATTTAATTTAAATTTGCCTGAATTCGCCATGAATCCGAAATTCTTAATGCATAGTTTTTCTAAAAAAATTTAATTGAATTAAAATCCGATTAAATTTTTCATGAAGTAGAATTTCTTGAGTTTTTTCATTTCAATGGAAAACCATAAATTGACTAAAAATTTTATTTTTTATCTTGTCAACCGTCAGCAAAAGAAGTTCAGGGTTTAGTTTTATCGAAATTTATATGGGGAGCAAAACAGAATTTCAACTTTTTAAAAATTTTTTAAAATTTTGTTTCGTTTCTGTTTCAAAGATTTTTTTAATTTTTGAATATTCAAACTTTTCAGTTTTTTTATCAGTTAAACGGTCTGACTTTATTCTAATTTTAATATAATTATTTCAATTCATAAATTTTTCTTATTATTTTTATTTGCACTTATTCCGCTCTCTCTATGCCATTTTAAATTCTTTCGTAAAACGTAAACGAAATAAATTTTATCACAGAACTGAATCTTGAGTCAAGGTTAATATGCAGCTCAACCGCTGGCATGTAAAAATTTCAAAACCGCAATCAAAAGCTGTGCGACCACATGGGGGTAGAGAAAAAAAATGTTTAACACAGACGAAACGACTAAATTAGTTTCTGATAAACTCGCATTAAAAGAACATCAAATTTCTTCGAATAAAATTAAATTTATTCGTAATAAAATTAAAATTTTGCAATGACCCGCTTTACACGTCTTCAATATTGTCAATTAATCGTGTTCTGTCTCTATTGGTTCGTGTTTTTTCCGATTTTATGGTTTCTGATCAGACCGGACTTTTTTGCATCGAGTATTTTGACTGCCATTTTATTGGCCTTAATACTGCTGGTGGTGTATTGTACTCTTTATTGTTTGATTAAATGCTGTTGTCAACCTGAGGCATCTAATATTACAAACAAAAAATTTTGGAAACACCCCTCTAGAAGAGGTGCCCACAATCCGGTCTATTCACCCACAACAACTAATGCAGATGAAAGTGAGACTCGAATTCATATGCCCGAAACTGTCATGTATGAAAATGTGCCACAAAATAAAAAACCGGGACTCATATGCCACGAAGAGCCTTTAGTAGATGAAGAAAGAAAAAATGTGCGTTTTATCACAAGCTGTTCGCTGTACTATGACGGAAAGGATTTTCATAATAAATGAAATTTTTACGAAAATGCAAATATTTTAACATAATTTAAAATAAAATGTAAAATAAATTATTTCTTTTCTAATGAAAATAAAGACTGTTCTAAAAAGTTAAACAACAACTCAAAATAAACTATTAAATATATTTCTTTAAAAAAATACTGTGTGAAAATATTTTCTCCCTATAAAAATAAACCAAGTGTAATTGGGATTTGCAAGCACAGTGTTCTGCATTAGAGTGGAATATTTGAAATATTTTTTGTTTAATGTGAAACTTTTAAGTGCCTTTGTATGAATGTCAAAAAATACTGCCCTGCTACAGAAAGAGAGTTATAGAATATATTTTTTCGAAAGAAAAAAATTTAAATTATGTAGCAATATAAGTGTAATTTATACTGTATGAAATAACGCTTAAAAATAAAAAAGAAATAATTCCCAAAAATTTCATACATTTTGGTGAAAACATTTCAAATAAAATAAAATCAGCAAGATTTTCTTGTGTCATTTCAGCGAAAAAGAGTTTGAGATCGTGCTTCACTTTCCTTATTTCTAAAGCACTTCTGCGCAAGGACTGTCTCTCCTGAAGCATATTTAAGCCCGGCTTAGCTTTCTACAGCATTTTTTTTTTAATTTTGGAATTATTTTATATTTTTTGGATTTTATTTCATTGGGTCTTATTTCATTGTTTTCCGTGGGCACTATTTATTTAAGAAAAACTCCCAAAATTTGGGTTATAACTCATTTTCAGACTTAGATCCCACTTCATTGGGAATTATTTCGTTTGACATTATTTCATCCAGACATTATTTATACAAGGTGACGCAAAATTGATGTCATAATTTAAACTGGATGACATTTTGTTATAAATGAAAACAATGATCTGAGAAGTATATCGCTCCATGGGTTCTTGACAACTAATTCTTCATATATCTACTTTGTAAATGTCAAATGCAGAAATGGAAGCCAATGCAGATTATGACATTACTCTTGCACCACTCTGTACCTGATATCTTAATAAAATAAGTCCAGACTATACAAAAAAACTGGTTAAATCTATTACGAAGCAGATGAAATTATTTTGACAGAAAGGCTATTCCACCAAATATTAGTAATATATACATATATTAACTTTTATTTAATTCCTCATTTAATGTGCCTTATTTTAAGAGAATGCCCTATGTATCCACCTTTGGAGCGTTATAGGAATGGAATCATGTGTGATATTGGGATAGTCGGTCCATCAAGTGATGAGCAGAGTGTAGAACAATATATATGTACTTATTCTTGAAAGAAATATAAGATGGTCAAATTCCTGCCTGTGTTGGGAAAATTCGGAACTACTTTGTAAGAGTTCTGTATCACAAAAAGACTTGTGTCCAAAATATGATTTCTATAAAGAAAATATTGTGCCTGCAACAAACGGTTTTCATTAGGAGAATTACATGCGTTTATGTAAAAAAAAATTATTGTTCGCTGATAAGAAACGTTCGTAATAGACTTGGCTTAGTATTGGCTTATATTCGTTTTATTCGATTAGAAAAGTATAGAGAAAGCCAAAATTTGAAGTTATTCGCTTTTTAATCACCATAAGAACGATAAAAATCTTTTTGTAAAAATTTAGATGTAAATTTTGTTAAAAATATTTTACTATTATAATTTTTGCATTTGAACAATTGTTTCTGTCACCGCCAAAAATTTGTTTTTAAAATATATATTTTGGGGAAAAAAAGTAGGAAGAATATAACGAAAATATTTCACACAAGAGTTTTGCTATTAATAATATTCAGTGCAAAATGTTTGCACGAAGTAGGTAGTATGAATTTATCATATAACAATGCCTGAAAGTGTGCTAAAATATTTGAAAATCATTTAAAGTCAAAGTATGCTAAACTATTTTGATTAATTCAACATTAGTTGGCTAATTATCTTTTAATGTTATTTTCTAAAGTGAAATCCTTTTCATACATATTGTTAACATGAAAGAAAGTTTTTGTTTAGAAAGTTAAGATTAAGGTCACACGCGCAGTCTTATACTCAAAAGTTCGTCATACAAACTTTTCAGAAAAAAGTGGAGGATAGAGAAAATGTTTTGCTTAATTGTGTACCATAAATGCACGCAATTGTACAATTTATTAGCATTATTTTAATTATCAAAACTTAACGTGAAAAATCTAGCATTGAGCAAAAAAAAACCAGTTTCCTCTGAATAAAAAAATACTTTCACGCGCCCACATCTATTAGATATTTTATTGAGATCATGTTATTTGAAATCATTGAAAAGGAAATGAAACGCTATACAAATCTAGCACCCTTTGTTGAAGAAAAGTATTAAAGTTGTGCATAAAAATAGCTTTGCCAAGGAAATAGTACAACATCATTTATACTGATATTTATATTCACATCGACAAATCGAGATGCCTTGACATTATACGTATATATTTAATGAAAAAATTAAATGTTGTAAAATAAAATAAATAAAAAGCACACACGCATTATTGCATGTGCTGGTAGAAATTTTTCACTTAAAAGAATAAATAGAATGGAATGAAAATCAACAAGAGCTGAGCGAAAAGAAATTAATGAAGCATATTATATAGTATATGTATGGGTGTGATTGAATGTGGATGAAAAGTGTAGATGTCTTATGTTTCTTGCACAGATTGGGCGCGTGTTTGCAACTTTGACATTTGAAATAACACTTAATATACATAAATGTATATGTACACACTTACTTCAAAGGATTTTCATATCCTTCAACCAACTAAATGGGTTTAAATGTACTCGTATTGACGATAGGAAGATAATGTACAATGTTAAGTTATTTCGCTTCCTTTTCATAAAAGGAAATATACACGTATTAATTTTTCAGAAAGTATTTAAAAGTACTGGCGTTTGATTTTTTTTAAAACAAAGCATGCAAATATGTATATATCTGATTACTATTGTTATTGTTTTTATTATTGTATTATCATTGTGGTTCTATTTTAATTTTATTTGGTTGAATAATTTTAATCAAGGTCGAGTATCAATGCAAAAGAAATTTTTTTGCTTTTTATAGAAGACTAAAAAATATATCTTTTATTTCGTTAACGATATTTAAGTCTTAAAAAAATTATTTTATTCTACAATACTTCGATGCCTCTTTAGTCGCCTACTTCGGATGACAATAACAATTTAAATTTTTAAGGTTATAAATTCCTGCTGGAAAAAATGGTAAAAAACACAAAAATAAATATCGGCAGGACCAGAATTTTTTTGATTTGTTTACAATTGTTTCTAGTGGACCGGAATTTTCGCAGCAATTTTTTCCTTCTTAACCTATTGAATATTAAAATAATAATAGTTATTTTTAGCCCGAGGCAGTAGTAAATAGTCAATGCATTTCTAATTTGTATTTATGAAAATATTTAGTATTTTTCTGATCAATTAAAAATCAACAAATAAAATAAAATAAGAGAGACTTTAAGCTTAAAAAGTAAATGAAATTGATTAAGTAAAATATCGTTATGGAAAAGACAAAATTATAAATTAAAACTCAAGTTCACAAATTTGGTTTTATGAGTATATGCTCAATTTCCTTTACATTTAATGACGAATTTTCCATTAAAAAGAGTGATATTATGGCATATGAAGTTCAAATGAAAACATTAAGAAGCTCTTAAGCTTAGTAATTGATTTCTTTGCATTAGAAAAAGCTTTGAAAATTTCTTAAATTAAAAAAAAATCAAATTCAATTCAAAAACCCGATAAAAAGAGATATTCGTAATTTTAAATTCATACTGTTTAGTTGAAGCTGATTTAGACCCGGCCACTCTCTCCTGTCCTGTCTTATGCAATGTGCATACAAATTTCACATTTTACTCTAAAGTATTCTGAGCATACATTTGTATAAGACAGAATAGGACTATGGATGCATTTGAAATTCCAAATAAATATGATTGTACATAAATACCCCCTCTAGTGCTGTTTACAGTACATGTATGTGCTTAAGCTGTTAAAAAGCTTTTGTTACTGGTCTGGCCTTAAGTCATATTTGTTGGCCTTATAAAAATGGTTATAATACTTCATTTCTGTTGTTATGCTTTTCAAGCATTTACTTTGTGGTTACTTTCGGTGAAGAGAAAAGAAAAGAAACTTTAAAAATTCTAAGCCTGAGGAGGAGTATGTGGAAATAAAAATGAAAATTTTTAACAATTTTGTCTACTATAAATTTCAGGGAACAAAATTTGAGAATGGAGTTTAAAAGTGCAGATTAAGTTAAAAATATTTTAATTTAATATATAAGAAAAATTCTTTATTGATTCCCTGCACTAGTTGTTTTAGAGTTTGTGTGATTAATGGAATTAGGTATTTCTATAGAAAACCCAGAAAAGTGTTTATTTATCAAAAGATAGTCCCAAATAAGTAAAAAACTATTCGTTTTCAAAGAAATGAAATTACGTAGACAAATCAACCGAATATTAAACATTAAAAGGTGCACTATCAGGTTTGACTATCGCCCTAAACAAATAATTATAATAAATAAATAAATAAAGTAATAGTCATGCGTCGCTAATGAATTTTTATAAATATCACTTTAAAAATTGCTCCTTGGTTCCTGCTAATATATAAAAATTTTTTGAAATGAATTTGCATTTCAAATTTCCATAAGCATATTATACGTATTTTGAATGAGGCCTCCAAACGATGGAATAGGTTCAAAAAATACAGGAGTCAAATTTCGTAAACCACACATTTAACAATTATACGCCAGGACACATTTGAAAAATGATTAAGTTTTGCATTTACAGCATAAAGGATGACGGCTGAACGTACTAAAAAAACATGGCGGAAAATGTTAGACGGATGAACAATAAGTGAAGAAATAACCACTTCTTCAGGCATAATACTAGGGTATCAACGCAGCAACACATAAACAAAATAAAAAGGACACCCAAAAATAGACAATTACAGATTACATAAACATAACACCAGGCAACTACACTCCCACACAATAAAATAGTGTGTAAGAATTTAGTGGAGGAGAGCAAAAAAGAGAACAAATAAAGAAAAAATTAAGAGGTGTACCGAGACGTACGAGCGGACAATAAGCGATTGAAAAACTTTATAACCAGTACAAACAACAGGAAAACAATTTAGCAAAAGAAAAAAAGAATACATATCCGAAATCGTTCTATGTACAAACCAAATTTGATGGAAGATGACGGAAAATCTTCCCAAATCCAACAAGCATACTCCAACATCAGCACCCAATAAAACTTAAATAAATAGAGATTCCGATTGAAGTGGGATGACACAACGTGAATTCAGTTTTTTTGAAAGCACAGAATATATCGTATATAGGTTACCTAAATGTAGGCTATAATTTCGGTTGATATAGAACACAATAAGATTTTTATGAAAACCCCTAAAAATGGGCCACGGTTTTTTTTGTCAAAAAGCTATGAATCTCTTTAAATATTTAAAAAACACTTTATATAATGCATTGTTTGTTGTGGCTTCAGCTCTTCATATGCCGACATTTCATTGGTTGCTAAAACCAAATCGTCAGTGAACTTTAAGCAGTTTGAAAACATTCAACTTCGGATGTTTATACCACATAAATCAAATACAATATGAGAATTCAATATTGTATATGAATTACAACAAATACATAATTATAGTTAGCTTAGAATGTTTTTATATAAACAACACAACAAACAATTATACCCAACGTGAGTCTATTTTATTTTTCTCTCTCAACAACCATACAATTAAACGCCCGTCGGCATATGAAGAGCTGAAGCCACAACAAACAATACATTTTGCAAAAGCTCTAATTGTTTCTAACGATTAGTTGTGGAGAATATCGCAAATAATAAATTTCAATATTAACACTTTATATAATTTTTAATATTTTCATATATTTTCATATGTTCATCACGTGCTGCCTCTTCCACTAATTTATTATCCTTCATTGTTGCTGTTGTAAATATTTTGTTAAATTTTTCCTTCTCTTTCTCTTGCTCTTTAACGAGTTCATCCTTATTTTTGTCCTTCTCTAGATGCTTAAAATGCTCCTCATTCCCTTCAACTTTCAGTTGCTTATTCTCCTGCTTTTGTATACCTCTATTGGATTTCTTTGGCGCTGTTGGCTCCTTAAGTTTTGTAAAAGTAGAAACACGTTGAGCAGCTTTCAGATCTATTTCTCCTCTCTCCAATCTTCTCAATTGATGTCTTACCGTCACTTTCCGCACTGTCTTCTTGATTTTGTGCCTCAAATACAAATGTTCAAACATTTGATGAATAATCAAGTAAATTAGAATCAAAACTAACAAAACGGTGGTGTATTGCAGAAACACATCTTGCAGAGCAGTGGCACCAATAATTTCTTCTTTTCGTAGAATTAAAAGCAGCCATGGAGCGAATCCCAGCCAATAGATAAAAAACGTGGCAATTTTTAAAAGTTTATAGCCGAACATTGAAACGTTTTATTCAACCGAAACACAATTAATTCAAACTCAATTCGCTGAAGTTGCACAAGAAAACTGTTTAGATTTTCATTTTATTACACACTTTCCCAACATTCAGTCATCTACACGTAATTAAACTTTAAGCAAAAAACGTGTACGCCTGATCGTTTGGTGACTGGCCATTCGTTACAATCACGAGCGGTGGGGTGCATTTGCTGCTCTATCATTCAATTGTTAACGCACATCTTGCAAAGAAATGTCAAACGATATTTCGCTGTGCGCAAGTTGTCTACGGGTGTTGGTTTGTGTGCGCGTAAAACAAATTTATTCTAGTGATTTATAGGGGTCTTTCTTTGTTCGTTTGTTGTCGTGAATCATCTTATTATGATTCTGAAGCTGATGATGAATCTCGTCATTAAAGTGAAGCAAAGCAAAATAAGTATTTCATATAGATATTCTTTCTGGGTTCTTAAAATGTTTTAAAGACAGAGGCCGCAAGAATGGGGGCATTAAATAACAATAACAAATTGCATGTTATGATTAAAACAAAGCTTTGCAAAGGATTAGCAAAACAACACAACATCATTAGTATATTCTTATGGGTACAAAACTGTTGTTGAAAAAGTACTTTTAAGGAAAAGTATTTTTTTAAGGCAAATAGCTTTTTTGAGGAAATTATATTTTTGGGAAAGCTATTTTTGTAAAGAAAAATTCTGTAAAAGGAAAATTAAAAAAAAAAAATAAATGGAAAATAGAACAAATTAGTACTTTGGAAAAAGTGCCTCCTAGGAAAGCACATTTTTAAAAGAGAACGTTTTTAGAAAACGTGGATCTTTGATAAAAGTTACTTTTGGGAAGAATATATTTTTGTAAAAAGTGCCTGTTTTACAAAAGTAACTTCTTAGAAAATTACCTCTTTCGAAAAAGCACAATTTTAGAAGAAAGTACCATTTTAGCACAAAGGTACTATATAAAAAAGGAGGTTTCCTTCCGAAATAAAAGTATATTTTTAAATTTTTGATGCAATTCGTTTTATAGAAAACATTATATTTTCAGTTTTCTGCTTGTGAAAAATACCTCTTTAGAAAAAAATACGCTTTTCGAAAATATCCCATTTTTAAAAAAGTACCTTTAATAAATGAATTAAATTTTTAGAAGAAGTGCAATTTTTAATGATCTTTGGAGAAAAAAATCGACCTTTTAAACATAAACGTATATTGTCTTTTAAAATTATACATTTTAAAGAAAATTTTAATTTTGTAAATAATGTATGACATAGAAAAGAGCAAATTTAAAAGAAAATTTACCTTTTTATGAAAATGTACGTCTTTTGAAAAACAATGGTGTTTCTACTTTTTTAAGACATTCATTAATTTATTAAAAAAGACAATATTAATTTCGAAATTAAGTTTCAAGCACATTTCAAGGAAAATGTATCCTTTTATGAAAAAGTACCTTTTTAAAAAAGTACTTTTCCACTTTAAAAGGATATTCTTTAATATATCGAAAAAAAAAAAACAATTTAGATTTCAGAAATAACTATTTATATACTGATTCAAAAGAACACATTTCTAGGAAAATGTATACTTTTATGAAAAAGTACATTTTTAAAAAAAGTACTCTTCCACTTTCAAAGGATATTCATTAATTTATCGAAAAAAATTATTTGCTAAATGCCCAAATGTGAAAAAAGTAATACACATTTTGGAATACACATTTTTTGCAAAGGACTTTTTTTAAAGAATGTATAAAATTGTACAAAAACATATTTCAAAAAAACTTGATTTTTTTGTAAAATGCATGTTCTTGGAATAAATAAAGCTTTAGGAAAAATTACCATTTGAAATAAAGCCACATCTTTTGCAGATGGTATCTTTCACCAAAAAGGAGCCGTTTTAACGAATTTCCGCCCTCTCCTACAAACTCGAACTTGGGGCAAGAAGTTTGGCCGCTTCTGAACTATATTTAAGTTAAACAGCTTTGCGCTCGTATCTATATTTGATGAAGAATTTACACTTATTTTAATGTAGAAATTGTAAAAAAATTCTATTGTAACCGCAGAAGTCATTCGAGTTCTACATGTGAATGACTGATTCTTTTATCTTTTTACTGCCAACCATTAGTCTGCCTGAGAATATTTAAAACAGCGGATAAATAAATAGAATCAATTTATTTAAAAAGACTGTCAAATGTTAGAAAAGTTTATAAAAATTCTTGTATTTGCCGGCTACTGGCTCTGTTTTGCACCATGGGTAGTGATTTTGTTAAACAGACACAACATCATCAATCCGATGATCATAATGGATTATTTCATACAGGACACCGCTTTACTGTTTGTACTGATCGCTGTCTATTGGCTTTTAACCGTGATCGTCGATCACTATTACACAAATTATTTGATTAAGAAAAGCATTCGAAAAATTACCATACAAAAGCAATTGGCGCGCTTGGAAAAGGGTGAAATCAGCATTGCGGAGGCTCAAAATATGCGAACTTTCACTAAAGCCAATAAACCGAAATCGCCAAAGAGCAAAAGATCTACTAATGGAGAGATCTGAAAGTCCAGTTGTGGGTACGAAAAACGGCATGATTGTGGTATCGGCAGTTTCTGTTAGCACCTGCCACTAGAATCAGAACTGCCGCCATATAGTGATAAAATGTGTTTGTTAGAGACTAAGGGTGTGACACACACGAAAGATTAAATACGAGTAAATGACAGTTTATTTAAAAGAATTCCAACTGAAGTTTCCGTATATCCGCGCGAATCGAGATAATGATTGCAGAAAATATATTTATTATTTGTCTTCTTATATTTTTATTTATATTAGAATGATTAAATGCCTGTTATTTTGAAATAAATTATGGTTGGCTGATTGTATAATTCATATAAAATCATGGCATGCAGTTCTTGTATACGTTTACAGTAGCATACAGGGATGGAACATTTTATATCATCATATCCAGATTGATCTATCTGCCGCGAATATTTTAGTTTCGGAAGTTTCTTTTTTCAATCATAAATTTTTTCTCGCTTAGATTTGCGTCACGATTAAGTTCTTTTATTATGTTTCTGAAAGGTTAATATACGATTTTAATAATTTCTAAAAAGGACAATAAACAGGATGCTATTCAGATCATGTACGATTGTGTCTAGTTGGCAATATTAAATTAGATGTTTTAAACTATAAAAAGGTACTAGCAGAACGATATATTTCTTAATTAACTCCATATCCATAAATATTCTGGGTTGTTGCCACTTTCTCTTGTGTTGAGAGCTCTGCAGTTGAAAAAGTTTTCATGAAGAGTCTCTTATTCCAGAAAGCTTGAAAGGCAATTTCTGGTTCACAAAATCTACCATTGTTTATGACATCTCTTCCGATTTTTGTTTAAAGGATTAAATTTTCAGGAGAAACAGTTTTCATTTGGAACTTTGATGTTGGAGGCGTTTCCATCAATCATCAATTTGTCATGAAAAATACTTAATTAAACCATAATATTTATCAAAATTTCTTTACAACAAAACATAAAATATATGTTTTAGTGTTTTAGTTTTTCTACTGCTTTATTTTAATTAATAAATTTAATTTATTTTCTCAAGCTTGAGACTTTAAGCTTTTTTAATTTTAATAATCGATATTTTTTGTTACTGATAGAGTACCATCTCCAGGATATTTGTTTTTTTAAATGTTTTAATAAAATGAATACTAATAAAAAATTTTAAACAAAAATGCTGAAGATGGTACTCGACGAGTGACGAAATATTAAAATTAAAAAAGAAGAGACCTTAAGCTTGAGAAAATAAATTAAATTTATTAAAACATAAAAATATTGAGTGAGAATCCTGTAAATAACTTCTATATTTATTTGTGTTAACCCCATAATAATTTATTATTTTAAAAATAATGGAAAGACCAGCTTCAAATGAGGATTTATAAAATAAGCAACTTCATCATTTCACTGACAGATTAAAAAAAATAATAATAATAAGAATACTTCATCATTCTCAAGGTACTCGTAAGAGAAAAGCATTTCCTTACTCAAGAATAAAAACTAAAGCATACTTCACAGGCTTACATCCTCTAACACTTGAAAGAGCTTCAAATATGTGCTGCTGATGAATGAAAGTAAATGATTATAAAATCATTTTCATAATAAAATACTTATGTATTCCAAGTTTTCGTATACATATGCATTTAAAAAATTTTGTATGTGTGTATATGATTAGAGAAAAAAAATTTTTATAAAAACCTAAATGTATATTTTTCTCCTGCTGCCGCATGGAAGTTTGAATTTGTTGGATGAACTTAAAATTGTTTGCAAAACCTTAAAAAATTTCCGAATAAATGTGTATGTTGCATGCTGTTTTTTTTTGCTGGATAAACTTTTTATTATATACTTTAATATGATGTGGCATAATAAAAAGGGTTTTTTGGCAAATAAATTTAAGTATACGAACGAGTATGTAAGCGACGAAAATGAGCGTTTGAATATAGTTTCATGTGTGTGAGGATAACAATTTCTAAACTAAAATTTGATTGGTGTTTGATAAATGCTCAGCGAGAAAGTTTTAATTTATTGTTAGTATTTTATCGCTAACAGTTTCGAAAAGTTTAAAAGTTGGAAGGAAAAAATTAAAGTTGTTGAAACTTTTTTCTTAAAATAAGCTAATTAAGCATTTTTATTACAAATTACGTTGCAACTCATGTTGCACATTGCGATCCAAAGTATCAAAAAAAATTAAATTTTTAATTGACTTGGAAAAACGTTTTAGTACAATTAACTTGTTCTCTTAGTCTAGATTAATATTTTGTTTGATTTTTGAAGTTTAAAAGAAAAAATTAAACGGACTGGCTTAGTAACAAACTTTTAATGAAAAAGCTCTAAAGCTAATTAAGCACTTTTACTACAAATTATGATTTAATTCATCTAGATTACAGCATTCATTTTGCGGTTCGAAGGAAAGAGGCTTTGAAAGCTTTAAAGTAAAAGGAAGTTATCCGAAGAAGCTAACTTAAGAAAAAAGTCTCTTAAAATAGTGTAATTAAAAATTTTTATTCCAAACCATGTTAAAATTTAGGTTACAGCGTCCTTAGCGATTGCAATTCGAAGGATCATAAATAATTTATAATTAGCAAATAATCTTGGGAACTTTTTCACTATGATAAATGTGTCAATTTTTTGCAGTTGTATTTTTCTTTTAATTATACTAAGTCAGTAAATATCTTATTATAAATTTAAGCCTTTCAATACAGTGGAGTTCGGTTATAATCTACACCGCCTTCAATGAAATAACGCGTATAAAGAATAACTGTTCCCGCCCCAAACAGTTTTCTTTAAATATTTTATAGAAATTATTACAGCTATAACGAACTACATTTATAGCAAACTTTCGCTTGCAACAAACTATTTTCGTTAAATACCAAATACAAAAATCTTTTTTTAAATTTTTATGTTTGTAACGAACAAAAAAATCGAAATTTTTTTATATTAATTTCTCTAAGCTGGTGAAATAGTTATTTACCAGTATTTGATAAAGTGATAATAAACATAAAATTGATTAAGCTTGTGAATAAATATAAAATTTTTATAAATATATGGAAAAATAATTTATTGAATTATTTATCGATCTTGAGCTCTTTTCACAGGCTGTTAAAATATTTAGGTTAGGTTAGGTTAGGTTGATTGGGGGGGTGTGATAGCCCATGTCATACGACATACACTTAAGCCAGTGAAGGCTTGTTGTGCGCTCCCTTTAATTATCAAACACAACTGCCAGAGTTCTGCGGCAGGATTCGAACCTGGGACCTTCGCACTACGAGTCTAGTACAAAATTCTACTAGTCTACGAAGGTCAGTCGTAGTATTTAGTATTTAGTATTAGTAATAATTAAAAATAAATGTATTGCTTTTAAAATACCTTTCGCTCAATAAATAATTCAATAAATTGACCAAGATAAACGTCGAATAATGTCATAAATTTATACCGAAAAATAAGAAAACAATTTAATATATTTTAATGCTGCTTACATTTTATTATTGGAAAAAACATAAATATTTACTCTGCCTATAATGAACTCTGTTTGTATCGAACAACATTGCCCAGTCCGATCGAGCTCATTACATTCGAATTCCACATTATAATGTTTCCTAAGGATATAGTCTAAATCCTATTAAACATTCGCAAAAAAAAACATGTTGAACAATTTATAATAAACTTTTACCATATATTACAACAACAAAATATGGGACCGTACCATGACAATTTGTTTCTTAAAAAAAAACAAATGATTTAAGAAGAAATTCACTGATTTTTCCCAAAAATTCTCATTTAACAAAAAATAATCTGTGTCCAAGAATTTTCTTTTTTTTACTTAAAGAAATGCTTTAAAATAGTTCCTCCTCTAAATAGACACAAAAACTACTAAAAACAACAAAATTTACTTTTATGATAAAAAATATAATATTTTTACATTTACAAAAATAATATCTAGTTTGCTAGATCCGCTATACATACATATATATATATATATATATATATATATATATATATATATATATATATATATATATATATATATATATATATATATATATATATATATACGTATGTATATTAATGGCTTAACATCATCCACTTCCTTTATTACTCAACCAGCGATTTTTATATCCTTAAAGTTTTTCACATCACCCCCATTTACATGGCATTGCCTACGTCCTCATAAGATTTTTAAGATTGTGGCCAAACAACTTTTAGATTCCTTCAAGCCTAAAAACATACCATAAATATGTGAACGAATACCTTCACTCACTCCCCATACACTTTTTTACAGTAACAAAAATATTCACGTCTCGAATTGTACAAGAAACGTCTACTTCAGGCTGGAAATATCCTTAAAAAATTCAATTTCATTGGCTATCAAAAAAAATTTTTTTTACATATACTCGTACTATTTATATAAGTATTCCACACGGAAAATGTTAAATATGTTCTTATGAAAATTTAGAATACGAGTACTTAGTGGGGAGGGGAAAATGTGAAAAAATTTTGAAATGGATGAGCAAATATTTAGGTTTTTATCCTCGCCTGAAAAGAACAACAAATGCATTAACATACAAATTCTAAAATTATTGTTAATATGAGTAACGTAGAGAGGAGATTGTTGTTGAAAAGTACTTTTTAGCTAAATGGTACCATTTTTTAAAGCGATTTTTTGGATGAGAAATTATATTTTATGATGTATTCTACGATGGTATTTTTCTAAAACTACTTTTTCTAAAAAAAATGCTTAGAAAGAATGAAAATTGCACATTTTTTTGAAAAGGTGAAATTCTTCTAAAGTATATTTATTATAAAATATAAAATTTTTTATAAGGCCATTTTTCTTTTATTCGGGTTATTTTTTTTTTTTAATAAAAATTTATATTTTAAAATATCAGTGTGTGACATCAAAGAAATAATCTAGTTTATACGGGCATCAGCTATGTTTAACATGGAACTGAATGAAGTGGCTTAAATGGCTCTTCCTCTTTCTCTCTCTCTCTCTCTCTCTCTCTTTCCTTTGCCAGAAAATGTTGAGTTTAGGATACGGCAGTAGTGCAAACATGTTTCATTTACAATGATTTTAAAATAGACTGGTCATTGCAGGATGTTTTCTTTATCGATTTCTATTTATCGATTTTGAAGTTTTATTATGTTTAGGAAAGCAAATTTCTTATGATTTTTTTGCATAGAAATTTTGAAATTAAATTAGGATCGTTTATTTGCCACTACGATAAGCTTCACATCTGTAAGTCGTACAATTTCGCCACTAGTCAAGATTTATTTTTTCTTACGTGAAAGTAATTTTATAATAATTGGTTGCAGAAAGAATTGTTTTTATATATGTAAATTTAAAGAAATAATAAAAAAAACGAAGAATTTTCAAATCGATATTTAAAATTTTGTAGAGTGTAATTCCTGTTTTGAATTACAAATTTTTTCAATTGGATACTAAGAAATCGGGAAAAATGCATTAAAAATATGAAATGAATATGTCGTTCCAATTTTTGTGGTCCTACTAAAACATGGTACTATTTAAAAAAAAATTATTTCTTCGAAAAATCATAGATTTTATTTCCAAAATTTAAATCCTTTGTGTAAATGTACTTTTTGTGAAGAGATGCTTAAAAAAATACCATTTGTACATATTGTAAAAAGATACTTTTTCAAAAACGTACCTTTTTAGAAAAGTAATTTTTTGAAAAGGTACGTTTTTAAAAAGGTATCTTTTGGAAAAAAACTAATTTTTATAAAAATGTGCTTGTAAAAATACACTATTTGCACAAAAGGTCTTTTTTTGGTGTCAATGTACTTTTTGTGAAAATATACTTTTTGAAAAATATACTATTCGCAAGAGGTACTTGTTCTGGAAAGGCTCATATTGTAAAAATGTACTTATTTATGAAGGTATCTGTAATAAAAAGTTACTTTTAGTAAAAATTTACTTTTTGGACGATAGGTACTTACGTACGTTTTGCACAAATGTACTTCTTTTAAAAAGCAATACCTTTTGTAAAAAGTAATAATTTTTAAAAAGTACTTTTGGTAAAGAGGTAAAAGGGTTTCATTTTCGTAAAAAGTTGTATTGTTTTTTTTTTGTAAAAAATGCTGCGAAAATGTAGAACAAAACATAGTTAAAAAAATTTTCTTTTTAAAGCGGATATATGCGTCTTAAAAAATATGCTTTTTCCAGAGCGGTACTGTTTTTGTAAGAAGATATCTTTTTCAAAATATACTTTGTGTAATACTATTTTTACAGACTTTTTGTTAAAATTTAAATATTTTAAAAATATGATTTTTCTAAAAGCGCTTTTTCGTAAAATAAAATTTTCAAAGAATCAGAACATTTTATAAAAATACACACTGATGTAAAGTTCTTTGTTTGGAAAAGCACTTCTTGGTAAAATGATACTTTTTTAAATATGATGCTTTTTAATACAAAGGTACGTTTTTCTAAAACATAACTTTTTGGGTTCATAATATCAATTGTGCTTTTTGTTCTAATATATTCACAGGCGAATTTTTTAAACAAATATCTTTAATCTTAGGATATTTTTATAAAAAGAGTATTTATATTTTTCTTTTTGGTTGTTTGAAAAAGGAAATGTTTTGGAAAAAGCTGCCATTTTGTATAAATTTTTGTGAAAGGTCCCTGCTCAAAAACGCCAATTGTAAAACGGAAAACGTATCAAAATGTACTTTTTTGTAAGAAAATACTGTATTGATAAAGATAAATGTTTAAGAAGTCTGCTTTTATTGTAAAAAGATTCGTTTTGCTTTGCAAAAAACTACTTTTATGCAATGAAAACTTTGCATAAAGAAGTATTTTTGGTTTAAAAAAATTACGTGTCGCACTGTGTATATTTTAATCTTCTCCACATGGAATTGCAATTTAAATTCATGATTTTGATGAATGAGCAGAGGGGGAAAAACTATAATTTTCTATTTGCTGAATGCTGCCAGGTTGTGGCATTGCCACGGCTACCGAAGGCATTCCACTACTACATTTACACACAAAACTTTGTATGTATTTTCTACTTTTGTTAGCCTACTTTTAGGCTGTCTTGATTTAGTTTTTTTTTTCCAAGTTTACCTTTATCCTTTTTCATACAACAGCCATCAGTAAAGCAGAAACTGACAAGTCAAGGATATTTTATGATTCTTTAAATGCATATTTAGTTTTTTTTTCTTTCTTAAATCTTGCCCATATTCTTTGTACTAGTATTTTATATGCATTTGTATTGCTATTGAAGCCTTTGGAATATATATTTATATAAGACTTTACATAAAAAAGGATAAAATATGGTCGTAGTTAAAAATTTCTTTTGCACTGAAGATGCTAAAGATAATTTTTTTGTCTCGTTTTTTTTTCTTTTTTTTTGCTAATTTGAAGTAAACACCGTCAGTGGGATGTAAAATTATGCCAAAAAGTGTTTGAGAAAAAAACACATTGGATGGATTATGAGGAAGGCATAACCAAGGTTGCCTTCCAATGAGAATATTTTTATGGCGTGAAAAATTTTACAATTTTTTTTATTTTTATATACACTTTAGTCTTTAAGCTTGAAATTCATTATTTTGGATAATAAAAAAATTGGAGTCGACATTAGATGAAACTCGTCCGACGTACTTATTGTATGCATTTCCATGTATACACATGTGTTCTTTTTCCAACGATGAATAAAGAAATTTATTTGCTTTCATAGAAATATTTTTACATACAGGCATAACAAAAAAAAAATTACATTGGAAGAATTTAATTGCAGGTAGTGCAATTACTTTTTTAACGAAATTTGCTGCTATACGTTAAAATAGAATTGTAGACATGTCTGTAATGTGAAATGTGTTTCTATACACACATATTCAATTATATTTAAATAAGAACAAGGAAATAAACTTTAAATAAATTACAAGGCATACTAAACACAAAACATCTAAAGTTCCCCATCCAAATAATTGTGAACATAAGTTTTTGTTTCAGTTCATGGAAAAAAGTCTGCAATAATATTTCTAAAGTCAAGTAAAGTAATAAAAAAGTAAAATGTTTCGATTATTTTCGTTTTTAACTTATGGAAACGTGTTGTTCAAGCAGAACTCTATACCAGGCCTTAAAAGCTAGAGGCTTTAGTCCACTACAACTAGTAGTTACAACTGAAACCACATATTGTACAAACCATATATTGTAGAATTCCCCAATATAAACACTTTTAACTTGGGCATGGTCAGTGCCAGATATAAATTGATTTCTTATATTTAAATTATATAAAATTTTAAAGCCTTTATCCTAAGAACTGTGGGGTTCGTAAGAAAATTATTGCAACAAAATATTGAAAAGGGATTATAAACATTTCGACAATTTCTTATATAAGGCCCCGACTAAAGATCCAACTGAGCCAATTAGCATTTTCAGATGTCCTTCTCCCAGTTTTGTTTACCTTCAAATTAAATTCTGGTAGAATTTCTTAACATTTTATAAATTATTTTTACACTTTTGCTGTTTCAATATCTTTGTCGCAAGTTTAAGATCAGGTATACAACTTGCAACATATACAGTGATTTTTCTTATTCACATTTAAGGATGCCTGGAAACTTCTGTCATTTTATCTTAAAGCATTTATTTTGAAAATTTTCCTATTTGATAGTCTTCTACAATAAATACTCGTATGATCAAATCCTTAATTTATAATTGAAAAAATAACACTGAATTTTGTATGCAAAATAATTATTAATCCAATACGATGAAAATTATATCGTAAAGATTTGTTTCTTGTCTTATAATTGTGTTTATTTAATTACAATTATAATCCCTGGTATATATATATATATATATATATATATATATATATATATATATATATATATATATATATATATATATATATATATATATATATACATATATATATATATATATATATATATATATATATATATATATATATATATACATATATATATATATATATATATATATATATATATATATATATATATATATATATATATATATATATATATATATATATATATATATATATATATATATATATATATATATATATACTGAAGGCTAAAAACATCGCAAATTGAAGCACTTTTGACACATAACCAAAATAAATTAAAAAAAGTCTTTCCATGCGACTGTGTGCAACTTTTCCTATCTCGATTTCCTCTATACACATGTTGCCAATAAACGAAAAATTGTCAAAAACAAGTTTCCCGGTGCAAACTTGCTCGAAACTGGCCCATACACATACAATATAATTGTGCAGTTTACAATATATATTTTTTACAACTTTTTTTCGATTGGACTAGCACTCAGGGGATGGCCCCTATTTATGCAGTGCATTATGCGGGAACTACAAAAATAGGATATGGGAGGGAGTAGCGCTTGTGGACATTTCATTTGAACCTCTCCACATTGGGTATGGCAAGAAAGACATCTGTACGGAGCTCGTTCCACATACGAGCCGTTCGAGCAATGCGTAGTGCGATTCGCTGATATATCGACTACAAATGGATGTGCTGTTAATAAAGAACGTGTTATTCGGGAACACATTCGCTTACTTCATTACAGCCAATTCCATTGTAGTAACAATAAAGCAGCGTAACACACATCACGCTGCGACAATGCTCCAGTGAGTCAATAGAGTTGACTACACTGCTGTCACCGATGAGCCGTTTCGCCATGTCGTATACTCGGTCCAGTAGCTTCAAAATAGACTTTGAAGCACCGGCGCATACATGAGAGTTGTATTCTATTTTCGGTCGGATGTAAATGTTATAAACTTTAAGGATATCAGAAGTACATATCTCTAACAACGTCTTAATAATCCGAGCCACTTGGATGCTACTTTAGCGAAATGGAAAATTTGCTCAGTGCATTCAGAGATGGTTACAAGATCTTGATTAAGCAAGAATTAAAATGTTTTGTTTTTTTCATTTTATTGCACAACCAATTGTATTGTGTAATGTGTGCAACGTTGTACAATATCTTATATGTCTACAAATATATAGGTTTTCTTGCTATTGTGAGAAAAGTTGGGAAATATTTGCCTGGAGATATTGTGCCACGAATTAAGTTAATTAAGTAATATTGTATAACGTATGGGCCGCTGAAGAAAACTGATGGTAATTTCGTTTTTGAAAATAGTGTGAAATTTGTTTGCCCATTCAAAGGAAAGAAAGGGAATTTATTGATTATTATTAAGGTCGTAATCTTTATAAGGGAAGATCATATATTGCTGTAAGGGAGTTACATTTTTTGAATCAGAGCGATACATATTCTTTTTTAATTGATCAAAAAAAAATATTGCATTTTGCAGAAACGAAAACACTGCAAGTTATTCGATCATAAGCATTCAAATACACATAACGCCTTATGGTATGCTTTTAAATTTCAAGCGCCTTTAAATATATGTATATTTTATCTTCGTAAATACAAATGTTTTCCAGCTAGATCTGCCCGTTGCGATATTTTTGCTTTCTCCCCAGCTCTTTTTGGATTTGGTCTTCTCGTTCTGTGTTTTCCAGGTGTGCGCGAAACGTCTTCTTCTTCGGCAACGTTGCGAGTTCTATTCTATAGTCACAAGGGCAATATTATACGGCAATTGGCGAACCGCTTGTCCTATCCAATCTCTTTGTTTTACTTTGTTTTATGCACCCATATCAGTGAAATTTTCAAATTATTATTTTATATAGTCATAGAATTATTTAACAACTTTTGTATTTAAAATTTTAATTTAAAATTACACTCCATTAATTTTCATAAATATGGGACTTTAAAATGTGTAACTGTTATTGTGTGGGTGTGGGTGTGTGTGTTTCACAGTTATTGTTTATGCATAAATCTTTTATAACATATAATTACTTACAACATGTTTGTTGCCGTTGTTGTTATTATTGTTGTTGTTGTAGCACTTTCATACTAATTTATAGCTGTTTTTATTTGTGTAAATGTATCATGTAATTTTGAAATTTCTCCTTTACCAAATTCAGAACGACTATATTATTTTTTTAGTTTGTTTTTGTTGTTGCTGTTATTTACGTTTTCCCTTTTCGCCGCTGTTACTCTGTAGGATGTGGTTGTAGAGCAGTAATAACAGACACAACAAAACATGATAATAACACACACACACACAAGTGAGTTTTTATTTTAATGCGAGGCATTTAATTAATGTTTAATACACAGCAATGGGGAATAATTATTTATAATGTTGAATGGTTTTGCTTTCTTAAACGAAATATACAAATGGTTTGGGTTGGTTTTTTCAATGTTTGTATTTGTATTAATATATTTTTTCGTTTTCTTTTCGACACACGTGTAAAACTCAACAACCACAGCTTAATAATATACTAATTAAAAAAATTATTAAAATATGAAAACTAAAGCAAAGTCATACGACAAACACTTAAGCCAGTGAAGGCTTGTTGTGCGCTCCCCTTAGTTATCAGACACAAACTGCCAGAGTTCTGCGGCAGGATTCGAACCTGGGACCTTCGCACTAAGAGTCTAGTACACTACCTACTAGTCTACGAAGGTCAGTTATGTTATTATGTTCTTTACCAACGTACAAATACATAAATTCATTATGTAACTCTAAGGGCCTTTATTACTACCCCCAGTGTCGCATTTCGACTGCGACAGTTTTGTCCTAGACCAAAGAAAAAGCTTGTTTTTTTAATCTAGTGAAAAGATTCTCCCAGTCGAAATACTACAATGACACTCGTTTTAAGTCCGAATTTAAACACATTATTTCTTATTTACTATTTATTAGTTATTTACATTTCATTTATCTAATTTTCAAAAACGCTATTTTTTATTAGTGCCATCCATATATTTACACACACACTGGCTTTTTAAGTTTTCTATTACGAATTCAATAGAAATAATGGATGGTTTAATCGCTTACACTTTCTTCTCTTGATGTGGGCTTGACCCTGATCATATTTTACTACTCTAATTAATGGTGATGGTGGTTATAAATTCAACAATTAATTTTTAACGCTTTTTTGTATCATACAATTTTTCGCGCTGATGATTAAAATTTCAATAAAAAAAGAGTATATAATAAAATTGCAGTAAACTTGTGATAGAATTTTTGTGCAATGCTCCACTGTGCCTCACATGCCACTTCCATGGCGTACAAATTTTATTTCCTCATAAAAAAAATAAAATTTAAATAATAAAAACTTTTCATTGCACCATTATTTTGTTATAATAATTTTTACTCATATTCGCCAAACTTCGTTATGGAATTTAATCTAATTTGATTAAGATAAAAATTACATTTTTGTAAACAAAAATGTTGTTTACAATTTACAATTTCAATAATATTTCGATTTAAGTTTCATTCGTTTGCGTTTACAGTTCTGAGTCAAATAAAACTAAAATAACAATAATTTGTAATTACGTTCACATACTTTTTCTATTTAAAAAAAAATGTCTTGCTATCCTTTTTTTAAGGTTGATTACATATTTTAAAATAAATTTAATGAATATTCAATTGTTTATGCTCTAAAGACCACATATTGCTTATATGCCTTGTGAGATTATCTTTTTCAAAGTCGTCGGTCATTTGAATTGAGAATTTTTCCAATTTTATAGAAATTCTCTTAAAAATTTTGTTAATCATTCAATTATTAACATTATTCGGGTTATTCTAGCAATCAACTAATAAAAAGTAAATAAATTCATGTCGTATAAATTTGTTTTCGTTGTATTGTTTGTGTGAAAGCTCTAAGCTTTTTGTGTGTTTATATATTTTTGTAATTTTCAAAAAAACTTTTTCGAATTTTCATATTGCTTCTACGAGTATATAAATATAAGACGTTCAGTACATAGTGGGGCATAATGGTTGAAATCTACTGATAATTTGGTTTGAGCCAAGGATATGTCGAATAGATAGACCTGTAAGCACAAAACAAACAGCAGTTGTTTCTTTTTAACTTTATAATTTAAACCTTTAAAATAACACAATAAAACCGATATATTTAGTTCCATTATTCCTGTTCCAAGAATGAAGACAACTTTGATTATTTTAGAATTCAATCATTTCTATTTGGAGTACACATTCATAAATTCTCATAATTTCACTAACTTGTACGTACATTTCACCAAGAATGGACTTAGACTATGAATATTTTTTTAAATTGAATTTTATTTGTCCTTTAGGCTAAATTTGCATTCCCACAGAAAAATTTTGCGTTTGAGAAAGTCTTGCAGTTACAAGTTTCGTACAGGAAACTTTTATATAAGAATGAAAATTTGCTTAATAACATTGACAATGCTAGATTATTAAATGGCTAGTGTATGTAATGTTTTTCCATTAATTTCCGGTTTCTATAAGCCGATCGGTGGACTCGATTAAACAATAGATATGAAAATCAAATTAAAAAAAGCAGTGGCTTTTTATATAAATTATCTACTCAGTTCGACCGTGGAAGCCACACTTAAGAAATAAATGTGAGGAATGCAGATATAAACAAAGAAATTCGAATTTAACAAATACCAATAAAATTTAAGTCCTTATACACCGTTTTCTATTATTTAATACTTAACGAATATTCATCATACGCCTGAGTGGCAGCATGACTAAAAATTAAATGGAATAGAAAAATTTTGTTGTTAATTCAGAATTAGTTACGAGTGGCCGTAAAAATAAAATTATCTCATAGTATGTATTACTGTTTAAGCAGATTTTTTCCATGGAACCAGAACCAACTTGTGACGTGTTTTATGCCAGTACCTTTTTTTATCATAATGATCTAAAAAATTCTTACTTTTTTGTTACTCTTTCGATCGCCCCCAAAAATCAGATACCAAAAGCTATAATTATTAATTTGAATTATTTTTAAACTTAATTTTAAAGTTGCTAACAGTTTATCGCTATTATATTCTACATATATTTTAGCAAAAAAATTTCAATAGAAACGGATCCAGTTTGTAACTCCTTCTAAATTAGTGTCTTCACCATCCTTCCTGTCAATTATCATATCTTTTTAATCGTATTTCTTTTCGCCTCGATTAATTCATACGCAAAGTTCTCCTCTCTATCCTTTTTTTTATAAGGCTTTGAAAAAGGGTTCTGTCAAGGTTGCAGTCTTTTCTAGAGATCCATGGCTTGTTTGAGTCCTAATTTGCATCAAAAATTTTTAGTTTTTTAAATAAATTTTTGTCCATTTAACTTTTAATTAATATTCATCATACGCCCAAAAAGCAAATATATTTCAAGTTTTATTCTAAATTCAAATTTAGTTGAGAGAGTCAGTCAAAATAGTAACTTATATTATTATCTGGTGCCATATATCACTGTCCAAGCCCTAACTTTTATCATCGTACATATATCTAGTCCAATTTCCCTGAAATTATTACATAGTGTGAATTAAAGATTTAAGAGAAATAAGTGTTTCTTTTAAATTTCAGTAGGATTTCCTCAACTTAACTTTATAAAAAGTCGATAAAGTACACTAGCGGATACCTTGGAAGCAATGAATATGCCATTCCTCAAGAACAACTTCCATTTTTTCACTAACCTGCCAAACAATCATAGTACCATTTTAAGTCTCTTAGTAGAAAATATTCCAGGCAGAACCATTGAATACTTTCTATAAAATAACAATTTTTATACAAGTTTATAAATGTGTTAGTGCTAACGTGTACTTAACCAGGTATAAGGGCATAAACTTATTCCAATTTTATTTTTGGTTGGCATTGATTTAATATTTTGTGACACCGTGCGTTTGAATTTAGGCCTTTTTCATTATAACAATATCCTTTTAAAGGATTATAACTATGCGTTAATTGACTTTATTTTGTTATAAAATTAACATAAATATTCACGTTGGAAATAAATTACATAAAAGCCATTGAAGAGCCAAATGTTGAAAACAGTAATAAAAAGTAGTTTCTCTTTGGATTTAAGGATAAAATAAAATGGTGAAATGAAATGGGCGAATAATCAATAGGAGACAATTTATATATCATAAAGTACAAAATGGGGTCACTGTTTGTGTTTTGCCGACAATTTGCTTTAATTCAACAAACGTTTAGAAGAAAACTACTGGCAAATGAAAAATTTTATTTAAAAAAAATGCAAATACCTTAAAGGTAGTCCAAGTAGGTGGGCAAGTTATCATTGTGGTCACAATTGATATGTTTTAATACATTTCGCCTTCTAAGAGCTACTAATTCGCTTCTATTTTACTATATCTTCGTCACACCAAAAAAGGAAACTCATTCTTAATTCAGTTTTTTTATCGTAAATTTAGTAAAAATTTTTTCTTAACGAACAACTTTAAATCTATCCTGGAATTCTTAAATATAGTATAGAAGTTAGTAGAGGTAATATTGCTTATGAACGTGCAATGAATATGGAGGCATGCGATTCAATATTAATACCGAACCCAAGGTGTTGTACTTTCCTACAGTGAGTGGCTGCTGGAATTAAGATAGGGAAGATCAGTTTTCCACTATCTCTACAAGTAACCTGCTTTTAAATCTTCGAGAAACAGATTTCTTGGCACATGTATCACAAATTGGTCTAGGTAACCTAATCGGATACCTGAATACGACAAGGTATCGCTTTACTGCATCCGAGAACTCGGACTTGAACTCTATTCGATTGCCCAGTTTCATAAACCAACCAAACCATCATCACCAACCCATATTAAGACTTAATTCATTCGAAGTTACCAGCCATAAAATAAATTGCACGAACACCTCCAACCAGCGTCGTCCTTATGGCGGGACACTCAAACTCTGTAAAACATGACAACTACGGCAGTATCAAGCTAAACATAATTTATATTGCAAGTCCTAATAAAAGTATATAAGTCTTCGATTTAATACCTAAAAGCTTATCCTAAGTTTTTCATTATTGGCTGCCTTCCTAGACTAATATAGCTGTTGTGCTAGACTCGTAGTCTTAAGGTCGCAGGTTCGATTCTTGCCGAAGACCCTGGTTATTTTTGCAGACAAGCCAAGTAGCTTAGCAGTTTGCATTGATCAAATTTGTTAAATAATATAATTATTGTTGCCAGTCAGTTTCATGGAAAGTAAGCTTGTGTATTTTCTTGGGATGGGTACCTCGTTCGGCCTTTTAACCCTATTTCCCAATCTCTTTTCCAATAACTCCTCACCAGAATTTTAAACAGTATTTTTTTATACTTCTTTATTTTGTTGAAAATATAAATGTATGTAAATACTTTTTTAGAAATATTTACCTTTCATTAACCCAACCAGTCAATCAAACATCATTCAACGATTTTGTTATGAAAACAGAACAACAAAACCCTTAATTAATGCCGTTGTTGTTTGTAAAACAAAGTGATGATACCAGAGGTGGACATAGCATCTGATTGCAAAGGTTTGAAACATGTGTAACAAACTTTTTTCCCTAGTCGTAGTCGTTCCGTTACGAGTACCCTTTACAGTTACGTTTATTGACAGGCAACCATCATCCTTTTATGCTTGTTCCAATACGATGGTTTCTCTGTTTGCAATTGGCTATTGCAAATATCTACACGTTTGTTAAAATGACAAATGGCATGTGATTTAAAATACTGGTAGTTAGAAAATAACTCTTCTTATTTTTCCAATCAAAAATATGTGGGTGTGTTCACATGTATGTTCATTGTATAAGTTTTTTTTCCATTTAAGCATGCAATTGTATGATTTTCGCTTAAACCACAATTTCAAATGCAATGCAAATACTTTGACAAGAACACGGCCAACAGTGGCGGAATATATGTATGTATATGTGTATATACACCCAACAACAACAAATTTGAAATATGATTTTGTGAATCTAAATGTTTAATATGAAAAGATATGATAAATTATATTTAAAAACGGGAAAACGGGACTTGGTGTTTATATAGAAAACACCACAGAACTGTTTTTCCGCCTGCCGGATTATTGCACAGTTTTGCAGGCGGAAGTTCGGGCGATAACGGAGTGTATCAGGGAACTCAACGTAATGGGGAGGTCAGGACTTGTGAATATATTCACAGATAGTCAGATGGCCATTAGAGCAATCTCAAAGGAACGCACTAAATCACGTACAGTTTGGGATTGCAAAAACGCTATTAACAGTTACTCGACACATGGTGAAGTGCACATCATATGGGTGCCAGGGCACGCGGGGATAACTGGAAATGAGAGGGCAAACTCACTTGCTTCTAGGGCAATAGAGTTAGGTAATATAAGCTTGGAATGCGCGAAACCCTTCGATGCAGTTAAACCCGAGCTAAAGACTTGGGCACATAGGGCCCATTCAACTCTCTGGAATAACGGAACCATGGGAATCAATACAAAAATTCTATGGGGAGATCCAGACGAGAGAAGAACGAGGGAGCTGCTAAAACTTAGTAAGCTCGAACTAAGTAGAATAATGGGAGTTGTCACAGGGCACTCTCAACTACTGGCACATCTTAAACGCATAGGAATAGCGGGAGGAGATGAATGTAGAGCATGTGGGGAGGAGAGCGAAACGTTGGAACACTATTTGTGCCAATGCCCCGCCTTCTCACAAATAAGATCCCGATATCTTGGGGGTGACATCTTACCGGACATAAGCCGATTACGGGGAATATGCTGGAGGAAATTAAGGAACTTTGTGATTGACACGGAGTTTCTCTAGACCTTTGGGTCAATGTGTTATGGTTAAAATCAAAGGAGCGCACAACAAGCCTTCACTGGCTTAGGTGTATGTCGTATGACATGGGCTGACAATACCCCTCCAATCAACCTAACCTAACCTAACCATATTTAAAATTAATGTTTGCTGGGTTGCTGTATTTTGAAACTTCATTTGCTCGCCGCAAACAAACGCACGCAAGCATTTTTGATAAATATACATAACAAATACGTCACATGTGCACATACATACATACATACATATATATTTAAATGACACATTTAAATGGGTTTGTATGTTAACCTTCAAATTAACGCACACACATACTCACATGTATATAAATATTTACAAATAAAATAAGGCTGGTGTTGTTTGGCTCACAGGAACCAACAAAACATAATGTTTATCATGTTCAAAAAAATAATGCTTTTTATGCTTTGATTTAAATTTTTTCTATTCAACAAAATTTCTTAAGGCTAAGACGAAGTTTGCTCATAATATTGTAGCACGTTCGTAAATACAGAAAAGCAAACTTTCTCTGCTCGGCCAATAGAAATCAAATAATGATCTTTTTTTATATGACTATTGTATATGACCCATATTTAACGTATATTTGGACACCATCTACTATTGATTGGATGTTAGGAATATATGCAAGCCGACTCCGACCACTGCCGTAGCTGGATATAGGAAACGGAGAAACGTGTCGCACCTTCTCTGCGAGTGTAATACCTTGGGAATGAAAATGCAACGACTCCTGAGCGACTATACACTGGATGATCTTTGTGAAGTGTCTTTACGAAGTATCCGGATCAAGACTACATGATCTTTTTTTTTTAGATACCTTACGATAAAAGGGTGGATCTAGCACTCTACGGTCATATCAAAAAGGGGGTTATCTGTATTCTACTTGACAGCTTGCGCTCAGTAAACGACATGAAAACCAACCAACCAACTATTGCAGCGCAGTACTGAATTTACGAACATACTCATGGCATTTTTTTTCTTTTGATTTCCAGCTGTTTTCACAACTACAAGTATAAAGTTTTTTCGTATTGTTACAAAGGAGGGAACTCGCAAATTCTTTATAAAAGCATTTTATTCTTGTTTTCTCTAGCAGCTCACAATTCAATTTGTATAAAAAATATTTCAAGTGCCAAAACTATTTCTCTAAACGGCAAACAATTTAATTTTACTCAGAAGAACATAGTGAAAAATGTTTGTTTATAAAAATATAAATAACTATAAATTAAATTTTAAAAAATATATTATATGGGCAAATTTTGTAATTTATATAATCTCAACTTGTCCTATTGAAAATGTAACTTCTTAAAAATATTTTCCATGTTTTTTCTTTAAAAATACGTACGTATACATTTGGAAAAAATTATCAAACCAGCCTATTTGAAACACTCAAACTTATGTTTGCTGGGTGTAATAAATAATTAAAAAACTTATAAATATTTGTGTGAGTACATATTAATATGTCAAATAGTTGTGTGTACGTGTGGGTGTGTGTAGTTTGTTTATTGAAACAAATATGTGAAAGTAAACAAAGTGATTTAGAGGGAACTACCATACCATCATAAAATTTATACAGTCGAAGTCGGATAAGCACATCATTACATACATATATTACATACTAGCCCTACAAAGAAAATCATGCGAAGGTGAACCGAAATCGTATTGCCTCTAAGAAAACAGTCATATTCATATTGCGTAAATTTCCCCCTTCGGCAGAGATTGTGCGGCCAAAGCGATACCTCGAAATACTACTAACTAATAATATATAATTCTGGAAAAGGGTGTAGTGGTATTTTTCCATTTTATTATTCACCTTTAACCAATACCAATAACATTTAAATCCCTACATTAATACGTAACGAGTATTCATCATACGCCTGAGTGGCTGCATGACTGAAAATTAAATGAAAATGAAAAGAAATTTTTATTGTAAAATCGGAATTAGTTACGAGTGGTAGTAAAAACAAAAAAATCTTACTGTTTTGATGGAAACAATTTTTGGTTTGTAAATGTAGAAAACTACAAGAATCAAAATTGTATGAAACTATTTTTTACAAATTACTTCTATTTATAAAAAAGTATATATCTTTTATTTCCTAAATGAGCTTTAGGTCTTTTTATAAAAAACAAATTTATTTTATTTCAATATTTCAATGCCTCTAAGCGTCATTTTCAGGAATTTTTTTTTTAAAGAGGTCTCGAAATATTGAAATTAATTAATTAAAAAAACCTAAAGCTCATTTATGATATAAAATATTTATTAAAAAAGATCGAACGAATAATGTTAATTAATTATAAATTAATTTCTATATATTTATAAGATTCATTTCATAAAATTAGTCGGAACTCAAAATCAGTATCTGTTTTGTTTCTAATGCAATATGTTCATTCTTCCTTTAAATTTTTAAGACTCTAGTTAGTTTAATCGCAAGAGGTCCTTCCTAACCAAACCCCTTTAACCTTATATAAGCAACAGCAAAAAACAGAGTCTGTTATTTTCCATTTTCGTCTAAATGAATTCGACTTTAAACAGATTTTTTAAGCCTTTAAAGTATAATGATGTTTGTTGAAATATACTTTAAATTCTTATGTCATTATAATTTATGTCATTATAATTTAATAAGTATTTGTTTGGTAGTGTTTTTTCTTCTAAAAGTTTTTATAAATATGGGTCTAGCGAGTAGTTAATTTTTTGACTCTGTTACTTCTTGCTTGGTCATTAGAAAACGGAAACATTTTATTATATCGCCACTCACAGTTCAAATTAAATTTTGAATGTTATTTCAATAACTATTAAATAAAAAGCTAAATAAATTTTTATGATAATTATCAATCTAATAACTATTTGTTAATTGGTTTCTTGTAATAAAAACAACATATAAACCTACATAAAATCCATTTAAAACAATAGGAATAAAAAGTCAATTTTCTTATCATCTGAGAAATATTTAAATTGTTGAAATTAATTAAATGAATAACCAATGGGCGAAGAGAAAACAAATTTAAGCAAAATAATTAAAAAATGCTTTCGAAATATCTTGCAAAGATTATTGTCAATGAAAATAAAGTAGAGATTGTCAAAAAAAACAAGCGAAAGAAGTGCAACTTTTAATTTATAGTTAAAGGTAGTCCTTTGTCTTCTTTGAAGTTCCCAATGTGGACAAGTAGTCATCGTAATTACAACTGATTTGGCATATCAGTGGCTACTATTTCGAATCTATTTGCATATTTGATATATTAATAGATCATAAATTGCATAAATTTCATTTCATCAATGATTTATGCTAAAAAATACGCTTTTATATATTCTTTTGATTTATCCTGCCATCATAAAGAAAACTTCTCAACTTTTGAGGGCGTGCTTGCTGAAAAGTTTTAATGAAATTCAATATGATTGAAGAGCATTACTAAAATATTTTAATAAAATTCAATGGCACAAGAAAAAAGTAGCAATGGTATATATTACTTTTATAGAGATGCTTAAATACAAATTTAAAAATATGTGATATAAAACTCCTTATGATTTAAAAAACTTCTGGAAGCTTTTATATTTTTTTTTTTTTTTTTTTTTTTTTTTGGTTACGAAATGTAATTATAATTTTATCATAATTTCGAAACATACTATACTAAACTTAAATAGATTTTTGGTCTATTAATTCTTAATTATTACTCATCGTACGACCGAGTGGCATACTGATTGAAATTTAAGTAGA